>JAHRIK010000014.1:0-600000 GCA_020085045.1 Pythium oligandrum | reverse complement strand
AGCCAGCTCTGCTGAACCGGAGAAAGTAGATTCCTTCGCCGAGGCAGGATAAGTGAAAAGCCCTCCATTTGCACTGGATGAGGGTGGTGTTGTCGTCCTTCGTGTGATGGATTCTGCACACTTGTGGTAAATTCTTGATAAGTACCGTAGCTGTCAATGAATCTTCCATATTTTGACAGACAGTCGTCTCTTGTGGAACAATAAAGAAGGATCACTCTATTCAAGTTCTTTGACAATGGCGTGCTCGCGAACATTGGCAAAGGGCACTGCCCCTGGCTTGGCGTGGGCACGACGGTTCGCCGTCTTCTTTTTCTCGCGCTCGTTGACTTCGCGCTTGGCGTCCGCGGCCTTCTTAATGGCCTTGGGTACGTGTCGGTGCCTAGTAAAACGGTAATCAGTTAGCACGCCATCCCATGCAGTAAACGTAAACCATCGCGCAAGCTTGATGGGCATCAATAGAAGAGGGTACGCACTTGCTAATGCGGCTGATCTCACGCAGGTGCTGATAACGCTCCTTAAGCGACTCGTTGTACTCGAGCTTGCGACGCTCCCGCGGCGTAACCTTGCCCAGTTTCTTGTTCGACTCCGCCTTCCAGATACGAATGTTGGTATCGTCACTGCCCGAGAGCACAAAGTTGGAGTCGGCACTGAATTTGACCGAGAAGATCCGCTGCATGCGCTTAGCGTGGTACACTTCGCGGCTCTTGGCGGAATTAATGCTAAAGATACGGATGGTGCGGTCGTACGAGCCTGAGACAAACTCCCGGCCGGTTGGGGAGTAGGCCACGTCCATTCTACAAAGACAACCAGACGAAAGTTAGAGGGACACACAGACACCTACTGGCGCAATGCCATCGCCACTTGAGTACGTACACTGCTGACACGTGGTCCTTGTGGACCATGAGCGCACGATTGAGCTTGCGCATGTCGAACGTGTAAAGATTGTGATCCTCATTGGCCTGCGCAATTAAGAATGCTGTCGTGAGACCTCGGTGGGAAATGTTAAACAACGGACAAGTCACGTACCACTGTGAAGTTGAAGGGCTCCATTGGATTCCACGCAAGCGCGTTGGAACGCATGTCCAAAACGACCTTACGCATAGACGACGCCATACGGATGTCGTACAACGTGATGTTTCGGTCGGAACCGCACGACGCGAGAAGAGATTCCTCCGCTGGGTTGAACTTGACCGCCGTGATCGAGTCGGCACCCCAAGAGAACTCGTGCGTTGGGTCCGAGCGGTGTGGATCCCAGACCTGGACCTTGGAACTACATGTAACGAAGAGGTCCTTGCTCCAGTGGTGATCGATGCCACTATACCACATGTACAAGTAAGATCTGGAACCAAGCTCAATGCGATGTGGATACGTACAGGAATGGCTCCTTCGAGGTAAATGTGGACAAAGACTGCGGGATCTCTTCGTCATCGTCGTTGACCTCCAACGACCACTGCTTCACGGTCTTGTCTTCACTGCACGAGTAGAAAATACCGCCGTTTGGCGCGACCGTCAAGCCACGCACAGAACCCTTGTGGCCGTAGCTGTTCCACACGCATTTCCGACGTGGCAGATCCCACACACGGATCTCACCATCAGCCGCGCCACTCAAAAACGCGACCTAGAACAAAAAGCCTCGTGAGCTCTTCGTCCTCGAAAAGCATAAACGACATGACATACCAGGCTTCGGTTGCTCGTCGCAATGGAGCTCACACTGTCCGAGTGGCCATCGAGCGCACCGACAAATGGCTTGGCAAAGAGTCGATCCAACTTGACGGCGTTCAACGCACGCGTGTACTACAGAGTCATCCCAACATCAAGCACTGCTCTATACTCGACCGTAGCTCCTCGTGTACTCTACCTCTCGTGGTCGCTCGAACGGATGCAGCGACGGATCGTAGTTGCGGAAGACCTTGAGCTTGTCGCTCTCGACTTCCTGCGTAAAGTCCTTCTCCACGCGCGAGATCGTCTTGACCTTCATGGCTACTGAGCTCTTGCTTGTCGCTTCCAGCAATTCCCAAGGCACTCGATTGGACCGAGTGGGTCACGCACACTCATTGGTGGAAAAGACGTCTCCCGATGCGAACTTAACGAACAGGTCACTAAGTGCGCTTCGCCAAAGTTCACTCTTCAACCTACAAAGCAACACGTGGGACGATCGAGATGGCGATGCCGCCTGCGCGCGCCCACGCGCCCAATGGAGCGGCTCCGTCCGCCCCCAATGCGCTCTTCCTCATTGGTATGTATCTGTGGAGCGATCTGCCAAGTTGGAGTGTGTGTCCGTGTGTATTCGAGACGATATGACGGTTTGTATCCTAGGCTTTGGCATGTTCCTCGTCGTGTCGTTGCTCCCGGCGCTCATGTCGGCCCTGGTGCGCACCGTCGTCATCCTGGCGCTGCTCGCAGCGGTGGCCGTGATGACGAACCCGTCGGACCACTCGTTCGCGTTGTGGTTGAGTCAGCAGGAGAATGTCCGCATGAAAGAGAGTCCCAGTGTCAGGCAGTGGTTCGCGGCGGTCGTCAAGACTGCAATCGCGATGGTCACGAACGAGCAACTCACATGGACGTACTACTACGCCATTGTCTTCAGTGTTGTGTACGTGCCAACGCTGAACCGTCGAGCGTTCGGTTGCTTTGGCTCCTGGTGGTGGGCCGACGCGAACCCGACGTTGCTCAGCTTGTGCAAAGCTCCGTGGGTCGTTCGCATCGCAAAAGGAGGCGTTGAGTCGGGCATTGAGCGATACATGGACTACAGTGACGACAGCCGACCCCTTCCACGCTCCACGAGCGACAGATTGCGACAAAGACGCACCGGAGATGGTCCAGTGGGTGGGATGGAAAACGCGGCGGCGGCGTTTGCTTCGACCATGAGCGATTTTGCATCGACGCTTCAGTCCGGTGGAAGCGGTCGCTCTTTTGGCACCGATGCGAGCACAGCAACTGGCATATCGGATCGGCAGCTCCGTGCGAAGGCTATGCAAGCCAAGATCAAGAAAGACTGGAGGGACGCTGCGAAATACTTCCTAGAAGCAGCTGAAG
Organism: Pythium oligandrum; assembly: GCA_020085045.1. NCBI lineage: Eukaryota > Oomycota > Peronosporomycetes > Pythiales > Pythiaceae > Pythium > Pythium oligandrum. The sequence continues at coordinate 596,964 of JAHRIK010000014.1, read as the reverse complement.
TCGCTCTTTCGCTGTTGAGTCGGGCCAATTATCGCCTGGAAGCAGCATGGTGCGAGCTGGAGGATCATAATGCCTACTCCAAGGCAAAACGCGAAGCTGCTGGCGTCGTTGAAGCCGTCTGCGAGGTGCATAACGGACAATTTCATGTCATGAGAGACCTCACTAACTGTTTTCTAATTATTTTCAGGAACTTGCGTCAGCTGGATACTTTGATGAAGCTGCTCGAGCGCTGGCGGAGTTAGCCCTTCGATTGAAACGGAAATTCCCCGAGCAACTGCAGTCGGAGGACGTGGCCAAAGATCTTGGAAGCTTGTATTTACGCGCGAAGGTCATTGCGGAGGCTGGCAACAGCACGCGTGGTGTGATTGAAAATACTCTTCGAGCTGCTTCAATTTATACTTCAGCCACGCTTTGGAAATTAAGCGAGGAATGCTACGACACGGTTGGCAAGATCCAACTCGGAGAAGGCCATGGGGCTCTTGCTAGTGATGCGTTCGCGAACGCTGTATTGTGCCGTATTGGTCAGTTGGACGTTACAGGCGCCGAGCAGCTCTTTGAGCGATATCAACGGCTACTAGCCGTTCAAGATGGCGTCAAGTCGATGAGCGGATTGGATATGTTGGTTCAGCGAGCAATTGAAGCGCACGAAAATTGGTCGGTTGATGCTCTAGATGCGGCGATTGCTCAGTACATATCGAGTCGCTCGATTGAGCCGTGGCAGGTACGTTGCTCTGGCTGCTGTAATGGTTATACCGGAGAAAAGCTTACCCAAATACTGCAGCGCCAGTGCTTGACGAACCTACGCAACAAGATTCAAGGAGGAGACTTGCGGTGATTGTGAAGGTTTAAATGGAGTTGGAGAAAACGGTTTTCGTGTTTGCTTGCCTTCCTTACGTAAGAAAAGTTATTCGAAGAACTAATCCTTACGGGCTTCATCTGTCTTCGGTGGTAGTGACCAAACCAACCTCGTCATGCAGTTTGTACGGTTTCAGCTGACCGCGACGCTTAGGATTAGTCTCGAGGAGGACTGTCCCTTATAGACAGATGCTACGTCGTCATGTACACGAGTCACTCTTGATCAACGATGGCACAGGATCTCAAACGCCCCCTTCTCTTTGATGTGAAGCAGGTCAAGCGTCCGCCGATTGTATTAGTCAGTCCGAAGGAATGCAGCAAACTGAATCAACAGCATCGAGCTGGCGAAGATGATCCCAAGGACTCCAGCGAAGGAAGTCGTGACGCGGAAAAGCCGATCCCTGCCGGTGTCTTACCCACCATCCGAAGTCCACGGCCCGAAAAACCTGTCTACATCCCCCAAGCAACCAAGACGCCAGCATACTTTCGATGGAAGCCCAAGCCCATACCGAATGCCCCGACCAAGCAGGCTATCCGCTGGGAGACATCGCCCCAGAGGGGTTCACATGGCCTCTCGCCGAGGGTGCAGGCGACACAACAAAAATGGAACCAGTCGCATTCGCTTCAGCCATCTCTACGAGAGCTGGACCAGCTCGGCCCTTCGCTGTTCGAAGTCGCTCAAGATAATGAAGAAATAGCCGCATTCGTGTCAGCCGTCAAGTCCCCAGCAGTGACTCTCTTTGCTCCTAGCCCGTCGATTTCAGATCCTTCAACACCCACCTCTTCTACACGAAATGACTCTCATTCTGCTAATGTGACCGAATCAAAGTTGTTCCAGTACACCAGCGAGCAGCCCACCGGCACCATACAAGCCACCGAAGCTGTTCTAACACAAGCTTGTGTCAGAACAGCCTCTGCAGATACTCCACGCCAACCAGCGCCAGACACTGTGCGGAGGGAGGTTCAAGTTGGCTCAGTATCGGTACCTGTATCTGTACCTGTGTCGGACAGCGCTACTTCTCCTCAACCAACCAGTGTAGTCAGCCCGACAACCCCGCTTGTATCTCCATCGAAGGCGACAACATCTTCTTCCGCTCAAGAGAAGAAGAATGAGGAAGTACCAGGCAGCGACAGCAGTGATGACGACAGCGACGACGACAGCGACGACGATGGAGACATGGAGAATGACCGTGCGGCTGCCGATTCGGTCTCCGTGGCGATCGAGTTCCACACGACAAATTGTCAACCTCACGAAAAAGTCATTGCCCAGCACGTCCTACGAGGCAAAATTCTACGCAAGCATCTTCACGTCAACAATCTGGCACGAAAGCTTAAGGAGACGGAACAAGCGCTGCGTATGGCGGCTCTACATGGCGGCTTACCATCGCAGCGCGGCGGTGGGTTCCTCTTCAGTCGATCATTCATTTCAAGGCCGGCGCCAGCTAGTTCCACTACGCCGCCAGCCAATGTGAAGACGAATATGATCGATCTTCTCGGAGAAGAGAATGCGAGCAACTTTCTCAGTGAGCAGCTGCCAGTATTACGTCGGCTATCTTCCATCGACCAGGCAATCAACAAAACGGTGAAACGCATACGAAGGCTATCAGGCATTGAAGATCCAGCACAAAACAGAGGCAGGAAAGCATCCGTAGCCGTACCACCTTCGACACCTCCTCAGATTCGAACCAAGTTCCAATCCATAAAAGGCATTGGCGGCTCGAAACAGTCTCCTTCATCAAAGTCAGGGCGTTTCCAAGGAGTCGACGCCGGTCATACACGACCAAATGGGCCATTGAGAACTATCAATGATACAGATGACGAGCATGGAGATAGCGAAGACTTTGAAGACGACGACGAGGCTGACACTGAGCCTGCTGTGGATGTCAAGATGGATCCCTCGTCGGCGCAAATGATGCGTATCTGTCAGCACGTAATTGCCAAGCGCACGATCAAGGCGTTCCTTCGTCAAGAGATGTCCGTGATCACGATTATCGAAGTTTCTCTTCGAGATGATGCGGCTTTGCTGCCGAAATGTATGATTGCCACTGCGCTGCGGCCGACATTCAATGGTGGGGATACGAGCCAGCCAGGAGCAAGGCTGTCTCGTCCGTCCGCCGCAGGTGCGGAAGCAAGTGACGATCCATTTGATGTGATGTATCGATCCCCAGTCAAGACAATGAGTGCCGAGCTCTTGGAGGCCGTGGCCGTGTACATACGCGAAGGAGATCAGCATCTGACAATCGAAGAGCTCTTCCTAGCGGCGCTGAATGCCGAGCGCGGTAAACTCTGGAAGCGTGCTATCCTGCTTGCGTCTGCATGTGTTGTCGTCGATCGTGAGTTCATCCTCGCTATTCTTCTGCGCGCTCGATGCTGTCGACGCCTGGGTTTGTGGGTCCAAGCCATTAAAGATCTTACGCATGCCATTCTGCTGCGTCCAGATGAGTATCGTCTCGTTCTTTTGCGCGCTTGCCTCCACGTCAAGATGAACGAGCTCGACAATGCGCTGGTTGATGTGAACCGCGCTTTGCATTTCCACCCCAAGTCGATCGACGCGCTGTTACTCCGTGCTGATATCGCCCATCGGCAGAACGCCATCGGTGCTTCACTCCAAGACCTCACGACAGCTTTGCTCTACGATCCAGGCTGTTGGCGTGCGTACTACGACCGCGCCACGATTCGAATCCAAGCTGTCGAAGGCGGGGACGAACAGAGTTTCAACTACCATTGGGCGCACATGAAGTACGAGAAACTACTCGCTAGTATCATCGAAGACTACGTGAATGCGCTTCGAAAGGGATGCCAAATGATCGAAGTCGTTGAGACGATTGGAGACCTGACGATTCGTCTGCTGGAGTTCACAGGGGATTCAAATGTGTTGCGCCAGGTGATCAACAACCTCTCCCACCTTCTCCAGATCCTCTCACACGACTTACGGCGGTCGTTCCACGTCGCCAATGCTTCAAATGCCGCAGGTGGAGCCAGTCGAGGAGCGATGAGCCAGTCAGCAGCGGCCGCGGCATCGATGGCAGCCTCGCAGGGTACAATCGGCGGACTCACCTGCACGAACAAGGATGGCCAAGTGCGCTCAGCTGAGTTGATGCGCGAGCAACTTGTCGCCGCCATTCACGCGCAGCGTGGGCGTCTCTATGTACTCTTGAATGATCGAGCAGCTGCACTTGCAGACTTTGATCAGTCGGCCGTGACTGAGTATCATTATCCGATCGCGCATTTCTATCGTGGGGCGTTTGCCGCGCTACTCGCCAAGGACAAGCACGACGAAGAAGCCACGCGGGCCAATATGCAGCATTTGAATCGGTGTATCTCCCTCGATCCGACTGTCGCGGGCGCGTACACTGTGCGTGGCGCGCTCTACCTGCGTGATCTCAAGTTCAACAACGCGTTGCAAGACTTCAAGGCGGCTGTGGCGACAGACCCAACGCTCTACGAGGTCTGGTTGCAGATTGCACTCATCTATCTCAATCATTACCACGACTGCGAAGAGTGCATCAAGGCGTGTTCCAGTGCGCTGACGAATGATTCATGTCTGGCCCGTGCGCTCTATCTACGAGGCGAGGCGTACACGAGACAAGGTAACATTCGTGCAGCTTTACGAGACTATGGACGACTCACCATCGCACAGCCCGACGATCGATGGGCTCAGCTCATGCGCGGTCGGTTGCTGCTTCAGATGAAGCTTGCTCGTCCGGCTCTGTATGCGTTTATTCAGTTCATGGAGCTGGGTGCGTATGCTCACGAGAAGAACGGATCAAGCGGTAGTGCTTCCGACAAGCGCGCTCATTTGCTTTGCGGTCGTGCCTACAAGATCTTATTGCGCTTCCAGCAGGCAGTGGAGCAGTTCCAGCACGCTGTGCGTCTGAATCCGACCTCCGAGAACTTGGTACTGCTGTCCGAGTCGTTGCATTCGATGGGAGACACGGAGAATTCGCTGCGAGTGAGCGAAAAGGTGATCAACGCCGATCCAGGCAGCTACAAGGGATACGTGCGTCGTGCCCAGCTGCTGGTGACGGCTGGCCAGTTCCAACTTGCTGTGGCTGAGTACGACAAGGCTCTCTTCCTCGCACCAAAAGAAGGACGGGTTTATTACGAGCGAGGCATCGTGCAGATGCAGCTCTACATGCGCTGGCGTGTGGCGTTTAAACTCATTTTTGAAGACAAGAAGGCTTCACAAACCACGGCTAAGAAGCTTCAGCATCGCAAGCGTTCGCCTTTCGAGCCTCGAATCCCAGTGATCGAAGTGGAGGGCACTTTAGGGACAGAGCATATCAACGACGAGAAGACTGTGATGAGTCAGATGAAAGCGTGCTACGTTGGAGCCATCGGCGATTTCTGCAAGTGCATTCGACTGGAACCCTCCCTCGCAGAGCCGTACGTTGACCGCGCAGAGCTTTATTTGCTTGGAGAGGATTACGACAAGGCGTTCCATGACTTTGAGAGCGCCATCGAGCGGAATCCAAAGTGCGTGCGTGCATATGTCAACCTAGGGGTGCTCAAGTGCCAGTTTACCGCCTTTGCTGCGGCCATCAGTGACTTTGACCAAGCGATTCGGTGCGATCCAAAGCACACACTGGCGTATTTCAACCGCGCAGTTGCGTACCAGAAGCTTAAGCTCTGGCGTCACGCGGAGCGTTCGTACACGTTGTGTATTGAGATTTCTGGTACTGGACGTGACATTGACGCCCATCGCAATCGTGCAATTACTCGATGTCACACGAGTAGCTTCGAGGACGCGCTTCGAGACTTTGATGAGGTTCGACAAAGTGCACCGGACGACGACCAGCTCCACGGTGGTCTCGGATACGTACTCCTCCAGCTGGGTCGGTATGAAAACGCTGCTCGCTGCTTTGCAACGTATGGCCGACTCAATCGCGATACATTTGCGGACAGCGGCAATGCCTACTTCAATCTGGGCGCCACGCAGAGTCACTTGGACGAGAAGAAACATCGTGTGTACTTGCAGACAGCACTGCGCTTCTACGTGCGAGCGGCGCGTTTACACCCGTCTAATCTTGACATCCGTCTCAACATCGCAAATTGTCTGCGGCGCATGAACGAACCGTGGAAGGCCATTACGCAGTGCGAGTCGATCCACAAAGCCAGGGGACTGCATCACGCGTGCCTCGAGAGCAAGGCTCTCGCGTACTACCAGATGCATCGGCTTGAGGAAGGCGTGGAGTGGATGAACGCTGCGATTCGGACCTGTGTCGCGTCATCGTCAGCGCTGGAAAACATCTTCTACGCGTTTGCCAGTCAGTCGATCCATCGAAATGCGCTGGAGCGCAAGACTGTGTCGTCGAAAGGCACGCGACCGACAAATTCACGAAACGAGCAACGCTCTCCGAACAAGTCAGCCTCGACGTCAATGGCGGAAGCCATGAGTGCGCACTTGCAGGAGCTGAGGGAGACACGTATCATAGAGGCCGCAACGGAAGGTGACGGGACCAGCAAGCCCGTGCAACGTCCTCCGACAAATGTGAGCGAAGTCATTTTAACCGGATCCTCCAAACAGATGCTATCGCTGTATATGATGAACCGAGGCATTATGTATGAGAAGCTGGGGCAATGGGACGACGCCATGCGAGACTACAAGGATGCGCTCCACTTCGACCCTCTCTCAATCAACGCACTGTTGTGCATCGCGACGCTACTGTTCATGCAAGTGAAATACCCCGAGAGTCGCGAATCTTTCGAGAAAGCGCTGAATCTCGAGCCCAAGAACGGCCTAGCTCACTTAAATCTCGGCGTCGTTTTGCTCTCTTTGGACGACGTCGACGGCGCGTTAGAACACTTTGAGATGGCAATTCAGGAGCTACCTTCCTGTAGTTACGGTTATGCCAACAAGGCGGTGGCTTTGGCTCGGAAAGGCGACTTATCGCGAGCAGAACACGAGTTCAAGCGCGCCATTGAGGAGCTGCCGTCTCAGAAAGAGTATTACCTGGCTCGAGGCAAGATCATCGCCCAGCAAAAGCGCGTGCAAGACGCTATGGTGGACTTTTCGACGGCGCTGTATCTGGGATACGAAGGTAAACTCTGAGAACTGAGTTTATCCAAGAGTCGTTGCTGTCTGCCTGTCTGTCTGTCTTTGGATCTTGTCCCGAGTCCAAGAGACTCCTCGACGATTCATCATGGAGTACGTCTTCGGGTTGCGTGAGCTCTGTGGGTTAGTAGCTAATGCGTCGGGTTCGATCGCAGCGTTGCAGTGCGTGCACGACTGCTCAAGGACGACTGGGACACTCGCGAGAGCATCGACACGATCCAACTTCAGCTCCTTCAGGTCGTCGAGTTTATCAATCGCTTCCGTACGAATGTCTGTGGGTGCAATGTAGATGGTGCACTTGGTCTTATGTGAATGATGCTACAGACTCGAGCACGACGAACCGCTTGGCGATGCTACAAGCCAAGATACACTCGTTGGAACGCACGATTCGGTAGGTCGTGTAATGCATCCGTGCTCACAGAGGGTTGTACTCAAATCTCCCAACAACAACAGACACATGGAAGCTGCAGTACGTCCTCCGCCAGCCTACGATGGCTCTCAGTCAACCATTAGATAATAAACTGCTGGCTGATTTCCCTAGAATTCGCTACACTGCCGTTGGCATCCGTCCATCTTCACTCTGTGCCTGTGTCCGTGGTGTAGGGATGCGGAACGAGCGATAGCCCTGACGGGAGCGTGGATTCGGTGGTCGGCGCTGCTCGGCTGTCTTGCTGGACACGATGCGTGGCGACTCCATGACGTTGTTATCGTTCGGATGCTCATTCTCTTCGTCTTGAGGCTCCTCGAGTTGTTTCTCACTAGCATATCGTAGTAGAGTCAGCTTCATTTCGCGTGCGATCGCTTCCCCATCGACTTGAGTGTCCTCTTTCGTTACCGTAGACGTACTGATAGAGCGCGCTGGACTTGGTGCTGCAGGTATCACCGTCGGAGCAGGTGGCAACGCGGCTTGATGAGTCTGGGTCTCCATACTGGTTCGCGGGGTCGGAATACTCCAGGATTCATCGGCCTGGTTCGACAGGATGGACTCGAAAGGATCCGTCCCAGCATCCGCCATCGTCTTCTTGGTAATCTCATCGGTCCTGACTGCTACCGGTTCCGTTTTGGATGGTATCATGTCCGCAACCTTGCCAAGTGATGCTTTCGCACCGTTGTTCTCTGTACCTTTATTCACCGACTCGGACGACGCACGCCTGCGGATAGGTGGCTTAGGATTTTCCGTTGATCGGGTGTTGGAGCGACTCTTGTTACCATCGGAATTCCCCACACGCTTGAGCAAAGCCTTCACATTTTCGAGACGTTCGGCGACGTCAGCCTGCGCTTTCTCGAGCTCAGCCGGAGACATGAGCTTTAGAATGGTGCCTGTTCGTGCAGAATGCTGATGGAAAACGGGTGCTGAGCCACCGCCAGGACGATCTGGCGTTCCAGGGCGACTGCCACGCGATGTCGGAGTTATTGGTCGACTTGCACTACCTGGTCGATTGGTCGACGCTGTTCCAGGTCTATGAGACGGCGTCGAAGGTCGCAAAGCCGACATGAGCAATGCTTCCTGGGTGACTGAGCCGCTCTTGAGCGCAGTCATTTGCGTCACAAGCTGCGAATCCGAGAAGCTCTCGAGTGTCTTGAGCTCTGGAAAAGCTGTGTACAGATCAAGGAGGTACGAGTCAGATAAGCAGCACGGATTCCCACTGAGCCAGAGGTCTCGAAGCACGTCTTTCAATGGTCCCATCGCTGCGATCACAACTGATCCCGATCGGATGCGATTGTTGCGAAGGTCGAGCGATTCAAGTTGTGGGCACTGCGTCGCGATTGTATCGATAGCAGTTAGCTGGTTGTCGTGTACATAGAGCTCATTCAGCGATGGAGCGCTTGAGAGGTGCTGGAGTGTCGTCAGTCGATTTCCATTGAGTCGAAGTACCTAGGCAGCCACAAAGGGTGAGAATACGCGAACCGAGAGCCCTTAGCATCGACTCACTGTGAGATTAGGCGGAAGTAACCCTTCCACCGTCGTCAGTGCGTTGTCCGAGAGGTCGAGCTCTTCCAGCTTCGTCAAATGCGTCAGGTTTCCGACGGAAGTCAAGGAATTGCCATTCATATTCAGAATCTCGAGACTACTCAGACTTTCAAGACCCTGCAACACGAGAGAATAAGCATTCTTATGAGGGTTTCGTGGTCATCTCATAGACTCATACCTGCGTCACTGCACCCTCAAGACGGTTGCGACTCAGGTCAAGATGCACAAGCAAGCGGCAAGAACCTAGATATGCTACACGGGAGAGTCGGTTACCACCGAGACTGAGCGTCTTGAGCTTCACCAGAGCGAGAAAATCGTCAGTGAGGACCTCAATCTGGTTCTCATTCAACAAAAGTCCTTCAAGTGCCGAGATTCTACAGTGTAATCATGTGAGTGGCTGCACGTCTCCCGAATCGCGTTCTCTTCCATCGTACCCTCTTAGGCCTTTAGTCGTCGTGATGCGGTTGTTGTAAGCCTTCAGCTCGCGAAGTTCTTTAGCAGTATGGATATTTCGGAGTGTCGTCAAGCGATTGAACGAGACATCCAGAGAACAAAGCTTGGGGAGCTATCCAGAAGAAGATCATGAGTCACAACTCGTTTCAAAGGCCGTAGAGCAAGCGCACCTCTGACAGATCCTGGACTTCTTGGATCGAACGATTGTGCGCGTCAATAGCGAATTTACTCGAATTGGGTTCGGTTGAGAGTTTCCGCTACAATCAAACACATTAGCCAGACTTGTCCTCCCTTTTGAGCACGTCAAGCGATTACCAGCGCATGTCCATCTAGCACAGGAATACTGATGGCGTTGGCATCTGTCGGCAGTCGAGACTTCGTTGTCGTCGCTGACGTGCTTGCTGCTGAGCTCATTGATGGCATCTTCGACTTTGGAGTCTCCTGGAAACCCACACACGTACAGGCTTTTCACGCACGACGGTTCACATTCTCGCACACTACGACTATATTTACGACCTCTTTGAACGGTTATCTCGAGTCCACTTTACTTGTCGTTTGCTCGCACAATTGTAAGCTCCCCCGTCTTCGAGACGACAAGCCCACATGGTCGCTTGCGAGGAGCTTTGTCTTCAAGGCCTAGACTTGCCCAGATACGACGATTGTTCAGGGCCGAGAGCTGAGCTCGCTTGGCTGCTAGCGTTTCCTTGTCAAAGTTCTCGAGAGGGGCGTAGACACTGGCGACATTGAGGTTACCTGCCACATAGAGTATGAGCTATCTGTTCAGAACCAACGCTCGAGGTGCGCACATACCAGCAGCGTCTGCAAGTTCGCCAGCCTCTTCCTCGTCATAGTGATGGAGATCCGATTTTGATGGGTTGTCATACGGGTCAGTCGAGCGAAGCTGTGCCTTGTCGGGCTGCAACGATGGGTCTGATGATGGCGGGATGTCCGGAGATGGCGGCGCGTCGAAGTCCGTGCGACGATATGCTGGGCGTTGACCTGTATCAAACCGAAACAAACATAGTAATGTCAGATCACCTTAACCTCTCCTTAGTTTCTGCTCCAAAGGTGTCCTTGAACCCACCGTATGTGTTCTTGGCCGGTGTACACGAACACGTCGAGTTACAGGCGCAATGCGAGAAGTGGCAGAATCGACCACGCTGGCAAACACCCTTGTTCTGAAAGTCGTAGCACACACCAGTGCCTGGATAATACAGTTGCGGCATGAGTACTGATGCGTTTTGTAAATACACATCGAACGTGGGCTCATACCTGGACCGACTCCACGCTTCTTCTTTCCTTGAGGAAATTCCTCTTGCGCAGGAGCGGGAGTTTCACGTGGCTTTGGCTGCACGATAGCTGGCTTCTTGCTTGGGTCTTCAGGGAAGAGCTGTTCGACTTCTTCCAAGCGCACATCCTCACTGATGGCCTTTTCATAAAGCATCAGGAAGCTTCGTTCGATGGGCATACCACGATCGGCACGGGATCGGACGTATCGCCATCCACCTGACATACACAAGGTCTGAGCAAAGTGCTAGACATCAAGTATACTCATCAGAATCATACCTTTACGCCACCCTTGTCCGCGTTCGGTGCCAATAAACTCTGGGCTTCCGACCTCCCAGGACGTTTTATCGTGGGATGGGATGAACGTCAGCCACTCTGGATCATACACGCATTCTACAATCCGCGACGACGCCTTCTTGTCCGACCTAGAGTGTTCGAATTCCTCTACACAAAGCCCCCACGTTGAGTCAGTGAGCGGGTCTGTTCAGCCTAGAATCGATCATCGTACCTGGTGCGAATGTGATCCAGTCGTGGAAATGCTGCGTGCGCTTGTCGTGAAGCATAAGCTTGAACCCTGGCTTGGGTGGACAACCACGCCACTCGACTCCGAGCTGAAAATCCACCGTCAACACCGTCGTTGGCGACCACGCGAACAATCCCTTGGCGTATCCCGGTGTGTACGGGAGCATCACGGGCGTAAACACCAGTCCGATGTTCTGCCGCGTCTGCGAAACACGCGGAATGATACTGCGGATCACGTGGCTCACACGGTTGACGGGGTACATGTACTGCTGGACGAGTTGGAACTGGTCGGGCGGTTGGCCCTTGGGCATGGGCACCGTCTTGCGCGGCGCGATCACGTCGTTCTGGACGAGTTTGAGGCGGTCCTGGAGCTTGGAGTTCATCACGAGCGTGCCGTTGAGTGCGAGAATGTCGTTGACGATCATCGTGAGCGTCGACTTGCTGCCTTCCTTGTCGCACACCAAGAGCCCGTCGAGCACGGTCCATTGATGCGGCACGAACGTGTTGCGGTCCATGCCCGGCTGAAGACGGTCAGGACGCACGGGTGAGAAGAGCACGACCTCACGGATCTCGTAGTTCTGCATGACCAGGTAGCAGCGGCCCTGCACGAGCACGACGAGATACCGAATGCCGACGGAGCGCTCACTCACAAAGTACGGATGATCGCCGATCTGCGGCTGATTCGCACGCACGAACGCCTGCGGAAGCGACATCGGAGCGCGGTCGAACTCATTCCACCCGAGCATACTGTTCAGCTGGCGCTGAAGGGCCTTCTTTGTGGTCATGTTCACCGCCTGGCCAAACTCCACGGGGACGCCGCCGATTTGCGTCGTCAATGACGCTCCGACGCTCGTTGCGGTAGCGATCGACCCACCATTCGACGCAGCTGACACAGAGCTACTCGATGACGCCGCTGGTGGCGCCGTCGACGCGCTAGAAGCGGCAGTAGACGCCGCCGACGTCGCCCCTTGCGGTGGCAACCCCGACATGTTTCCCTTTCTCCATCCCACACGTGACACCGTGGTTACCTTATGTTGTATACATGTCACGCGTACGTTATGTTGCGTGTATCTTGCTCATTCGTGCCATAAGGTTCAAAACCGGGTACACAGTACCCACCCTGTGTACCCCCATCCGTAACCACAGGAGAAGGCGAAGAGCTCATCACGAAGGAAGATGGCGAGTCGGGAAGAACACGAGCTGGATGAGATCCGCGAGCAGGACCGCCACCTGCCAACGGCCAACATCGCGCGCATCATGAAGGAGTCGCTGCCGTCCACGGCCAAGATCGCCAAGGACGGCAAGGAGACGCTGCAGGAGTGCGTGAGCGAGTTCATCTCCTTCATCACGACCGAAGCGTGCGACAAGTGCCAGCAGGAGAAGCGCAAGACCATCAACGGCGACGACCTGCTCTGGGCCATGAGCACGCTCCATTTCGACCACTACGTCGAGCCGCTCAAGGTTTACTTGCAAAAGTACCGCGAGGTCGTCAAGTCGGAGAAGAGTGAGAAGAAGGACGGCAGTGGCGTCGGCTCGTTCGGCGGCACGTCGTACTAACTGCGCTACACTACACTACACTACGCTGCGCGTCGAAACGCGGCGGTGTGACGTAGAGGGAGCGAACAGGTGGGGTACAGTCGATTAGATTCGACTAGTGAATACCTCGTGTGGTGAATGTACATGTAAGGGATGGAGAAATGAAGTGCGCCGCACGGATTTGCCTGGTGTTATGACTGGATTTTGGGCTCGTTGTGGTGTAGATACGACACAAAGCGCTGGGATGTCGAACGATCTTGCGTCCAGCTGTCTCTGAGACGAGCTAGAGCCAATAGATTCGCTTAGAGGCCGTCCAGCCCCGTACAAATCAAATGGCTCGCATCGAGATTGCACTACGGGGAGACAACCGAGCTTGTGTGGTGGCGAGCGTGCACAACTTGCTAGACCAGCACACAGAACGCGGTTACTGGTATTAATAACCGATGCAAGTCGGAAACGATGAAGAGTAGTGAGCCCTCGGACGATCCGGCGTCCGAGCGAGACGAGTACAACCAGCAGCTATGGTACGAGCAGGAGCTGGACAAGATCCGCACAGAAGGAGACCTCGCCCTCGTGAAAGCACAAGCAGAACGGCAGCAGATCGCGACGGTGGACGCGGAGCTCCAGGAACTCCAGAGACAACTACGGGACAAGAAGAAGCGATTCGCCAAGCTCACCCTCGCTAACGCCAATGGAGGGATCGTCGCGGACCCTGCGACGCTCGAACAAGTGCAGCGACGTCACGCGCACTCGCAGATGGAGTTGGAAGAGCGGCTTAAGACGACTGTGTCCGCCAAGACCACGGAACTGCACCAAATGCGACAGGTGATCGATGAGATGCGTCGTCAGCGGCTGGATGGATTGAGTAGTGAGGCTCGTATTGTGGAGGAGACTCGACGGATTGAAGAGGCCGCCAAGCAAACACAGTCGGAAGTCGAATCGCTCAAAGAGAAGGCAAGCGCCCTTCGTGAGGAGTGCGCGCAGCTCCAGAGCGCGTTCGACGCGGAGAAAGCTACGTTTCGTGTCGAACGCCAGCGTCTTCAGTTGGATCTGGACCGTATCGCGCGGCCTGAGCGCGTTGCCGTCAAAGTCAAAGTCCTCGGTCGGGTACGTGTCTCGCTATCGTGTTGTTAATGTGGACTTGCTGGGGCTCAACTTGCTGTGTGTGAACAGAAATTCAATGTGTATCACAACATCTCCAACTCTCGTAAGAAGCGAGAAGAGTACGTCAAGTGGTTGGTTCGAGTGGTCCTATAACCGACGACTCAACTCGTTTGGCGTGTATCTAGTCGCTCTCGCGCCAAGAAGATGAGTCTCGACCAGAAAACCGTCTCGTTCGAGCAAAAGAAGGCGCAACTGGATCGCCTCGTGCTGGAAACGGGCGTGCAAAATCTGAACGAGTTTATTCAGTTCTACAACACGCAAGAGCGCGAGAAAGCCGAGCTCTTGCGGCGTATCGAGGCCAAGTCCCTCACAAGTGCGTTCCATTGATGGTATTGGGTCCAATACACTGAGTTGATGACAGGATGCCACCTGTAGACTCTTCGTTGACGGAAGCGATCTCGCATTTGGACGAAGACATTGCACGCTTGAGTGGCGCGGGTGACATTCACACGATTCTAGACGAGCTGCAGATAGGGACAGGTCAGCGAACCTCATTGCTGGCTCGCTTGCTTACGTCAATGAGCTGACGGTGGTGATTCTAGGTGGTTCAGAGATGAAGAAGCGCATCGACGCCGACGAAGCGCTCATCGCTCGTTGGACAGCCGAATCTCACAGCTTTAGCGACGCGTACGCCCTATCAAGTCCTAATATTGGCTCTTTAGTGATGCTAAGACGTTGGTTTGTAGACTTCGGAGCCTGCGTGAACCCATTCGTCAGCTCTACCTCGTGCTTTTCCCCACAGAGCGTGATGACGAGGCGTTCGACTCGACCGTGAACGAGATCAGCATGCTTCGTCGCATCGGATCTATCGAAGAGCGTGTCATGCATCGCATTCTGAGCAAGATCCTCTCTGAGACGGAGACTCACGGCCACAGCGACACACTCGAGCGATTACAGAAGCTCCGTGGGGTGAACACCACGCCCCACGTCTCTGGTTCCGGACGCTTGACGCCGCAGTTGATATCCCCACAGACGACGCCAGTTATCGTCAAGGCGCCGTCACTCTATGACGGCAGGAACACCGCAGACAGCGACGAAGAGGATGACGTGGACGTTGTGGCGATCCATCCGGAGGACTGTCGACCGCAGCGTCGCCCGCCCACACCCACCACAATCGCCAGTGCGCCACCATTCACACCACAGACTTCCCCAGCCAAACTCTCGGTTGTAAGCCACGCGACAGCCACCGAAACGACGGCAACACCAGCAAATCCGATGCGGCATGCGTCACTCCACCTCCGCAAGTCCTAGGATCAAGATGGCTACATTTGATTATACTAAACCAGTACATTCAGGGGTTGAGAATTATGACCCTAGGTGGCACTATAAGTGATCTCACAGTACGTGTGATTGAATTCGAAGGCGGCAAAATCCGAGGAGCTCAGAATGACCGACGCCGTGAACGAGGCCAAAGCGTCGCGTGTGCCGTCGCAGGAAGATGTGATCTGCATCTCTGACGGTATGTGTCTTGTTCTATATGACCTCCGCTATCGAATGAGGCCTCAATTGTTCTCTCTGGTGTGCCGTGTCCGATGCAATAGACGATAGCGACACGAGTCGTCCACAGACGCCCGTGGACGTTGAGATTAAAGAAGAAGAGGAAGAAGAGGCGTTGCTGGCCAGTTTGAATGGCCCAAAGTCCGCCGTCGCTCCGTCAGGTCGATCCAAGCGAAGCGCGTCGAGTGCGAGTCTCACCGGGTCAGAGAAGGCGTCGAACGACGTGGATGCGCCGTCGACACCAGTGCGTCCGCCGCGAAAGCGACGCAGTGGCGCGCGCGACGACCTCATGAAGCCCATCACGCCGTCCTCTACGATTCAGTCGTCGATGAACGCGTCGCTGGTCTTCGACATGGTCACGTCGCTGAGTACAAACGACCCTGGCGTGGCCATCGCCGCTCTTCGGAGTGTCGTTGTATTGGGCAAAGAATATCCCTCCAATCTGCTGTACGACGAACTGATCGACCGCATTCTCAGCGTCGAAGCCGTCGCGTACCCTGACGCCGTCTCCATCTACTCCTCGCTCGTGTTCGTCTTTGATAAAGCCGCGGCGTGCTCGTGCGACCTGGCGTTCCCACATCAGTGGGAACCACTCGCAAACGCGTTGCAAGACGCGTCTATCCAACCAAAGGAAGACGAGATCTGGCGTCGCAATCTCCTCGTCGTCCAGTTCTATATCTACTGCTTCAAGAAGGACTTTGATATGTGTCGTGACCGGTATGCGCGCAGCGAGCCAGGGCAATGGATCTACCGCACGCGACTCTTTATGGTCTTGCACCAAGGCGACAATAGCACGAAGAAATCCAAAGTCAAGGTGCACAACAACCTCATCCTCCAGGCGATTGGCTGTGGTCTGCAGCTCTGGCAACGCACGTTCGACGAGCCAGCGACTGACAAACCCGAGGGCGGCACGACACTGGAAGCTGAGGACGCCTGCATGGCCGTCGTCCGACTCATCGAGATGCTCTATGTCTGCACGGATCAGGTCCAAAACACCCTTCAGCGTGTACAAGCTGGGCTCTTGGAGCTCACGCGTGAGACGCGAATCAAGTTCTCGCAGGCGGTCCAATCGCCTGATTTCCAAGTCCGCTTGGCCACGACAGTCATGGGTTTGACCAACAAATCGCGAAGTAAAGAGCACGAGTGGCACGAGTGCAACGCCATGGGCCGCCTACTCCAGACCATTCACCATGAAGGTACTTGTCTCCGTTGCTCTGCTGCTTATCTTGTATCTTGTACTTATACCGATGGATGACAGACAACGGCGCCTCGTCGAACGACGTGATGATGACGGATGGATACTCGTGGTCGCACTTTGACAGCTTCATGAACACTGCACCAAAAACCGACTTTGGACGTCTTCTGCAAGAGATTGTGCGCGTGGAGAAGGAAAACCACACATAACCAGAAGGTATGAAGCCGCATGCGTGTTTGTTTATCAATTCTTCATCTCACATGGACAATCTAAGGCAGCATCGTTGCATGGATTCTTGATCTCGATACACGTCAAATACAGGTTGAGAGCTGTTCAAGCAGTCTCTCGGACGCACTCATCTTCTTTGCTCTTGTCTAGACAGCTTGCTCTCGCCATGGTCCAGCCGTTGTGGCTCCTCCGCTACTTATGTTTCCGTTGTAGACCGAGACGACGCCGTGGCTAACGACAAGCACACAGTACAATCAGTAAATAGCTCCAGATGAGTCTGCCACACAACTCACTTGTCCGAGACAGCCAACATCCGACCAGTCTCGAAGGAGAAGTCGCCGTACGTCTTGTACACTCCGCTGCTCGGGTCATTTTGATTGAAGCCCACCCTGTGCGAACGCATATCATTCTCTGGTGAGTCCACATAGGCTACTTCCTTTGGGGAATATCCAACTCACAGTGCCATGCTATCAAGACGCCGCGACTCATGGACGCTTGCTGTTGAAAAGCTAGCCACAACACCAAATGAGACCCATATACTGCGAGTCTCTATGATGTTCACGTACCCGCCCATTCCGAAGAGACCAAAGCCTCCGTCTCGCGAGCGACGCATCTCACCCAGCACACTCAGAGGCGACCTCATCGAGCCATAGCTATATCATTCTAGGTCAGCGACCCCAACAATCGACTTGGCTAGCTGAGGGTACGTACCATGATGACTTTCGGGGCATACGAAGGTCCACGTACAGCATCTCGCCATGCTCAAAGCCCAATGCGACATTGTTACTGGACATGTACTCGTGGCAGAACAAGCCTCCCATCTGATCGAGTCGCTGTGATGGGAAGATTCATCAGGATACGAAGTTCACAGCACAACAGCCAACAAACTACACGTACCAGGAACGAGTACAGCGGAATTTGCAACTGAGCGGTGCGAACGCGAAGATCGGCAACCTGGAAGTCGCCGCCATCGGTCGTCCAGCTCATACACGTCGCCTGCTGCGGAATCCATCGGACGCTACTCACGACGTCGCAGCCGTCAAACTTGGTCGTTAGCGTCGCAGCACTCGAATCGCCTCCTGCTCGTCCGAGATCAAGCACGACGACCGTCTCGTCAAAGCCGCCGGACGCAATCGTCGTCGGAGAGACCGAGTTCACGGCGATCTCACGAATCGTATCCGAATGGACGCGCTTGACTGCATTTTGCAGACGGCAGCAGCGATCTCCACTCGCGTCACCGACCTGAAGAGTGTGGATGTCTCGTCCAATTGCGGCAACTGCACTATAGGGCGTCAACCATCCGAGGTAGCGCACTTCCTGGGGAAAGAAAGCACAAGGTGATCAGCGAAATGAGCACAATGCATCCATGAGAACGTACTGCTTGGACTTGGATGAACGGAGCCGGTTTGGACGGATGGAACGACCGGAAATTCGTGACGAAGATTCGATTCTTGGCCGAGCTGGGAGCCAAGGGCGTGGGCATCTCGGTGCCGACGAGCAAGACCCCGTCTTCACGCATGATGGGTTTGGACAACGCTAAAACAACAAGCATCGTGAGAAAAGCACGAGCAGAAGGCCAGCGTTCGAGCTCACGTACGGAACGGTGTGTTGTCGCTCTGCCGCTCGAACGGCACAAAGTGCGTGGGGTACGACGCGCCAGTCATCGCCTGGCGAAACTCGTTCTTGGCCGCATAGCTTTCACCGAAAGCCGAGCCAAATATTGTCGCGCTTGCGGATCTGTATCACAAGAGCGTCAATGCACAGCGAACAATGACATTTGCTGCAAGTACTCACTCGTCTGCGAGAGGAGGGAGTTGGTGAAGCGGTGGAAGTAGACGAGACACTGGCGAAGCTGTCGAGATGGAAGGTGACGCTGTAGCACCAGAGGCAGGCGACATTCCCACGAGCGGATTGGTCATGGTGGACGAGAAAGACGACGCGAAATCGCCCATGGACAGCGACATGGTCGTCTCGAAGAAGTTCCAGGGCTCGAGAAGGGACGCGGTCGGGGTCGTCTCGTGCAGCAACGGGTGATACGCAGCGTCGACTTCGGATGTACTCGCGCCAGGCGATCCTCCTGCTGGAAACGAGGGCGCATTCGACGTGTCTGCCTCGTCCATGGCTTCGTCTTCGACTTCCAGGCTCTCCATATTCGTCTCGTCAAAGATGTGTGCCCACTCACTTGGCTCATAGCGCTCGCTACTGGGTGAGGGCCTTTCCTGGTCAGTTCCTCGAGTCTCGTGCTTGATGGATGGACTCGAGCCCACGTCGACCATTGCCGCCGAGCCATCGTCTTTCACTGGGGACTCGGACATGGCGGCAAGGAGGCGGCGCGGCGAGGGAGTCGAGGTGCGAGCCGTCAAGTTGGCGAGTGGTGGTGGTGATGATGATGGCCGAGTGAAAGCGCAGAGTGCGGGGTCGCGTGGATGACAGACAGCTTGCGACGCCGCAAGAGACTGATGGCGAAGTGTCCGGTTCTTTCTCGCGGGCAGCCGGTCGTCCGTGCTGGTTGCTGCCGAGAAAGTACGGCAGAACACCGTGGAGTGTGGGCATGAAGTGAATGTAGGTATATTCAAGAACTCAAAGCGCGGATAAGCGGGCCGAGAGCTGGCCACTGGCGCTGCTACTCGTGCTAAGAAGACCGGACGTTTCTCGCTGACTGCCTGGTGTCGTGGACGTGTCGAGGAGGGTCAAGCGGCGTGCTGGACGATGCGTCGTGACTTCGAGTTTGTCCTCGAGATGCTCGACATGGTGACGCAGGTTGCGGATCTCGAGAAGCACAGCGTCGAAGCCGTCACTCATGTGCTGCCATCGCGTGTTGAGTCGATCGGAACGACGGTAGGTGCACTTGAGCAGCTCACCCAGCGAGGCCCCGATGAACGCGAACAACATGGAAAAGACCCACTGGAACCAGTAGATGTGCGCGAAACCGAAGAGCTCGTCCATGACGTACGGTGTGTTGGTGACCACGAGCGTCAACGTGATGGAACCGAGCGCAGCGTACTGCATGTACTTGTTGGAGAAGAAGCCGACAAAGACGTGGTTGGTGAAGCTGCGCGCAGTGTACGCACGGAACATCTCCATGGTGGTGATGTAGATGAAAACCATCGTCTGTGCGCGTGCGACGCCTTCCGTGAGGCATTCGTAGTCACCGCCCTTGCAATGGACGTAATCATCATCAAACTCGTGCATGTTGGGTGTGTAAAATGGAAACACGGGCGAGCCATCACGATACACGGCTTCACAGTTGGAGTACATCTTCCACTTTGCTCGCACGCCCTGCCAACGGAAACAACGCACATGCTTGTAGTCTTCGACTGTCTTGGCGCCGTTCAGGATGTCGTCCAGCAGCACGTTCTTGAAGTTCCAGTAGAGACCGACCGCAAAGACGATGAGAGCACCAGTGCCGATAAGGAACGCATTCGTCATGACGAGGATCCAGAGTCGACCGTGGATGATTGGCTGCGTCTTGGGGCGTGGGCGCTCCTTCATCGCCATCGAGTCTCCCTTCTCTAAAGACAACGCGACCGCAGCCATACCGTCCGCAAAGATGTTCAACACGAGGATCTGAAGCGGCTCCAACGGGTTTGGCATTCCGACGGCAATGGCCACGAAGATGATGGAGATCTCCCCAAAGTTGGTCGAGAGCAGGAAACACACAAACTTTTGGATGTTGGTGTAGATCGTGCGGCCCTTTTCGACAGCGGCGACGATGCTGCAGAACTTGTCGTCGGTGAGGATCATGTCAGACGCTCCCTTGGCGACTTCAGTGCCGGAAATTCCCATCGCCACGCCGATATCCGCTTCTTTCAGTGCTGGAGCATCATTCACACCATCACCAGTCATGGCAGCCACATGGCCCTGGCGTTGAAGCGACTTGACGATCTCAATCTTGTCCTCGGGCTTGGCACGCGCGAAGACTGCCGTACGCGATGTGATCTCGTCGATATCGTGCTCGGTCAAGTACTCTCCACCTCGTGGTCGCAAGATGGTACAGTCAACGGCCTCTTCATCGACATCAGCACCGACAGGGAGCAAGTCGATGCTCTTGGCGATGGCAATGGCTGTCTTCAAGTAGTCTCCAGTGATCATAACTGTACGGATAGATGCCATCCGTGCTGTGCGAATCGCTTCTTTCACTCCATGACGCGGTGGATCAATAGAGGCAACGAGTCCGAGGAATATGAGTGGCGCCTTGAGATGATTGAACCGCACTTCAACGTCTTCATCACCACTGAACGGATTCCTTGCCATTGGATGGATGGCGATCGTGAGGACCCGCAGCGCCTGAGAAGACAACTCGTCGACGGCCTCAAGAATACCATCACGATCCTCGGCAGTCATCTCGACGATCTCACCGTTTGTGCGCACGAAGCGAGTACAGTTGGGAAGAATGTAGTTCGGTGCGCCCTTGACGTGAGCGACCACCTTGGAGTCTATTGGAAGCACGAGACCGCCAAGCTTACCGTCTGAAGGGACGTCAGTCACCGTGATCATCATTTTGCGCGATGACGTGAAGGGGATTTCGTCGATGCGAGGGTAGATCTCACCCACTTTATCGCTCCATAGGCCAAGCTTTGCGGCTGCGACCACCAAAGGCGCTTCTGAGGCATTGCCGAACGGAGTCCAGACAAAGGATCCGGTTCCATCTTCGCTTGGCTCTTTTTGAAGCATCGTGTTGCAGCATAACGCAGCTGAGAGAAGCGTTGTGTGGATCTGGACGTTGTTTTCCGCTGTTTGAACTACTCCATCCAACAAGACGTTACCATTCGGGTCGAACCCGGTACCAGTAATGAAGTACTCTTGATTGTCGCCCCAGGCTTTGATCGCCGTCATCTTGCCTTCCGTCAAAGTGCCAGTTTTGTCGGTGCAAATCACAGAGCTGGCGCCAAGACTCTCGACCGCAGCCAGCTTGCGGACCAGCACGTTCTTCTTGACCATTTCAGAAGTACCCGTCGAGAGACAGATCGTCACGACCATGGGCAAGCCTTCCGGTACGGCACTGACCGCCAACGAGACGGAGACCATGACCATTGTGAGCCACACTGGTCGATCTCCGTTCTTAGGGTCGTGGTTGCCCCGAATCATACCCACGGCGAACACTACAGCGCAGATGGTGAGCACTGCCAAGCCCATAAACACACCCAGTCGATGAAGCGCTTCTTGCAACGGCGTCATCTTGGTCTTGTACTGCGCCAAGCAGTTGGCTCCCTTACTTCGACGGTCCTCCTTCAGCAACGCAGCAATCGATCCAACGCGAGTGCCCATCCCAGTTTCAACCACAATACCCGTGGCGTTGCCACATGAGACGGCCGTGGAGGCAAACACCATGTTATCGGCCGTGAGTTTCTTGCTGGTCGACACGTCGGCATCGTATTTCTTGTGCACGTCTTCCGACTCGCCCGTGAGGATCATCTCATTCACCTTGAAATCAGCCGAGGCAAGCAAGCGAATGTCGGCCGGCACAACGTCTCCTGTCGTCAAGATCACAATGTCGCCTGGAACGAGTTGGTCACTCGTGATCTGCTGCTGGCGACTATTGCGTTGCACGATACACTGTGGCGAGGACATTTTGGCGAGGGCGTCGAGGGCATTCCCCGCACGGTTCTCCTGGATCGTTGCGATCACAGCGTTAAGCGTCACGATGGCAATGATGGCAATGCCCTCGACGTATTCTTGCAACGCAATGGACGCCAAGGCTGCGGCCATGAGCAAGCCAATGATCAGATTCAAAAACTGCATGAGGAAAATCACGAGCACGGGCGCGCGTTTGTCCGTCTCGAGCGTGTTTGTGCCATGTCTTGCGATGCGTTTCCTCACATCTTCACTGGACAGCCCACGCTCGGGGTCGACTTGCAGTTGCTGCAGCACCTGGTCGATGGTGTGGTCGTGCCACCCGGCTTCGGTCGTGTTGGACTCAATCTCGCGATACGACTCGCGCGTCTTGCTCGGGTTCTTGAGCAACAGCTTCTCGGATTCCGTGAGGAAACGACTGCGATGCTCTCTTTCTTGTATCTCCAGCGTCGGCGCACACTCGTCATTGCGACTCGACCGCAGGGGACGCAATGGGATCTTGGGCGTGTTGGAGCCCGTGTACGAGAACGAGGCGCCCATAGGTCGTGTCTGGCCCGGCGTGGACGTCGTGGGCGTGCGCGTGTCGTCAATCCATCGTCCACTACTGCCCTGCGTCGTGATGGTCGAGCGAGCCGTCGCCATCTCGAATCTTTTGACGCGACTCTCGCGTCTCCACGAGCGAATCGCGAGTGGCTGCAGCGACCGCGCCACGCACCGTTACCCAACGCCCTTGTGGGTGGTTTCGCATGCGCGTTCCGCCCCTGGGAGGTCTCCAACGAGCGTCATATTCGCATGGCCATCGCGTTCCATGAAGCGTCGCCGTGGTCGAAAAAACGGCCTTTTTAGACCAAACAGACAAAACGACTTGAGTTGAGTATGGAAGCATTTTCAGCCAATCACGACACCGAGACTAAACTTACGTTGTGCATCGACAACGTAGGCATCTATGTTGCGGACGAGCAACGTTAAACGTTAAGAAGGATGGAACCTGGGTGTGGCACACTTCCAGCAGTCTCATCAACCCACGAGGAGACGTCTTGCATGCCATGGTCGATCTCAACACCGCAAGCGAGGCGCAGCTCAAGCGATTGCCTGGTATAGGACCTGTGATCGCCCAGCGGATCATCCAGGCACGGCCGTTCACGTCGGTCGAGCAACTCCGAGACGTTCAGGGCATCGGCCCGAAGAGATACCTCGGTTTATGTGGCGGATGCCTTGTGACCGCGAGAAACACGAGCGCGCCAGCGGTGAACACGCGAAGAAGCGCAGTAAGTAACCGCAGACGCGAGCCAGCCTGTCAGCCAGTAAGAGGTATTGATATCAACAAGGCGTCGCTGCGTGAGCTCCAGCAGCTCGCGGGTGTTGGCCCTGTGATTGCAGAACGGATCATCGCGAGTCGACCGTTCTACCGCGCAGATGAGATCGTGGCGGTCAAGGGCATTAGCACAGTCAAGTATGCGAAGATGAAGAACCAGCTCGCTGAAGTTGTCTTTGAAAACGAGACACGAGACGAAGAGCCAGTCGACCAAGTCTCACCAGAAGAACCAGTCGACCAAGTCTCAGCAGAAGAACCGAGACACAGCCATATTTCCATCCCATCCGAGGTGTTTTCCATTCTTGGACGAAGTATGGCTGCGTCCACAACCAACACAGACATGCAGAGTGTGGTGACGTCGTCAACCGAGACGGACCCAGACTTTGGACGTAGTGTGGCAGCATCTACTACCGAGACTGATCCGGATCTGGGTCCAGTACTCAGTACAGCGAGTTCCAGCACGATCTTAGGTTGTAATCCGGCGACGCCAACGCCGTCAACACGCTCCCGGTCATCGTCCACACACACAAGTCGCGCTCCACGCCAAGAAGCCTTCACATGCACAGAAGTGATTGGCAAAATACGTCGAAATGTCTTCCCCACTCACAGGGATGTTCGCGCGCGTGTACTGGTTGCGACGTGGAACATTCGCAATTTATCCAAGAAGAAGGACCCGGTCTTTCTCAACCGCATGGTGGACATTATCGACGAGTTTGATCTCATCGCGTTGCAAGAGATCCGTGATATCATTGTGCTCAAGCGACTCAAAAACCTTCTTCCTGGCTGGGACTTTGTCGTCTCTCCTGCCGTCGGAGGCAGTGAGCTAGGCACGGACACGAAACGCTCTGAACACTTTGCCTTCCTATACCATCGGCGTGTATTCCGTCCAACTGGCGAGACTTTTCTCCTGAAAGGAGACAACAAGATCTTCCTTCGATCCCCCTTTGTGGCGAGTTTCGACACTGTCGAAGGCATTGGCAACACTCCTCTCGCACTAACGCTGGTCAATATGCACATTTCCTGTGGCGACGACGACTTTCGACAGTTGGAGATGAAGGAGCTGCATCGCTTACTGCCGCCATTACTCAACGACAAATGTCCGTCTCGCAACGTGCTCGTGGTTGGCGACTTCAACCTCGCGCCCCACGAAATCGCTTGTCCCCTCAAAGACCTCGCCATGCCCGTCGTCCGAGCCCCGATGGCCACGACAATCTTTGGCAATCTCTATGACAATATCTGGCTCACACGTTCGATCGCGCCCTGGTTGCTTCAAAGTGGCATTTTCCGGATCGACAAGGCGTTTTACCCACGCTCATGCGACCAACCTGCGCCACATGAGCGCTTCCCTTCACTCTCTGGAGCGTATCTCGCACGGTATCAGTGTGCCGTCGAACTCTCTGACCATTGTCCAGTCTTTATCGCCTTTGGGGACGTGGGTACTAGTACGTCGGCGGCCTAGGACGCTCGACTTTGTTTGTTTGTTTCTGTACTAACGTAAATTTCCACTTTGGTAATGTGAGTTTTCCTCTGCTAAGTTAACTCCACTAAGTGCGCGTTCACCTCGCTAAGTACGAGATTGACTGGGAAGCAACAAAGGACACCACGCATCAGCATCAGGACAATGGTGGCGGATGTTACGAAGCGTCATGACGGCCGTGCGGGCAACGAACTGCGTCCATTTGCGTGCGACCAGGGCGCGCTCTTCCGTGCGGACGGATCCGCGCGCATGTCGCACGGCAACAGCACGGTGCTCGTCGCAGTGTACGGTCCGGGCCAGCCAAAGTCGCGTCGCAACGAACAAGTGGATCGTGTGACCTTGGACGTGTGCTTCAAGCTCGAGAAGGGCGTCATGAGTGCGTTTGACTGGATGAAGGAATGGATTGCGTGGAGGTGGAGCTGATGGAGCCGTTGTTGTGACTCGCAGCGTCCAAGGAGAAGGAGTACGAGCAGCTCATTCGCCAGACGTTTGCACCCGTGATCGTCGCGGAAGAGTACGCGCGTGCCTTGATCAGCATCGTCGTGCAAGTGATCGAAGACAATGGCTCTATATCCTTTACAGCGCCTTATGGACAACTCATCTCTATCCACTCGTATTGACCCGCGTTGCTCCTTAACCACGTGGCTGCACCTCTTGTCCGTAGCGATCAATGCCACGACTCTCGCGCTCATGGACGCCGGTGTGCCCATGCTCGCGGTTGTCTCCTCGTCTACATGTGCTCTGTTACCAGACGGCGGCCTCTTCTTGGATCCAAGCTTGCATGAAGAAGAGGTCAGTGCACGTGTTGGAAATGACCGCGTTCTTGGATGGGCTCTCTTGACGTCATGTTTTACCTTGCAGCAATCGACATCGCTTGTCACGACGGCCAGCTCCAACACAAACAACGGCGTGCTGACGTCGGTCACCAGTGGGTTGCTGAGTGAGGAGCAGTACTTTGCATGCTCTGAAGCGTGTCAACGGTACGAACATCAGTCATGTTGTGAGGCTCATGTGACTCGTACTAATGATTCTCGTGTCCTCAGAGCGTCCGAGAGCGTCACCGCCTTCATTCGCATCGTGCATCAGAAGAAGTATCCAGTCGGCACGAACTAAGGACGACGAATCCACGATATTGCATCTTCAGTTTGGAAAAGGCGTTCATTTGATTGGATTACTTTCTAGGACACTATGGGTTTTCGACATACTTGGTGACAACACGTGAGACGGCATCGTATGTCATGAAGATGACGCCTTGACCAGGGATCACACGGCCCAGACGTGGCACGATACCCGAGTAGAACGCCATGACGCCCTCCTTTCGAAGCATCTGGCGCACACAGTCGAATGTGTTCTCGTACTTGGAGGCGTTGAGACCCTGCATGCGAGTCTTGACGACATCGAACGCTACAAGATAACACAGATGGGTGAGTCGAGCGTCCTGAATGCAGTACCATCGCCAAGGAACGTACGGTTGTTGCCGAATACGCTGAAAATTCCCGCTGTGACGCCTCCGACGAGGCTGTACGCCGCGTTCTCAGCTCCGGTCAGCTTGTTGGCATCCTTGACCAGGTGGTAGCGTTCCAGCGTCTCGGGTGTGATGCGACGCTTGTACTCGGTGAACCACATGAAGCGTAGACCTTGGTTACTTGACTATGTCCAATACAATGGTCCAGTGAGTCATCCGGTGGGTTAATCAAACCACACGTCCTTTCACATACCTGCTTCAGGATCGTCGCGAAGAGACCCTGGTAGATGCCGCGGATGCCTTCCTTGGCGAGGATCATCTTGGTGCCTTCCCACATACCAGCATTGGCACCGATCAGCTTGGTCTTCAACGTCTCAATCTAATAGAAAGCAATGCGACGGTTGGTTAGGATCGTTCTCTTCCATAGAAGGAAGCATGCCAAGGTTTTCCTACCGGTGTCGTGGCCAATGTGGCTTCAATCGCGCCGGCCGCCATCCCTGCTGCGAGATTGCGCAATGGCGTCTCCCCATGCTGTCCAGCAAAGCGGTGCTTGAAGAAGTCGAATGCACCAAAGCGGATACCCGCCTTTGGGATCGAGCCGATCAACACAGGTGCGAGGCCGCGATACAACGAGAAGACCCCGTCCGAGCGGATGTGATACTGAAAGCCACCGACCATCCCAATGTAGTGCTGGCGCATGGTGCCAAGCTGCATGTTGGTCTTGATCATCTCCATGGGCCAGATGACAATGGTCTCAATGCCACCGGCGACGGCGCCGGCCGTCGTGGCCACGATCGGGTTCTTGGACTTGGTCGTCATGCTCTTCTCTTCCGCCGGTGCTTGGGATTCTTTCTTTCTTCTACTTGGGGTTTGACAGCCGGCGCACCAAAAAAGAAGCGTGGATGGGCACCCACCTGCGCACCACCGGGTCAATTCAGTTCTACAGAAGAAGGACGGCGCGGTATGGACATCGTGGCAATCCATCCGCACGCACCTCGGGTCGTGGAGCTGCTCGACAATTCCGACGTGGATCGGATGACACGACGGCGTCATGAAAAAGAACACCCGCGTGGACCACAAGAATTCTTTCGTCGGTATACTCAAACCAAGTCAACAGAGGGGGCTTGTATTGAGGAGGTGTACAGTACGCGATGACGCACCCCATGCAGCCATGATGCCCCCGATCCACGTCATTCTCCTCGTGACATCACGCGAGGCTGCTTGGAGGCCACGTGCGTCGTCTATGCAGACAGGAAGACCCAAGCGGACGTTCCACCTTCCGCTGGCTCGGCCTCGTTTTGTTGAGTCACCGGAGGGTGCTGGATCCAAAGCGCAACTGCGCTGGAACGGCTCAATGGCGGCAATGTCTAGACGCCAGATACCGCACAATCTATTGACGTCATAGCGCAGGACAACGGAAGGATCAGAACAAAAGAAGGTTTAGTTGTGCAAAACGTTTATCTAGTTTAGAGCTGTCGAAGAAATGGCCGGGTGGTGCGGTAATTTGGTTTCTTGGAATATGGGCGTCGGGTCATCTTCAATCATGGGCGACGAACTGGAAGAGACGCTGGCGCCACAGTAGGATGTCAGCATGCTCTTCGCTGAAAATGCCAAGGTCATCATTCAGGATCATCGCCAGTCGGTTGATCTCCATTGGTGTCCACCTGGCCGCATCAAGTGGGCTGGTGGGGAACATTGACTTGGGCACTTCGTCGCCGACGCTGACCTCGGGCACACAAAGTTCGTCGGCACTTGGGATATACCCTGGTAGAGGACGGCCGATGCCAGGGTTCACCTTCTTGAAAGGAGCGAAGCTCATGGTCGTGCGACCTTCGCGATACGCCTTGATGTTGTGACAAGCAGCCTGCCAGTTGTGCACGCGCGCGTCGAATCGGCGATACTCTACGTGAAGGCCTGCCATCTCGTTCCTCACACCCGACATCTCGCTCTTCATACCCAACATCTCGATCTTTACACCCGAGATCTCGTTCTTCATAGCTAACATTTCGTCCTTCATGTCGTTCAGCAACGAAAGCAATGAGGCATCTCGATCAGTGGTACATTCGTGCATCGAGTCGATTTTCGCATTGATCGCTGCGAACTCGCCCTTCAGCGCCGAACGGAAAGATGTCTCTAGCTTTGTGCTGTCTTCATGCAACGTGTCGAGTCTTGTTGTATTGACTGCTGTAGTCTCGCCCTTTAGCGCCGAACGCAACGACATACTCAGTGCTGAGATGTCCTCACATATCAAGGAAACATTCCTTTCCGAAAAAGTACTGCGCATGCTGACTTGATCGGCCACGCTCTTGTACGGGACGCTGTTTCTCGCCATGGGATGCAAGTATTCGTCTGGTGTGGTGAGTTTCCAATTGAGTGTGCTCCCAATCCACGGTCATGTCATAGTGTGCTCGAGAAAACGTCGTCGAGAGAATGAACCCGTCAATTTTCAGAGCGGCAGAGAATGTCATTTACGAGGTTTTCTTTGACTGTAGAGCGTGAATCGCGGACCCAAGGCGGCGTACCCCTTCATGGATCTCGTCCTCGTCGTAGAAGGCGAACGACAAGCGAATGAACTCGGATGCCGACTCACGTGCATCGCTGTTCAAAGAACAACGCGAACCGGGAGTGAATGCCACACCGTGGTTCTTGGACGACTCCTCGAGCAGTGCCACGGCAGACATGTCGACAGGGAGTTTGATCCACACGAAATATCCGCCGTCGGGCTCGGTGAATACTGCATCTTTGCAATGCTCGTGAAGAGCATTACACATGACACGCTTCCGACTCTCGAAAGTCTGCTTAAGTCGATCAATGTGTAGCTGCAGCTTCCCCTGCTCAACGACTTTGGCACATGGTGTAAGTAACTCTCAATCAGTTGAGCAATGGATCATTGGCCACGTACCTGTGTGAACCAAGGCGGCTGTCATTGGATTCTGTCCGCCACCACTTCGGATGACACCACACGATGCTAGCTGGTCGATCGTTTCAGTTGAGCTCTCCATCCAACCTACATAAAGCCAGCCAGAAATGATCAGTATAGGCAAACACACACACACACGAAGGCACGACCATCACACACCTAGCCGTAAACCTGGGGCCAAGATCTTGGAAAAACTTCCCAGCGAGACCACTCGACCTGATGTGTCGTAGGAAGCAAGAGATCGATGGTTCTCGCCCGTATGGCTCAAGAGATTGTATGGTTCATCGGAAATGATCCGGAAGTCATACTGCTGGGCGAGTTGTACAAGGTGTTCGCATCGGTCACTGCTGAGAACAGCTCCAGTTGGATTATGATGGAATGGAACCGTGTAGAGAAACGAAGGCACATCCTCGGATCGAAGTCGGTCTTCTAATGCGTCCAGCTATGAATCAAGCGGCCCAATTAGCGTTAGAACAGGAATGTCAGCCACAAACTTACATTAAGACCATGTGCGCCGACAGGAATCGACTCCAAGCTCATCCCGAGTTCCCGAAAGATGTCGAATGCCAAGAAGTACGTTGGTTCCTCCACAAACGCCCGCTTTCTGTCACCAGCAAATGCGATTGCGGCATGAGAGATGGCTTGAGAGTTGCCGGCCGTGACCATAAGGCCACTGGATTCCACAGGATATCCATATGCCTCTACACTTCAACCTTAGACCTTCACTCTCCATTTAAAGATCCAACAGAACTGCACTCACCTGATAGGAATCCCGCCAGAACCGACCGAAAGCCGGAATATCCCTTTCCAGCCCCATACTGGAGCATCGCGCGATCTTGTCGTGGCCCAAAGCGCTGCTGAGCTGCTTGTTCGAAGAGCTCCAATGGCAAAAGCGCCTTGGAAGGCTGGCCCAGTCCGAAATTGATGACATCCACCGTAGTATGCGTCTGCGCATACGGCGAGTCTTGCACCGAGATGGACATCCACCTCCCCTGCGTCCTCGTTCGCCTCATAGCCCATGGCGTTCTCCTCAGCATCTTCATCATCACTTTGTCAGTTCAACTTTTGGCTGACTGTTCCCTCCGTAATCGAATTCGTTCCCTCTGTACCCACATACCACTGTGGTCCACCTCATTAGGACCGTAACCGCCTGCTTGTGAACCGTGTTGCCCTCTGAGATGTGATAAGTATTCCGTATTAAGAGGTTTTCGTGTGGCTCTGAAGTAACACGCATTGCAACCAGTGGATCTGTGGTTGTGTGGGGGGTCTGAAGTGGCTCTGAAGTGGACCAAGGCCACCCAACCGCTTTGCACGGCACTAAGTCCACGTGCATTTTCCCAAAGAAGAAGGCAACATGGTGATCAAGTACGTAGGGCGATGAGTCGATAGATGGGGGCAGCCGGCAGCCGGACGACGACAGGAACATGCAGCAGACTCGACGGGGCGAGGGCGGGGCGGATAGGCCGGAGCAGCAGGCCGAGCGCGAGAAAGCGAATGTCGTCGTCGTCGTTGTCCCTGGCCGCGAGCTGCCCGCGATGCGACGATCCCATGGACGCAGGGCAGGGAATATTAACGCACATGCTGTTGCAGGACCGAAACCTGCTCGTTCAGCGAGGGCCGTATCTACCCTGGCCACGGCTCGCGTTACATCCGTCGTGATGGTACGGTGTACACGTTCCTCAACGCCAAGAGCAAGTCGCTCTTCATGCAGCGCAAGAAGCCAACCAAGATTGTTTGGACCCTTGGCTGGCGCCGTATGAACAAGAAGATCAAGGTACGAGGCGGATCATGCGAGTGCAGAGCGTTTTGTGAGCTGGAAGGCTGACTGTGGATGATGATTACAGGTCGAGGAAATCGCTCGTCGTCGTACCCGCAAGACCGCCAAGGTCCAGCGTGCGATCGTCGGTGTCTCGGCTGATGACGTAAGTAGCAACAGCGTGTCGAGCGAAGGTTTCTTACGACAGTATGGCTGACTCGCGTCCGTGGCATTCAACAGATCCGCAAGAAGCGCAACCAGAAGCCTCAGGTCCGCGCCGCTGCCCGTGAAGCCGCCCTCAAGTACGTACTAGTCGAGTATCCCACGCGTCTTGTGGCCAGATGTGTAAACGTGTGTATTTCTCCCGTCTGACAGGGAGGCTAAGGACCGCAGCAAGGCCAAGAAGACCGGCAAGGTCGAGGGCGTCAAGAACGTTGCCAAGGGCAGCGCTGGTCCTCGCGCTCAGAAGAAGACCGGCAACCGTGGTGCTCTGTAAATGCCTTACTGAGCTTTCACACACGGCCGTGATTCCGTTGGGAAAAAGTGCAAGAGTGCGCAGTTGCTCTTTGGCTTTGAGGAAGATGGTGCGACGCAGCTCGGTCTTTTTCATATAACTGAGAGCAGCACGCAGCCGACGCGCGTTGTCTTCTTAGGTTGTCCAGATCCTAACTCTGATAATTCTATGGGGAAGCAAACGTCACACTTGTTGGTCCATCTATCCATGCATCCATCCACTCCACACCTAGCCATTCATGTACCTATCTACCTATCTATCCATCCCCTAGCCTGTATGAAGCCATGCCGCATGTTTCCTCGGCAGGCAGAGAGAGAGAGCTCATAGTGAATCACTGGAGGCCAACCACCGCATCCAATCAACCGGTTCTTAACCGACACGAGCCACAAAAGACACAGGAACTCCCAGCACTTGACACTTTGGATCCTTCGACACCATGGCCACTTCGACGCCCCCACCTGCGCCCTCGACGACGGCGCCGACCGAGGAAATGACCAGCAAGGACTACTACTTTGACTCGTACTCGCATTTTGGCATCCATGAGGAAATGCTCAAGGACACGGTGCGCACCAAGGCGTACATGAACGCCATCATGCGCAACAAGCACCTCTTCAAGGACAAGATTGTGCTCGATGTCGGCTGTGGCACGGGCATTCTCTCCATGTTTGCCGCCAAGGCCGGCGCCAAGCACGTCTACGGCGTCGACTGCTCGGGCATCCTCGTGCAGGCGCGTCAGATCGTCAAGACCAACGGCTTTGAATCCAAGATCACGTTGTTGCACGGCAAGATGGAAGAGCTCGTGCTGCCAGTAGACAAGGTGGACATCATCATCTCCGAGTGGATGGGCTACTTCTTGCTCTACGAGTCGATGCTCGACACGGTCATCTACGCGCGTGACAAGTACCTTGTGGAAGGCGGCTTGATGTTCCCCGACCACGCGGTGTTGTACCTCGGTGCCATTGAAGACGGCGAGTACAAGTCCGAGAAGATTGAGTGTACGTTTACTGAAGCTCTGATGCATTGGTTCCTGATGATGATACTTACGAGTTGGTGCTTCTTGTAGTTTGGGATGATGTGTACGGCTTTGACATGAGCTGCATCAAGGAGATTGCCAAGACGGAGCCATTGGTGGACACCGTGAACGGCGAGGCTTTGCTCTCGGACGTTTGCCCGATCCTCGACCTCGACTTGACGACCGTCACCAAGGAGCAGTTGGCATTCCAGTCGCCATTCCGCTTGACGTGCTTCCGTGAGGACTTTTGCCACGGTCTCGTTGCCTACTTCGACTGCACGTTCCGCGCGACGCACACCAAGCTCGCTTTCTCGACTGGCCCAAAGGCCGAGTACACGCACTGGAAGCAGACCGTGTTCTACCTTGACGGTGAGATCGCCTGTGCGCCAGGTGAGATGCTCGAAGGTGAGATCTCGTGCCGTCCAAACGCCAAGAACCCTCGTGATCTCGACATCGACATCACCGTGCGCTTCGACGGCACCAGTGGCACGTACAACAAGACGCATGAATTCAAGCTTCGCTAAATGAGTTAGAAACCAGGAATGAGCCTAGTAGATACACATATTCATAAGGAAATGTATGGTAGTACACCCGACCGCACTTGACTGCACATTTATGGCTTTTCATGTATTAAGCGGCTGCTCTTGTCTGTTGTTTCTCCCTCCCTCATTATAAATACAAGCAACACGAATGCCACAGCGCGCTCGAGCATCGGAAGGTGTTGCTGACCGCTTTCCGCCTGCTTACAGCTCGTCATCCAAGTCGATTTCTTCGTCGTCCTCCATGTCCTGGTCACCATCATTATCCTCCTCGGCCTCTTCGACCGAGTCGTCGTCGTCTTCGAGATCAATGTCTTCGTCTTCCATGCCGTCCTGCTGTGGCTGGTTGTTGTCAATGACAATGTCCGTGTAGTTGTGGTCGAGCTGAGCCGCCGCCTTGACGAGCTCATCATCGTCCACGAACATGCCACTGGCGTTGCCCGCCATAGCGTTCTCGCCGTTCACACGGCTCTCCTGTTCAGCCGCTGGCGACCAATCGATCGGGAAACGCGTGACACGCGGCTTGTCGGCCAGAATGTTGCGCTGCAACTTGGACACGTCGACGCGAGCTGGTGGGTTCTCGAGCAAGAACGGATCCGCATAGTCGTTGTTGACGTAGTAGCCGACACGCACGAACTCGCGGCCGCGGTAAGAGCACGTGACCAAGACCACCGTCACGCCAATCTTGTCTTCCTCAGGGATCACATCCGGGTTTGGAGGCTCCGACTGCACATTACGCACCAAAAACCACCATGAATACGCTGACCGCACGACTCGACTGCTCAGTAGAGCTATATGCGACTTACCTGGAACACAAACTTGTTTGTACCCACTGGCACGGGGCCAACGAGCACTTCTTCGAGCACTTGGTCACGACTCTCATCCTCGGCGCTTCCGACGTACGTGATCTTCCACTCCAAGTCTATCGCCATAATCATCCATCAATATACATATCCTCAACCCATGCCTTGCAGCACACAATGGACGCGAGCACGCACCGTCTTCGAGCGCATGCGCGCACTCGAACGTGACTTCGAACTGGAACGGGTTAGTGAACGCCGTGGGGTTGTCGAGCACGGTGATGTTGGTGAGCGTGACGTAGGCCATGGTGTTCTGCGGTTGCGTGCGTCCTGTGCGTGGTGCTTTGCGCTGTGGCGGAGGGGGGGGGGGAGGACGAGAGGAGAGGAGGGGAGGAGCTCTTGTCTTGGCTCGCCTCGACGTCTTGGGTGTCTATGACACGGAGTGTTGTAGTGGGGGATCCGCCTAAGTACGAGCGCGCGCACACTTCTTCCCGCCAAAAGTGCCTTACTTGAATAGGGGAGGGGAGGCACTCGTGTATACAAACTTCAAGTCACGGAGCAGTTTAGTTTAGACCTGGTGCCAATGCTCAGAACACTTGACAAGTACAAGTACAGCGGAGGGTGCCCAATAATAATACTTTGTGGCCGAGGAATAATACAAGGCGCTCCCCTTATGTACATGGTCTAGGTTGCAGAAAGCCATCGAGTGCGAGCTGCCGCACTTTCCGTCGCTTGGCTTTGATTCGGCGATGGAAGAAGGACGAAGGAGAGCCTTCGATGGTCGTCGAGTCCACGGGGGTGTCGTCGACTTCGCTTGTTTGGCGTAACGGACTGCTGGGGACGCACTCGTCGTCCAGGAGCTTGATCTTCTCTTCGGAAGCGAGTCTCGAGAGAGGACAGTCGAGCGAAAGCTCCTGTACAAGGGCAGTGCATCGCCGACGAGGGGACATGACCGAGAAGTCGCTGCCATCGACAAACGAGCAGTCTCGCTTCACAGATAATCGCTGTCTCCATAGTGGAACGTCCTGTAGCGAACCAAACATACATGGCATGAGTGACGATGTCGAATAAACGAACTGAACCACGACACGTACCTCAGGTTCCTCGGTAGCCTTTGTTGTGAAGGGGGAAGGTGGCTTGGGTTCAGTTGATGGGTTCACAGTTGTGCTAAATGGTGAAGTCGCTTTGGATCCACCTGCTGACCAGAATGGCACATTAGCGCGACGCTTGGAAAGGAAACGCGCATGTACAGAGGGCTGCACCAACCTGATGGGCTCGTATCTGCACTTCGACAAGTGCTCGATTCGAAGGAACTTTCCTTCTTCACTTGACTTGGCTAAAGACACAACAAGCCACTCGATCAGATTAATACAGTAGCCTTTCTCCACGCACAAGTTCACGTGCCTTGTGAACTCCAGCAGGCATGCGAGCTCCAGGGGCATAAATAACATCTACGAGGACGAAAGACATGTTAGGTTCTCTTCGTCAACGAATGCCATGGAGGGATGAGACTCGACGCACTGTCAAAAACCTCCGATTCATCATCATCTTGGAACTGGGTGCCTACAGATTTTGAGAAAGCAAGTATGAGCCACAGAAGCCCACAAGAGTCAGGGCACACGACATACCGTCGCGAAAGTCGATCCATGGGCATGTGTGTCGCTGGAATGAGCCCAACATACTGCCTTCTTCTCTCTTGGAGCGAGTGACATCTCCTGGAAGGACCAACATGGGCAACAGCAATGCGGTCAGAAGATCGCCACGCAAATTAACTCTCTCGCAGTGTGTGCCCACCTCCAAAATCCTGGCTTGGCGCGATCTCGAGGCTGTCGATGTCGGCGACGTTCTGAACCACAGCATTCCGCATCTAGTCAGCCAAATCTACAAATAGAACCGTCTCCCCGTGCTGTGCACCACGTACGTATTCTTCAAAACTCATAATTTCGCTCGCATCTTCCTCTTCACCGTCATCTCTGTCTTCGTCCTCCACGTTCTCTTCTTGTAAACCTGTCTCGAGATCCTTCGCCTCGTTTGTATTCTCGCCCTGTTGCGTCGCCACACGTCGCGTCGCAATCGTTTCGTCTCGGAAGGAGCTGGCGCGTCGTATTTCCGGACAGACCGACGGGAGGAGCATGTCCACGTCGCGCGGCGACGGACACGACTCGGCCACGACCATATCGTCGCGCTCGGCGCCCCGCACGAGCATCATCATCCTCTCGTCGTCGTCCTCGTCGTCCTCGTCTTCCTTGGGATCGCACCGTCGCCGCCGTCGAGGCCGCAGACGATGGAGGCGGTCGGCGGGATGATACGGGTGATGGAAATGACGGCGAGAGGCGGAGGAGGCGCCCGGATGGCTAACCTGCTGATCGCCCATGAGTGCGTGAGTTTAGACCCGGGTCTTGGGCACTAGCCACGGCCGGCCGCCGACAGACAGAACGTATGAGAAGTAGGTTAGGTTAGTAGGTTAGCCTGCAGAACAAGTTGGGGCCAGAGTCACGACCAACTGACTCGCCACCCAGCTGCTGATGGTTAGTCTTGATGAGTGTGTGTGTGCGTGTGGTCCACACCAGGAGCTCCATGGAGTCGACCAGTCATCATGGCCATCCCCAGTGTGTTCGTCGTGTGCATGGGATATGCTTGGGATTTGGGATTGCTTAGCAGACTACTAGTACATTTTCTCGTCGCTCGGGTCGAAGCCGCTGTTGAGCACGGCCCGGAACTCGTCGTTGGCGCGGAGGAGCTCTTTGATCCGTTCGTATCGCTCGGGATCTTTGCGGATCAGAAAAATAAAGCACTCGGTATCCAACTTGCCCTTGACGAGCGATAGTTCCATCGCCTTCTTTGTCTAGCCAGGATGTGGACAGTCAGTCAATCCCGATCGATAGTGGGATCTCATCAAGTGGCTCCGAACGTACCATGCTCTGCGCGTATTCCACGACGAGGTCTTCCATGAGTTCTGCCGTCTCATCCAAAGGCTCGGCTTCATCGCCAAAGCCGAACATCATGTGTTTGACTATATTTGACAACGAAAGAATCCATTCCATGTCAGTCCATTACGTTCATCCGCACTTGGATGACCGTGTATACACATGATTGCCCACGTACTTGTTTCCACCAGCTCGCCTTTGATAAACGGCTTGATCGCTGGGATCACCACCGGGTGCGTGTCACCACTTGCCGCGCCACCGGCATTGTTCTTGTCACTCCATCGATCCGCGCGGCTCTCATCCGTCGCGCTCTTCTTCGCCGGCGAGGCTCCAGCCTTCGAGCCCGTACCCACATCGCTAGCCTTGCGCTTCCGTGGCTTGGGTGTGCTCTTCTTCTTGGCCGCCGCACCACCGGTGGCGGCTGCCGCGCTCTCGTCCTTGCTTGCCTCGGTCTTGGCCATTGTGCTTGTGTCGCTCACCTTGGGTCAACTTAGCCCATATCTCCTCTGATTGGTCATAAATACGGTTGTTGGATGATACGCATTGGTTGTAAATGGGAAATGGAGAGTGAAACCGATGTTGAAGAGCTCAAAATGCCCAAGAGCCACAAGTAGCGCCATGGGGACGAAACACTCGGTTCCTCGGTCTCCGGATGCCATGGGCGCGTCCTCCTCGCAAGCTTCTTCTAGTGCTACGCACGTGGAGATGGGTCCCTCGGCGCAGCAGCTGCAGGCCAAGCTCTCGATCGCCACGGTCCGTCCGCATGACGGCTCCTCCGTGGCCATCATCACGCCGCTCGACATGAAGTACGACCGACAATGAGCTTGCATGGGATGACTGGTTGATACGATTCGATTCTCTCTGTGTGCACCATAGAATCACGAATGCCTTGCGGGAATTCCGGAAGAAACGCAAGACGGACAAGAAAGACGCGTACGTTGGTTGTGTTCCGCGATGATGACTCATTCGTCACTCTGGATTGTATGCATGCAGTCAGGATCCGTTCACGCGCATCATCCTCAAGTTCCCGCTTGTTCGCCAGGCGTTCAACAGCGTGCGTTCGACGTTTGACGAGCTCGACCGCGGACGACGAGGCTACATCGTGTATGCCGACATGGAAGAAGCCTTTGTGCGTCTTGGGATCAACTTTTCACGCGAAGAGATGAACCAGGTGTTCCAAGAGTCGGATATGCAAGAAGACGGACGGCTTACGTTCAAGGAGTTCCTTGTATGCCTCGCGATCGCCTTCGTCCTCCACGTACGTTGCCTTGATGCACAGGTAGATATAACAGAGGCTGACAAGCTGTCGAGACCAGAAAGTCCCATCGCTTGAGAGGGAGCGCCTCAGCATCTTCTACGCGCCGATGTGAGTTTGACAATACGGAATCACCACCAGTTCTCTTGTGACGTGTACGACACTTGTTCAGGAATCCAAAGGAAAACGAGTCCAGCAAAGATCGAGAGACGTCTGGACCACCATCGTCGATCCTATTTGGCGAGGTGGGCTATCATTGCTACGAGCTCAGCATCAGCTTGATCGTCCTTTGACTCAAACGTGACATGCTTGTGTAGGGCAACAAGCTCCGTGTGGCCTTCCAAATGGCAATCGATGCCTTCCTCTGGTTCGATGTTGATGGCAGCGGTCATATCAACAGGTAGGTCCCCAAATGTTGCTTGCTATCTGTGGTGTTTATTTTTCCTGACCATTTCTTCCACAGAGACGAAATCGCTTCACGCCTGAACACGTCGTCAGACCTTCACTCACCGACGAAGAAGACGTCTTCAAATCGTCGCGACAAGCAAAAAGGTAGAGTTTGCACCAATTCGACTCGATATACGCCTGTTCTTGACAACTCAACGCACAGGAGACTCGACCAAATCGATCAATACCGAAATCTTGGAGCGTCGGTTCAGTGAAATGGACTGGAACCACGACGGCTCCATACAGTTCAAGGAGTTCCTCATGGCATTTGCGTCATGGGTCGGTCTTGACGAGGATGAAGACACAGATGCATAAACAATGCCAACCCAAGCACATTAGGCTTCCTGCCTAGTTTTTCGAATCCACCCTGAACGTCAACCATCTCGAGCGCTACATAACAAACGCATCAAGGTTAGGAAATACAAGAACCGACCGCTGAACGTCGTTTCTGTAGTAGCAACAGGAGAATTCATTTCAAATAACCAGGTTATGCTTCTAACGCGCATCTTGGACCGTTTTCTCCTTGTCTGTTCGGTTCATCAATATCATTAGGCAAGCCAAATACGCCACCGTAACACATTCACGACGAATACCGGCATTGCAACCTCCAGTTGTAGCCATCTTTATACACATCGGAAAACTCGTCGTCGCTTGACGGTCTTCGTCTCTGGCAGTTTTGGTACAACATCATCACTTGGCAGCTGAGGCACCAACTCAAGCAAACCCCATGGATCGACTGGACGCAGCTCGCGAAGCTTATCATCGCGGACAAACAGCGGCAGTACTCCTGGTGATGATGCCCGTTCTAGCAATTGCGTCGATGATCTGGCGGAAGGTGGACGAGGAAACACCGTCCACACACGACGCTTTAGATCTGCGGGCAGGTTGAGCGATTTCACAAGTTTCTGCATAGAGCAACACAATAAATAAATAGTCAGTACGACAGAATCGAATTAAAGACAAGGCATGCCACTTACGTATTGCTTCTCGTGGAGGACGGACGCGTTCACAAGGGGGATCAAATCGAGAATCCAGCTGAAAAGAGACAATCCAGCGTCCCGGTTTGTTACCGAAGTTCCCAGGAGATAAAACAGGGTCTTGACAATGCGATCGCGGTAGCAAATGGTCAAGGCCACATGCTTGTTATGGCCAACAACTGCAACGAGCTGCAGTCGAATTGCGAGCTTTCGACGAAGACGACGCATGAACGTGGGGTCATGACGATCGATATCTTCATCGTAGTGCGTACTGGCTTCGTAGAGCGACTCGAGTTGTGTTGCGAGCGACATTAAGTAGCGCGGCAAGAACGATCCTCCAGACTGGGTGCATATGATGCCACAGATTAGACGAACAACTGTTGTGCCGTTGATCTTGCGTGCAAACTTGTCTTGGTCAGAGTACTTGACATCCTCTTCTAGAACTTGGAGAATCTTGGCGATGACCGAACCCATAGCTCGGCGAGAGATACTACAGACTGTCGCAGCGTACAGCGATGCAACCGCAGCTTCCTGAGACTCTTGTGCAGCGACAGCAACCGCCTTCTCCACATCAGTCACGCCATTTCCACCACTTCGTCCACCAGTTACATACTTCCACGACGTATCGGATGCTGACCATGACGGTGGTGCATTTTCGTCGATGACAGTTGTGACCACTTTTCTCCAGAGTTGCGGAGTCGAGATGGGTGACACCGAACACAGCGCTGCTTTTGTTAAAAACGATGGGCGTGTGCTCCTCTTGAGCGTGCGCAAAACAATCAGATTCGCAAGAATCTCGGTCGCACTGCTCGTCTCATCGAAGTCGATATCGACCTCTTCTTCGTCGGATGTGAGGCCTCCATGGAATTCGGTGGCAAATCCGTCAAATGAA
Source organism: Pythium oligandrum (assembly GCA_020085045.1). Classification (NCBI taxonomy): domain Eukaryota; phylum Oomycota; class Peronosporomycetes; order Pythiales; family Pythiaceae; genus Pythium; species Pythium oligandrum. Next base: position 556,330 of record JAHRIK010000014.1, on the reverse strand, counting down.
ATAGTCTTGCTCTTTTCCGATACGCCGTTCGATTTGTGATTGCTATTTCCATTTGGTTCCTCGCCTCGCAAGCGCTTGGACGATCGGGTGGAAACTTCGTTCGATGGTGCCTTGCGCTTCGCCAGTCGCTTGTTCGCCTTGGTACCGCGCTTGACCTTGAGCTGTTGCCGACTCATCTGAAGATCCAGATAAATGGACCCTCCACGATTAAGCACCCACAAACTCATTTGATCGATAATTTGGTCCACCTTCAGCAACTGCACTTGCCCGTTTGCATCTTCAGCAGGGGAGTTAGGCGGTCTGAAGAAGTGCGTCAGGAGAACCGCAGTGTGCCATTGCTTCTTGTGGTACACTGGCAGGATGTGCTTCTCTCTCGCTTCTTTGGTGTCGTGGAATATGATTTCTCGCACAATGCCGTCAGATGTTAGGTTGAAAAGCGTGATACTGGCGAGCATTCCGCGTTCTTCTCGCTTTCGCAGCGTGAAATTCTCTTCAAGCTGATACGAGATTTGACACAGCAAGTGCACCAGCTGGAACATCAGGCTTGCAGGCACTTGAGTTCGCATATACCGCAAGTGATACTTCGTCTGTAAGAATGAACACATCAGTAAATATCGTGCAATCACATGACTCTCCCAAGCAAATCGACTTACCATTGGTTCATCGAACATAACAACCTTCTGTGGCTCGAGAAGCACATTTTGCGGTGGTTCGGAGAACAGCTGAAATACCAGTGTCATGGCAAGCAGCTGGGTTGGCAGGTTCGGCGGTGGGTCACGTCCAGCGCGTCGAAGTCGGGGAAAGAGAGGCACTAATACCAGCCGAAGTACTTGGGATAGATCCAGGACCTTGTGAATCACCAATGAGACTAGGAACGCCTTGAGTCCGTATTGGAGCTTGTCCAGACGACCCTTCTGGTTCAGGACAAATGCCTCCTTGCCGTTTTCCATGTTGATGAACGGATTCCGGATACGCTTCTGTGTTTCACTGCCAGCGAAGCCTGGAAGAACCTCCTTCTGGAGCCAAACGACTAATGTGTTCGAAAACTTTTCTTGGAAGTCCTCGCCATCTGGATGCTGCTCCACAATCTCGCGGATCAATCGGACACAACGATGAACATAGTGTGGTGTCATGATCGGACGACGGCAGTTATTCTTGATTCTCGAGGTGAGATTCGCCATCCACTTGTCCATCACTTCGCTGAGAACAGCTCGCAAAAAGAAAACATAGTTCGGTGTTCGTCGCTCGCGTGTCGCGTTTGCATTCGTCGCACCGACAGAGGTACTCATGCTCATGTTGATAGCTGTGGCCGCAAAATCAATCGCTCCGTCACGGGACTCTGTCTCTGATGTCGGAGTGGCCTCGGAGATGATGTCGCACCAAGACAAGGAAGTATAAGTTTGGGCCTCGAAGTTGGGTTCAGTCACACTTGTCTGGCTGCTTTGACTATCGGGGCTTGCCAATGGCGTGCGGACCGCCTGTCGATCATTTCCATCAAACGAGCGAGCTTGAAGTGCCTTGAACGACCGAGACAGGGCACTCTTGACCTCAGGCGGAATACTTTCACGTGGTGGAGGGATACGGACGATCGGGTTTGTTGCCTCAAGAGACAGCTCTTTTTGCTTCTGGTTGTTTGCATCTTGATTTTTACGTGCGGTTTCAGCGATCGGACGCAGTAAAGACATCGGCAAATCCAGCTTGGCAATTTCTTTCTTCTTCGCGTGACCATAGTACATCTTGCAAAAGAATTTCGCAAGGCTTCCAGCTTTGTCGTCTGCGTTTCCAGGCATCTGGTTGAATCGATCGACAAACGTCTGCAGCAAGTACGTAATTTGTCCTGTCGCACAGAAAGCCATCTCATGTCGCTCAATCATCGCAAGCACTACGTTCTTCAGCACGAAAACTGGTGACTTCCGCACGAAGTAGATGATAACTTCGAGCAAAGCGAGGACATCGACGATCTCCAAAACCAGGCAAACAAGGCGCACAACCTGCTCAACACTGCCGAATTCAGAGAAGCGGAAAAATGATGGGGACGCGTCTTCACCTTCAACCTTCTCCTCGTAGATGTTCTTTAGGAACCATAGCGTGAAGCGGCCCTTGTCATGGCCACACATGGTCTTCACGGCCGATACCAGTTCACCAACCTTGCACTGATAGTCGACTTCCTTCATCATACGATCACCACGTGCTTGAGGGTCGCTAGGCTCATTCGCTTCGCCATGCGTGTGGAAAACATACACGCAGAGGGACTGCGCACGCTCGAGTGTCTTTGCGTAGGAAAGATGCTCACGACGGAGCTCCATAACATCAAGCCACCGTAAAAGACTCAATTCGAGATCATAGTGATCATCTGGGAGCATAGCGATCGATGTCGGGAGAGGAAATAAACCACGCGGGAGTTGCCACAAGTACAAGCGTAGTCGATCGGTCGAAGTCAAGCTGTGAATGTCACTGGATTTGTAGCCGCGGCCAGGTGCACACTCGATATTGTACGCTGTCGAGACAACCGTCACTGTGTGCCCAGACGGAATACGATTGGAGTTGGGCGACATGACCATAACCTCAGGCCCGCTTGCTTCGATCGCACACGACGCGAAATCGACGAAGCTCTCGACACTGAATAATCGGCGGCGAACAAGTAGACAGAAGAGATCGATGATCTGCGTGACCTCTGTGATGACCTTCGGCTCGTAGCGTTGCAAAAACGCCTGCAAAGCGCTTTGAAGTACAATCTGGTGTCCTTCGCGGCTGCAATCAACAAGCCCCTTCCTATTCATAGAGCAATACATGTTAGATAAGCTTTCAAAGAGGGTCTCGGTATTGTGCGGGCCTTACTCCTTGCAGAATTCAAGCACCACTCTGTTGTGCATCTCCAACAATGAAAGTGCCGATAAATAGCGATATTCGGCTGGTCGATGGCATGTGACTGCCCATTCACAGACGAGAAAGACTCCGGCCACATCAATTGGAGGCTCAAGACATTCACCAGTGGGGAGCGGGAGGAAAACATCATCGTACACGCGCTGGATGTCAACGCCGGCATCAATTCGATGGAATCGGTCCATACTCTGGATCACTTGTGCTTCGTTTCTCATTGAAGCAGGATTGAATGCAGATGAATAAAGCTGTGCATGCAAAATAAAATAAGTTTTCACTCTCAAGTGTCTGGATTCAAATTCGATGCGAACCTGCTGCAATCGCAAAATGCGTCCCGAGACTTCTCTCTGAAGACGTTGGCATCGCTGCACGAAAACGTCGATTTCATGCGGCCCATAAACCGAACGGTCAAAGAATCTGTTGCTGATAACATAAGATGGCCACGAAGCGGGTCCTACGAAGTATGCTACAAGGTTAGCAAAAAAAAAGGCTTATACAATCGCACAGAGGGTTCCACTTACCGTTGTCTTCAAGGCGCACGAGAATGTCGTGCCCGTTCATCAAGATATCTCGCAACAGTTGGCACATTGCAGTGACAAGCTCTTCCTCGAGGGGACTACCAAGATCATCAGAGATTTTGGTTCCAGGAGGGAGCAAATACCGCAAGTGATGAAGCAAAGTCTTGACGAGCAAAACGATGCATTCCGAGCACTGAAGCATCTCTAAGAGTACGTTTTGAAGAACAGCCAAGAGTTCCATGACCTCGTTCACACCAACACCGAGAAAAGAACCACAGTTGCCATTCCTGCTCCGAGGAGAGAGCGACTTTTGCAACAACGACACCAAACCGTCGAAGAATCGCACACGGTCAAGCAAGCCAAGCTTTAATTGATACTGAGCAAGCTTGAGAACGTAGGACCATTTTTCGTGGAAAGTGAGCTGACTTGCCTGGCCAGCCGTCGCACTCTCACTTCGTCCGAACTCTCCGACACGATGGTTGAGCATGACAAGCTTCGATGATGATCCAGTTGTCGTCGTCTTCATCGCAGCAGTATCAAAAACACTTCCGTTATCTGCCTCAGATTTCTTGCCCACTGCTTTGCTTGCTTGACGAGCTAGTGCGTGGACATAATCCATCAACTGCTCAGTCCAGCCTTGCGCGCGTCGCTGGATTCGTCGTGGGTTGTGAAACCAATCTCCTTGGCGATACAAACTGTCGCGCTTGATTTCGTTCATCTCGACGTAAACCACGTTGATCTGGATGAACCAAGTAGCGTCTGCGAATCCTGGACGGTATCGGACAACAAACTCGAGCAACGGGCATTTCGATACATTAGGCACCGGCCGCCACTGCTTGAAGGGTACTCCGTGGGACTGGACAAGCTCTTCTATGCTGCGTTTTCCACTTGAGAGATCGGACATCCACTGATGACTCACTCGATCATCAATTCGCCGGACATTCCGTATTAAATAAGCCGTGAAGATGTGGTCTGGTGTGGCTGCAGGTGTAGATGTAGCAACAGTGCTTGCAATAGACCCTCCAACGGACGACTCAGATGAGCTTGATTGTGCCGCCGTTTTCTCGCTCGCTTCTATTCGCTCAATGATTTTGGTAGCTTGTGCAACCTCATCAAAAATCGGGAACGATTTGTCTGTGAAGAACGAATATTGGAGATGCCAATTCGACGCGAACCCACGCGGCAGTGGATTGACAAAGGCGACATTGCGCACTGCGTGCATGCGAAACTTCTCTTCTGGGTAGTTCATGTTGGTTGGGAACACACCAGGAGTTCCAAGTTTCTCCGAAACAGTTGGCGTATCGCCATCCTGGATGTAGCAGAAAAGAGTTATTAATGCGGAAAATCCTTTAATCGAGTGTAAATTGACACTCACCTTCATGAACGAGACATCAAGACCATGCACGCGGACAGCGACGTCTGCAGCTGAGAGATTACTTCGACGCGTGGCAGTGCGATGCATACTGAGGATGTTGTTCCGCTCACGCAATCGCACCGCGGGATTTCCCGATGCTCCAAAGTGATGCGACGAGGAGGTTGACCCACGGTCTCGGTCACGATCACGATAGTCGCGTGAGTCTCGAGATTTGGATCGACCTCGCGATCGTGAGTCACGCGAATCGCGGTCACGGAAGCTTCTCGAGTCACGGGAATCACGCGAATCCCTATAATCCCTAGAGTCGCGGTTGTCTCTCGAGTCACGATTGTCGCGGTCGCGTGACGTCGTTCCCGACGATGAGCCGTCATTTCCAGAGTTGCGGCGAGACGTAGATTGACCACTGCTTCCTCCACTAGGATTACTACCCCCTCCACCGCTGCTGCCTGATCGATGCCCCGCTACCGACGAGGCAAAAGGTGATTGAGTCAGTCGCATTGGGTTGATCACTTCTGCATGAGTAAAACGTACCAGAACGCGTCGAACTCCCACCACTCCGTTGACTGGACGCTGCATCTTTCGACGCAGGCGCGCTAGTTGCACTGGCACTTGCCGCTCGTGTGGCAGGCGGCGCCGTCATCGCTTCGGCTCGTTCCATAGTGCTCGCTGGTTATTATTGCTCGCCGTGTCACTCTCGTGAGGGTGCGCTCGTCTCCTCTGGCGGTCTCTTGCGTTGTCCCACGCGTCACCGACTGCGCTCCGCCGCGCCGTCCGCCGCTCAATTCGCACCCGCGCTTCTCGGTACGCCTTCGCACGCTATCGTCCCGCGCTCGTCCGCGTCGCTAAGCTGCTGCCGCTTGTACGCCGCGTCCTCCGTGAAGCTGCTGACCGTAAGCGTCCGCGTCACGTTGCCGCCATGAATGAACCTCCTTCCGCTCCCGCCTCGCAGCGTCCACCCAAACACCCATTCATCCAAAGGGAAAAACACAATGCAGAGTGATGGTCGTTTGCTTCATCGAATAGTACCACCCTGGGGGTGACGACACAGAGTGATGGTCCGCTAGCCACTCGACTCTGCCGCTGACTTCAAGGAATCAGATGGTCGACCGTCAATGAAGGCACACGCCGATCCACTTGCTGCATGGAAGACACGACGCGCACAAGCGTACGGAGAAGCCCACTCACGCGCCCGATGAGCGAACACACCACGCTGCTGCCCTCCAAGAACGTGTGGGAAAGCACGGCGCCGCGCCGACGCAGCGACGAGCGCTCGCTGCGCCGCGATGTCTGGACCATCCTGCGCTACCGAGCGTCCATCCGACACCGCACGCGACTGCAGCGTGCCTCCTATGTCTTTGAAGCGTTTATCCTCGTGCTCATTCTGGTGAACGTCGTGCTGGCCATGTGCGAATCCGCGTTCATCTCCAAGTCGCCGTCGGATCCACGTAAGTTGACTTCATGCGACCGGATGAAGGAAGGAATGGAGCGATTGACTATGTTGATGCGAGGCAGACACGCGGTCGGATTGGTACACGTTGTTTCTGTACATTTCGACGTTTATCTTCTCGATTGAGTATCTTCTTCGCTTCTGGTCGTGTGTGGAAGACGAACGCTTCTACACGCCCATCATCGGCAGGTGAGAGGGAGCTGATAGTTCATGAAGCATCTCATCCGCATGAGCTAATCAGTCGCATGTTCCTTGTGTAGAATCACGTGGATGCTTCGGCCAATGTCCATCATCGACCTGATCGTCTTGATTCCATTCTACGTCGAGATCGCATCCGAGAATCAACAGTACGTTGAGTGATTCATTGACTCGCGTTGGGCGATTCATTGATTCTAGTGGCTCCGTCTCATGCTTGTGCTTGTCGCGACAGTGCATTTACTTCATCCCGTGGTATCCTGGCGATGCGTGGCGTGCGTCTCCTACGGGTCATGTCATTTCTACGACTCGAACGCTCGTACAACGCAATGAAGAATCTGCGCGCCATTTATTCTAGCAAGACTGAAGAACTCTGGATTGTCTCGTATCTGACCGGCGTTGTCGTCATTACCGCGTCCACAGCCATGTAAGTTCAGCATTTACTTGATTGTGAGATTGTATCTGTTGCTAATATACCCTTCTTGAACAGCTTTTTCCTCGAGAACCCCACTCAACCAAACGTCTTCACAAATCCGTTTGTGTGTGCATGGTGGGCGATCCAGACTATCACGTCTCTGGGATATGGTGACATCGTGCCGGTCACGGCTGGTGGTCGTGTATTCTCCAGCATTTTGGCGTTGTGGGGAATCATTCTGTTCACTATCCCTGGTGCCATCTTGAGCAGTGGCTTTGTCGAAGTCATGCTCCAGAAAGAACAAGAATCCAAGAAGGCGTTCAATGAAGAGCTCCGACGAACCTTCTCGCGTGAGCTACTCGCGGTGAGCTCTCACGGCTTCCGGCACGGTACGTCAATCATTTACCTGGTGTGGTTCGATGCCAGAGTTTATTCACCTGGCCTAATGTCTCGGCAGGTAAACTCGATTCGTTTGGAACAGGTATCTTCTCAACAGATGAGACGAAAACCACCCCTGAAGTGGAGCAACTGCAGAACCAAGTCTCCATGTTATTGAAGATGCAGGTGTGTTTACACAGACCGGACAGGTCATGCTGGTTTGCCAGGTGTTTACTTCTCCTTTACATATTCAGGAACAAACCCAGAACCAGCTACGAATGCAGCAGCTACAACTAGACGCCATGCACAAGCTCCTCGAACGAGCATTGCTGGTTACTCCCACCCAAGAACCGGAAAAGCCCCCATTCAGCGAGATTGTCCTCGCTAGCCCGTAAGAAAGTGCTCAATGTTCAATGTTCCTTATCTTGTGTATCCGTCCTGTTTCATGTGTCATGATGAGATGTCACTCATGTGAGGAATCCCCGCTCTCCCGCGATCGAATGGCATAACGAAGAGCTCAAAATTCAAAATGAGAAGGTCGACGATGCCAGCCAAGCCGACGCCGCGGGCGGCGGTGGTGAAGATGCAGGAGGTCCTGCGCGTTCCTGCAGTGGACTCTTATGTGCGCAATTTCCAGAACGAACGGCATCTTCTCCAGGACATCCTGGAGATCACGCTGTGCTATGGTATCCATTGTCTTGCGCGGAACTTCCAGCTCAAGGGCATCACGGTAGCAGAGCTCCACACAATTACGAGTACGTCCTTCTCCGCGAGTTAAGTGCGTCGTGGAATGAAGGGAAGTTCTTTACAAATCGTCTTTGTAGAGCACGAAAAGACCAAGCGACAGGATTTTTACGTGCGGAATGCGACGTCGACGAATGGTGTACGTCCGTCGTCAACGGATCCGCAGCAGCTCTATCCCAAGCCATCGCATTCCTGGCGTGATGGAGATCATGATACGGCAAAGCTTCTCGCGGGCGGAACTGCCATGGACGATGAGGATACTGGCTTGACGGAAGCCGAAAAGCGCATGCCGACAGTAGAAGATGTCTACTTCCTCCCAAATGCAGTCCAGAAAGGTATCAGATCACACACAGTTTTCCACTCATGTTATGACTGGGGATTGCTTACTGATAACTCGCTCTGCGTATGCTAGATACGCTGGATGAGATTGACTACCTGACCAAGTTGATGGGGAAGCCCTTTATGGATACGGCGTGGACAACTTACAGTGGCCGATCCTCCTCGTACTTGAACAAGGAGCAACTCGCGGAACGCATGCTTCGTGTTGATCAACGAAAACGAGCCGTTGACGTTCCGGAGGTCGAATTCCCTGTTTGTAGTTTTGTCGAGTTCGTGAATGCGTATGTGCAGACATGCGTCAAGCAAGGCCAAAGTGGCGAACGTCCTCGACCGCAAGAACCGGAAGATGAGCCCGACACTGAGGAACACTCTGCCAACGCCACAATCTTCCGTTCCAGACAATCTAGCGGTGTACCAAGGAAACAGACATCTCCTACTCCCGAAGCTTCAGCGCGAAGCACTCCTCGCGGAGGTGGACCTCAGCGTAATCGCTCGTTGCACGAAGTCAAGTCGAAGATCCAACCGGAGCTCCAGGCTCGTCGTGAGAAGATCTTACGTGTGAAAAAGAACCAAACACAACTCATGAAAGAAAGTCTTGCTCGAGCTCGTTTGGCGGAATATGAAGCCCGGAGAGCGGAGTCAGCTGAACAAAAGCAGCGTGCATTGCCTCGTCGGATGCCGCTGGACAAGATCACTTCAGGTAAGGTGCGGAATGATGTATTGGTGGTTTTAGTGTGTGGTGAACTGATCTTGGTTGATTGAGTGTAGGAGCTGCCGCCTTAGAGATCGTCGATGACTTCATGAAAAGCCCACTGATGGACAAGTTTGGTAGCAACGAAGGCCTGGCACAACCACGCCTGTCAAGCAAGGACCCACTCAAAGAAGAACTGTACGGAACAGCAGCGCGGGATGACGATTTTATTGGATGCACTGCTCCTCCTTCTCTACCTACTTCACATCGAAGTAAGCAGGCAACCACAAACGCGAAGCGAGGTATGCTCAACTCTACGGTATTGTTGGTACTGTGCTAACCTCCGATGCTCTACAGATTATAGCGGATGGCTAGGAGACTTTGGTCCAAACCACACGAAGACCGTTCGTTCTGTTTGGGAGACTGATGTCTCACATGATGCTGAAGAACGAAGTGCTTCGGGTCGCCAGTCAACTCGCGCCAAGCCTTTGAAGTCGCCAGCTCGGTTTGAGTGGTCATTCTCAGCGTAAGCCTTCGATACTTAAGTGAACGACGTCTTGCACCCATACTAATGCTGATATGATGCAGACCAGATGATCCTACCAACTGCAAAACTCACAGCAAGGCCAGATCCAAGGATGTGACGCCAGCTACTAGAAGGAGTTCAGCTAGAAAAGACAGTTTTGCTTCTGATTCGGCGTCAGAGGACTGGAGCGAAAGCAGAAGCGATGCGTCGGATCCAGTTTATCGATGGCTGAAGACAGCGGTGTAGAACGTGACCAGAACGAGACGGTCAAACTCTGAAACAAGCGTATTCACGCAATCACTCGTTTTATATTAACTTTCTGAAGACCCAGCGTTATGGAGGACAGCCATAGTGATGTTGACAGCAGTGTACGCGATGTAGACGGCCACCAGCACTTTACCATACCACGCTGGGCAGAGAAAGTTGTTCCTCCAAAACACCATGTACGACATCGTTGTCACTGAAGACAGAAAGCCCAACGAGATCCATGCCTGCATGTCCATCTCGAGCATCAAGGCACCACCTCGCGCAAACGAGATGATCATCGGGAGTCCTAAGCCGACCAAGATGTTGAAGACTGGACCGCCATAGCATCCAGCGATAGCCATCTTCGGATAGCCAGCTCGTGCGATCGAGATATTAGTGACAAGATCACCTATGGAGTTACCCCAAGCGAGGACTGTTGCACCGAGAAGACTGTTACTCATCTTCGTGATAGCGCCAAGCGCGACCAGCACCGCAACCAATTCGTCTGCAACAGCGTATACCCAGCATACGCAAGCGATAAACGCGATGAGAATAAAGAGAGCGCAGTTGAGGAATGAGTCTGGTGGGTGTGACCGATGTGTCGTGAAGAAAACCACCACTGCGGCAATGATACTGGCCGCAAGGACCAGCATCCAAAGCGAAACTCCGTCAGAATCAACCGGTACGTGTGTGTAGCCGATGGAGAAGAGGAAGAATTGAGGGACCGTGATGAGACTGATCGACGCCAGGGATCGCGACCACGAATCTGTATCCACCAAAGGCACAGTCACATCTCGAACAAAGACAAGCATGAAATGCGGTAGGCTGAGGACTTTGAGCAGTATGTTGGCAGAGCCACCGTAGAGCTGCACAATTCGTCGCTGCGTGCGCCAGCGCAGATGTCGCCAGTACGCACCCTCGATCACGCGAGCACCACTTGAAACCTGTGTTCGCTTGGTTTCTTCGCTCTTCAGCTGCTCATCGGAACTGAAATCACCATCGGAGTCTTCGTCGTCAGACAGACGCGCCGACTCAAGTGTGTCGATCGAGGCCCGGAAATGATCATGGATCACGTCGCCCGAGAACGCTTCCATCTTCACGTGCTTGATACCTGGCGACGAAGCGAGATCGTACGAAGTCTGCGAAAGATCGAGGCAATCGACATCTGGGCACGAAGAAGCTTGGCTTGGTGGAACAGGCGATACAGCATGCCAAAATGCTGTCACGACACTTTCTTGCGGCATGCGTTCGTCGCCAATGTGATGCACTTCGTACTTCTTAGCTCGGTCCTTGCGTCGTAATCGAGAGATACATTCTGGAATCACAGCTGTACTCACATAGACCAAGTACATGCTGAAGAAGAGCAATTGTGTCCCATCTCGATGGTGATGCTCGATTTCATCGCTGTTGGAGCGGAAAATTGCCAGGAGCACCAGCAATACCAAGGCCAGCATCAATGCTGAAACATCACGGCTATACGCCCATGATTGCACTTGTGCTTTGCTTGCAATGGCCACGCCTCCAACAACAACATTTGTCACAAACATGGCACCTCCAAGCAGTTCGTTGATCCCGGCTTCACCAACATCCGAGGAGTAGGCTGCGATGGAGGAGAAAACGTCTGGCGCGCCATTACCGAAGGCTAAGAATGTCACGCCTGCAATTTCGTAGGGCACGCGAAGCTACACAAGTCACGACAGTCAGCCATCAAATCAACGCTCGCGTCAGTACAAAGACAATGGTCGCACCTTTTCACTAATACTGGCGAGCGTAGGGGAGAAATAGCCATCAGCGGTGCTTCCAACTGCCCATTCACGCAAGAAATTAGTCCAAACCCAAGTCGTGCCATCGTGTGTGGATGCAACGTACGCAAGTAAAAGAGGACGCCGAGCCAAAGTAACAGGATCACGATGGAGAGTACTAGGACATTCGTGAAGGCGCAGTGATGCAGGTAGAGATAGTCGATCTTCAAAGGGCCAAAGGTCGCGTTCCGTTCCACCGCTGGCACATGGCAGTCATACGGCATTCTCACTAATGAGCCAGGTGGGCAAGAGGTGTCCGAGAACTCAGGACTGTGACACATTATGAGACTCCCATGTCGCAGAGTTAACCCATGCGACGGTAGATCTTGACATGAGCGTAAGTTAGTGGATTGCATCACGTTTATGGAGATATATATGCTCTGATATGAGTACTTACTTAGAATTGACTTGGGTTTCTTTGGCAAACTTGGGCTTTTCCACTGCTTCGTGCGTTCGCTTGCCCTGTGCATGCGCGAAAACGACTTTCTTGCCGTCGTGACTGGATATCTGGGTTGTTACGTTGAATTCTTGAGGTTTGCGGGGTGGTCTTGGTTCTCGTTTACTTCAAGTTGGCCGTCACGAGGTCTCTTGGCTGTGTTTTAGTGCTAGGATGATGTTGAGCACCGTGTACACCGAGTAGAATGCCACGAGCGTCTTGCCATACCACGACGGGCAAAAGTAGTCATGTCTTCGAAACACGACGTACGACAGCGTCAATGTGAAGAAGAGGAAGCCCATTGAGATCCAAGCGTGGTCGTCCAGCTCAATCTGCAACGGATCCCCTCGAAAGAACGCGAGGGTCATGGGGATTCCCAACCCAAGGAGGATATTGAAGACTGGACCTCCGTAGCATCCAGCGATAGCCATCTCTGGGAACCCCGCTCGCGCGACCGAGACGTTGGTGATGAGATCACCAACCGAGTTACCCCACGAGAGCACTGTGAGGCCGAGAAGACTGTTGCTGGCGTGGGTGATGGTGCCGACGGCGACAAGCAAAGCGACCAATTCGTTGGCGACTGTGTAGATCCAGCAAACACATGCGACGAACGCGATTAAGAGAAATAGTGCGCATGCTAGCACCGAGTCGGGTGCACGCGACCGGTGGGTAGTGAATGAGGAGGTTAATCCAGCAATCACGCCAGCAGCCAGAACGATAACCCAGAGCGGCGTGTTGTCTGGTCCGATCTTCGTGTTGGTATCCCCTGTGGTCCAAAGCACGAGCTGAGGCACTGTCACCAAACTGACGGAGGCCAACGACCGCGACCAGGTATCTGCATCGAGCAATGGCACTGTCAAATCTCGAGCCATCACCAGAAGAATGTTTGGTAGACTGATTACTTTGACCAAACGACTCTCCGTCCCACCGGAGAGCTGCACAATACGTCGCTGCATACGCCATCGCCAACGCAGGTGCCGCCAGTATGCACTCTCCACCACACGAGCACCATAAGAGAACCGGACCCAACTGGGTGAATCCATGTTGGCACCCTCCGCATCGTCTTCACTCACGACAGTTCGTTCGTCCTCCGAGATCAATGGGGACGTGAGGGAATCCGAAAAATCTTGAAAGTGATCTTCGATAACAGCACCTGGGAACGTCTCGGCCTTTCGCTTTGGAGAGCCGAGTTCCACACTACCAACACCGTCAGGTCGCGTAATGAACGCGTAGGACGCAGCCGAGCTACTCCCATTTGTACCTTCATCCGGGAAGGACATAACTGGTTTATTACTGCCTCGTGGCGACAGCGCATGCCAGAACGCTGACAAGACGCCACGAGTCGAGTCGTCTCGAGAGCGTCGGACTTCTTGCTTGACTCGGTAGCGAAAGCGCATGAGACACTCGGGCAAGACCACCGTGCCCACATACGCCGCATACACGGATAGGAACAACAACTGCGTCCCGTCGCCTTGGTCATTGCCTTCTATACTTCGCGTCGATAACACCAATAACAGTAATAAGGCCAGCATCAACGCGGCAACGTCACGCGAAAACGCCCAGCGTTGTACTTGGACAGAACTTGCAATCGCCACGCATCCCACCACGACGTTCGAGACGAACATGGCGCCTCCCAGTAACTCGTTGATTCCCGCTTCCCCTACACCAGAAGAGTATGCGGCGATGGACGAGAAGACGTCTGGCGCGCCGTTGCCAAAGGCTAGGAACGTCACACCCGCCACGTCATACGGCACATGCAGCTATCAAACCACACTCAGTCAGCTTTCTCGACTCAAATCCACCAAAGACGATAGAACATCTCCACCTTCTCACTAATACTCGCGAGCGTCGGCGAGAAATACCCATCTGCCGTACATCCCACTGTCCACACAGAGCCAGTTAGCGTTGGATTCATCCATACACCCGCATAATCCCCGGGCAGCACGCACAGAAGAAGAAGAGCAGACAGAGCCACAGCGCCAAGACCGCGTACGACGCGAGCGGCACGCCAGCGAAGACGCAGTAGTGGATATAGAGGTAGTCGATGTCCAGCGGCCCCAGCGTCGCATTCCGCTCCGCCGCCGAGGCATCGCAGTCGAACGCCAGCGTCATCTTGGGTCAGCGGCTTCTTCGTCACTTGAAGATTCCTGGGTTTTCGTTTCAACATGGTTACAAACCACTTATCGGTTACGTGGTACTAACATGTAACATGAGAAATTCTCGAATGCCAGGAATGGAAATGGACAGAATGGAGGGAAGGAGGTAGTTCATTTTGGGTTATTGTACATGGAGGACTGACTCGATAGACGAGAGTGGAGGCGACATCCCTAGATGGCTCGAGATAAATAAGGCGGCTGGTGTCGAAAGGCTCTAAGGCTTGTAGAAGAGGTCCATGAGGGGCTCCTCCATCTGACCAAAGAAACCGAAATCCCCGCCGACCATACCCAGAGGATGCTGGAGCATCGACATGTTGGGAGGCATGCCCATGGCGACGCGGTTGCCGAAGCCGTGGTAGAGACCCGCGGCGGCAGGATTCATCACGTTGTACACGTTGTAGCCAAGTGGCGCACACGTCATGTAAGGCTGAGGACGCATCATGTGCTGGAACTGTGGCTGAGGCTGAGGGGCAGGCGTCTGAAGCAACGAGCTGAGAAGCTTGTCAAAGAGCTGCTGCGTCTGTTGGACTTCGCCCTGCAGCTCGGAGATCTGGAACTTGAGGTCGTCCACGGCCTCGACGACTTCCTCGCTCTCGACTGGCTCAGCAACTGGAGCAGGGGAGTTGACATTCTTTTCCGGCGACGCGGACTGGCGACGCTCGACCTTGGACAGCAACTCCACCTTTCCACGCAAGAAGTTTGGGTGACGGAACTCGACACACTCGAGACCGGCCTTCTTGTTGCTGAGCGTCGTCTTGCGGAAGCCGTGGAGGGTCAATTCGCAGACAAAGCTGTTGAAATTGCGGTGCTTGAAATAGTCGGGCAGGACCTCACGCGCGAATTTCTCCGTCTCGACCACCAGGAAGCCCGTGCCGGACGCGTTCCAGCACGCCAAGTGCTTGGGGCACGAGTTAATCATGTAGTACGTTTTCTCGACGAACGAGACATCGTCGCCCGTCGCGTGCTTGGGCTCGGCTGTGTCTTTCGCGGCCATGGTCGCGTCCGTCGCTTTCTCAGTCGCCGTCGGCGTGGCAGGGAGCGACTCGGTGTCGCTCTCGTGAAAGAGCGTGAATGCAAAGTCGTTGGCCGGTGGCAGACCGACAGCAAACTCGACGAGGTCGTCGACAAACATCTCAAGGTTGGCCCCCGAAAGCGCCGACGTCTGGAGCATCATGGTCGAGTCACTCATAGCAATGTGGCGGAGAACGCGCAAATCCAGGAATGGCGGATGACGTCCGGGGTGCCTGTCCAGGAACTCTGGACCGGGTCCGGCAGTGCACCACAGCTGGCTCGTCTGGGACACAGTGTGTACAATAGCCAGCTGCCCTGTCTGCCTGCTCATGCCCAGCAGCCATCAAGCTGGAATCCGGGAGCACCACGTTTCCGTGTACCCCTAGACCTCGCATAGCCCGTGCGGCTTTGCTGGAGCAAGCGAGGGACGTACTACAGTATGAACCGGCGTGGAGACGTCAATGTGGCAGGAAGCAACCTCTTTTGGCTTCATTGGCCCTGGATTTCGCGTCTCCACCCGTTCCTGCGGTTGCGTGGCTCCAGGTCAGGGGTTGTGTATCGGACTAGATCCCTCTCGATCTGAGATCCTCCGAGTTGAGGTCGCTGAGAGTGGACGGTGTGTCTCTGGCGGATCTGTTCGCCGTCCACCCATCTGTGCGTGTGGCACTCGGAGATGGCAGCAATTTCCTTCACGCTCGCTGATTCTGGAAAAATGAACCAATCAGAGCGACGTTTCAGTGTACCGGGCCAGAAGTTTGGGGTACAGATTGGCTGCACAGAGTGTGCCACACAGAGCGCACCCACTAAAAGAAGGAGGAGCCTCGTGTGTATGTCTCCGTACACCGTCACCCGCCACCACCTATGCAATCGAAAACACCGAGTATCGCAACTCATCTGATACCTGGGTCTTTGTTGTTCGCATCCAGTCATTCACTGCTGTCAAGTCTGACTTTCTAATCTGACTCGTGTGAGAGATTCGGGTCTTTCGTGGCATCCATCCCTGGCTGGGGGAGGATTTTCTGTTTCTGGTTGGGTACCCGCTATCTCCTCTGTCCTGACTGATCGACTGTCGCGAGTACCTTGAGGAAAAACCCTTTCTTGAGGAGGATGGTGGAGGCAACTTCCCATTCAGGTTGAAAGAAAGGGTCAGAGTCGTGAGAGACTTCAACGTGGACGCATGTGCATGGACGGGCTGGCTGCAACGTGGCATGTGTCCCTTGAATCACGCTCTGAGCTGGCGAGACCTGGTCGAACGCGACCAGTTCTCTCGAAGATTGGCCTGATTTATTCCTCGCCACGTCACCTGTCGTGTCAATCGTACTCGATAGATCTCAGGAAAAGGACTGACGACGGATCTTTTGCTGCAGCTTGTTGATGACCATGGCCGAGTACGTCATCATGAGAATGGTGCATACGGTAGTATGGTATGCAGCATGCCGTGCTCGCTGACATTGGTAGTCGACTCGCTAGACGCGGAGAACTCCTCTTTCGCGTGCTCTGAGCTCGTAGTCTGCTTGGGAGTCACATGGATGTCGTCGTCCTCCACCGTCCCGAGGTCTCGTAAAGACGTCTGCTTGATTTTAGCGATTTTCTTCATCAGGTTGGTCATCTCAGTGTAACACTCGCTGATGCGATCGAGGCTGCTGTTCATCCTGGATGGTCTCGAAGATGTCGGTGAGCTCCCGAATGGAGGTGTGAATATCGTAAGGAGACTTCTACGCGTATCGAGATCCAGCTCATGGAGAGCTGGCTTATCAGAGAGGGAAGGCTGTGTCCTCTTCCTCTCTCGGGATCTCTCTATTGTAGGTGGCTCCATGTCCATGGGCAAGATACATGGGAGTTCAGTATGCGCCTCTCTGGTGATCTATGGCCGATCCCATCGCTTTACGCAGGGAAGGGAGCACCAGGGTGGCTTCAACTCAGGTTGGCAAATCAACTCGCATGGCGACGAACACGGCACTTGATGAGCCTCGACCGCAGGCAGAGCCGTTGCGTGCGAATCGACGGCGTCTAGAGCAGACAGATGCGAATACTGATGTCAGCATGGTGGAGGACACAAGACTGGCGGACGCCATTCGAAAGCACGACGATGAAGTCGGCGATGGTGGGGACGGGCGATGTGATGGCGAGATGATGAAGGCGGCGGTGACAGAGGGAGACGACGCGTTTGTGCAGTGGCACTTGGAGAATTGTCTGAACAATGACGCGAAGTGGTTGATGCCACTGGCAGCTTCGTTTGGCCGTGTGGGTGTGTTGGAGCAAGTGTGGAAATGTGAGCGCACGCAACATACGACGCTCTCCGTACTAATGGCTCGATGCAGAGTCGCCACCGGTTGTTCGTTCTCATTCGATGAGGAAGCGTACACGCCCGACCACGTGTAAGCGCTGACAGTCTTCGCACTTCGTGACCCCACTGTTTGTGTAGGCTTAGTCTCTAGTCTGTCCACTTGCCATGCTGCATTGTGCTTTGGTTCACCGTCTGGCCAGATTTGGCGTCCCAGTGAGCGTAACACATCGTGAAAGGGACTGAAGCCATGCACCACGGTCCAAGCCACTCCAACACGCTTCTAAGCACGACGTCGTCGATTCGATGCCGAAGACCATTTCAATGCACCATCTTTAAATTCCGACCGGTGTACCTCAAAAAGATCCACGATCGATACATACCTCTGCTGCCGAGCTACAGACAAACAAAGATCCACATCGAACCGAAAGTGCTTTGACAGCAGGCATCGTGCCACGTCTGCATGACCGTTCGCAGTCGCCCACAACAGCGAATACGGAGAGCCGCCTTCGAACCGATTCGCCAACAAATATTGCACCACATCGGCATGACCGTTCCGTGCTGCTAGGTCCACTGCACTTCGACTGCATGTCGCATCGTTCGCATCAAGATACTCGACCACAAGTGAATGACCTTCTTCTGCTGCACCGTCCATTGCACGAGAAGAGCATAGTAGACTTCCCACTTTCGCGTGAATCATCTTCAATATCTCGAGCGACCCACGTACCGCTGCGATATCCATCACTTCCGCTGTCAAGTCGACCCAATCAACAAGGTCCAACTCACAGATCAATCGAACTCGGCCCACGTCAACGCACCACACTGCTGCAACCAGGTCCGCAGCGCGCAGGCGCATGTTTTTCTTCTGGCGAAAAAATGTGAGCATTGATATGTCGCCTTGATCGAGTAAGAACGATAGAACGTCCCGAGCGTCTTGAGGTGACGGCCAGTTGCTAAACTCTAGCTGGTGTCTGTAGAGAAATCGGACGACCTCGAGATGACCTCGAGCGATCGCACCGAAGAGACCGCTGACAGTGCTACGCACGTGCGGGTCCCGTTGAACAAGATCATGGAGAGTGAAGCAATGTCCATTGACAGCCGCAAAGTCAACCATGTTGGTGGTGACTGTGCTGTACGCGAAATTACCCCAGTACGCGGTGTATTCATCTTCGCTCATTCGTGATGAAATCCTTGACAGTTCCATTTCGAAACGTTGCCTCACCGTCGAAAATGATGCACCCAGAGAGTGAAACATCGTGCGTCTCCTACTTGAATCGAGTTTTGCAGCAGCTCTCGATCGTCGTAGATCACAAATTCTGGACCACTGTGTCCACAGCCAGCCCAAAACGTCCACGTGACCGACCCAAACTGCCGAATACAGCCACTCCTCGACTCGATCCGCTCCACAGTTGCGCACTAGCCATCGCAAGAGCCCCAACTCGCCCTTCTCCAGCAAAAAGAACATGCTTCGTCTTGATTCGTCTGTGCCATTTAGCAACTCACAGGCCCATTCACGCGCCCTCGGATCGGCACTGTTCGACGATCGTGCTTGCTCGCCAGATAGGAATTCAGCAATGCGCTTCACGATCTCAAAAGCAAGTTCGTGAGAATGTGAGTGTGACACCTCGACGAGTACAGTGAGCAAATTGAGAGAACTCTGATTTTGGTCCAGAGAGGTCACCACTTTGCCAACTCCAGCATACTCATCTGGGTTGTCTGATGACGTTCGATCATAGCTCTGCTGACGCACAGTCACGATATGATGGAGGATAGCTTGACATGCTTTGTCATGAGAGGATGCAATCAGCTTGGTAAGTTGTGACTCATCAGAAGGCTGGGGCCACAGTTTCGCCATGGCCGAGTCATATAACAGCTTGATCAAATGGGAAATATCTCGCTGTGGGTGGTCATCTACAAGCACGAATCTACGACGTTGAGACAGGCGATACTGTGATGTGCATCTCTCAAGGCATGTCGCGGGCTGGAGCAAGTGAAACTCAGGAAATACACGTGCGAGCCGTGTGTTTCTCTTCGGACGATACACATCTCGCCACCACAACACCACAGAACTCAAATATATCACTATGGGATGTCAGTTACAAGACGTGGACACTCGCCAAGACTCTGAAAGGACACAAGAGAAGCGTGTATTCATTGGCATACGTTGGCAATTTGGTTGCCTCCGGATCTGATGATCGCACTGTTCGACTAAGGGACGGTCGTTCAGCCGCCTGTAAAGCTATCTTTTATGAATCTACGAACGATGTGACTTCCGTGGCGTTCTCGCCAGACGGTAGATTCGTCGCCGCGTCGTCTCTCAATTGCATCGTCCGCGTCTGGGACGTAGAAGCGTCGCAACTTGTCGCCAGTTTAGAAGGCCACCTCGATTCAACTTACTCAGTGGCGTTTGCCCCTGATGGTACCACACTTGTGTCTGGTGCTTTGGATAACAGCGTGATGCTGTGGTCGATGAACATGCAGAGTCGCACCCAGTCCCGACCTCAACAAGTCTTCCATGGCCATCAAGACTTTGTCTTGTCTGTCGGATACTCTCCAGATGGGCGGTATGTGTGTTCTGTTACCTATAATCCCGTTCTGCGACTGATTGAATGTGTGCATGCTTTGCAGTTGGCTCCTCTCGGGCTCTAAGGACAAAAGTGTTAAGTGTTGGGATCCCCGTGCCACACGTGCCATACTGACTCTGACCGGCTACCGCAACTCGATAATAAGTATCGCATCATCGTCGTCTTCCTCACGCGTTGCGACGGGCAGTGGTGACACCCAAGCAGTCATTTACAATTATCAGGGTGGGACTAGGTGAGGTCACCGGAGTGTCCAAGGGTACTTCAAGTAGATTTTTTTCTGGGATAGCAGAACTCCGTCAGGTGTCTGCTGACAGCCTAAATCGGATTATCTCCGTGTGTGAAGCCGAATCAGTGAAGCCGAATCTTGTTGTTTTTTGTGTGTTTTTGGGTTTTGATTGACTTAAGGAAATCGACACTCACTGATGGCACGAGATTTTCGAGTCCGGGAATTTGCAGAAAAGTCCTGAAGAAAACTAGGAAATGCCCTAGCAACGCACACCCTGCCGAAGTCCCACGGCAACAAGGTAAAGGAGTTCGAGCACGGGAAAGCTCGAGGCGTGCGATGGCGAAGGCCATTTATGGCCGAGCTATCGCCCGCCTCGAGTCACACCATTGATTCACGCGTTGTCGTCACAGCGAGTGGCCCTGGCGATCCATGTGCCAAATCTGGACAAAGATCTTGCTACCCTTTGTCTGGATGCGTTCTACCACGCCTTGTCACCTCCGGACACAACAGTGCTGGCATCACGCTCCACTGAGGCGTTGAGCTTAGTAGGGCTCCCGCTGTGCGGCGTCGTTACAGGCGGGTTGGGAGGATGATGCGGGTTCCCTCAGTCGCATGAGCACGACATGCCTTGGGCGGTATCGGGACTGTATGAATCCCCATCGAATAGAAGTACTGGTGTACGTCAGTGTGAGGACGTCGAGGTACTAGTAGAGCTCGGAGCCAGCAAAATTGCCTAACAACTACCACCAGTACGCGCAGTTGGCTTGGACGAAGGATTCAATGAGTTTGTTTCTAGATCTACGCGACGATAAGGTTCCTCCAATCCGAGCAACAAGTGTTCTGGTTCATTAAAAGCTACTAAGGATTCATTTTGGGGCTGCGTATCGCACAGAAGAGCGCTCTGTTTTCGCGGCTGTACTCAGTCGCTGATCCACTCGCACCCATCTAGAGTCTTCTCGCCAAGTCTCCCCAAGCAACTCGCACGACGAAAGCTGGAAGTCTGGCACTCCTATCTCGACAGCGTATATGCTTCTTCTGATCTCATTCGATGTTGGCTATCACCCAGTATGCCAGTGTACAGCGACTGCTGTTGTGCTGCTGCCTGCTCACGTACGAATGAGCGGAGTCGATCGCATTCTCATCAGGGATACAATTCTCTACAATATAGTATCATTATATATAACATATATCATTTTGTACAGTCTCTATTATTGGTATTTTTATGAGGCCATAATAACTAAACACTCCCATGTATAATAAATAACAGGTTTAGAGTAACTTGATCGGAAAAGAAGGAGAAAGACGAACATGACTCGAAGCATACGCTTGCTGATGCATTTTACGGCTGTGCAGAGTATCTGTAGCACTCCCACCGACGGCCTCTCTTGCAAAAAAAGCTACTGCAGCCAAACAGGCTCTTTATCCTGCTCCGAGTCATAACATGTCCTAAACCTACGCTATCCCAGCCTTCGCGAAGCCCTAGTGTCGTTTAGGTGTTCAAATCAACTCAAAACAGTCAAAGTGACTACGCCTTGCTGGTGCCGCCATCGAAAACAGGACGCGTCCAGAAGCCATCGTGGTAGGAGACTCCAAATCGTTTTCGAGTGGTGTTGTGTTTGCTGGATCGAAGACCCTGGTCAGACGGCGTATCAAGATGTCTGACAGCGTGCGCCTAGACGTCGTTCGGACCAGGTTGAAAGAAAAGTCAGAGTTGTGAGGGTTCTCAACGTGGACGTGTCCCTTGAGCTGGAGAGACCCAGTCGAACGTGACCGCTTCTCTCGAACATTGCCGTGATTTATTGTACGACACGTCACCCAACGTGCCAATCGTACTCGATAGCTCTCAGGAAAAGGACTGACGACGGATCTTTTGTTGCAACTTATTGATGACCATGGCCGAGTATGTCATCCTCGGGATGGTACCACGCTCGCTGGCCTTGGTAGTTGACTCGCTAAAAGCAGAGAACTCCTCTGCGGCATGTAAGAAGTCGTCCAGCGAGAACTCGTACTTGCGTAAGTGCTGCATCACACAAGCCAACGCCTTGCGCTTGCCCTTGTCGCCTCCACCAAAGATCTGAACGACGCGAGCCATGATCACCTCAAGGTCGTGGAGCGTCTCGTTCAACTCCGAGTGCGCGCCAGAAGTGATTGTCTGCTTGCGAGCCGCACGGATGTCTTCATCCACCACCGTCCCGAGGTCTCGTAACGACGTCTGCTTGATTTTGGTGATTTTCTTTCGAAACTCGGAGAGAATGTTGTTGGCCATCTCGGGGTAATGCTGGCTGATGCGATCGAGACCACTCCGACTTAGCACGAAGAGACTAATGTACGTCTTGGCTCGAATACTCGCAGCTCGCTTGGACATGGTGAGCATGGCGATCTCACCAAAGTAGCTGCCTTCCAACAACGTCGCGACGACGACTTCTTGCGCTGTGTCGGCATGGAAAATCACCTCAGCGATACCTTTGACGAGGAAATACATGTGTCGGCCTACTTGGCCTTCTTTGAAGACGTATTCACCTGGCGTACAGAACTCGGGATCAAGAATACTCATCAAGTAACTTACACACATGTCGTCTTGAGTGGCAAAGAATGCGATCTTGCTCACCACGTCGCGATTCAGATGCAGCACCACTTGACTCCGGAGGTTGTCTGATAAAGACGACAGAATCTGATCTTCGTTTTCGTCGTCTCGCTGAGAGAGATAGTATTCGTAGTAGCGGCGAAGACGGCTCGCTAATGGCGCAGGGATGCCGCGCTCTTTGAGATAGGCTTTGAGTCGATCAAGTCGCTCTCGGTTCGTTTGAGATGTGTAGTATAGCTCATCCACAATCCCCGAGAGCGTACCAACCACGTATGCGAAGGTGGATGCGCCAACGAGCACACCGATCGTGATAAACACGACTTCCGCTGGGTTTCCGGGGGACGTATCACCATAGCCGACCGTTGTCATGGTTGTCACAGCCCAATACATGCTGAAGACATACTTGTCGTAGAGCCTGTAGGTGTGGGGGAGATATTGAAGAATACTGGTGCCGTACACGTCCCACGACGACACGGCAGTGAAGTAGTAGCCACAGGTCAACAAATGTCCGATGAAGATCACCTTGGCGATGAATCGAGCTAGTCGAATGGTAGAATTGCGAGCGGCGCCAATTGTCTCAATGCGAACTATCGCTCGGACTAGTTTGAGTAGACGGGCGAGCTTGAGCAAGCGGATCATCCGGAGGAGGTAAATAGTGCGCGAGTTGGCAATGACGGATGAGATGATGGTCGCGATGGGCATAGTCGAGATCAAGTCGATCGTGAACCACGTCTTCAGGTAGCGCGTTGCGATTTCGTGGTCATCCGTCACGAGATGATTCGATTTGTTTATGAAGGCTGTCCGGAAGTTCACGACAATGTCCACCGCAAACACACCCTCGATGAGGATCTCGAAGAGACGCATCCCGACATGATGATCGGCCGAGTCATAGAGAAACGTGATCTCAAAGGGGACAGCAATCGCGCAGTAGATCAAGAGGACGCCGACCATCATATCCCAGAGCACCTTGAACGGATGGTCAGGACCCATCGGAGTCTTGAGTCGCTTCTTGAGTCTGGTCCAAAAGCGCAGGTCATCGTGGCGAGCAATTAAATCGAACATCTTCTTCTTCTCATTAACGGAATTGAACACCGACACGCCCATGGAGATCTCGAGTGTCATCTTCTTCAAGATTTCTAGTGGCACTGCACGATATGACTGCAAAACGCCATCGAGCAACACAGTCAGCGTCGGATAAATGTTTTCGATACCCGTGAGCTCAGAAACAGGATCGTTGTTGCGCGAGTTCATATACACTTGGTAGCGTGCGAGTGTTTGCTGGTACACTCGGTCGTAAAGAGTGCTTCGTTCAGCGTGGTATTGATTGAGTGTTTGTTCCACCTCTGGGAACTCTTCGAGTAGGTGATCAAAGTCTTCTTTGGGGAGCGTGTAGAGATCGCAGTCGGCTTTGGCTGTGTACGAATTGTGATGCAGTGTGTAGTTGAGCAGTGAAGATTCCCCAAAGATACCATGCTCAGTCATGATCTCGAGGACGATTATCCACTCGCCATTGTTCGCGGTTCGCTTGACCTCGACTACGCCGTGGTTCAGGATGAACATCTCCGTGCCCACCGAGCGCTCACGAGCAAGCACGTCCCCCTTCACAGCAATGAGCGGCTTGATGTACATAGCCATATCCATGACGAACTGAGCGCTGAGTCGCTGAAAGGCAGGGATGAGGAAGAAGGTGTTGCGATACGTCTCACTGAGAATTTCGCCCCGTAAGGATAGTGAGAACTCGCTAAGTAGTTCCCGTTCGTCAAATGCACTTGTCTTGGCGATGTAATGCTTGAAGTAGCGGAGCAAGTTGACCTTGAGAGTCTTGGGAATAGCTTTTTTCGCAACAAATTCCTGAACCATACTGAGTTTGCGAACGCGGCTATTGGCTTCGGTTCCAGTTGGTCAAGATCTTTGTGACGTTACCGATCAGGATACCAAAGCCCGACGCACCGATGATTTGAGTGATCATTGCCACCCACCGCTCGTTCGTAGTTGTCGCGTGGATATCACCATATCCGACGCCTGCCAGAGTCGAGACGACCCAGTAAAAGCTGTACAAGTAACGCACGATTGCACTGGACGAATACAATCCTGCCGCGTGGATCCACGTGAGCTCTGTCGGGTCATCTGAATATCCCACGAAATGCCAGAAACAAGAGAGGAGATGCGAGACCAGCATGACTTCAAAGATAACCAACGTCATACGTGCCACGACAACATCGAGTTCCAATACATCCTCGATTTTCATCGCGAACTGTCGTAGTTTGATCAGCCGCGCGAGCTTGGTGACACGCACCAGGCGAACCATTCGCGTGAGTTTAAGAGAGAGCACGGATTTGCCTTCTCTGGCGTTTCTTTCTGAATGCCCCACCATGTACTCTGTTGGTAAGATGGCCAGCAGATCAACCAGGAACCACGACGTTAGATAGCGTTTGGCAATCACTGCACGGTCTGTGATCAGGCCGTCGTCGTCGTTCAGGTAGAAGCCCACAAAGAAATTCTGGATCACATCGAGAAAGAACAACACATCGACCACGATATTGAGGTACTGCCAGCCATCATCGAACTCAACTTCTGGAAACCCAACTTCGACAGGAACGAGGATGGCCGAATACAGCACAACAACCATGATCAGAGAGTCCCACAACAGCTTTCCAGAGCTCCTAGGGTCCAGGACCGGGAACAGTCTGGACAAAAACCGGAGCTTGAGGTGGCGGTACTGCACCCACTTGAGCCAGAATATTGTGCGTGGGTCATGGGTGTTTGTCAACACGATGACAGATCCTCGGGGCTCCAATTGACGAGCCGTCGTCGCCCGAACGCCTTTCAGCGAGCCACCACGACTTGAACCAGTCGAGTCTCTTCCGATAGACCCACTTCTTCCGACCGAACCCATACGTCCAACTGAGCCTTCGCGTCCAGCACGAGGCTCGATGTTGGGTCGAGGTACCACAGAAATCCCATGGCCCTGAATTACAGTTGATGGCGCACTATGGCGATGATGTTGACTATTGAATTGGGGCGGGTGTTGATGCTGTGGTGACTTGCGTCCACACGGAGACGGCAAAAGCGGCAAAACCTGATGCTTCTTTGGTCGCTTGTCTATATGTGCCAATGACGGACCTACTCCCACAACATCGCCGTCGGAATCGTCTGCATCCCGACTGGAGAGCTCTGAGACTGCTTGCACGGATTCATCCTGCGTCAGAGGGAACGGCATCGTTGCTCACGAACACGAGAGCACCAGTGGGTCAGATTCCGATATCGATTCGTTCGTGGCTAGTGCATCCACGAGAAAAACACGTCTCTTCGATGCAATTGCTTGCCCCGTGTTGGATCCACCTGGGCCTTGTGACGCGATGCTCCTGCATACACGATCAATCCAGCGTCAAGCCCGCCGCAAATATCTGGGATCAGTTTCAATGCGTTACCTGGGACGAAATGGTGTGATAGAGTCCCCAATAAATATAGCACGCTATTGAAGGATTTCGTTGTTGGGAGCACAATGTCATCATCGATGGGGTATCCAGCATTGGATGGATGGAAAGGTAGGTGTGTTGAGCGTACTCACATAGCACCGGCCATCATGGCGGAGATCTATTATCCGATGGGCTAGGTCGAATCCTTCCTTTCGGTTGGTCGTATGTATCCTGAGACGCTACAAAGTCGAGTTCTCGGCAGATTGTGCGCGGCTGCGGATTGATGAGCACATCGTACACTCTCGGAAGGGAAGCCAGTTGAAGACTCAGCACCGTCGTGAATAGTGTTGATAACCACAGTTGTGTCAGACCGCCCACACGCAGAATTCCGTAAAACTCTCGTCCAAAAGAGACGTACGAGGACATGACGAAGGCGACAGCCCACCATGATGCCACAGACACCAGGATCAGAAGCAGAACGATGCGATAGTCAGTTGACATCTCAATGAGCATGCGTGCGTTCGCGAGCACCACTACAGCAAAGTTCTGGGCGAGCCCCAAAGACCAGAGATCGTTGTCCTTGCCCAATCGAGACCATGGAACCAAAGGAATGAGCTTGGCCGGTACCAAAATGACCAAGATCGAGGCAACAGTAGCCTCGAACATCCAGTAAATAAACACTCGTACGTTGAGAAACGCGTGAGACGAACCATCTTGGTACAAACGAGGGAACCGAAGCACTGTTTCAGCAGAGATGTCTTGATCCACGACGGAGAAATACAGCACAGGCAGCGATGTGAAGCAGATGTTAAAAAGCTGGAGCAATGGGTCGTAGTACGAGCTCTGGCCGGAGTAAAGGCAATAAACGCCATACACGAACTGAGGCAGCACTAACAAGACGTTCTTGTAGAATATATAGAGCGTGAGCACAGCGATTCGACGGTTCATGCCACGGCCATGCACCAAAACGAGTCGTTGGAGGAATCGGAACTGCGGGATGGAGTAATCACTTGCATCAGCCGCTTGATGGCCTTCTTCTCCTGCGATCCCCACACCAATATGAGCGCGCTGAATCATCGGGACGTCATTTGCTCCATCACCAACTGCCATCGTGACCGTGCCAGGATACTCAGATCGAACCATCTCAACTACAAATTCTTTCTGCTTCGGACTGATGCGAGCACACAAGACCGAGTCGCAGTGCATGCACAGTTCGAGAAATTCACGTTCAATGCCGAATTGCTTGATCGCCTCGATTGTCACATTGTTGATCAGCATGCCAACACGAGGTCGAGCAATGGGAGTGGTCGTTGGCTGCGAATCCCTGCGCAACTTGATTCGAAAACTGCCTGTGAGGGACCTCCGTCGTGCCTTCTGAACATTCATCGCACTTGCGTCGAGACTGGCTGAGTCGGCTAGGATTTGCTTGAGCTCTTTCTGTATAAGGAAACTCGCATTCGTCTTCGTGTCGAACCATGGCGAGTCGTTCAACTTGATCAGCCGCATATCGCTCGAGATTAGTCGCACCGAGTAGGCGACATTGGTCGCCGTGTCTGCTCGATCGCCTGTTAGCATCCACACCTTTAATCCCGCATGTCGAAACTTTTCGAGAGTTTCAGGTACACCGTCTTGGATTTTGTCCTCGATCCCAGTGATTCCGACCAGCATTAACTGCTTTTCCAGTTTTGAGATAATTGCGTCGACAGCTCGTACATCGGCATCTTCATCAAATGCCACTCCGCTTTCTCGTCGCACCCGTGATCTCGACTTCTGGTCCGTGCAAAAGGATACATACGCGTTGTGCCAAAGCGTGAACTCTTCTTCATTCAACTCACGTTCTGCTATGCATAGGACTCGCAGACCGTTCGAACAGTAAACATTCATCTGCTCCCGAGCTTGCTGAATCCGTCCCGGGCTGTTTTTGTCGCTCAGAGCTGGAAGAATCACGGTGTCAGCTCCCTTGCAGTACAACACGACACGACCGTCTGAACGACGACAAAGCATTGAGCTCTTCTTGCGATCACTTGTAAACTCGAAGGTGTGGAGGATGGTCAATGTTTCCTCCGCGTCTTGGATTCGCACAGTGACACTCGTATTATCCCGTCGGAGAAGGACAGCTCCTAGCCGCGCTGCCGCTTCAACCAGAGTCCTCTCGTCAGGCGATTGCCCTGAATATTCGATTTCTTGTGTCAAATGTGACGAGGTTGTGACGTGATTTGGCGAGATCGAGTTGTTGACGGCAAGGTTAAGAAGAAACTTCTGCAGCAGAGGTGACAAAGAAGAGTACCGCGGCTCATTGTCTAGCAGTAATGGGGATTGCAGATTGGCCAGACTTGAGTCGCACGATTCGATGCACAGCTCGTCTTGTCTCGTGAGGCGTCCGTATCCTTCGTCAAAATCATACGTGTACCCATCGACATGACACGACCGAAACTCCATTCGATTGCACGTCAGCGTACCGGTCTTATCGGTGAACATATGCTCGACTAGCCCCAGTTCTTCGTTCAACTCAGACGACTGAACCCGGACAACACTATGCTTGGTGAGGACTGAGGCAGGTTCTACCCGTTTCTTACTCAGCTTGATCCGACCGGAAGCCCGTTCGGCCATAGAAGCCATTCGGGGCGTTGATCCACTCGAAACGCTCATGTCGGGTTTCACCTGCATGTTTGGGTCGTTGTGGATCACGGCAGCTTGGAAGTAGCGCGTGAAGTCGATGGTGACCTGAAGCGAAATCGGCACGAAGTTGGAGAAAAGCAGCATATAAGCCAAGAACAGCCACACGTAATCCAGGGTGTCACCGTCTTTGAGATCGTCGGGGAGATACAAATTTTTCCGAACACTGGAAGAACTCAAAAGGCGCTTTTCTTCGACAACTGCGGCGATGAGAATGACGATTTGTGCGAGCACAATCCACAGCGTAATCTTGTTGATGAATCGGTACAACCAACTTTGCTTGATTGGTGTTGTCGATGAATTCTGTCGCACACGAGTGTCATCCCCTGTGTAGATAGCGACACCAATAACCCACTCGGTATCCCTCAACTGAGTTCCTTTGAGCAGGACATGAGTGATGTCAAGATCAATGCTAGTTGAAGATTCCGATGGGCCCACATTCGGTAGCTTCAAGATCCCTTCAAAGCGATCAATTCGACGACTTGGGGGCTCGCATTCAATCGTGACACCACGGAAACGGTCAGGTGCAAGCGACGTGAGCTGGCCGTCGCTTGTGAAGCTGGAGGTATACTTGGACATACGTAGGTCTGACGGCACGTAGCGAGGCTTCAAGGATGATTCTCCGTCTAGATTTGCTGTCATCACGAAGCATTGGCCCTGTTTGTCGCTTGACCCGATGAGCATCAAATCGGCGGGTATCTCTTCGTGCTGAGCTACTCGAACCACCTCTCCTACATGTACATCTGCCGACATGCCCAGCTGGAAGCCAACATGAGAAGAACCGGGGGAAGGAGATAGTTCGGCCTTGGTGACAGGAGCTTCGTTGTGCTGCTTGTCTGATCGATGTCGATCAACATCCTCAACTGCATCACGAGCCGCACTGACAACGATAATGAAGGCCAGAGGAACGACCATTGTCGGAACACCTGGTGTTGACGTTACTTCGGGGATCAGCTGCAAGGCCGTTATGAAGAGAAAGTAGAGATTGGAGAACCGACAGAACTGCTTAAACAGATTCTTGGGCACAAAATTGAGTGGCGTATAGATGGATGTCTTCACAGCGTTCGACGCAAAGGTTTCTCCCTGTACAGTGGTCCCAACAACCACTTTTCGAAACATCAGTCTCCCACTGACAGTGCCACGACGACTTGGCACATTCTTCTTCACTACAGGCACGACGCTTAATGGCTCTATTCTCGCGGATCGAGTCGGCATTGGTGGGTCGACGATTGCTGCTGACTTGGTCAGAGCTGAAAGCGCCATTCAGGTGCTCGTTATACACCCACAGAGCACTGTCATGGGCAGACAGTTAGGAGATGAGAACGTCCGAGGGTACGTTCGAGACTTCCGGGCTGCAATCTTCAAAATAGCCACGGCATAAGAGTCGTATGAACTACAAATTGACAAAAATATGCGGGGAGAGGCGTACTCAAAGGCAGGAATAGGATGATCTTACCTCAACAAAACTCGTAAATTATGTCTGGTCAGATTAGATTAGATCTGAGATCAGAACGAGGTTTCTTCGAGTCGCATGACCGACTAGCGGTCCATGTGACAAGTTGGATCAGGTTAACACCCGATTTTGGTGGTGAGCTTGTCCTCCTGTCGTGAATGGGGTGCAGTGAGAGCAAAGAGGACCTCCTACTGCAGGAGCGCTACCGAATCCAACTCCGAAATCCCAATGTCGTGGCAGCCCTCGAGTCGTTGCAGCGTATGGACACATGTCAGGGATACTTGGTGCTGAATCATAACAGAGCTTGTATGGAGATTGTAGTCGACGTGCGTGACGTTGGTCTTCGTCTTTTCCGAGTTTTTGCTGCCATGGACGTCAAGTGAGCGAATTTCACAGTACGCTTCGAATCACTGGCTCGACCTAGCTAAGTCTCTCTTACCTGTTGGTGTTAGTGCGAGTAACTCGATTGATCTTGACGAGCTTCACGCTTTCTTTGGTTTACGTCGGACAATCCTGTCAGACCAAGTTTTCAGTTCACTCGGTAAGGCTCCATCTAGTCGCCACAGGAGGAAAAGACATAACTCAATCGCCTGTGAGACAAGGTCGGCAAGCCACTTCGAGAGAAGTGACGTTTGATGATTTTGTCTACAATATCTGGAGTTTCTGTACGATGGGCGTCGACGATGTCTACACCCACGTTTTCGAGATATACGGTACACAAAGGATCGTTCAATTGGACAGTAGTGTGTGATCTTACCGGTATTATGCTAGACGTGGATCACGGAGGAACGTTGGACGTCGCAGAGTGTGACAGTCTCTTCCGTCTCCTGTACAATACAAACGAGCTTCCATCAGACGTAAAGATGATCATCCAGGAAGTTGACGGAAACGGAGATGGTCAATTAAGCAAAGGCACGTACCAGCGTCTTGCATTCTCCCTCGGGCGATGCAGATGCGCCTAACGCGACGCTCAGACGAGTTTATCATGTTGTGTAGCAAGCACAAACACTTGCTTCAACCAATCTTCACCATGCAGTCCAAGGCGCAAGAAAAGGTGGGTTACCAGCGTGCTTGACTGTGGGCGTCACTAAACCCATTGGTGGCATGACAGTGTCTCGGTAAAGCCTTCTGGACGAAACAACGGCAGAAGCGTCCCAAACTCCTGGCAGGGCGTGATAGTGTGCCTGATCTTGCTAAGCCGCAAACGATCGCATCACACGTGGCAACAAGCAATGACACACCGAAAGCACCAGCTCTTCCTCCGAAGCAAGCTTGGACTGAAATTCAAGTTTCGACGTCCAAGCCGACCGCAACGGAAAAACTGGCAGCGAAGCAAAAGCAGCATGAGCAAGAAGTGTTGGAAGCCTGGATCACGACTCAAACGCAGGTCCAACCGCTTGTTCAGCTTTACTTTGAAGCGTACGCCGAGAAGCACACTGTCGACACCAACCTCAGGACGTACTTGGCAAGTGGGAAAGGCAAGAGCCAGTCCCCTGAGGACGTTCAGACCTTGACAGACCTACGATACCAAGCTGCTGTGTGCGACAAGAGTGCGTACGCGGCGAGATGTATCATCATAGCCTTCTTACGGATTCTTTCCGCCTGTGAGTACGTAGAATACAATGTCGCCAAGGCCAAGTTGCACGAGGTCTGGGACGCTGAGGAACAAGCAGAGACCGAAAAACGACATCACGCGGTGCGTGGTGTGGTACATGGCGTCTCGTCCAAGACTCTGCACAAGCAGACAGGGAAACAGGTGAGTGGAACGTCCGCAAAGCAGCACCGCAATCTTGGTTTCTCACCCTTCAACCTCGTTCCCAGAGCGCCCAGTCGGTGATCGGCAGCTATATGGACAAGAAGCTGGACGCCGCGACACAGGAGATCCACCAGGTGTTCCAGCAGCGATGGGAGACCCTGGACAAGGCGGCACAGTACGTGACAACCACGACAACTGCACGAGACAAGCCTTCGTTGCGTCCATCGGTCCCCAACGGGACGAACCGCGTCGTACCGGTGCTTCAGGAGACGGAGACGTGGACAGAGCACTTTGACACGCGTACTACGTTTCCTCGCGTGGTGTGTCGTCATGGGAGCCACCGACACCTGGCAAGGCATGACACCCCGCATGTTTCCTTGTCTTTTCACGGAATACGCTCTGATTGGATAGAAATGGGGTACTGAGGTCCTTTGATTCGTCAAAAACAGACCAAAGAGGAGATGACCATCACTCCGACGCCGTTCAAAATGCAGTTGTGAAAGCCGCGCGGAAACCACGACGGGGAAACATGCAGAGTAAGTAGACGAAACGCGGCGTTGGAGGCGCGTGGAGGAAGTTTCTGGTGGTGTAAACGCGTAGAACTGATGTTTGGTGTGATGTGGTGATGCTGTGGGAGCAGATCCGCACGAAGAGAAGCAGAAGGTGCGCTGCGACGTTGTTTGTTGAGTCGCTTTCGTGCTTGGCTGACTTGATCAACGTGTAGGCGCTCTTGCAGCGAATTGCCGGCTCTGTCACGCGTCTGAATGACGTGCTGAAGGAAATCAACTTCCAGATCGAGGTGGGTGTCTCGTAAATCCGTTTACGTCGAACCAAATCGACTCATTGGTGTGTATTATGGATCAGAAAAGCGAACCTTTACGCGAAGACCTCGCGCTCACTTGTCAGGTGTGGAAGGGCTACGAGAGTCGCGTGCAGCTTCACTGTAACGCGGTCGCTTCGACGACGAATGGCCACGGGAAGCGGTAATACACGTTCATAATAGCTCATGGAAACACTGTTTGGCTGTCTATGACGTATGCAAGGCTAGTCCTACTTGTCTCTATTGGGCACGGCCCAGATCGGCGGAGATCCACGCCACGAGCGAGGAGACGAGCTGCTCGTCGTGCTGCTGCCATAGCTTCTGCACAGGATCCACCACCATCGGAGGAGGAGCTGGACGGTCGCCGGCGTGATGATGCTGGTTGAGACCTGACTGGTGCTGGCTGTGCAAGTACAAGTGCGTGGAGTGCAGGCGGTCCAGATGGCGGTAGAATGCCGCCTGGAGACGACGCTGCAACGTGCGGACGACGTGAACTTCTTCGATCGAATCCAGCTCGAAGAGAATCCATTCGTCCACGACTACGAGCCATCGTGAGATTGTCACATCTTCACCATCAGGGTTCTTCTCGACGATAATCGTCTTCTCTTCCACTTGGATGGTGTCATTGTTCCCCAAAAGTAAGAGGAGGATCAACTGTGAAGGCAGCTTGCTTCCGTTTTTCGCCACTCGGACGCGCTCCGATTGCATCATCTCGTGGTACACCATCCATTCAAGACTGTTGCCATCGTCGTCATCGTCATCATCTTTTCCACGGCGCGTGTTTCCCGCTTTGGCCAACATGGACGCCGACTCCATGCGCACCTTGACCTTCTCTTTGGACGTCCAGTTCCGGCTCGCTGACGTACGCTTAGTAAAGAGCACATTTGGATACAGTCCTGCACCAAGAGACATGAAGTATGGACCGAGGCGTTCAGACGACCACGTCGAAGGAGCGGATGCTCGTCGTCGAGGATCCCGAGACACAGCACTAGCAGGCAAAGCTGGCTTCACGAGTTGCGAGTCTTCGGTCATTCCCAACACTTCGAGATCGCGCTGAAGCTGCCGATAAATCGATGTGACTTGCTCAAGGGTTGGTCGATGCAG
This sequence comes from Pythium oligandrum, assembly GCA_020085045.1. NCBI lineage: Eukaryota > Oomycota > Peronosporomycetes > Pythiales > Pythiaceae > Pythium > Pythium oligandrum. The sequence continues at coordinate 522,264 of JAHRIK010000014.1, read as the reverse complement.
CATGTTTCGGCGACAGAATCCGTCCATCTCGGAGAAGGCACGTGGATGGATCTTCAAGAACGCGTCCATAGCAAGCAGAAGCAAGAAATGATCACTCTGGACATCGAACGGTGTGCGAGCATCGCGTAGGAACCCAGCCTTAGATGCCTCCACTTGCCGCAGTTCATCGTTTGTCATCCCCAAAAAGTTCAGGAAAGGATCACGGTATCCACTCAAAGCGCAAGTGGTGCGTACAATCTCATCGAAACTACCAAATACGTGACTCCACAAAAGCAGCTTCCCCATGTAAACCGATACACCACCGTCGCAAATGTGGGCAAGGTGCCATCCCAGAAGCGTCAAGTGCTTGGAGTTGTCAAGAGCGCCCATAACCTGCAGTCGATCGAGCGATGCGTCAATGGCCGTCTCGCTGGGTGAGTCCATAGCCTGCATGAGGAATCCCTTGGCACTGGAAATGTGGAGCTTCTTCTCGAATTGCAATAGTGTAACGTGAAGCAATAGCTCTTCAAGTGGCGTCGTCAGCAACTCGGGTAGCATGAACTCCTTCATCGCTGTCTCGAAGCGATTTTTGGAGAATAATCGGAAGCAGAGACCTGGTCGAACACGACCCGCACGACCCATGCGCTGCACGCAGTTCGCCTTTGCCACCCATGTGGTCTGAAGGCCCATCACGAACGACGCACTGGATGTCGTTGCGAGGGCATGGGCTTGCTTCGATTTGCCGCAGTCCACCACGAACACAACATCCTCGATCGTCAAACTCGTCTCTGCAATGTTCGTCGCCAGGATCAGCTTGCGCTTGCCACGTGGTGGCTTGAGGAACGCCTTGCGCTGCTCCTGAGCCGACAAACGGGAGTGCAAGAGCGCAATCTCATATCGCGAGGCCGTCATATGCGATCGCAAGAGCTCTCTTTCCATGTACGAGATTTCTTCCCATCCAGGCAAGAACACCAGAATTGCACCCTCTGTCGTCGGATCTCCTAGTGGGAAGACTTGCTCGATCATGTACAGCAACTGCAAGAGCAGAGTATAGTCGACAGACTGGTCTCTCGAAAGCGCGTCTTCTTGGCGCACATAGTTCTCCAGCAGAGTAGTCTTGAGGGTTTCCGGGACGAGGTTGAGCACATTTTCAAGAACAGCGCCCATTTCTGCCTTGGGACGTGAGGATTTCTTCTTCTTGTCCTTCTTTTTCTTTGTAGGAGCAGGCGGCGGTTGTTCACTTGGAGTAGGCGGTTCACCGAAACAGGTCGCAACATGCATACCAAAGCTCTCTTCGTCAGCGAACCCACCAGTCTGGCACAATGGGCAGATAAGTCCCGAGTCAATGGCAGCGGGCACGCTCTCCTCCGGATCCTCATCACTGTCATCTTGGTCCATCTCTCGCTGTTGCTGAAGGAATGCACTCGCACCACCAGCTGTGTTGGAATGGTGGATCAACGCCAAGACGTCTTCCAAGTACAGAGTAGTGACGGGGAAGCAGCGTCCGCCGACCATTTCCAAGATCGGTGCATCGAATTCAGGTTGGAAATACTCGGCAAACTTTTCCACTTGAATCGTTGCACTCATCAGAATGACCTTGAGATTCTTACGTTTCTTCAAGATGTTGGATTTGAGCAGGATGAGCAAGAAGTCGGTAAACTGGTCACGCTCGTGGACTTCGTCGAGGATCAAATGCGAGAATCCGTGGGCCAGAGGATCCGAGTTGAGCCACTTGAGCAGCGTACCCGTCGTACAAAAGATGAGTTTGGACTTGTGAGCATCAAAAGCCGAGTCAAAACGGATGGCATGACCAACTTGAACAGGATCAGCGCCAGTGGTCGATCGCTCCTTGGCCACACGCTCGGCCAGGGAGATAGCGCTCAGTCGACGTGGCTGGGAGCAGATAATTCGAGTATCGTTAATTTTTCCCTTGGCAATTGCATCGTCAAGCAGGAATTGCGGGATCTGCGTCGATTTACCACAACCAGTATCACCAGAAATCACGACAACTTGGTGACGATCGACATACTCGAGGATCTGACTGCGATAGCTGTGCACAGGAAGAGTGTTCGGGGTTGGCGGCTGAGGCTTGGCTGGAGCCTTGCTCGACGACTTGCCTGGACGCAGAGGCTTGAACAAGGGCGTCGATGCGCGCTTGTACTGGTCTGACACTTGATGGGCATCCCACGACGTGGTGAGGTTGTCCGTGCTCCATCCATCCTGCGCTGGTGCATTGACGTCCGACGGAAGCTCTGGAACTGGAAAGTGCGCGAGATATTGCAACACCGGCGCTGGGAACCACGTCATCGTCTCGCGGTTCGCCTTAATCGACGGCAAACGCAGTGACACTTCTTCCATGCGAGCATTCTTCTTCACCTTGGCCACGTGGATGAATCGATTGTCGCCTTTACCCGAACTCTTGGTGAACAATCCGTACTTCTCCGCCATACTATGGATGTATCTTCGCTGGTGGTTATCCAGGTCCTTCGGGAAACTCAATTCAAAGCGGGATCCATCGTCCACAAGCGCCTGAAGCTCCGAGTGGACGCGCATGCAAAAGGCTTCGTCCAGGTTCAACGCCGCTTGTGGAGGACCGCCCTTCTTCGGCCGCGGAGCAGGCCGGCCCGCATCACCACGGCCTGCACCATCATTGCCTCCGTCTCCACGACCTCCTCGTCCGCGTCCACCGCGACCACGCCCTGCATGTGCACCGAAATCACCACCAGAGTGCGAGCCGTTCATGCCATTCTCACGAGGACCGCCTCCTCGTCCCTGGAAGCCACCACCGCGCCCGCCTCGGCCACGACCAGAGCCATGCTCTCCACCTCCGCGTCCACCTCCTCGTCCACCGCGCCCACCGCGTCCACCACCACGTGCCGGTCCGCCGTCCATTCCTGAGCACTTTGTGATGACCAGGATCCGCTAGTATGGGGAAGAAGGACGTCGAAAATGGTCGAGAATTCATTAGGTACGTGTGCGAACCTAGTGGTGTTCGTATTTTCGACAGACACCTATGTATTCTCGACAGCTAGCTAGCCGAGGTAATCCTCCTCATCCGTCTCGACGAGAAAGCAGTTCTGCTGCGACCCGTGCACGTTGGAGTCGTTTCCGACTTGGTTGTTGTCACTGTCGCTGCTTTCGTCGATAAAGAGGCGGTACGGTTCGACGGGTGGGTCGATTTGGTTGCTCAGTTCGGTCTTGTCGTCCTCAGCTGAGGGCGAAGTCGAACTGAGACCGAGTTCGTGCGGCTCGAGGATCGTGGAAGACGGCGGTGAGCTGTTCGCCCATGTGTGTACGCAGCCTTGAGCTAGTACCGAGTTTCGTAGTTGCCTTTTGATCAGTTGCACAGCGCTCTTGCGTCGGGGTCGAACTGTTGAGGCGAGGTAGGACGTTGCCTCACCTTCGACAATGTCAATCGTACTGAGATTCGGAGTCTCGGAACCAGCAGCTTGCGATAGAACACTCGACAAAAACTCGTCCGCACTTGGCCCATAGACCTTCTTGGCGAGTGGCACCAGATTCACGAGCATTTGCATGGTCGTGTGGAGTTGGTGCGTCATGCTTTGGTGGTTACGTGCGAAGACCTGGTTTTCATGTTGGGCTTCGAGCTTTTGTCTCCGTAGTTTGCTCAGCTCGATCTCTAGCTCGACCACTCGCGCGTCGAGTGACTCGCATGCTTCTTCACTGTCGTGGAGTTGGAGCTTTGTTGTTAGGAGCTCTCCGCGAAGGTGCTGCTGTTCCTTCTTGATGAACTCGAGCTGCTCTTGAGCGTGCTTGACACCGCGCTGATGCTCAACACTGTACAACTCGGCATCTGCCACGCGCTGGAGCTGACTGCGCATACTCTCAGACGATTGGTTTGACGTACCGTCGTGGTGACCGCCACGGAAAGCGTCTATGTGCTACAAACCGAAGGTTACTGAGGGAAATGAAAACATTCGATTGCCCATGGAATAACTTACCATGATACTGTCGATGCTTCGTCGTTGAGCTGGATTGACCAATAAAGTCGCCTTCAGCAAACCCTGGAATGTCGGATCAACCGAGTTGATGGCTTGCTCGATTACCTTGTCAGTCAAAGCGCTGAGAAGATGAAGTAGCTGGATCAATCCAATGTGTCCACTCCATGGAACGAGGCTCGCCAGGAGTGCCTTGCCACTCGCTAGCTCGAAACTACAATAATGAGAGCGTGTCAGTTGTACAATTGGCCCAAAAGTACACTCACTGAACTTACATGACACAACCGAACTGCCAGATGTCGGACGCTGTGGTCGGTTCAAAGCCCTCTTTTGCGAGGAAGGCACGGGCTGCTTCCGGTGGACAGCTCTGAATATTCAGAGCTGATACATCGAGGATCATGCGCTCATGAAGCTCACGGCTGGTATGACAATTGAGCAGACGCAAACCACGCTCGGGGAACTGACCGATGCACTCAAGACTCTGTTGCACAAAGAGAAAGTTAGAGGTAGGAGGCGTCAGAATCGATACTACATCGCACATACCACGTTGCCATGAATGGCTAGTGCCTCGCGATGCCAAAACTGTAGACAATGTCCGATCTCTGCCAGGAGCAAGCGCTTGCTGTCGATATCTTCGAAATGCTCTCCACGCATGGCCTCAAGAGTATACAGTGGGGCCTCGAGGACCAATCCGTATTGTAGAGTCACAGAGGCATCGCTACTTATGACACGTGTGGCCACCACCATGCCACTGATTAGCTATTTTACGACGTCAAACAGAGCGAAGCAAGCATACTCACTCGATCTGGTCTTCTGGTGCCACTTGTCCTTTGTTTCGTATCGTGACACGACGCTTGGCATCTTCGAACTCATCATAGATCATCACAGAGTAGTCTTTTGGGCCACATCTCGACCCCCGATCACCGAGCTGGCGCTTTGACTGCAACAGCATATTAGCCAAATCCTGTGGAGCTGCAAGCGTGATGTACAAAACCTTACCACGGTGTTGAGGCGCTCTAGGACCTGGCGCTCTGCGTCCTGCGCACGCTCCGATGAGTAAAATCGGACCATGACCTTACTCGACGACTTGCTGTCCATGGCGAGGCTGGTCTGGATATAAGTCAACTCATTGCTTCGCAAGAAGGAGACGGCGTGGCCACCAATGATGCTCAGAAAATCGTAACGAAGTCGATACGAAGATGGCCCAGAAATGAGCAAGGCCGTGGTTTCTGGTGGCGAGGACGGGTTATCGACGAGATACTGTATCGGTAGTCTCAGTTCCTGACCGACAACAGGCGAGTGAGCACCAAAGCACGGGAGAGTATCGGTTGTTGGGTGACGGTACCTTGTCAGCGATAACAGCAGCGCTCGGACATGCATCAAAGAGAATCTCGAGCGTGACGGCGGTAACCCCGTGGTTGCCGCAGAGATGATGCAGCGGAGTCTTCCCATCCTGTAAATGTGCTAATCATGAGACTGGGGAGTAACTAATTGTATCAAGAATGCGGCGTACTGAGTCGATCTCACGAACTAAATCGTGTGCACGTTCGAGGAAGAGCCATACCAGTTCGGACGTGATCGCCCGGTTCATACAGATATAGTGCAGCGGTGATCGGCCATGCTTCAGAGTAAAGCTTGTTAAAGATGGATGTACACAAGAGTAAGATCAGGACGACGTACCACGTCTTGGCCGAACGATGCATCGGTGCAGCTAAGCATTAAAGTCCGCAACAGCGAAGCTGTCAGCGCTTCATTCATGCACAGCAGATGCAGAGGAGTTGCGCCAAACTAACGAAGCCACAGATTGAGAACTGATCAGAACATGGCAGAGAACAGCACCATCGCTCACCTCGTCGACGAGTGAGAGTGCTCGTTGTTCTTTATCGTAAGCAAGAAGCTCCGACAGAAGGTCAACGCTGACGGATTCATTCGCGCATAGTAGATGGAGAGGTGTTAAATCCGTCTGCACGCACAGCGAGAAATTAGCCCTGGTAAGTCATCAATGGATATATTCTGGTGGCACATACCTCAGTTTTCTGGTGCACTGCTTCCGGATATGCTTGAAGTAGTCGCTTAAGTGCCATGCAATCAATAGATTTGTTTTGACATAATAGGTGGAGCGGGAGATCACGATGCTTGTCAGCGTGGCTTGGAATATCAGTCGAAGACGCCAACAAGGCTGGAAGGATATCTAAGAGTCTGCCTTCCGCCTCACAGATCCAGTGGAGAACAGCACGACCCTCGTGGTCGATGACTGTTGCTGCCTCTGGGCCACACTGCAACAAGTGCAGAAACAATGACGGTCTGATGGGCTTTCGTGCCATTGCGAGGCAATGAAGAGGCGTACGGCGATCAGCGTTCTTCATGTGGTATGTATCAGGCTGCTCCAGTGCTCGCAGCATCTCCAGATCGCACGTTGGGTTCATACAAAGATAGTGAAGCGCGAGATTCGAGCTCTTGTCTCGCATAGCCGCCGCAGCCGGTAGCACACGCAAGAGAACAGCAAGTGCTTGGCTTGTTACACTGGTATTCTGACAAAGCTCATGCAACGGCGTCTGCCCAGACTGTCCACGAACAATTGGAATCAATTTCATGCATATGCCAGGCGAGAATGCTCGATTAGTTTACCTTATCGATGTTTGCTGGGCTCTCGGGGTTGCGTTGCACCATCATCTCCATGAGGTCAATGTAAAAGTAGGCGGGCATCAATGCACACACGAGGTGCAAGGGAAGTTGTTCGTCCTGTAAAGCACCCACGAATCAGGCACCAAGTCTCAAGGCAAGCTCAACATCACAACTTACAGCGTTCTGGATGTACACAAGCCCGGGTGTCTGCGTGATCAACGAGATCATTTCCTCTTTCTCTCGGGTTGTCACCGTTGCGGCAAAGCGCGCAAAGAGTTCCTGGTCGTTCTCGTGGTTGGCGCTCGTTTGATTCGTCTCTTCTGCCGCCATGGCTGACGGCGCCTTCGTACTCATCATCCGAGGCCGCGTCGTCATGATCTTTTTCATGGATTTCGAAAGAAGTCCCGAGTAGGACGTGCTCGTTGTCCACGAGGACGGCGTCGTCCGCTTCTCGCTGGCACTGGCAGCTCCAGACGATGACGACGCTGGCGACGCGGCGGCCTCGCTGCCACTGGCTAGCGGACTGGCTGCTGCGCTCTCCATCAAGCTCATGTGCGGCGTAGATTCGTCCATGCGACGCGTTCTCCGAGTGATCTTTCGACCTTTTCGGTCGTCACGCAGCCTTTCAAGATCCTTAGGAGCTCTTCGATTTCGACCAATCATATGCTTCTTATTCATGATTTCAACCAATGGAAAGACGTGCTGTGTCAAGTGGTGGGGTGACGATTCTTCATCAATGGCTCGGGATGATGCGGATCGCGACGGATGGCTCGCGGTGTACAAGCGAGTCCAGAGCGCTGTGACGCAATACGCAACTGCAGACACTGAGACACAAGGGATTTTGACGACTGAGCTGCTGAAAATCGCGGATTCCGATGATCCAGGCGTCGCCTTTGCGGCGGTTCAAGGGCTACGGCGCGTCTTTCTTGAGGAAATCGCGTCCTCGAGTCCACACAAGCGCCGCCAAGTCGCCTCTCACCATGTGAGGTAAGCGACTACTACGTGCGTCAACGACACACTTCATTCTTACGCTGTATGTGTCTAGATCGGTGCTGGGATCGACGCCAAGTCCGTATCGTGCTCAGCTGCTCCGTCAATTGCTGAAGAAGCAAACGGTAGAAGACCATCAAGGGGGCGATTCCGAGGAGGAAGAGGACGATGATGATAAAGACATCCACGTACTCTATTCTTGCTCGGTGATACAAGAGGTTGACTCGTTCGGACAATTTCTCCTCCACCTGGTTGATGCGGCGGATGCTAGTGCCGTGACTGAAGGAATGCTCTTGACGAGTGATCTACTCAAGCGACCCCAAGACATCGAAGACTGTAGAGATCAAGTGCATCAGCTTGCTATGAGCGTAGGTGACCACGTGATATCGTGGAACTTTGATGTCCGACCGACATACCTTGCCTGTGGTGTGATCGATTTCATGATCGACTGGCGAGCTTTCTTGGTCAAGAACGCCGACTGCGACACCGAGGAAGTGGATGAGGACTCCACTGAACGAGTTGAATGGCTGGTTACTGCGCAACGTCTTGTCAACTCTTCGTCGTCAATTACGACCCAGGCGATGCTGCTGTGCCGAGAACAGATCGATTCGAACCATGCGTGCTCGGATGCGTTCATTTCGTCGTCGAGCTCCTACCCTTTCCTCCAAAAGTGGCTCTTGCTGCTGAGCATGGCGATGAAAGACTCACTAGATAATGCTTCGGACCCATCATTTGGCGTTCTTTGTGAGCTTCCGCTGCCAATGAGATCCCAGATTATGGCGATCTTGACCGAACAGGACGACGTACTTGTCGATGTGCTCGACCATCTCCTTGGTATCACACTACATTTCGACGATCGTGGCATCGGACTTCCAGATAGCCTACTGCACAAGAGTGAGCTACACGCAGACACTTTGTTCTCGGACCTTGTGAAGAATCTCGGTGACGATCACCTCGTTCTTGTGGACATGCTCATGTCTTCAGGTATGTCTGTCATTGCGATACACATTATCCAAACTCTCAACTGATTTTTGATATCCTTTTCGACAGAGACCCGGATGCTTGAATACCTGGTGCGTTACCTTCGCCGATGTGTTTTAACCTGGCCAGAAGCCCGTGAAGCCTGGACCCAAGAAAACCGCTTGGAAGTCGTCATGTCCGTCTTGATCCGTCTACGAATGGAAGTCGAAAAGCTTTTCGCCTCGGGCGTCTTTCCTTACAACCCGAGTCCGTTGTTGCGACGCTTGATATCATTAGAGGAGGCGTACGAGCACGATGAAGAACCATCCGACGAAGGCGTCATAGAGAATTGTTAGATTTTTTTTACGTTTCTGTCTTGTACGGTAATGATAAGTTAGATAAGGTGCAACGCATGATACACAATGCATACAACTGGAGACTGGGGCTTAGGCTGATTACCAGACACCGACGTTTTCACTCTTTCATCTCGTCGTCGCATGAACACGATGAAAGCTTGATGCCCTTAGGGGAGCGTTTCAACTTCCTTTGTAGTTGATCTTCCATAAAATGGTACTGTCGCACTACTGTTGGCAGTGCGGGTTCTGTGTGACCACAACAACATGCATAAGCACATATACATTAACTGCACTTGAGCCAAGGACCAACTTACCAAGATCTTGCTTTTGAGTGCGAAGAATTGCCGAGTTAACTTCGTCAGCGACGTGCCGGCGGTGAGATTGCTCCAATAGATAGGCTAACGGAGACTCTTTATGATCTTCAAAGGCTAGTAACGCCATCGTATGCTCAATCTCTTGCAAGTAGCGTGGCTGTGGTACATGAGAGCAAGTCAGTTCCAGCCAAACAACCCTGACCAGTTCAAGGTACGAACATTCTTCTCGCCCAGAGGTGCCAAATGTTTCGTCGCAAAGCCGAGCGCTTGTACGATTTGACCGGCCTTGATGAGCTCGATGAGCTCTTGCTTGGCCAGTAGAAAGTCAATCGAGGAATTGTTCTCAAAGAACTACAATGGACAACTACGGTCAGGCCAAACCCAAATGGCGGGAATAACAAAACCAAGCCAAACCTACCAGTCCGTCCACGAGAAGCAGCTTTTCTCGCGCCTTGGCGATATGTCCACTCAGCAAAAGCTGCTGGATACTCAGTCGCATCTGCACCGACTGGAGATCGACATGTGCTATGACCAGACACAACCGGTTATCGGTATCCAACCGTCCGTATCCTTACTTCAACTTACGCTTGGTGCCGGAATCCCGCCAAAACGCTTCGGCCACATCGCGATAGCCCTTGCCGACCAGGTAATCCATCACCAGGCGGTTCATCATTCTGCGCACACACATACACATACACGACCACACTCGTCAAGTTCCGTGTCCGTATCTCTGGAGCTTCTCGAGCTTCCTACTCTTTGGAAATGCGCATTCTCCTCGCACCGCCGTGCTTGGCCGTCCCACGACGTTCGGTGGTGCTGCCCGTGTGTCCCGAAGCCACCTTGCCAGCCTTTCGGCGTCGTCGCGGCGCGTCAATGGCCGTCGCCCACATGTCGTCGATTTCCCGCTTTTTCGGTTTTCTAAATCCTCGCGACTGTTCTCGCTCTTGGTGGAAACTTGAACAAACGACCCCGCGCACGTCAAAAACCCAAAAAGACATAAACCAACCAATGAAAAACCCGTCTTTTTCCGAATTGTAGCCTCTTCAGTGTTCTCTGGGACTGACTCCTGCGACATATCTGGTTGCGACAACCTTCGTACGACCTTGTCAAGAGTGACGGTCCCGTGCGCCAACACAACCTGCCGGTTGAAGAACGATCGACACGACGGACGGAAGAGGAAGATGATGCGGCGCCTTACGAACGATGGGGGCAATGGCGGCGGCACGGGCGGCGGCGGGGAGTTCCTCATCGCCTTCGTGAATGGGCCCATCAAGTTTTCCGCGGAAGAAGGCGTCTTCTACGCGCGACTCTTTCATATTGTACGCACGAGACGGACAAGAAGGACGAGGGAGAGAACGCTGACTGAACGAGTATGGATATGCAGGTGGACACGGACGCGGACGGATACATTGGCGGCACGGAAGGCGCGGCGTTCATCCGCCGAGCGCGACTGCTGAATGACGCGAACCGCGAGGTGCGCGTGGAATTTGGTGTGGACGATGTGTTGATCGCATCCTGAGGAATGAATGATATGTGTGTGTGTGTGTGTGTGTGTGTGTGTGTCGAAGAAGATTTGGCGACTGGCGAGTGGCGGCAAGTCGCAGGAAAAGCTGAACAAGGACTGCTGGTTTGTCGCGATGAAACTCGTGGCGCTCGTGCAGAACACGGGAAAGTGCCAGATGCAGTCGCTCTATGCGGGTGAATCGCTGCCTCTCGCCGACTTCAAGCTGGACTCGGCTCCTGATAACGTGGTATGTGAGGTATCAGAGGGAATTTGAGGATGTGTGCGGTACTGAATACTGTGTATATGGTGTAGTTGCCGGATGAACCCCTTCAGGATTGTCGGCGGTCGTTCGTGGTGGGTGTGAGCACTCCAGTGGTTGTCGGCTCGGGGTACACTCGATACACGCAGTACGTCATCTCAACTAAGGTAAGTACAATTTACCATGCTATCCCTGGCTGAGAGGGGCATTTGCTAATGGAGGGCGGGCTGAGTAGACAAACTCACCAAGTTTTCCTTTTCCAACCGCTCAAGTCAAACGCCGCTTTAGTGATTTCGAGTGGCTTCATCAGCGTCTGCTGATGCAATTTCGAGGTAAGAACTCCATGTAATCTGCTAGCAATCGTCTTCCTTCACCAACAATAATGCTCCATCGACAGGCACTATCATCCCTCCGCTACCAGAAAAGCGATGGACTGGAAACATGGATGCAACTTTTGTCGAGGAGCGCCGGCAGGCACTGGAACATTTCATCGTCCGTACTGCTCAGCATAGTATTTGAAGCGTGACAGTCACTCATCTTCCTTGATTCATAGAACGAAGTATGCAGCCACGAAAAACTTTCGCGCACATTGGAATTGCAGATCTTTTTGACTGGCAGCAACGAGGTGAGCAGCTCTCATCATTTACAAGACATCAACGCAGCAATCTCTGAACTTGTTGGTACTATTTCAGGGCCTCATTTCTGGAAAAGAAATTCTGAAGGTCCCATCAATCGCTGCCGCGTATGTACCGACGACTGCGAGTGTCACTTCGCTGTGGAGTTCATTGAAAGACGGTGTTTTCCTGTCGTCGAACGTTCAGCCGGTCGAAATTCCCAATGATGACGCCTATGCGAAGGTATGAAGCATCTTTGAACTTGTTCTCTGGATTGTCAATAACTTTGACATGCTCTGCAGATTGGAGAACACATCGATGAGTACGAAAAGCGCATCGGAGACGTGAAAAAGTGTTCGGATGTGGTCTATGCGGCTCAGCGAGGAGAAGGCTACGAGATGTCACGATTTGGCAGCTACTTGTCGACATTGTCCGCACATGAAAAACGCGACGATGACATGCGACGATTTGCAGAGGTACGAATCACACAACGGTACAATCACGTATGGCTGGAGAATAACCCTGATAATGGTGACAACGCAGTTGACTGGAGATCATTTCGAAAACGTCTCGAATCTGTGCCAAGATCAGCTTGATAAGCTTCTTGCAATGTATGTTTCCGTCATTCGATACCAAGCCGGCAAAGTAGGCGCAGTCAAGGTAATGTGATTGGAGGATCTCAAATTTCAATGCCCATCTGATGAAGGGTCTTGAATGATATCACGAAGGTTGTCATGAACAACCGCGAGTCAGCTATCCAAGAAGTACAGCAAGCGAATGCCAGCATGCAACGAAACAAGGAACGCTTCGCTGCTGCTCGAGCAAGCAGTGGTGCCGCTGCATCAGCTATGCGGGCAGAACAAAAAATGGCGTCGGTAAGCTCAGTGCTGTCATTATTCCTAGTATGTTTGTCGACGTACAAATGACCAACAACTGGTTATTGTTTAGGCGGAAGATCGCATGAACCACGCTCGCGAGCAAGTGCAATTTATCGCATCCAGCCTCAAAGTAGAATCCAAACGCATGGACACTGGTCGAGCATCTGATATGAAGGACGCTCTTTTGGCATTGGCCAACATCGAGCTTGAATACCACACACAGGTGGGATTTGTGGCGTTCTGATGGGCAACGTGTGATAGCAAACTCACATTGCTATCTCGTGATCATAGGCCCGGATGGCTTGGGAAAACCTTCTCCCTTCTCTTCAAGTGTCGGACATAGACATTCAAGACAGCGAACTCAAAGCTCGAAAGCGTGTGAGCTACCGAAGACCGGGCGAGAAGAATGAGGGTGTTGGTCAAATTATCGGCCTCCTCTAATGCAAATACTATAAGGATGATACGACATGTCTAGTCCATTTCGGCTCCTTGCCTCCGTATGATGTTGATCACATGTCTAGCGCTAGATCTATGGATGCCTGGGAGAACGACTCGTCAAACGGTGGAAGTTCGGATGTCTCTTCCCCCTCAACTGCCCCAACGTCGCCAGTCTCCTGAATATCAACTGGCTCTGGCTCAGGAAGTCGTGCATCATCTTCACCACCATCGTCGTTGTCATCGTCATCATCATCATACATATCGTCTCCAATGTCCTCGCCTTCGTCTTCCACGGCGCTCGAATCGGGCCCTGGCGTCGACTCGTTTTGGTCGTCATCATCTTCACCGTTGATACTGCCCACGCCGTGATGGCTCATGTCAATGACGTCCCCATCTTCAAACTTGAGTCCATCAAACAGCGACAGCTCGCCATTGAGACTGAGTTTGGTCAAGGTGTCCTCATCGTTCTCCTGGGCGTCCATGGTGATATCTTGATCATCCAGCATCCCCGTCTTGATATTGATGGACTCGTTTTCAGTCGTATCTTCGTTGTCGGTTGTCGCGGATACCTCTTCTTTGATTTTCACATCATCCTTTTGTGAAGCGAGAATAGCTCGCAGTCTTGCCGTGGCCAAAGTTTCGAGGGAGTTCAACCCACTTGTTGGGATGATCTGTCTTCGGTAAAACACATCGATCTTCTTCAATTGCGGCAACGTCACGGAATGTACAGTCACACCGTTCACGAGGAGCTTGCCGTCACCCACAGTCTGAAGGCGTTGTGCATGCAGAGGCATCTTCTTGGCCCATTTCTCCAAATATCGGCGTAAATCGGGGATAGTAGGTCCGAATCCTCTGAAGACTGGTGTCACCAGAGCTCTGCATCACACATATATACATCAGTATTCGCTCATTTTGTCAAGATCGCACAGAATGCAACGTACTTGGCACATTGGACGGTTGCCTTGTACTGGTCGACCACAGAGCCTGTCATTTTACACCAACTGCCGTTGGGAAGCTGACGCATGAGCAGGAAACGCTCGCAGTTTTCGATCATACTCCGCGCGTCTGCTGCCTTCTCGGGGCCAAAGAGCTTGAGACACTGCAAGAATCGACCAACAACTTCGTATTCCATCGCAAGCATCGCCTGATTGAGATAGAGCGGATTGAAAATGATCTTGATCTCTGGTTCGAAATGCTCAGGGTTGAGCTGGAGCACACCAAAGTGACTCACGACATCCAGCAAACCAAAGATGGAGCGCATTCTAGAAAGACAAGGAAAAAATGTGAGGAACCATGATGAATCGACACAGATCAAAGCGAAGTGATACATACTGTTCAGCAAAACTCTCCCAATCGTAACCATCACCATCAAGTGGTTTGAGGCCCTTGTACAGGCCACGAACGGTGTTTGTGTGAGCAAATACATCCACAACAGTCGTTCCAAGTGATAGACCGATTTGTTCTATGCAAACAAACAAGATCAGCAACGTAGTTTTCACGGTGTAGCATGAGGAGTAACACACCTGCGTAATAGGTCGCAAGCAAAGTGCTTGCAAATTTGGTAAAAGTTGACGGAAAGGTGAGCATGCGTCGACAGCGACCGCACATCTGGAGTTCAGGTGGATTGCGGATGCAACAGATTGTGCAAAGATTGGAACTGCGCACTTGAGGCCCTTCGATCGCTGGGTGCCAGCCAAAGTAATCAATGACACTGAACTTCTTGGCCTGCACCAGGTCAACCGCTCTCTCTCGCCAGGCGTGTGCAATGTTGGCGCGCTTGAGACTGTAGAGACCGATCATAAGAGTGAAGACGTCGCGGACATTCAGAGGCCACTTGGGGATGTTCACCAGCTTTTCTCGAATCCATCGCTACAATAGGCAAGACGTGAGTCGATCTGAAAATGAAGTCGTCACAAAGGAAGAGTCGTACCTGGAGCACTGGCTCAACAAACTTGCTGGCAAATGGGCCGATCGGATATCCTGCAATTTCTGCGATTTCGTACATGCGCAGCGACGACAAATGACCAAACTTGTCGAAATTCTGTGGACTGCTCGTCTCGACATTGAGACAGAGGATCGCGCGTCGCACCTAGTGTACAATGAAGATATGAGTTGGATTCATGATGTTGATCAAGTATGGGGGACGTTGACTTACCGAGATGCCGACGGTGCCTCCTTTCTGCAAGTTCTCTTTGGCATTGCGGTCTTGAGGCATGAGGAAACAACTTGCGCAAATCTGACCAGCTGAAACACATCGACAATTAGCATCAACAGCCAGAGAAGATCCGGAACCGATGAGCGGGTCGCACCATTTGATGGAAACACTTTGTCTTCACCAATGCAACGGACGTGCGCATACAGCCCACACCCAGCATTGCACACCCAGACGTCTCCTTTGGTCTTGCAGAGGTAGCAAGGGTGATCAGCTGGCGGGGTGGACGGAGTCGCAAGACTCGCCGCAGTTGTTTGCGGGGTCACTGGCTTTGCTGGCGTAAAGGTAGGAGTAGGTACACCCATTTGCTGCGTCGGCATGGACACGTTCGGGTAGTTGAGTCGATTCTGCGCCGCCGCGTTCGCTGCCATGGCCGCCATCACCATGGCATTCGCTTGGTGTTGCTGCATGGCGCTCACCGGTGCCGCTAATGGATACACCGTATTCAGCCTTCCATAAAACCCCTGGCCACTTCATATTCACGTACCATTCGCCATGGGTCGGTTCATCTGCTGCTGCTGCTGTTGTTGCTGCATCATCATCATAATCGACGGGTTGCTCATCGCATACGCGGCCGGGAGGGACTGGAGGAACTGCTGTGTCGTCATGCCGCTGCCGTTGGTGCCCGTTGGCGTGGGAAGCGCCGCGATGGCTCGTTTCGCAGCGATGGTCGCGGCGTTCATCGCCGCCATGGACGCGTTGGCATTGCCGCCGCCCATGGCGGTGGGAGGCGCCGGCGCGTCCAAACGTGGGCGCTTGGCCGGATGCATTTCGTCATGCGAGAGCGGGAGACTCCCCACAGTACTAGCAGGCATCTGACTACTCGCTACTGGGGCCATGGACACGTTGGGACTAAAACTAGCACTAGCGGGACTACTGCTACTGGGCGTGAGCGCCGCATACGCGTCCGGCAGGCCCTCGGAGCCGCTCGCTCCCGTCCCATTCATCATGGTCGGTCGGACCCGTCGATGGAGCACACTCGGGATCACAGAGTGGGGTCTTCCAGGTGTTTCTAACGGAAAACGCTCCGT
The DNA here is from genome assembly GCA_020085045.1 of Pythium oligandrum. Taxonomy (NCBI): domain Eukaryota; phylum Oomycota; class Peronosporomycetes; order Pythiales; family Pythiaceae; genus Pythium; species Pythium oligandrum. The sequence continues at coordinate 506,145 of JAHRIK010000014.1, read as the reverse complement.
TAGATTCGCGTTTCTAAACGCCAGAGAAGGCTCGTAAAACGAAACTAGACTAGGCTAAGCGAGAGCGTGGAGTAGTAGTACCCCATGGGTCAGTAGACGGAGGAAGCTGCTCGTCGACCGCACATGACGATGACGGCGTTGCTCCGGGGTCGAAGCGCTTGTGTACGCGCCACAGCGACGTGGCTGCGTCCGCAGGAGACGCGTGCGTTGTCGACGGTCGTCACGGACGAAGTGAGCAAGTTCAACCGCGTGTCCGAGTGCGTGCTAGCTTTGAAATGGATGGGATGCTCCACTTGTTCTGATGGATCTTGTGTGTGCGTGCGCTTCTAGTGACTGGTGGTCTCCCAAGAGCACGTCGGGCGTCGGGCCATTGCATCAGTTGAACCCCGTGCGCGTCAAGTACATTCGTTCGCATGTGATCGAGCAGTTTGGCGGCAGTGACGACGATGGGCTGCCTCTGCGAGACCTTCGCGTGGTGGACGTTGGCTGTGGCGGAGGCATTCTCTCGGAAGCGCTCTGTCGCATTGGTGCGAACATGATCTCCGTGGACCCGGGTGTCGACAACATTGAAGCTGCCAAGCGTCACGCGCAACGCCATGAAGTGACGCACACCATTGACTACCGCTGCTGCACGTCAGGTGCGGATAACGAGCCATATATGCACGATCCAGTCCATTGACGCTGATCTTGTCACCTATGTAGATGACCTGGTGGCTGCAGGCGAGCAGTTTGACGTGGTGTGCTCGTTGGAGGTGATTGAGCACGTCTCGGACCCAAATGCGTTCATCCAGTCGCTCACGCCTCTCGTCAAGGTCAGTCCAATGCACTCAGGACTGCATCAACTCATCGGTTCTCATGAAATGACCTTTTGCTGATAGCCTGGTGGTCTGCTCTTCCTGTCAACGATCAATCGGACGCTGCTCTCGGGTGCTTTGGCTATTGGCATGGCTGAATATGTGATGCGGATTGTGCCACCTGGCACCCACGACTGGAACAAGTTCTTGGAGCCACATGAGATCACACGCGTCCTGAAGCAGGTACCACAACAGCTTCTTTGTTGATTGATAGTGTTGATCATGGGACTAATGCTTGGGTATGACTCTGTAGGAGAATATGACGGTCAAAGACGTGTCGGGCATCGTGGGCAACCCGATCCTCCGCGATTGGCGCATCGACCCGAACTGCAAGGCGATCAATTACATCTTGTGTGCTGCCAAGCCAGCTGAATAAACACGGCACATCACTGAATTGCCATAAGCTCCGTCATGTTGTGTCTAAATCTATCATCATCATTCGTCGCCCGTCCACCAGAGCACAAGGAGGTACAGGGAATTTGGCGAGAGGGTTTCGCTCGCATGGAGAAATCACTTTCGATCCAAGGCAAGATAGTGGTGACGATAAAACAACCAAATGTGCTGCTCGTTGGCTTGCTAGACGAAGACGATCGGTGCATTCTTAGAAGATGAGGAAGACGACACCCCGTTTGACACCGACGTCGCCGCTATGGAAGGAGAACACGAGTCACAGCGCACAGCAATCAGACAGAAGCCACTAACGCGGCTTGATTCATAGTATCCACAACACCAGCGCCTACGTTCTCAGTGACTTGCAACTGTCTGGCGTCTGGCGTATCGACCAACTCATTAGACCTCGACTTCTTGAGTATAATGCTGATTGGCCTGTTCAAATAGCGCGTGAAGAGCGTCGTGACGCTCGTTCTGAGCCAGGGATAACTCCTGTTCATGCTCTCGGACTGTAGCTTGATCTTTCAGCATCCGATAGAAGAGTCTTTCACGTGCTCGAGCAGTCCGGGGCCATTCCGAGACGTCGGATAGCGCCCCCAGATCACGCCATTGGTGTTCCAGCGCATCTACGCAAAGAACTTTGTACTGAGTTGCACCACAGGACACGGAATCCAATGCCACTACTTACTTTCGCCGGCGAACTCGACGAGGATATGGACTGCGAGCGCATCATCTGCGAACTGTCGCATGACCTGCAGTGCCGCCGACGATATAAACACAAACGGGATTGATGCCTGCTGGGCAGCTGTCCGCACTGTTTCCTTGGAGGTAGCGTCAGGAAAGCTTTCGTCAACGAAGATGACTCCCAGCGCATTTTGTCGCTCGAAAAAGTCGACCTGCTGCATGAGTCCGCAATCTTTCTCTCGAAACACAGTCGCGATAAACGCATTCTCCATCTCACCTGCCCACAATACGAGGTCGGCCGCCTGGTATGCAGCTCGCATTTCGCATGGATTCAATCGCGAAGGTGCAAGGAACAATGGGTGTTTACCGAGCACCAGCGATGCTGACGGAGCGCTCTGTGGCTCAAGCGGCGTCGGCTTGAGGAACTCAACGCTCCCCGTACTCAGTGTGTTGGAGCCTGAAGCTGCAACCGTGAGCGAGAGAAATCCTGCCGTCGCAGCCTCAAGACGACTGAGCGCCGAGCGTTGCAGCGGGTCGTCATCTGGATGGATCGTGTACTTCTCTGAGGCACATTCTTCACTGAACACAAGTCGCAACTGAAGGTTATCCATATACGGCACCTCGGTGATGCGTTGGAGCATTCGAAGCCCCGAGTCAGAGGATACCATGACCAAAGGCAACTGGATGGGCTTGGGTAACTCGGCTTGCGGTATACGGATCTGCTGGGGTTTCTCGCCGACTCGCTGTATGAAGATCACACCCTTGGCACCAGCTTCTTGAGCCATAGCTGCCTTCTGGTGTGCTGGACAGCCAAGGATACTCGTAACAAGCACGTATCTGTCCGTTGCGTTGATTATGAGCGGAAGACACGCGTCAAGAGGATCAGCGACGACGATTTCTCGAAACAAACAGCTCGGGGGCTTCCCATCAGCCGATAAAACAGCATAGAACGTCTCCTCCGAGTCTTTTTCACCCACACTGAGCAACTACACACGTTACGAGCGACATATCAACTTCAAATATACGTCGAGAAGAATCCAAATGGTCACGTACCACATAGTCGTATGTGGCTGGGACATCGACAGCATCCTCAGAGGCATCCGTGACGGTCTGCATCAAGTATCGTCCATCATGTGTGCGGAAGCGCAGAGTCTTGGGGAGTGACGCGTGCTGCAGTCCACTGAGCGCCGCCTGGAACGAGAGCTGGATAAGAGAGACATTGTTCACTGCCACGAGTTGATCTCCGATCTCGGCGGCACCTGAAGCTTCGATAACTCGACTGCGGCCTTCCGAGTCAGCGAGGAACTCGAGGATCTCGAGCTTGTCGCTCAGTCGGAGTCCAATTGGCTCGGATGTCGGGACGATGACCTCGAAGTACGTTGTCTCCATGGCCACCGTCCCTGTGGTGAGGAGGACGAGGCAGAGACCGATCCATTGCCATGCCCTGGACATTGTCGATCTTGAAGAGTCGTGATGTGGTGGTCCACACACAGTCTGCCCTGGTCTTGTCGACGGACATTGAACGTTCATCATGACCAACAGTACTACATCCACGTCGCCCCTCGTCGTTCAGAAAGACTGTTGATCCCGAATTCGTTTGATGGATCTTGACGTAGTAGTCCAAGCGCTTTAGTCCATTTCGCCTTCTTCTCCAACCATGACCAAGCGGTACTTATGGTTTGTGATGGTGGATGCTGACGATGGCGCTCCTTGAACATGTACGCTATGGTGACAGACGATGAGACGATCGAGAGCCTTCAAGAAGACATTGTCGGTCAAATCGCGAGTGATATTGGTATCACCAAGCCCTCCGACGCTTGCGTGTACGAAAGTGAGCACGCCTACGAGTCGAGGGATCTGCCATTATCGCCAGCTACCGCAATTGGGCCAAGGGCAAAGTCTTGTGCGACCAGATTTGTCGTGAGTGTGCCATACAGAACCGCGAAGGCCCGTTTGCAGAAGTTTCTCATCAAGAATCTCTTGGTGGACGCGTCGCCAATGGCATCGGGTGCTAAATACGAGAAGTTCAAGAAGAGGCTCTGCGAATTGTACAACTGCAGTGCTCCCGACGATCACGTACGCTGCATGGTGTTGAACCAGACTCTCCCGTCGTCGCTGGTGGTCGCCACGCATCTCATTCGGCAAGACGTGAAGCCTTCAGTCGTGAAACTCATGCGATTGGAAGGCATTGATGATGAATCCAACGGACTGTTGCTCTTTTTGCCGATCAAGGCTGCCTACGAGCGTTTCCAGCTCGGTTTCTTCTTCGACCGAGGCAAGAGACAACTCCGTGTCATGATATTCGATCTGGCACTGCCCTCTCGACGTCTGGTTGATGAGTTGACTGAGCAACAGCGGGCGCTGCTTCTTCAAACCACGACTCATGACGCTGGCCCCGGCAGTGACTTTGACATGCAGACTACTTTTGGCGACATTGAGAACCGTTTGATCGCCTACACTTCGAATGGAAGAGCGTACCCGCGATGCCTGAACGTCCACTACGCTGTTGCTGTTGCCCACACCGTCTACAAAGGCTGATACCCATGGGTGACCACAATGGTATTCGATAACCTCTGGTCAGAAAGTCTTGCACTCATGGAGAAGATTGATTTCTTCTACCCAAGGCAGGACGACGACGACGACGAAAAGTCGATCGAAGGAGCCGTCGATTGGTTCTTCGTTCAAGAAGATATCAACTTTCGTCCTCCTCACAGGAGAAGCCGCGAACGTTGCACTCGACACCAACGGCAGCAGAAGAAGCGAGCAATCAAAGCTGCATTGACAAATAGTCATCCTCGGTGACGCAGTGAGGCAGTTTATTCTATAGATCATTTCATTCATCATCACCCTCGAGAAGCTGTGGCGACACTCATACCAACCAATAATCCTGGTTCTACACGCCCTACAGCGTATCGAAAGCTCGTACGTGTGCTTTCTGAGTTCAAGCCTGACCGCGCCGCTGCCCTCAGCTCCGCATTGCCTAGTCATCCGCGACTGAACCTGTCATTTATTATACTTAGGGGTAATTAGTTATTGCGGCCAAGCGAAATGCGTTCAATTGATACTGTATAAAACAATACATGTGATAAATGATGACACTATATCATAGAGAATATGGGAACAGTTTGATGAGTCCCCAGCCTCCCACCGCCAATGTATCAGCGTCACACCAGTCATTGTACATCAGCATGTGGTGAAGGATCGCACGCGAAAAACGGAAACATGAACGCTTCTGGGATGGCAAAGATAGAGGCACACTTTTGCACAGCCTCTCGAGGAGGCGCAAAGTTCATCGACTAAAAAGAGAATCGGAGATGGACGGCCCTGTGGATGGCTCAAACCATTTTGTTTGCCGATGCATATTACGACTGTCTGTGGCCCACGCCAAGAAATTATGTTATGCGGCCCTGTCGGTGGAGCTACTAGGGTCAGCTCCATACTTGAAGTGCTCTTCCTCCATTTGATTGGTCTAAATCTCTCACCCCTCTCCTCTCATTGGCTATAATCCCTCAGCTCCAATAGTGTGGTGCCACATCAACTCCTACCACGTCGCCCGTCCCGTTGTGGGTCATCATCCCTCCCACGCGGGGGTCGACGCGATCTCCGCCAGCATACGTGGAAGCCTCCGCAAGATGCTGACCAAGTTCGAGTCCAAGAGCAACCGCGTCAAGGGCCTGGCCTTCCACGTGAGTCGCCCGTGGATCCTCACGTCGCTGCACAATGGCGTGATCCAGCTCTGGGACTACCGCATGGGCACGTTGCTTGACCGCTTTGACGAGCACGACGGCCCGGTGCGCGGCGTCGACTTCCACAAGACCCAGCCGCTCTTTGCCTCGGGTGGTGACGACTACAAGCTCAAGGTGTGGGACTTTAAGCTGCGTCGCTGTCTCTTCACGCTGCTCGGCCACTTGGACTACATCCGTACGGTGCAGTTCCACCACGAGTACCCGTGGATCCTCAGTTGTTCCGATGACCAGACCATTCGTATCTGGAACTGGCAGTCGCGCTCGTGCGTCTCCATCCTCACGGGCCACAACCACTACGTCATGTGCGCGTCGTTCCACCCAAAGGACGACCTCATCGTCTCGGCCTCGCTCGATCAGACCGTGCGGGTGTGGGACACCACGGGGCTCCGCAAGAAGACGGTACGTGGCGCGCCGTCCTCGATGGATGATATCGCGCCAATGCGTACCAACAACCACGACATCTTTGGCGCCAGCGACGCGACGGTCAAGTACGTGCTGGAAGGCCACGACCGCGGCGTCAACTGGGCGCATTTCCATCCGAACTTGCCGTTGATCGTGTCGGCCTCGGACGATCGACAGGTCAAGTTGTGGCGTATGAACGAGACCAAGGCGTGGGAAGTCGACACGATGCGCGGCCACACGCAGAACGTGTCGTGTGTCATCTTCCACCCACGCCACGAGCTCATCATCAGTAACTCGGAGGATCGATCGATTCGTGTGTGGGATATCTCCAAGCGCATGGGTCTTCAGACCTTCCGTCGCGAGAACGACCGCTTCTGGATCCTCGCGGCTCATCCAACGCAGAACCTTCTTGCTGCTGGTCATGACTCGGGTATGATCGTGTTCAAGCTCGAACGTGAACGTCCAGCCATGGACATCAACGAGGGCCGTGCTTTCTACGTCAAGGAGCGCTACGTGCGCATGTACTCGTTCCTCGACGGCAGTGATGTGCCTGTGGCTGCGATCCGTCGCACCGGTACTTCGGGCACGGGCATGGGCAACATCCCACGTGTGCTCAACTACAACCCATACGATCAGTCCTCCGGCACCAACAGTGTCTTGCTCTGCAGTGAAGCCGAAGGCGGCTCGTACGAGTTGGTGACGTTCACTCAGGGCTCGAACGGTGAAACCTCCGAGTCGAGCCGCGGCGCTGGTCTCTTTGCGGTCTTCGTGGCTCGCAACCGCTTTGCCGTCCTCGACAAGTCGCGCCACATTGTGATCAAGAACTTCCAGAACGAAGTCACCAAGAAGATTGTGCCACCAAACGGCACGGCTGATGGTCTCTACTTCGGTGGTATCGTCGGTCGCGTGCTGCTCCACGTCGATGACAAGATGGTCTTGTACGAAACCCAGAGTCGTCGCGTCCTCGCAGACTTGCAGGCGCCGCGCGTCAAGTACGTGGTGTGGAGCCCTAAGTACGAGTACGTCGCTCTTATCAGCAAGCACTCGATCGTCTTGGCTGACAAGAACCTGAACCACCTGAGCACGATCACCGAGTCGGTGCGCATCAAGAGCGGTATCTGGGCCAACTCGCCAGAAGAGATCTTCGTGTACACCACGCTGAACCACATTAAGTACTCGTTGACGAACGGTGACAGCGGCATCATCCGCACGTTGGATGTCCCAGTGTACTTGACGCACTTGGAAGGCTCGAAGCTCTACTGCCTTGACCGTGAAGCCAAGATGCGCACCATGGCCGTTGACTTGACGGAGTGTGAGTTTAAGATTGCTCTCAGCAAGAAGAACTACACGGAGGTGATGCGTATGGTGCGTCACTCGCGCCTGTGTGGTCAGGCTATTATCTCGTACTTGACCCAAAAGGGCTACCCTGAAGTTGCCCTTCACTTCGTCAACGACGAAAAGACCCGTTTCAAGTTGGCTATCTCGTGTGGTAACCTCGAGGTTGCTTTGAACTCGGCATACGAACTCGATGACAGCAAGTGCTGGCACCAGTTGGGCGTTGAGGCTCTTCGCCAGGGTAACATTCAGGTCGTTGAAATGGCCTACCAGCGCACAAAGAACTTCGAGCGTTTGTCATTCCTCTACTTGGTCACGGGCAACCGCGACAAGTTGAAGAAGATGCTCAAGATCGCTGAAGTGCGCAATGATATCATGTCGCGCTTCCACAACGCTCTCTACCTTGGCGACGTTGAAGTTCGTGTGTTGACCTTGGAGGCCGCTGGTCAGTACGGCTTGGCCTTGCTGACTGCTGCGACCCACGGTTTGGCGGAGCACGTCGAACGCTTGTCTGCCTTGCTCCAGGAGAGCAACCCATCGTTCGACGTGGGAGCTTTCCTCGCTCGTGAGATGCGTCCTGATGCCAGCCTTCTTGTGCCACCTCCATGTGTAAGCAAGACTGAGAACGAGAACTGGCCGCTGGTTGAGATCAACGAGCCAACGATTCAGGACCACGCGATCGCTGCGGAGAAGCGTGAGGCTGAGCGTAGCGCTCACCAGCGCCAAGAAACATCTGGCGGGGCTGCTTCCCATCGCGCGGCGGATGAGCACGTGAACCGCAAGTCTTCGATGGATCTTGGTATGGATGCTGGTGACGCTTGGGGTGATGATGGCGACCTTGACCTCGATGACTCCTTGTCACTTGGCCGTCCATCGATGGATGATGCCCTTGATGTTGACTTTGCTCCTGCCGGATCCACGTCGGGCTTTGTTGCTGCCCCAACTGCTGGTACCAGCTTGGCTACCCAGTGGGTGCGCAACTCGTCGCTTGCTGCGGATCACGCCGCTGCCGGCTCGTTGTCGACTGCCATGCAGCTTCTCCACCGGCAGATCGGTGTGGTGAACTTCGAGCCACTCAAGCCATACTTCCTTGCGGTGTACGCTGGTGGCGCTGCATCGTTGCCAACGCAGCCAAACTTCCCATCGCTTCGTGCATGGTTGCAGCGTAACGACAACAGTCAGCCAGCTATCTCGGTTTCGTTCCCTCAGCTTGTGGAGACTCTGAAGGAAGCGTACCGCGCGTTTACGGCTGCCAAGTTCGATGAAGTCAAGAGTAACTGCGAGACGATCCTCTACTCTGTGCCATTCCTTGCCGTTGACTCGAAGGACGAAGCCGAGAAGGTGAAAACCCTCGTGTCGGTATGCCGCGAGTACTTGATGGGTTGCCGCATCCGCTCGGAAGTGGCCAAGTTTGCCTTGGAGACCGAACCAAAGCGCAACATTGAGCTGAGCGCTTACTTCACGCACTGTGAGCTCCAGCCACCTCACCTCGTGTTGACGCTCAAGATCGCCATGACGAACGCGTTCAAGTCGAACAACTTCATCACTGCCGCGTCGTTCTGCCGTCGTTTGCTCGAGATCCAGGAAGTCGCAACACACCCTCGTCACGAGAAGCTTCGTCTCACCGCGATGAAGGTGTTGCAGAAGGCTGAGAAGGAAGCGCGCAACGAGCACCAGTTGGATTACCAGGACTCGAAGCCGTTCGTGCTGTGTGCCCGCTCGTTCACGCCAATCTACTTGGGTGACCGCGATGTGCGCTGCCCATACTGCCAGACTGCCTACCGACCAGAGTTTAAGGGTACGCTCTGTGAGATCTGTAACCTGTCACGTGTTGGCGAGGAAACCATCGGTCTGGTCGTCACCACCGCCCAAGCGTAGATGGATGTGATACTACTAGCTCACGTGTCTGTGTGTCTATTGGACGCCTTGCCCCCACACAAGACGATGAAGGAAATCGCATGACACAAGTTACCACGACAGGAGCAAGCAGCGTATGATAGAAAAGATCTGGTTATTGTTTTTTCACCATCTTCATGCTCTCTCTTCTATTAGCCTCAACTAGCCGTCCTCTAGCCTCCCTCCACAAATGCAATGGTTTTGGATTCCATAACACAGGTGTTTGGTATTCTGTATCACGGGTTTTCTCTGCCCTTTTATCGACGAATCCAGAACATCCGGTCTGGTTTTGTACCAATCAGCAGCTTGTGTACACCAGTCGGTGGCAGGAGTGTACCCAATCACACGCGAGTGGCGTGCGTGATCCACCAACCAGAGGGGGCGGCGCACAGGCATTTGCCGAAAAAACCAGCCAACGAGAAGGCGAGGAGCTCCATTTGAAAAGCTCACAGCCCAATCCAAGCGCGCGAACGTCGCCTTCAAGCTACTCAGTGCGTGGTGGACACGCTCATGGGGTCGTGTGGAGCCGAGGGACTGATCCACACGGTGTACGTGCATGTGTAGGACCGACCGAGATGGAAGCCACCGCCGACCACACGACCTTGCAGGCCGCCCAGGGCCAACAGCCGCAGGGCGGCTCGACGGCCGACATGCAGGCGCAGTTTGCGCTCTACCAGCAGCAGCAGCAGCAGTTCTTGCAGCAAATGGTGCGTACACAGAGTAGATGGAGTGAAAGGGGATGCTGGGAGGCTCTTGGCTGACTTGAACGATGCGTGTGTGTTGTTTGTCTGTGCGTGTCTTGCTGGGCGATTTGAATATCGTGGGGGGATTTGTTTTATAGATGGTAGGTCTGCGTGGCGAGGAGAAGAGGAAAGAACGAGATGACTGACTTTATCTCTGTGGTGTCGGATGAATAGCAACAACAGCCAAACAACGAGCAGCTCCGTGCGATGTACAACGCGAATCTCATGATGATGCAGCCTTACATGGTACGTGGGTTACTTTAGCGAACACCAAGGTACACAACTGACGCTATTCCGTTCTATCTATCCTCTCTAGCAACTCAACCAAGCGCTTTTCCCTCGTATGAACACTCCTGGTGCCAGTGAAGTTGTGGAGGAAGAACCAGTCTACGTGAACGCCAAGCAGTACCACCGTATTATGATCCGACGACAGCAGCGTGCCAAGCTTGAAGCCAAGCTCGGTAACGCTCGTCAGCGCAAGGCGTACTTGCACGCCTCCCGCCACCGTCACGCCATGCGTCGTCCACGAGGACCTGGTGGCCGTTTCCTCACGCGCGAAGAGCTGGAAGGTCTCTCGAACGGTACCCTCACCTTTGAAGAGTTGCAGTCCAAGCACCGATCAACCAAGCCGATGGTTTAAAGTGTGCCCGTGTGTTCGTCGTCGTAATGTATATTCAACTCTCAGTTATTTGACTGAAACTCATGCTTAACTTTAAGATGGAGGTATTATCTCGAACCACAGGCGCACGCAATTTTTCCTTTTGTCATTTCCTCACAATCTGCTGACGGCATGAGTAGCCGTCCGTCGCTCCTGCTCAAACTGGTGACGCTGACGCACATCCATTCGCGCGTATTCATCTAAGACACTGGATTCCCGCTTGAGGAACTCGAGGTCTTCCTTATGAAGATGAATCAAGTGTGTCTCCACCTCAGCCTTGAGGGTGTACGGAACAGGCTCCTTGTTCAGTAGCTCGTGATGGCCGTAGACAGCGCCTTCCACGAGGTAGTAAGGATGCGCGGAGCTGACACGGATTCGGCCAGAGCTACAGCAATGCAGCGCACGAGAACGTCAGAATAGATTCGTCACAGAATGAGCTGGAGGCGGCTAGATCCACTCGACTTACCAGATGAAGTACACGTCCGTAGGGAGAGTACCGCGCACACAGATTGTCTGACCAGCGCGGTAGACGCGAGCAAACAGTGGCATGTTGCGCTGCTGCTTGAACTTGTCCATCTCTGCGCGAACAAAAGAGTCAGTCAACGCCACATCTTAAACCATATTCATCTGAACATACCGTCAAGAATGACATGTCCGTGCGGCCAGACCAAGCGTGCTGTGGCTGGAGACGCAGCGGCGGCACATGTGCTTCGGTACGAGACGGAGGTCGAGTCGATCGAGTTCATGCAGTACCGATAGTTGATCATCATACCAAGCGCGCTCTTGATCCCATCCGATGACGGGTCGGCAAGGAAGTTGACCTGCTCCACTTGCGCTCCGTTCTGGAGATGGAAGTTGGCGACCGAGTTGAGCATCTTGTCGCCATTTCGCTCGAAAAGCACGTAGCGCGCACACGCCGCAACGAGCGAATCACGAAGAGTTTCGGTGAAAGCGGCATCAAGATGCCAGTCTCGTGTACTGAGACGCTTGAGCAACCATCTCGCGAGATGACTGGGATGGACGCTGAACCTGCTCCAGATCCGACGAGTGTCTTGTTCCGTGAGAAACGTGCGGAAGTATTCCGGTCGCTCGAGCGAGGCTCGTAGCCACGGCCCAAACCCAGGGACCGGTGAGAGTGTAGCTGCAGTGTGGCACTGCGGATAGAGCTGACTCATGCGTTCGATGGTGAGGAAGAGCAGATGGCTGGCCGTGTTGAGTTCACGGAGGCCCGGGTTCGCGTTCGAGATGGAATAAAAGATGATATGCGATGGGTTCTCGATGATTGGGCCGTCTTCATTCAAGATCGGGTCGATATGCGCGCACAAATGATCCGACACGAGCACTTGGACGAATACAAGCGGTGCGTATGGCATGTGGAGATGGAAAATGCCAAAGCTGAAGCGATTCGGCCCAGCAATGCGTCGTTTGAGGTCGAGCCAGTTGCGAATCGCATGCACACGCTCGTGTTTCAGAACGAACGACACGGTCTTCTCGGACGACATGTCGATCCGACGGAAGCGCATCCCCGCTTGAGCGGCGAACAGGTCTCGCATAACCATATCAAGATACTCGAGCGCCCCGACGGTCTCTTTGGGCAGCTCTGCAGCGTATTTCCTGAGCAAGTAGCTGAGATCCACGCGAAGCTTCAGTAGGAACTTGGGACCGAGTGGCACCGAGCCAACAAGCAGGAAGAACTGCTCGGGGACGGGCACAAGACCGCGTTTGATGCTCTTTGAGATGTTGGGCTCGTTCTTGCGACTAAATCCAAGTGCTGCCGCCAGCACATTCAGCACGAGATGCGTTCGTGGCAACGACGGCAGCGACTTGACCATGAGCGACAAGTCTTGGAGTCCGAGATCCACGGCCAATGCCAGGACCAGTTCGAGCTTTTGCGCTTCCGTAAAGTGCACGTAGTCCTCACAGAGCTTGGTCACGAAGTCACGACGCCGCTTGAGTCCGATGACGAAGCCGGCGTTCTCATCGAGGTCGAGAATGTCCTATAACGTGCATTAGTTACCGTGTCCACCCACCCACATTATTCCATTTTTCACGAGCTACCTTGACTTGTTCCGTGAATTTCTCGCGATCGAATGGGACGACGATCTTCGTAGAAGCGCGCTGCAGAGCCTTCTGCTCTCGCTTGAGCCTCTGGTGCACGCGCTGCGCCTCGATCCACGCATCGCTTCCCTCGAACGCCGTCGCCATCATCGCCATGGCGTCGCGTCTCGAGGATGATGACGTCGTCGACTTCCAGGCTTGAAGCTCGGAATACACACCCCTGGGGTATTAATCGCAATAGGGTCTTCTATTCAGATTATTCACAGTACAAGGGTCTTCTATTCAGATAGACAAGGGTACATTGGTGAATGGCGCACGATGGATCACATTGACCGGAAAGCAACATGACGGACCGGAAGGGCATCTACTTTGGCGCGATTAATGGCGCCTCCGGGACGGAACCAGCGGCGTCAGGTGATGGGCTGATTCCTTCGAGTGTGCGGCGTGAAACTGCGAGAGCTCCGGGCTCCAACAGCCTCCTAGAAGCGGCAATTCGCGCGGGTAACGTCAATACGGCAGATACGGGGGAAAAAGAGGTATTGCAGCTCTCAGAGAGCAGCTTGGCGGCACAGGAGAAGCACGCGCAGCTGCTGAGACGCATCGAAGCGGAGAAGCGCGCGCGGAACATCTCTGTGCCCACGAGTGTCGAGGAAGTGATCCTCCGCCTGCGTCAGTTGCACCAACCCATCACGCTTTTCGGCGAAGGCCCCGCGGATCGACGCGAACGACTGCGAGAACTGCTGGCGCGTATCGAACTCGAGGCGGAGGAGGGAGGCTTCGTGGACCACCTGCTCGGCCAACTCCGTCAGCAACAGCAAGCCGCGGAAGGTGCGTCGAGTGGTGCGGAGGAGGCGAGTGCGTTGGGCAAGGACCAGAAAGTGGAAGACCAGCTCTTCTACATCCCTGTGCGCAACAATGAGCTCAAGACGGCGCGCGCCAACATCTTCACGTACGCGGCCGAGAGGACACAGAAGCGCCTGAAGCAGGAACGACTCGAAAAGACGTACGGTCCGAACGACATGATGCGCATCGACCAGCAAGCCGCGTCGTTGTACGCGACGGCACAGAAGATGGTGAATGTGGCCAGTCAAAACGGCGATGTGCGTCCTCTCGCGAACGTGCGCTATGCGCCAGACGCAAAGCACGTCGCGACGGGGTCATGGAGTGGATTGGTTAAAGTCTGGGATGCCAATTCGGCCAACGAAGTCAAAGTCTTCCGAGGTCATGAGGATCGTATCACAGGACTCGACTGGCATCCAGCTACGTCGTTCTCGGACATGTCTGACGCTTCGGATGTCGTGTGTCTGTGTAGTGGCTCTGCGGATAGCACTGCCAAGCTCTGGAGTGCGAGCGGCACCGAGGCAAAGGTGACACTGAAGGGACACAAGGCACGACTTGGTAAAGTGGCGTTCCATCCAAGTGGGAACTACGTGGGTACCACGAGTTTCGATCATACATGGCGCCTCTGGGATGTTGCTACGGGCCAAGAGCTGCTCTTACAAGAAGGCCATTACAAGGAAGTGTATGCCATCGCATTCCAGCGTGACGGTGCTCTCGCTGCAACTGGCGATCTCAACGGTGTTGGTCGAGTGTGGGATCTCCGATCAGGCAAGGCGATCATCCCACTTCAGGGCCACTCGAAGCAAATTCTGTCCATGGACTTTGCGCTCAACGGTTACCAGCTCGCATCAGGTAGTGACGACCGTACGGTGCGCATTTGGGATCTTCGCCAACGCAAGTGCTCTTACACAATCCCTGCGCACAGCAACCTCGTCTCAGATGTGCAGTACTCGCGAACAAGTGGCGAGCTCTTGCTCACAGCGTCGTATGACGCGACAATCAAGGTCTGGCGGACACGCGACTGGAAGCTCCTTACCACACTCAAGGGCCATGATGGCAAGGTCATGGGTGCCGACTTTGCGCCAGACGAGAAACACGTTGTCTCGTGCGGATTCGATCGCACTTTCAAGTTCTGGGCCCACGAAAGCGAGTTCTAATCAGGTACTGATCGTAAATACAGACACATATGCACTCAGCACTCACAAATCGTTTTATGATATTGATCAAAATCTATGTCGTCTCACCCAGGTTGCTCTAATCGTCATCAGAATCGCTATCCTCATCGCTGGACGAGTCCAACAGACTGAAGGCGTTCACCTTGGTTGGTGCTGACTCTTTCTGCGACTTGCTTGGCTCTTCCACCGAGAGACGACCGAGGTCCACATCGTCATCCTCGTAATCATCATCGTCCTCCTCCTCGTCGTCGTCTTCTTCTTCCTCATCCGCTTCGCTCTCGTCGTCATCAACTTCGGTATTAGCTGGCTTCTTCGACGCGTGTTCCGGAAGACTTCCCTTGAAATCTGGCGGTAAGAAGTAGAGCGGCACAATGCCGTCAACTGTGTCACGGATCAACTCAGAGCCAGCACGCTGATGATCGGGGCGACCTCGACGATCAGTGCGGTATCCCTTCTTCTCAGCGTATGCTTCACAAACAGCCCACGCTGACCATTCAAGCTCTTCTTCGATGCCGTCAAAGTGCTGCGTGCGCGGCTTGAGGTCCAAAAGCTTCTGCAAGTCGATGTGTTCGGCGAGGAAGCGCACGGCCGAGTACGGTTCACGGATCTGCGAATATGGGTAGAGACCGCACAGCTCCTGGAGATACTTTGCTACACCGGCGAACGGGAAGACAAGACCCGGGCAATCGCAGATACAGATCTCTGGTGTGATCATGATGGATTGAAGACGCTTGGTGTGACCTGGAGTGTGCGAAACGCTTACGAGCTTCTTGCCCGCAAGAGCATTCAAGACACTCGACTTGCCAACGTTGGGATGGCCGATAAGACCGATCGTCACCTTGGCGGCGTTCTGTGGGTTCACAAGAGACTGCTGCTTGGACGAAAGGCGCTTCGTTGAGAGTTTGATGCGCTGGTGCTCGTCCAGGTCGACATGCTCCTCACGGTTGCAGCGCTTGCAGAGCAGGTAGCCACGAGCCATCGCCTCGGCTTCACTCAACTCAGAAGGCGACTGGACAGTGCTGCCAGCACACGAGAGACACACCACGATCGCGTCGTCAGCACCACAGTGCTGACAGGTCTGGACGCCTTTGACCGGCGCAGCCACAGGAGCTGCAACTGGCTTGACATCCTTCTGCTTGCGTCGCGACTTGCGCTTGGTCTTCTCCGCCGACCGCTCCAGCATCTGGAACTGCTCCTCCAGGTCCAATTCATCATCGGCGGCAACCTGGGTGTTGAGGTCTTCCGCGATTGCCTGTGCTTCCTTCGCGTCGATACCACACGCACGCAAGATCGACACGGCGCCACGAATCGCCGATGGGTCACCCACTTCCAACTTCTTGGTCAGGACACGACGACGCGCGCTCATGTCCGTACCTCCCTGCACAGCCGTCGAACGAGAACTGAAGAGGAGGAACTGGCACTTGGGGAAACGTTTCTTCAAGTACACTTGCCACGCACTCACAGCCGATGGCGGCACGAGATCGGTCTTGTTGAGCACGATGATCATGGGCTTTTGCATCTCCTTGGTCACGACATCGTAGACCGATGGCGGAGTGTGCAACAACGGGTTACGGATGTCTGCCACAATCACCACGTGCGTCGCACGCTCCGTCACGCGCCAGAGTTCACGCCAGACTTCCAAGTTGTGTTCAAAGTGGTTGAGCTGGTCGTGGTCGTACTTGTTGTGGATGTCACTGAGCCACTTGTCGAACATGACGATCTCGTTGGCGTCCACCGTCTCCTTGGACATGCGGTAGTCCCACTTGGGACGACGAGGGTGATCCAACACGACGTCGCGGACAATGGGCGTGGCCAGAAGTGGCTTGTTCCGCGCACGAAGGTCGAGCGGCTGCTGGCCTTCCATGAGACGCAGGTGAATCTGCTCCTTGGTCTCCTTGACAAAGAACGACGAGAGCTCCTTGCCCACATGGTCCTTGTTGTGACGACCAAGCGCCACCGTGAGCTTCAATCGCGACTGGATACTGTCGTCCGTCAAGTCGTGGTTGCGCGCAAAGAAGTCGGGCACGTCATGGTACTCTTCCTCGTTCACGCCCTCCATGAGCTCACTGTCAAACACCAGCTGGTCTTTTTTAGACTTGTCCTTGTTGCCGCCTTTCTTGCCGGCCTTCTTGGCCGTGGAGGCGACGTGGTCGGCGAAGAACTGCTCGTACTCTTCGTGCGCGGCGTCTTCCAGTCGTGCCTCGTCGTCCTTGCGGGCGTTCACGCGCTGCTTGCGCGCGCGCAGCTGCTGCTTCTTCTGCTTGCCACTGAAGTTGGCGGACGTGGACGTCTTGGCGCGCTCCTTGCGCTGCTGCTTGAGCTGGTCGAGCTCATTGCGGCGCTTCTCCTGCAGCGCGGCCTCGCGCACCAGCATCGACTCCATCGTGGGTACGGAACTCAACTGCTGGTCAAGATAAGGCATTGGCCAGCTGAGCTGGTCACAAAATACGGAGCAACCACTTGTGTACGGATTATACCGTATACAGGTTTGGCTTGGTCAGTCTGGTGGGACCCATTGACCCGCGTCGTTTCGAGGGCCTTCAAGATGCTTGGGGTCGCTGGACCTGGCGCCTGGGGTCTCCTTCTACACTCGCCTTCTGCACAAGCCAAGCGACTTCACGTGGTATCCACGACTAAAAGGCTGTTTGCTGGACCTGGTGGTGTCTTTGTCGTCGTCTGGAAGGTTGAATCGGTTCAGGTGTTGTTCATACAAGAAACCTAGGGCCCTAGGACGGTACGGCCACCATGCAGCTCCGTCACTTGACGTCGCTGTTGCCAGCGACCGAGGGTATGTGCAAGGTCACAGCGGTAGCCTGGTCGCCCAACAATAAGCGTCTTGCGGTCGTGACGGTGGATCGCGTCGTGCACATGTTTGACGCGCAAACAGGTGAGCGCAAGGACAAGTTTTCCACGAAACCAGCGGACAAGGGCGAGAAGAACTACATCGTGCGTGCACTCGTGTTCTCGCCTGATTCCTCCAAGCTTGCGGTCGCCCAGAGCGACAATATCGTGTTCATCTACAAGATCGGGTTGGACTGGGGTGACAAGAAGAGCATCTGCAACAAGTTCCCGCAGAGCACGAGCATCACGGCGCTCACGTGGCCCAACACACACCCGAACGAGATTGTGTTCGGTCTCGCAGACGGTAAAGTCAAGATCGGCCAACTGCGTAGTAACAAACCAGCGACGCTCTACGCGTCCGGGTCTTACGTCTCGACTGTGTGCAGTAACATGGAAGGCACCGCGATCCTCTCAGGTCACTATGACGGTTCGATCTTCCGATTTGTCTTTGACGACGTCACTGGCGGTCCCACCAACACCAAGATCACAGTGCATTCCTGCGTTCCGTACGCACTTTCGTGGGGTGAGAGTATCGTCGCGGCAGGAAATGACCGGCGTGTGGCTTTCTATGATCGCGACGGTGGCCTCATCCGCACATTTGACTACTCCAATGACGAGAAATGCGGTGAGTTCACGACAAGCGTGTTCAATCCGACGGGAGATGCGGTCGTGGTGGGTAACTTCAACAGCTTTTACGCGTTCAACTACCAGCTCAAGACCCAGAGCTGGGAATCTGTGGGGGTGAAGACAATTGAGAATCTGTTCTCGGTGACGGCGCTGGCGTGGAAATCCGACGGTAGTCGTCTAGCTGTCGGCTCTGTGTGCGGTGCTTTAGATCTTTATGACGCCTGCGTGCGTCGCTATCGGTACAAGGGCAAGTTCGAATTCACGTATGTCTCGTTGAGTCAAGTGATCGTCAAGCGACTCGCCAATGGCGCTCGAGTCGTCGTGCGTTCACAATTTGGCTGTGAAATCACCAAGCTCAACGTGTTTCAAGACCGTTTTCTCATTGGCAACACGACGAATACGCTCCTGCTGGGCGATCTGGAGACCGGCAAGCTCAGCGAAGTGCAGTGGCAAAGCACTGGCATGGAGAAGTACATGTTCGAGAACGAGAGCGCATGCATCGTATACCAAGCTGGCGAACTGTCGCTCATCGAGTATGGACAGAACGAACTCCTGGGCTCTGTGCGTACCGAGCATTTGAACTCGCACTTGCTCAGTGTGCGCATCAACGAGCGACCGAATCTCGCTGACGTTGCGGCTGTCGCACAGCAGCAGCAGTTGCAACGTGGTGGAGGTTCGGCAACGCCCGAGATTACAGAGAACAAGAAGATCGCGTATTTGTTGGATCTGCAGACGATCGCCGTCAAGGATCTACACTTCCACACGACGACGACGATCAACCACGACGCCCGCATCGATTGGCTAGAGCTCAACTCGCGTGGAAATCTCTTGTTGTTCCGTGACAAGCGTCGGCAGTTGCATCTCTTTGAAAATGAGACCCAGCGACGTAGCACGCTGCTGAACTACTGCAACTACGTGCAATGGGTGCCAGAATCCGATGTGGTTGTGGCGCAAAATCGCACGAATCTGTCAGTGTGGTACAATATCCGTGCTCCAGACAAGGCCACAATCTATCAGATCAAGGGTGATGTCGAGCAGATCGAGCGCGCTAACGGTCGGACTGAGGTGATTGTCGACGAGGGCATGAATACAGCGTCGTACCAGCTAGACGAATCGCTCATTGCTTTTGGCACAGCGATCGACGACCTGCAGTTGCTTCAGGCCATGGCGATTCTTGAGCCATTGGAGATCACTCCCGAGACTGAAGCCATGTGGAGTCAGCTCTGTCAGGAGGCTCTGAAACAAAACGATCATCGCATTGCTGAGCGTTGTACCGCCGCCTTGGGTGATGTTTCTCGAGCGCGCTATTTACGCAAGCTTAACAAGATCGACTGGCAGGAACGCGCAAAGTTCGACGATGGGCTTGTACACTGGAAGGTTCGCGCACGACTCTCGGTACTCAAGAACGACTATCGCAGTGCCGAGCATGTGCTACTCTCTCAGGGCCAAGTGGAAGAAGCCATCGAGATGTACCAGCACTTGCACAAGTGGGAAGACGCGATCCGTGTTGCTGAAGCCAAGAACCACTCTAGTGTCGATCAGATGAAGCGTAGCTACTATGAATACTTGCTGGAATCGCGCCAGGAAGACAAGGCTGCTGCGCTAAAGGCCAAGGAAGGCGACTATGCA
This sequence comes from Pythium oligandrum, assembly GCA_020085045.1. Lineage (NCBI taxonomy): Eukaryota > Oomycota > Peronosporomycetes > Pythiales > Pythiaceae > Pythium > Pythium oligandrum. Next base: position 486,267 of record JAHRIK010000014.1, on the reverse strand, counting down.
AGTGCTGTGAGCTTGTACTTGAAAGGCGGACTTCCAGCTAAAGCGGCACAGCTTCTCAACCAGCGCAACATCGGCCGTGAGCACAAGCAGCTCCTCGAGACGGTTGCGGAAGCACTGTATGCTGCTGGAATGTTCGAGAAAGCCGGCGACCAGTTTGAGAAAATGGAGCAGGAGAGCCGTGCTTTGGCCGCGTTTATCAAGGCAAATGCCTTCCGCAAGGCAGTTGATCTCGCCCGAAAGCACTTTCCTGACAAGGTTTTGCGCCTCGAAGAGGCCTGGGGTGACTACCTGGTGTCGCAGAAGCAAATGGACATGGCAATCAACCACTATATTGAAGGCAATGTGTCTACCAAGGCTGTCGAGGCTGCTCTCAACTCACGACAATGGGCCAAGGCAGGGCAGCTTGTTGAAACACTGGAAGACGACATTGCTTTGCCGTATTATCGTCGCCTGGCCCGTCATTACCAAGACGCCCAGCAGTACGAACTAGCCGAGCGCTGCTTTATCAAGGCCGATGCAGCCCGCGATGCTGTGGAGATGTACACGCGTGTGAACAAGTGGGATGCTGCGTATCAGGTTGCTCTCAATCACATGGACAAGTACGAAACGGAGCGATTGTACGTGGAGCAAGCGCATCGCATGGAGCGCCAGGGCAAGCTGAAGGAAGCAGAAAAGCTCTTCTTGACGGTGAACGAGCCGGATCTGGCCATCAATATGTACAAGAACCACAAGAACTACGAGCAAATGATTCGATTGGTGACGAAGTACCGCAAGGATCTGCTGAAAGACACGCATTTGTACTTGGCCCAGCAGCTTGAACACGAAGGCAACTACAAGGAAGCCGAGCATCACTTCACAGAGGCCGGAGAATGGCAGGCCGCGGTTAATATGTTTCGCTCGAACGACATGTGGGACGAAGCTATCCGTGTTGCCAAGTTCCACGGCGGTATCAACGCCTCAAAGCGCGTGGCGTACGCATGGGCAATGGATCTCGGCGGCGAGCAAGGTGCCAAGCTTCTTACTCGCCTCGGCCTCATCGAGCCCGCGATTGATTATGCGATTGAAAGTGGCGCATTCGAACATGCGTTCGAATTAGCGCGGAACTGTGCGCCGAAGAAGCTACCTGAGGTGCATCTCAAGCACGCCTTGTTCCTCGAGGATGAAGAGCGCTTTAAGGAGGCTGAGGAAGAGTTCATCAAGGCCGGAAAGCCTCGTGAGGCGTTGGATATGTACATTCACCAGCAAGATTGGCAGAATGCCATGCGAGTCGCTGAGAGTGCGGATCCAGCATCAGTGTCGGATGTTTTCATCGCTCAGGCCCGATTGTGGATTGAACGCAAGGAGTATCAGCGCGCTGAAGGCTTCTTCCTCAGTGCAGGCAAGCCTGAATTGGCTTTGGCCGCGTACTTGGAAGGCACTATGTGGCAGGACGCTGTACGAATCGCTAAGCGCCATCTGCCTCACAAGCTTGTTGAGGTGAACATGGCGCACCAACGAGCAATCTTCACTGGCGGTCCGAAGAAGAAAGAAGAACTCGTCGAAGCATGCGAGATGTGGGTGCAGTCGCAGCAGTACGTCCAAGCGGTGGACGCATATCTCATGGTGAGTATGGACAATCTCGACGATGAAGATGGTGTAGAAGAGCTCTGGGATCGTGCCGTTGAGCTCTGTGGAAAGTACGATCGCGTCCGCTACAAGTCAATTGTGGAGGAAGTGGCTTCACGTTTGCTCGGAGCGTCTCGCTTTGACGCGGCAGCACACTACTTCCAGTCGATCGACAAGATGAACGAAGCCTTGGATTGCTACCTTCGTGTCAACAACTGGGCGGCAGCACAGAAGCTCTGTGAACAGCATGCACCTGAACTGCTACCACGTCTCGAGCGTGCTCAGCAAGCCAGTGCATTCGGATCTGGACAGGCCGAGGCCAAAAGTCAGAGTTCTTCCAGTAGTGCAGGTTATATGCCAAGCAGCCACGATGCCAAGATGCAACCAGTCGAAAAGAGAGATGCCAAAAATGCACCAGCAGCGACGACTGACGAGGAATCCAAGGGTGGGAGTGCGCTGGACGCTTGGATGCAGCGTGGGGAATGGGACAAGGTGCTCTCTTCCGCTGCTAAGCACGGTGCCAAGACCCTCACCAAGTATCTCGTCTTACGTTGTGCCCGCTTGTGTGAACATGATGAGACGGAGACGGCAATCAAGACACTTGCTGAGTATGGCATCCCGCTTGATGGACCAGCGCTCGAGATCACGGAACAAATCGTCCTCAAGAGCCTCGGTTGTACCCAGGCGATGGACCAGTCAGAATCATACTTTTCGAGTCTGGGCGAGTTGCTCAAGACCCTGCGCAAGCTCATTAAAGACCTTCGTACCAACAAGGAGTTCCCACAGAGCGAAGTACAAAAGTTCGAGCAGTACCTCCTGGTGACGCACTACTTCGTCATCAAACAGCAGGCGGTGAGTGCTGGTCTGGACGATCTTGCCGCCAAGATCAGCATGTCTCTGCTCCGTTTTATCGGTCTCTTGCCGCCAGACAAGATGTTCTACCTCGCTGGTGCCGCAGCCCGACAGAAGAAATGGCTCAGCCCTGCGTTTGTGTTCTTCAATCGATACTTGGACATCTGTGAGGCTATCGAAGATGGCGATATGACGAATCTCGACAACACAGACTTCCTGGGAACGGATATCCCATCCCCAACTGAGTTCATTCTACCCGAGTCGCAGTATCTGGCAGACGAAAGCGCTCGCGAAGAGATTCGTGACTGGGTTCTCACCATTTCAATGGATCAGCAAGTCCAGGAGAAGCTACCTGAGAAGCCGTGTGGACAGTGCAAAGCGTCGATCTACGAGGCTTCGCTCCAATGTGGCGAATGCAAGACGCGATTTGAAGCATGTATCATCACCGGATTCCCTGTTGGAGCGAAGTCCACCGCGCATTGCACGACCTGTAAGGTCATCGGCGACCGGGAGACGTGGAACAAGTGGGTGAAACAGTTTGGGAGCTGTCCATGGTGCGCTGCGCCTCAGAAGATGAGCTACTAAGTCGATGATGAGGAACAACGCATCCTAGGAATCTCGTCTGTATACAGGTGTAATTCAAAAATATATGTTAGGCTGACTGGATAGATCACGTTTGGCCATGGCTCCGCCAGCTCCGGATTCTGTCCAGTGAAACTCGGATTGTGCACATCGGGGCAGCTTTGACGCGTCGATTAGACTCTGGACGATATGGTTTGCCGGAATTGCGCTGTTCACACAGCCTAAAATATGTGGTGCATAGGTTAGACTTGGCATATCGCATGGGAGCATAAAAGATAGACCACATACCACCGCAATAGTGCAACCCAATGACTGAGTTGTCCTGGTAAGAGATGACTGGTGCGCCGGACGAGCCGCCACTCGTGTCGAGGAAGTAGCCGACGCTATTCGCGTTCCCATTGCATCCAGGCTCGGTCAGCGACACCACTCGACCGTACGTTGCTGCGTGTTTGGATGCCACACGCTTGCCAAAACCCGCTGGATGCTGTGGGATGAAGATCCGTTCATCAAATACTGCGGGTGTCGAGCGCATCGTCAAGAATCCATATTTCCGTGTCAGATTGAGTCGCTCCATGGCTGATAATCGCGGGAGTAGAAGAGTGAAATCCATCGCTAGTTCTCCAGATTGCATGATGATTTCCGAGCTGGTCGCTTCGATCACTCCGGGACACCCAAGTGGTTCTTCGCAGTCGTATTTGCACATTGGGCCTTGAGCGAGAAACTCGATGACAGTCGAGTTGGCTTCGCTTTGGTCGGCTACGCAGTGATGGTTGGTCATGATGTGGCCTTCGCATCCAAACATCCACCCTGTGCAGAAGATCGAGCCGGATTCTTTGTGAACAAGCAATCTTGCAACAGGATTTGAAAGCTCAAAGACAGTTGGTGTCCGTCGAGTACATGCAGCCTCCTCCGATTCATCGAGGCTGCTGACACACTCATTGTCACTGTCGCCGTTTTCTTGATTAGCCAAGGCCTCAGCATCGCCGATGTCGCCTGGGTCATCGCTTGTACTTCCACTAAGAATTTCATCAGAGCTCCAGTGATCTACCACAGTATTGGATGCCTTGAGCCTCCGCTCGTATTTGAACTGGCTTGGCGTGCGATAGACCCCCTGGGCAGCATAGCGATACTGGTCGATGAGAAACCCATAGCATTCGGTCGTATCTGGTTCACCGGCACTTGCATCGATAGTGTATTCGATCACCGCTTGGTGAGATCGCAGTGGCTTCGTATAGAGTCGCTTGCCATGACGTGACGTTGCATCAAACTGGAAAACAGGTGTAGCTTCATGTTGTGATCCATCACGAATCGTCACAGTGGCGCCAGGTGGTAACCTGAGGTGAGCGAATCGGAAGACAAGAAACTGCGCATCAAGGTGCTGAATGCCATAAGAGATGTTCTCCCACAAAAATGCTCCGTCAGACTCTGTCGAGCAGCCGGCGCTGATGTTGATGTGTCGGATTCCAAAACCGTGTACTGGAGCTGACTTTACGGACTTTTGACCAGCGGCAATGACGATCAAGCAGTAGAAGAAGGCAAGGATCCATCTCCTCATGACCCACCGCATGCAACGTCCAAGATCACTTTGAAGTTCGCCGTCGTCGAATGCTCATATATACGCGACACCATCCACCGCAGTCCAGAGAGAGAGAGGAGGTCATCCCGATGCATTTTTAAACATCGTCTTCCCCTTCTCAACGACCCTTCGCATTCACGCGAAACGGAACGAACGAGAGTTGAGTCCCAGCGCACGCAAGGCGCGACACGCGTGGCCTCGTGGCATAGTGCAACAGAGACACCCCCGAGGGCAAGCGAGGAGACTTCAACTTTCATGTTGAAGCCAACCCCTATGTCAGTTGCACGTACGGGAGAGGCAGACATGAATACTATGGTCAAGGTGGTCCCTATTGTCAAAATGGCTTAAACTCAATGAGTAAGGAAACTAGCACCCTACCTGACACGTAGGGCAATCAAGGGCTAGTTGCCCTTGATTCAATCTTTGACGGAGGTGGAATGGCCTTCTTGAGCTGTCGCCCTACTTTGGCTGATGGCTCTGGGGCTGGTCCCCGCCCTCACATCACGAAGACCTACACATGACACATGCACACAGGAGTGTCATAGAGTAGAGGCATGGACGCACAGAGCTCAACCTTGTGAGCCTCGTGGAGGCTCCATGTTGAAGCAGTCAGCTTGCCTCGTACTTTATAGACTCCTCAAAGTACGATTTGCGGTCGATCAGGCGATTGCATGTCACGGAGGGGAGCATGAAGTCGACAAGGTCGCGCGACGATATGACGAGTCAGAAGGCTGGGGATCCGCCCAAATGGAGGAAGATACTGTATGAAACACAGCCCTTTGAGGACAACTACGTTGATTCGACTTTCCTCGAGCAACTGCGGACGAATGGTGCGTGAAAGTGTGGACATCACAAGCGTGGTTTTGAGACCCACATGGTGGTGATACCATGTAGCCAACGTTCGGGATCACGACTATTGGGGAATGGTGCGCTCGGCTGCTGCCATCATCCAGCAGATTTGCGCCGTGCTCATCTTTTTCGTAAGTTCCCCTCGCTGGATCAGTGAGGCCATGGCGTCTAGCTAACGATGGTCATATGCAGTCAGTCTTCGTCTACATTGAAGAGGGGACCTTGGCGATCGAAGTCCTCGCATGCATTGATGCCGTATTGGCAGTTGGGGGATACCTCGTTCTGCGTCTATGGTGCAATGTTCCTCTTGGTACGTCGGCGTGGGTCAAGGGATCACTTGTCCATGGGCTGACTCGTTGAGCTACTCGTAGGTGTCACGGATTCGCTGCGGTCATGCCTCCTGTTCTGTGCGACACTCTCCCTGCTATCACCTGTCCTACGAACCCTGACCAGGTCATACGCTGATGACACGATCTGGGCGCTTGCGGCGCTGTTCGCACTCGTTCATCTCATCAGCCACGACTATGTCTACGTCAACTCGGGCATAGGACGGTGCGACCTCCGATTCTACGTGACTCTCGCAGTGAATCTTGCTCTAACGAATTGCTGCCCATGCAGATTCAGCGGCACGATCTCTCTCAATGCGGCGATCTTGATGGCCGTTCTACTGGGTTCCCGCTTGCATTCAAACGAACAAGTGTTCGCGTTCATTCTGCTGGCGATCGAGATCTTCGCCGTCTTTCCTATGTTCCAACGGGAAGTCAAGGTGAGGAGCGCATGTGACATGCCCATTCGCCACGTGATACGTTTCTGACCCCGAATGTTCATAGCAACGATCGGAGGAAGCGCACTTGATCATCACCGTGGGCTTCTTCCTCTTGTCGGCCTTGCTCACTTACCCGCTCTCGGTCCTCGTGAGCACCGTGAGTTCAGTGTTCATCGTCTTCGTGGCCTTTGTGTGTCCGCTCTGGTTCATGCACGTCCAGGAGTACAAGAAGTACGTAGCCCCTGCCTCTTGACAGAGAGTCAGCAGCATACTCATCGACATGCGTGCGTGTAGTGAGATCCTTGGTCCGTGGGACATCGTGCATGTCCAGCCAGAGCAATAGCCAGCGGATCCTGTCGTCATCCCCAGCTGGCAGCCACGCCGCGCAATGTGCGGCGCCGCGCGGGTCATGTATCGCCGGCGTAAACTTCCGTACACCACCCACTTGGCACATAAATTCCGGGCACTCATTGGTCCCTGGGTGGCTACGTACGCAACGTTTCATTGGCGGTTTCGCTTGCGTTCTTGAAAGACGAACTGGCGATTGGTCGGTGCGCGTGGTGTGTCAGCGTGCATACCTATGTGGCAGTTGAAGTCACGGATCTTTTTTTAGAATGCGGTTTTATACTTGTTGCGTGTCCAGTTGATCGAAATTCGACGCATCTCCTTCGCTCGCAACTGCTGAGCTTGGCATCTCAGGGCTTCGGCGCCCGAAAGGTCACGGAGCGTACTGTACGTCGATGCGAAGATGTATCCATCTTCAGGTGCTATGCCCACAACGGCAGGTATCATGGGTGAGAGAGAAGTAAGTTCGATCAAGCTCTTTTGAACCAGATCGAAAGGCTCATCAACGTCATGCGGCCGTGCCCCAAGCACGCCCAGCTGATAGCCGGTACAGACCTGCCAACTCGTCAGTAGCTACAACGTCCGAAAGGACGTGTGAAACCTGAAAGGGCGCGCTCGCCCAACGTCGAGGAACCCACGCGTCCATTCAGGAGAATGGACCGACGAAACTGCGCTCCTTCATCACCACCCATCCCTCATACTGTTGGGAAACGAGGGAAACGGCAGGAACCGGCCTCTGAATCTCTTCCCCCCGTTTCCAATTGCCTTTCATCCTCCTCGTCATGCGCTGGTGTACCCATGCGCTACGCTACGTTGGCCCCTCATGGTCGTCAAACGACGCGATGGAAGGAAACCAAACGCTCGTCGCCGCCATTGGCTCGGAACTGATTCCATTGAAGTGGTGGCGTGGCGCCCCTTCAGCGCCGTAACGGAATCTTCGACGGATTAGCCTCATGCGTAGCCCTAATCGCAGGACTCAGGCTTCGCAACAGCACCGCCATGCCGCCCAGTAAAGTGTGCGGCAGACGGGGCGACAAAGATCTGTGTTGGCGTCCCGAGCCACTTCAACCCAAACAAGATTGGCAGGAGTGAAAAATCCGATGCACCTGCCCTTGGTGCCCCGCCTCCAGTTGGAATAGACCTTCTATCGGGCTCCGCGGCCAAAGTGTTGCCCCCCCGTGCTGCCTCGACTGTCCAGTCGGGAAGAATGGCTGGCTGAGGCGTCCCAAGCCCGCCTTTCGAAGGACTTGACTCTGTTCCGTTTGCGTTTCCGTCCACGCTACATACTTTTGCGCTTGGACTCGGCTGCGGTGTCAGTTTTTTTCGAAGCTTCAATCGCCCTCCTGCCGTGTAACTGTAGCATGAAGTGTTTTGAAAGGGGGAGCGCCGAGGCGCGTATACTGTATACCTCCCACGAGTCACGACCGGATAAATACACCCAAGAGCAGCATTCAACGCACACGTTCTACGCTGTTCCCCCCAATCATGGATAGGGCACGCTTTTGTCCCTGGCATGGAGTGCTGACTCCCCTGCTGCGGGCTATGTACCCGTTGATTGCGTTCGAGTGATACTCGAATGTTCTACAAGTGAATGATGGTGTGTCGTGTGGCTGTGATTCCCCTGTCCGGGTTATCCGGCGCCTGCGAAATCACAGGCGGATAAAGGTGGAAAAACACACATTCTGGCTGGCGTGGTTGAAATGGCGCGATCCGATTGGTCCAAATACATAATCCCTGTCGCGGATTGGCTGGTCGAAGTTTTGCTTGTGTGGGGTGTCGCGCTCCCCGGCCCCCACCTGCGGTGCAAAGTAGGTACGGCCTCGCTCCATTGTGTAGCTCCTCCTCCTCCTCCTCCTCTCCTCCGCCTCCTCCGCCGGCGTCTCCATCGCGGCACGAGGACGTAGAAGAAAGCGCTCATTTGGACTTTGACAACATTGAGGTTGAAGCGCATCAAGCTCCCCCCCGCTCCCCTCCCCTCCCCCCCTCTCCTCCCCTCCCCGCCGCTTGCCCCCTCGGCTTGTTCTCCTCCGTATCTTCATCTCCAGCGCCTCCCACTTCAACTAGACCATGGACTCGAGCCCCGTTCTCCTCTTGCCGCCGACTGCCCCCTCCTTGACGCCCATGGCGGACTGCGTCACCGCGTCCCCTCGCACTGCTCCCCTCACGTGCGCCAAGGCCAGTCTGCGATTGGACCATGGGTTGATTGAATCCGCGGAAAGCGTGGCTATGCGCGCTGCTGTCCCAGTCACGCCGTGCCCAGAGGCTTCCAAGCGCGATGCCCCATCGCCTGCGTCCCCTGCCGTGTGCTCGCCACGCGACCCGGCGTCCAAGCTCGCTGCCCAGCTCACGTTGCCAGCCAAGGTGGTGCCGAGTGCCAATGCAGCCAACGTCGTTGGCAACTCTAGTCCTGTGACCACCCGCCGCCTTCAGAGCCCTTCCAATGCTGCGTCCAGTCCAGTGAGTGCTCCAGCCATCCAGTCGCCACCGTACGTCAGCACGCCGACCGCTGCCAACTCTGGGTTCCAGCAACATGCCACTTTGGGTGTGACCACCAAGCGTGCAGCCGCCGCTGCTAGCATGAAGGCCTCGTCGCCAAAGGCCACCAAGGCCAACACTGGCCGGTGGACGGAGGCCGAGCACAAGCTCTTTCTCAAGGGATTGGAACAGTTCCCGTACCGAGCATGGAAGAAGATTGCCACTTTGATCAAGACCCGCACTGTGGTGCAGATCCGTACCCACGCACAGAAGTACTACCAGAAGCTTGAGAAGGAGGAGCAACGGATGCGTGAGCGTGAAGCTCAGCTCGCTGCTCAGCAGGGCCTAGCTACCCAGCATCGTGAGGCTAGCCCACCTTCGACCCCAGCTCCAGCTCCAGTTGAAGCAACCCAGCCAATGAGTGTCACGAGCCCAATCGAGGCCATTGCTGAGGAAGATGATATGGTCGGCCTGGGCAAGAAGAAGGCAGTTGTTCGCAAGCGCAAGGCTTCTATGGATGAAGAATTCCCGCAGACCAGTCTCCCTAAGAGAATGATGAAGGAGAAGCGCCCTCTGCGCGAGAAGACCATGTCTCCAAAGCAGAAGACGATGCTCACCAATGGCAAGGTCTTTGGTTTTGCCGAGTTTGGCAACGACGGATGGTCCAGTGCCCGTGTTGGCGCCATGCCTCGAAGCATGAATGGCATCAAGTCTAACCCACTGGACTTTGATGAAACCTCCAGTTCCAATTTGATCTTGGACTTCTCGGATGAGAAGCCACATGCGGAGTACTCGTTCGCAATGGACGCCGCTCTCGACCACGGTCTCACCGGCATCGAGAACGACGACTTGTTGCAGCTCACTGACGAGGAGAGCCTCGAATGGTTCTCTGCTTCAGGTGACGGTGACTCGGAAGACGACCAGTGTGTTCGCAAGCCAACGCCTGTGTCTTCGCCTCTCAACCTTGGTCGCATCTCCTTTGCACCTTTGTACCCTGAAGAATCTCTTCATTTTGCTGAGCCTGCCGTCTTGACGGCCTCCACGACCGAGTGCTCCACTCCATCGCCAATCCTCGCCAGCTCGGCAGATTGCTCCGACTTCAGCCTTAGTGGCGACGAAGACGACGACTTTGTGCTGGACCCAGATAAGTTCCTCTCGAGCTACTTCAGCCCAGACTCGAGCGAGCCATGAGCGTCCGACATTGCGAGCTTCTCCGTCAGCGAGGATTCGTCAGTGCGACGCGACCTCACTCCTTTTTGTTGTCAAGTTCCCACCAGTTCAGATATTTTGTAGCCTCAGATTGCTGATGCATTATTATTATTAAGGTTCACCCCGCTCAACAAAGGTGACCAGCTATTGTAATCGACTCGATTCGTCATTCTTGTCGTCCGTTTGTGCGAATCTTGTCAGGCAATCTCGAACAACAACACGCTACGATCGGCGTGCACTACCGCGACTTTGATGGGCACGGATCCTGTCTCGTCACATGGTGTTGTCTGCTCCACAAGCTGACGAAGCACTTGTGGAGACGGCATCGGGTCACGGAACGGACAGACTAGCGCACGGAAGATTAATCGAAGTTCCTTGACCTTCCGTTTCTTGGTGATCTTGGGTATCACATCTTGAACTGGTTGGATTGGATGACTCAAGCTGTCTGGCGCCACTTGATGAACGAATGCTGCATCGTCTTCGTCTATTGGTTTGGGTGCGGCAACTTCTTCCACGTACACAGTCTCGGTGAACGTCTTGGAGACATCAAAGGTGAGTCGAAGCGTCTGGTTTCCTAACCGCAGAGCGTTCAGCATGGCCATCGCGTCATCCGTCGCTTTGACATGACGTCGAGGATGCAGCTTGTTATCCTTTAGAAAGATGTATGCGTCCATACAAGGCAGAGATACCCAGCCATGATGGATCACAAGTCGGACAAACCGCTCGATCGTCAGGACTACACGCGACTCGCTGTCGTTCATCGAACTGGCATTGTCTTCCGTGGCTTCTTCGACCTCTTGTGCCTCGTACACGACGATTGCGTTACGCTGGAGAAGATAGTATACTTCCTCCGCATACAACGCGCGTCCAGTGAACACGCCGCTCTGGAAGACTCGCTGCTTGGGCTTGGATGGCGCGTCAAGTGTCGAGTTGTCGGTGCCCTCCGTCGTCTCAGTGACCAAAGGAGCGCTTGGCGTTGGGGCGACGCCCTTTGGTGGTCGGTGGCCCATATTGAAGAGCAGACGTCCACGCTGTTGCGTCACATACGTCAAGCCCGTGGCGACGTCGAACTCGCCGATGGAGACATCCTTCCGCATCTCCACCAGACACAGAGTTGCTGCGTCAAGAGTTCCAGGTGTATTCGCTTTAGTGACTACACCAACGTCTCACCTACGTCTTCAGTTCGTTGCGTCCTTCTTCCGTATCCGAGGCGGCGAAATGGCGACAATCCGCTGCTGTAAGTCCTTAGAGTCCATCGGAAGCCATTCGTCTTGATCCACCGATTGACCCTATGTAGTTTAGTGTAGCGTGTGTGAGCTGATAGAATGGGTTGATGAGACGTCGTCGCCTACCTTGTAATGCACGCGAATGAACTTGCCTTCGATTGCTGCCACGCGCGCCTACAACAAGCAGGCTGTGAACGACAAACCTACTGAGGTAGTGCGTCGTTCGTGGTACCTCTCCGTCGTCAAACTTGATGGTCATGCCCTTCACGAAACGGCTCTTGGACGGCGATGCAATGCGACTCGAACTTGACTTTGGTTTGGGCTCGACTGATTGTCGCTTGGCCGCTTTGGTCGGAGTAGTGCCTTCTTTCCGCTTACCCAAGTTCTTGGACGGCTGAGGCGAGAGTGATCCTTCAGGGATTGGTTCGTCGTTGGGCTGGCAACGATGGCACAATATTGACTTCGGCAACTCCTCGACCTACGAGAGCAAGTCTGTGAGCAAAGATACTCACGGACGCATATCCGCGGAGAGGCTCACATTCCTTTGCAGCTGCCAAGTCAGGATGAACACAACGCAAATGGGCCCAGATCTTGCACTTGGAGCACTCGAACCATTGCTCCTACGAGACAAGCCATAAGAAAAAGCGTTTATACCCGAATCCGAGCAACCCGAACAAAGCGAAGCATCCTACCTCAACCTCGTAGTCCGTGTCTTCACTGCTGATGTATTTGTTGCACTGGCAACTAAACACCCACGCGTCTTCCTCTAGGACGCCCGGATTTGTTTCGGGGCCAGTGTCGAACAGCTTTGTGAGGAACATGTCCATGTCGATGCGGACACTATCAGGAACGCATTTGCACACCTGCGCATAGTATACTGAGCATATACTACATCAAGACCACACATCAACCTCCGACATACCTTGGCTTTTAGCCCGAAACGAATCCATCGGAGCGATGCAAAGTTGACCGCTTCGGCGATATTGAAGCCTGAGTGACAACCAAATGTGTGAGCTGACCAATGCAATACACCTAGTGCCACACTTACCCAGGTTGAATCCTTGATGGTACGTCGCTGGGAAAGTGATGACGAACTCGCCTGGTTTCTGGAATGCCTATAGATATGACGGAGATGTGAGGTATGGTGTGTAGTGCGCTCACGATGCTAAGTAGGTGGTACGTACTCGGTAGAATGGCACGCCAAACTCTCTCAAGCGTGCTGGTGAGATCAAAGACGTTTTGTGTCGCATAAACTACAAAGAAAACTATTCTATCAGTACGCTACTATTCATAAAAGGAGAGAGAGCGAGATGAGGTACCTGATTGCAAGCATGGTGCTTCTCTGGAAACATGGCTTGTGCCGCCCGCTCCAGCTGACCAGCGGCGTCGGGTGGGACTGCGTACCAGAACTTGGGTTTGCCAGTGTGAACGTAATTGATGCTGAACAGATCCATGTCCTCCTGTTGACAGGTGGTCATTCTGTGTGTTAGCCAAGCAATCATTCAACCAACGAGTACTGAATCCCTTCGTACCGTGTGGAAAGCAAACATGGCCCGCCACATCCCAAAGTAGAGCATCGGTCTGGTCACACCCGGCAAGTCAATGCGACGGAGAATCGTATCAAGACGACTTAGGTTCCAGGACATCGCATCATCGTCCCCGAACAGTGAGTCCTACATCCACCACCACGTCAGTCACCGCAGGTTCAGGATGTGCGCTCTGTCACGTACCACAATATCAGCACCGTACACGGGTGCGTCCATGGTGGGTCGCAAACTCTTCCAGAAGAGGCGCTCGAGGTCGTCTGGAGGCAAGTCTTCGTTCGGCTCGTCCGTCCCCAGTGTCTCGGCGAGCGTTTTAAACTCGGGGATGCTCGTCGTCTTGCGTTCTACGAGGTCGACGTTGAAAATGCCCTTCTTGCCCGCCACGTGCTGACTGACAGGTCGCGAGACGACGCTTTTTAGCGCATTCACGTCGTATTCGCGCGAAAACCACCCTTCTGGCGGCACAATCTACATATAAAACCCCCAATCAGCCGATTCCAGTCGACGTAGCGCCATTAACTGCGTCGGTACCTTGCAAATGCCAATGTGTGCGCACTGCGGCTCGACGACTGTGCGCATGTACTTGGCGAACGAGGCGAATTCCTCACGCGAGGGCCTAAACTCGGGACACCAGACACCCGTCGCCACCATCTCCTACTGTCTTTCGTGGCTTGAACGCCTTCTAAACGTCCACAGAGCGCGCTGCTTCCGTCTTCTTCCGTCTCCGTCGGACTCGCCGCATGCAGTAGAGACATGGAGCAACCTACTGATATAAGTGCGTCTTCACACTCTACAGTATAGTACTTGATTAAAAGACCTCTTTCTGAGTCTGAGAAGAATATGAGGATGGCTACACTCGGATCTTGGTGAGGCCTGCATCGCTGAGATTGCGGCGCTTGGTGCGTAGATTCCGATCCACCGGCGTTTTCTTGGTGATATCAAGCAGCTTGAGGGTGCCCATACGTACCAGCGGCGCCTTTGTCTCCATGTACACGCCTTCGCTGCGTAAAACCTTGGTAAACTCGTCCAGGATGCTGTTTTCTGCGAGACCAGAAGACGACGCAGTGGTGCTCATGCGACGTAACGACCTGCCTGTGAAGCTGCGTCGTTTCTCTTTCTGCATGGGCTTGGACGACGCAACAGATGTGAAGACTTGAAGGCGGATCGACCGTAGCAAACGCTGACGTTCGTCTACAACCAACTCAACTTGGGTCTCGGAGCCCGGCATGGGAAACTCGGACTCGACCCAAATGTACAGCTGCCGTTCGAGATTCAACTGGGCAAATTCGCAACCGTGAAGCATGAGCTTTTTCTTCTTGATCATTGCGTGGAGAGCCGAAACGCTGATGCGCTTGTCGACTTGGGCTCGCACGACGATTGACGCTTCGTATCGAGCGCTTTCTCGATGTAGCCAGACACGCAACCCAAGCCAGAACAGTAGGAACCAAAGCAGATTGAGCCCGAAAAACAAGGCGGGGGTGTCAATCACAGGCGTTTTGATCCAGTCGATGTACCACTGCGGGACGGGCACATTGAAAGTGCTGCCACTCAAGCGGTCGATGATATCAAACGACAGTTCACCAGCGAAGACGACACGGATGACGGCGAGGTTGGTTAGCACTTGGCGGCGGATAAATAACAGCTGCACCATGTGTTTGATATCCACATCGATATCTTGCGCCACGTCAGTCAGTTGCATCCGCGAAATGGTCTCATGCTTCTTTATAAGCATGTCCAGTTGTGTTCGCAGTCGCTCGATCAGCTTGATCGAGTCCTTGCATCGCAGAACGATATTGTTCTTGCGTTCCATCAGCGTTAGGCTCTTGTAGAGCTTGGCCCCAGCGGCATCTGCAGGCATTGGCATCAACTCAAGGTCTTCGACCGACTCCAAGAGGTACTGAAGACACTCGATCAAGAGGATGATGTGTCGTGCAGACTCGTTAAGAGTCTCCTTGACAGTGTGCAAGTTCATCGGATCTTTGCGGTATTGACTAATGAGCTTGCGCATCTCGTTGAGCGTGTCATCCAACACAAACGTGCGCACGAAAAAGTTGCGGATGAAGATCTCGCGGCTATTGAGCCCCATGAACGTTGTCAGCAATGCCTCGTAGCGCTCTGCACTTGGACCGACGAACAGACAGCCATCGCGACCGAGAAAGAGCATGTCCTCCCGAGTAATGTCGTAACACGCGTAAATTTCGCCCAGCACCTGTTTGAGTTCGTTTTCTCGGTCGCCTTTGTCTAAGTACTTGCTCGCCGCGACTTTCGGCGTGATGCCGCTGGCCATAATGAGGTTGTACTTGTTCCTCTGCTCGGGTTTGTTCATGAAGAGCATCTCGAGTACACTGAGCTGATATCGAGACAACAAGTTCTTGATAATCTCGGACGAATCTTGCTGGACATCCACGAGCAAACGAGCAAACAGATCCAACGGAATGTCTCGCTCCGAGCGATCCATGATCGCCTCGATCTTTACACCGTAGAGCAACGCGCCACTCACGTGCAAGTGCATTCCGAAATGTTCCACTTGGATGACTCCATCGTCTTCTGGAAGATTGATCTCTGCCTCGATATTGATGAAATTGATCGAGTCAAAGTCTAGAATACGCACTTGAGTGAGTCGCGGCATCACTTCCAAGTGGGTTTTGATCGGGTGTTCGTCAATCTCTGAGCTGAAAAGACCGCCTTGACACCGCTCCATCGCCCCAAGACGCTCGTTCAGAGCTGCGATCTGGTTAGCTCCAAAAGGCATCCATTCGCCCACCAAACCACGCACTTGAGACAGCACAATGCTCTCTTTGGCTTCCTTGTTCATCATATTTTGGCCGCGTGCCGACTCGGCAGCTCGCGTACGATTACACGTCGGCTCCACTCGGAAGCCGCTCGTAGACCGCAAGCACGAGGGTAGATACGGACTGGAGACGTACGAGACGTCTTCCACCTCGGTGATCGAACTGATTTTGGAGTATGCTCCTGAGACCACGCGAAAGAAATGTCCATCGTATTGAACGCGCAACAACTGACGTTCGTGTGGCACTGGAGGATAGATGAACCGCTCCGTGTCTGCAACGAACTTGAACGGGATTCGCTCGAGAACTTCGAGGCCTTTGACCGAAATCTGGTACGCTGTTACTGGTTGGTAATCGATCGATGACAGCTTGATACCGTTGACCAGCTGCGCCTCCCACAGATCGTCGATCACGGACTTGGCTTCCTGTGAGATGCGGAGCCATCGTCGCTCCGTTTGTCGCTGATACGAAATCCAGGTGAGGTTGGGGGCGTAGTCCAACTGAAGGATCTCGCTGTCAATCCCCTCGTTCAACAGCACGAGCAACGCGATCTGACGGATCCAGCTCTCGGGTGTATCGACATTTGTCGACTGTTGCGCGTACTTGCCGATGCAACACAGAATGCGGCAGTGCTCCGGTGGCCACGACTCCACAGGACCATCCCACACAGTTTGCATTGTATCTCCTCCGACAGTGATCGTCATTAGTCGCCTTGCGTTTGCTTCACGAACCGCAAAGAGTCGCTCTGAAACCCTGAAATTAAAGCGCTAACAGCTGACACCATCACGGAGAACGCACCTCACAAAGGCCTAGAGCAACGATCGATACACGCGAAGACTATCAAACGCATGTGCACTCGGCTTGTCGTAAAAAAAAAGCTTCTCCATTTGCTCACATCAATAATTTTGTGTGTTTCTTCCTCTTCTATCCCTAGAAAAAAAGCGAGACAACGGGACTCTGCAGGATCTCCGTTGCGCGTCATCGACAAACGTCACGAAACACCTCGAAGTGTGGTACCAGAGGAGCCAAGGCGTACGGGACGTTTAGGCCAACACGCCACTTACTCTCCCTTTATACACGTGACAATCCTACCAAGCGCGACAAGAGCGAGTCAGTCGTTACGTCTCCCACGAGAGTCAGCATGCGAGTCATTTGTACCAGTCAAAGCCCTCGAAGAGACCCGCGCCCGACGTGGCCGTGGTTTCCTTAATGGACCACTGGCGATTCCGAATGTCCGAGAGCCCCATGGCTTCCGAGATCTAGTTTAACACAGCCCAGTATGAGTTTTCAGGTGAGATAAACGTTATAGTAGGTGAGAATCCTACTTGTGCGGCGTTCAACGAGCCCTTCTGGTCCTGCTTGTTGGCAAAGACCAACAGAATCGAGTCCTTGAGTTCCTCCTCCTGCTCCATAGCGTCAGTATGTCTGTTGTGAAAGTCGCTCTGTCTCGGTAAACAAGCCCAAACGCACCTCGAGCATGGCATGCAGCTCCTGTTTGGCAATGTGTAGACGGTCAACGTCGGCCGAGTCGACGACGAAGATAAGCGCGTCCGTGTTGGGGTAGTAGCACCGCCAGTATGGTCGGATGCTTGTCTGGCCACCGAGGTCCCAGACCTGGAACTTGATGTTCTTGTACTGCAGCGTCTCCATGTTGAAGCCGATCGTCGGCACAGTCTGTTCAATCTCATCCGCTTGCAGGCGGTCTACAAGCGCAGCACACTTGGTCATGAGCTCCTCGTTTTCGCGGTCATTCCGTGAGACTAAACCAACGCTACGCACAAAGAATGGTGGTCTTGCCGGCGTTGTCCAGACCGAGGATGAGGATGCGCACCTCCTTGCTCCCGAAGAGCGAGGCAAAGACCTTGGAAATCATAATCCCCATCCTGTCGTGCTTGTCTTGTCGTCGTGTATGCTGACTGCGTGCGAGGAAGGTCAAGGTCCTCATGACGCGTATACCCTATATTCCCTCAATACAAGCTCTCTACGAAAAAAAGTGGTTTTTTATTTGGACTAACCTAATTGTCCCCCAGGAGGCGTTGTTTCTTGGTCGGCGGTTCTTCGCCCAATGCAGTCGAAGGCGATGACAAGGACGATGGTGGTGGAGGTGGGGAGGACATGTCCTGAGGCGGTGTTGCAGGTGCTGGAGGCGCTACGAGGAAGCCAGCGAGAGTTGGATAGGTCTGCGCCTGCACAATTTGTCGGAGAGCGGAGAGAATCACGTCGTCGGTCAAGAGCGAGAGCGTGTGAGACCCTCGTTTGCGCTGGAGGTGCTCGAGCTTGTGCAGGATCTCGTCCACGTCCTTGGTGCTCTCGTTGCCGGTCTGGAGGATGACGAGCATATAGTTCTTGACGACCTCGGGGAATTTGTCGATCCAGCTGGAGAGCACGGCGAGTGCGAACTCGTCAAACGTATCGCGGAGCTTGAACACGGTCTGGAGCATACTCGCGTCAGGACTGAAGTGAAGAAGGCACTTCAGCAAGCCATTCAGAGTTTCGACATGCTGATCAGGGTTTGCACAGGCCAGAACCCTCCGAGCCGCCGTCATGAGCGACTTGACTGCTGCTGGCGAGTGCGAGGCCTGCACCTCAGCGATGACCAAGTCCCATAGAACAAACTGTTCCCAGGAGCTCCAGGACAAAGACGCTAAAAGCACACTGCCCAGCCGATTCTTCAAGATCGAGAACTCTTGCAGTACAACGCGCGAACAGATCGTCTGGAAGGTCAACGGCGTGGCAGAAGACAGCAGCAACTGGATCAATGCTTCGTTGCGCCCCAGCAACTTGGACAGGCTAGGATGGTCCAAATGGCGGAACAAGTATGGAAGAATATGCAAAACTGCGGCATCCACCGCAGCCATTTCGTCCTTGGGCCCGGACGTGTCACTGGAAGTCTTCTCCAGTAGCGCAATTGCGTGCGCTCGGGCGTCGTCGATATGCTGACAGAGTGTGAGGTCCTTCATCACCTGCTCGGGGAGATTGCTTCCGATGGCATCAACAAACGCCAAATACGCCGAAAGTGCAGTTTCCACACCCTTGTTTTCGCTATGAGAGCAGCAGAATACCAGAATTCGGAAACCGATCGACACATCACGTGCGTACATCGCTTGCAGGAACGGCAGGAACAGATCTGGGGATTCGCTCAACACTTGATCCAGCATAGAATCGAACACACCAGCGCATGTAGCCTTAGGTGCTTCGCTCATGCTGATCTTGGACGACAAGATAATCCGTTCTAACGAGGAGTACAGAAAAGAACCCAGAGGAGACGCGAGCTCAATCGCGTTGTCCTGTCGAATCCACGAGATCAAGATATCGTTGAGAGACTCGAGGAATCGCTCTGTGGGGCGACTGCAAGGCTCTGGCATCGTCTCCTGTAAACTTCTGAACTCTTCGTGACCCAACACAAGCAACGAAGGAGGCACGTCTGTCGACTTGGCGAGACTGTCGACGGCAGCACCAACGCCGACAGTTGCATCTTCACCAGATTCGGCAATATCTGGAGAGCGGTGAATGTCCTGCAGGAATGAAGACGTGCTCAACGCATCCGACGTGGTCGCGGCAGATCCCGCGCTTGATTCCGAGTGAGATGGACTTTGAGGGTGGCTTGGCGAAGCCGCAGGGCTTCCTGGATGCACTGGACTCTCACGGAGGGGGCTCTCTCTTGCTGGCGAGTTCCGTAGTGGAGAAGAAAACCCCCCAGGAGAGTGCAGCGGACTGGCGGGACTCATTGTCGGGGGCGATGGCGCCTGGGCTTGGACGGAATCAGGTGAAGGGAAGTGCTCGGGGAAGATACGATGTAGCTCGCCTTTGAGTTCTGGTGCATTCGATAGGAGGAGTGGGAATGACTGGAGGACGTGAATGGAAGGAACGACGCCGAGCTTCAAAATCATGGCGAACGCAGTGGAGACACCCTTCTGCATGAGCTGCTTGTTGGTTGCCGATGAAGCAAATTTTTCAACAGCAAACACCAAGAACTGAATCATGGCAAGAGTCATTTGTGGATGGCTCTTCAGCGATTTGACCTATGCCATACACAAGTGTGTGTCACTACTCGTGGCGTTTTCTGCAATACGATAGCATAACTCACCATCAAGAGCATCGCGGGCTCAACGTTCATAATGTTGTCCGACTGCTTGAAGTACAGGTAGTCAAAGAACATGGCCAACTGAACGCGTGCAAGTGTTGTTGGACTCTTGCTGTACCACGTGGAAACAAGTTAAAACAGGATTTACGAGACGAGGACAAATTGACAGTACGTACCACAAAAGGTAAAGCCAGCCGAGAATGTGATACCGTGGAGTGATCTTCGAGCCTAGGATCTGGTTCGATGGGTGATACACCGCGCAAATGTAGCGTACGAGATCAGGTACAAGCGCGTCTGAACCAGGTGCGCCCAAGAACTGGGTAGCAAACCACTTCTGGTATCGAGTGACGTAGCCAAGCTGAACCCGCTCCATCATGAACACGAGATACTCCTCCATTTTGGGCGTCAATCGATACGCCAGATACTTGGGTGGTGTTGGCGTTGCCATCAATCGTGATACAGAAAACACAGCACCATCTTGGTCATTGTCGTCTCGGACAGCTCGAAGTTGCTTCCACAAGGCATTAATACCAGGAATCTACATACCCACACCTGTCAGAGATGCGAACAACAACAACAAAAAAATCGCACATCAACACTCACCTCCTTTGCGTCATTCAATACACGCACGGCCTCTCGTCCAAGCTGGGCCACGTCCGACTGTCGCCGGTTCCAAAGCGTAGTCAGCAGTTCCGTTTCTTGCTGCAGCAAACTGGCGTGGGCTGAGTGACCATGGTGATCCCCCACGATTCGTGCGAACGTGTGGAACACGTATGGAATGAACGAGGTGCATGAAAGCAACCAAGCCTCGTGTTCGATCAAGATACGAACGATGGACGAGGCGAGCCAGACGGATGTGCGACTGCTGTCGCCTGCGGTCAAGTGGCGCATCAACGAGATAATGACCTTGTCGATACCTGGAGCACTGATGTGCACAAGCTCCCGGACAAGCCACAGCAACTGGCTACGGCAGGTGCCTAGCAGCTTGACAAACTTCTGATCCACGAGCTTCTGAAGCCACGGAATGACACTCTTGTAGCTATCGACATTCGCGATCGCCGTGAGATGTCGCAAGTACTGCTTCGCGAGCGGCGGTTCCGTGATAATCGCATACAGCAACGCAATATCCGGTTGAAAGGTGAGCTGCGACGTCGAGTTCCCGCCTGGCGTCGGCGGTGGTTGCTTGAGAATCGCCAGTGTCGCCGCGTCATCCTTGCCCTGGATGGTCTTTTGCATGTGATAAAAATGCGCGTACCACTTCCGATCAAGCTCGTCTGGCGCATCCAATGGCTGGTGGCTCACTAGCTTCGAGTGAGGCGTCTGCAGCGCGTGTCCAGGCGACGAGGGCGCGGAGTTAGACGCGCTAGACCCCGACGCCGGACTGGCTTTGACATGCGCAGGGACACTGCTCACAGGCGCCGTGACGGTCACTGGTGCCGGTGGCGGTGGAGGTCCAGCAGGTGGCGGAGGTGGTGGGGGCGCGTGGTCGTCCGCTGCACTCGCTGGTGGCGGCGGTGGCGCGCCGTCATGCCCGTCGCCCATATCCATGGTCGGTCTCGGAAGGTTGCGTTGTGTGTGCGCCAGCATGGCCGAGTGTGTACTGTGTCTGTCCTCGAAAGTACGATTACGGCTCCGTTAAGTGCGTTCTTCCATATCAGGAAAGGTTCGTATCAAGAGGTTGGTAACAGTCCATAGTGTTGTTCACCCCAGGGACATGGGACAGGATCGCCACAGGCAAAAAGAACCCAAAGAAGCCGAAAGCCCAAGGGAAACCAACCCACTTGCGCGCGCTCCACGGACGTCTGACGGGCACCAAGGCGAGCATCGACGACAGAACGCTGTTGGGGAGTATGCAGCGGTCGACTGGACGCGTTGTGGGCGTCGGAGGCGTCGTCAGTGCCGAGGAACAAGGCGGAAGACACAGCCGAAGCGAAGAAGCGGCCAGCGAGCGCGAAGAATCACCCATTTCCGCGACACCAAAGGAAGATGGAGATGAAAACGTGTCGAACAAGAATGCATGGCGGTTTCTGGACACGAAGGAGACGTATCACTTCTTCAACGACGAGATGGTGCTCAGTACGAACGAGATGCACCACATTGAAGTTGAAGCAGACGCCGTGACACCGAGCGAGAAGGCGAATGCGAAAGTGCCGAAGGTGGTCGAGCCAGAAGACGAATGGAGTGAGGGTGACGATGACGATGGACTTTATAGCAAGCACGACATGCCACGAATTCGGAAAACGTCGTCGCAAACGCTCTTTGAAGATGTCTATCCGACCTTTGAAGACCTGTATCTACCCGATTTGGCTGATATGAACCCAGAAAGACGTGGGCGGCGACGAAGACGGCAAAAGCGTCAAGTGAACCAAGCTCTACGTGCGTTTTGTGATGATTTTCATCTAGGCCAGACATATCTCTACCAGAAACGCTGCGAGTTTCTTCGAGTCTGCCATACTCGGGCAGCAGATGCCGAGAGAGATCGGCTGCACGAAGCTCGCACGATTCAAGAAGCAGAAAAAACGAGTGCAGGATGCCGAGATGCTGAGACATTTGTGTTTCAGAAAGCTGATCTGATCCTCGATGCCAGTGTACCCGAATTGTTTCCACGCAAGTGGCCGCACCTGCCGTATCGGAATCCTCAGGAATGGGAGGACAATCTGCCGGGTATCCTTGAGTTCACCAGACGGGTGACTGAACTCCCAGAAAGAAGCCTCTTGTATGAACCGGTAGATATTGAAAGGTTCATCGTTGACGCATGCACTTTTCTGGAGAAAGCTGGCGTCGATACCAGGTATGCGTATCCTAAACCTTTCGGAGCTCATCCAGGTGCTCACTCTTGTCTGTTTCATCTCCTAGATGTGAAGAATCGCAAGCTATCGAGTCGTCGATGTCAGAGACAGCTTTGGCTGCAATTTGCGCCTTACTCGGGGTCGCCGTTAGGCTCCAATCATTCTCACTCCTCATGTTGGTGGCGGATATGCTGGTGAGGCAACCTGAGCACAATTCGTTTCACGAAGGAGAGCACCTCTCAGAGTTGTTGCCTCTGTTCAACCTCAACTGTCGAAACCTGAAATGTGCATATTCGAATCGAATCTACCCGGCCCCGTTCTCTCGTGCCCTCGTCTCACAATGGAAGTTATGTGCTTACCAGCCTTCAACGAGTGATGCGATCGCCACGGATGGGCAACATCTGTATGTTTTTGGACGCTCCGGTTTATTGAAGGTTGGGACTGGTTACGGGGGTACAATTCGCGACTACGTCTACGATTGGAACAAGTCCTACGTTCGAGGCCGTGATGCAGAGCGCTCATGGCTGTGCTCCATCGGATCATACTTGTACTGTCGAACAATCCTGATGTCAGCAAGCCGAGTCGACAGGATCTCCACGAGTGACTTACGCCAAGTCGACGAGTTAAACTTCGGTCCTAACCCCTCTAGTCTGGATAATCCGGGAAGTTCAAGCAGTGTCTATGCCATGGTTACGGATGGAAAGGATCTCCTAACAATCAAATGTGTCGATGGACTTAAACGCTCCAGTCGCAAGAAAAGTCGGAGTACTAAGGTGAAGAAGATACCATTGAAGGATATGGTGAAGACTTCAGGGTCGAAATCAGCGCGAACCACAAGTGATGAGACTGATATTCACGTTGGTGATCGTGTTGTTCGTGGCCCAGATTGGAAATGGGGGAACCAAGATGGGGAACAAGGAGGCGTCGGAACTGTCGAGAGGATCAGTACCTGGGGTGGCGTTAAAGGATGCGGCATCACTGTTCGATGGGACAAGAATCAACGAGTCAATACCTATCGGTGGGGAGCCGAGGGATGCTACGACTTGATTGTCGTGGTCGAGAGTGACGGCATTATCAAGGAGAAGAAGCCACTCCCGAAAAAATCCAGTCAAACCAAAGCCCCCGTTGAAGAAGAAGCTCTCCCTCGGCACCAATTCTGCGTGTATCGTCATGAGGTATCGAAGCTCATCTCTGTTTGCGACCTGGACGACGCGATCATCGATCAGTTCTTGGATATATCCCCCGATAAAAGCAAGGAAGCCAGCTTGAAAACTGACGAAGATGGTGCTATGCTCTCAACTCTTCATGCCCATATGCTTCGTCTCTCCGATTCCGTTACATCGTGGATGTGTGATGGTGGAACAGCAGAGTGCTTGGGAGATAACTCTGGTGAGAGATATCGCTGCGTCGCTGGATGTGATTACGATCTGTGTGAAGTTTGCATGCACACAACTTTGATGGGCAAAGAACCTGCGATCACCTTGATGGAACTTCTTCATCGCCCTCCAGATCAAACAGAGCAAGCCGACACAAAATCTGACGGAGATACAGCCGCAACCACTGCAACTGAAGCGAATGTCTTAGGCGATGAAAAAGATACAGCTTCGCTCACTGCGTCTGAGGTGGTAAAGACAAGCATCGACGTCCCTGAGACAGAAGAGGTGGCCAACGTTCGGAAATTGGAGGAGCTGTTTGAGTTCTGGTGTGGCCTCTACTCTAAGCGTGAGTGTTTAATTGCACTGAGACGGTCTGACTACGTCATGGATGAAGCTGCAGCATGGTTAGAATCTTGTGCTCATGATCTTCGGTGCAAAAAGATCATTCCGACTGTCGAAGCTGTCAATTTGGTGCTACCCGCCACAAGTGGGGTTGTGCTGGATCCGGTCTTGTTGATTGCCGGTTCATTTTATGCAACAACTGATCAGCTTTGCATTCTTTCACCCCCTGGGCTGTGCCAGGGCGACAAATCGAAGCGTTTGCACTCAGGAGACGTAGCTTGGTTTTTCTCTCTGGTCGATGGGATGTTGTGTGGTGGCGAAAAGGCTTCGGTTCCTTTGAGGGGAGTGTCTGCTGGTTCATTGATCTGCGACGACGCCCTCCGACAGCGTATAGTGGTTTATTCGGGCTATCTCAACTGTGTTGAAGAATTCGTAAAACCCCAGCTTGAAAGTGCTGGCGCGCCTGATAGCGAGCTCATCGTCACTGAATCGACGCCAGTGCGAGCAATTGGTCAGTTCATCCATGATAACATCCACAGGATTTCAGCGAGGCGTTGGCTACTTCCTTCTTTGAAGCCTATTCGTGCGGGGCTACAGCAAATATTGTTCCAAGCAGAACGGGAGTCAAGCATTGGAGTGGTATCCGCAAGATCTGACGGTGGGGAGAGCTTGAAATCAAGATCCAGACGGATCAAGAACATCCGGGTGCGTTTGGCTGAGTTGGAGCGGCTGGGCCACACAGATCGATGTGGGTTCACTGTACCATATTGCATGGACTTCCATGAACGGGGCTTGCTCAGTTTACTACGTGGTTTAGCGTATTACTCGGGCGAAGACCGAATGTGCGTTTGCCTCAGCCAGACTGCTCAGTTGACCGATATCTTGGTGAACATGTTATTAGATCTCTTGAAGGTCGGTTGCCGAGTCAAACCACCTTCATGCTGGGCGTCAATTATCAACATCGTCTGGATGCATATGGTGAAACTATCACACGGATGCCTTCTGAAACGACATACCAGGGACTCCGAAACACGCCTGCACACTCAAGCTGTTGACTCTGCTCAAAAAGCTATCATCTTGGGCATGCAAGTTGAACTGTTTGCCTACCGTGATGGTGATAACTTCATGTGTGATCTACTGGAAACGGCCCTCAAGTCGTGGTCGACGTTGCCACGTGGATATGCTGAAATTATGCTGCGGACAGAGTCCCCCTCTGTTTTGCGCTCGGAAGACGCTTGCTTGGCATTATTCATAAGACGGCTTCTAACTCGTTTTGGAGACGAAGGCAGCTCCGGCTTGTCACGCATCGTGAAGTCAACATCGACTATACGGCGACTGAGCTCAAGTCTCTTCGTGCTCAGGAATATGGAGTTTAAGCAACTTCGTTCTTGCGCAAAAGTGTCATCCTCTCCTGTTGACCAAGCTCTACACTCTCTATTCAATTCTTGCTCGATCCCGTTCCATGAAGAAAGTCTGGGAAGCCGGAAGGATAAAAGCTTCTTGGTGTTTGAAGGGTTCGCTATGGAATGTCTGAGGGCTTGTGAAAATCTACTCGGTGAAAACGAGCAAGATTCTACTGACATTCAATTGTCGGTCTGCGGGACAATCCTACCGATGATTCTAGCGTCGATGTCCTCATTCGCACACCAAGTCTCAGATGTATTGCTAGATCGACTCATTGCATTTTCGCGTGTGGTATCGACGACAGCGCAGAAATCCTCGTCGGGTGACAAGCTACAAGATGATTCGACCCTGCTCGCTGACATTCGATTGATCGAAAGCTCGCATCCATACACGAGGAGTCAATCGATGTTGAGGCAAGTTGTGCGCATTCCTGGTGCTAACTGCCTTCACATCGACTTCGACCCACGTTGCAGTACCATTGGCGAGGCGGATTTCGTGTTCGTTACTCCCGGCCATGTGTGGCTACACTCGGACCGAGCACCTTTCGGCGAAAGTGGCATCGCTGACAATGGAGGGTGCTTCTTTGGTACACAAGCGAACGGAAACTGGCCAACTCATGGTGTGACCGTGTGGGGTGATACGGTGACTATTATGCTGTGTGCAACAAGTCAATCTCGCGACGGAGGTGACACAGCTGACAGAAGGAAATGGGGTGTCAAATGCTCTGTTCGCGGTGTTCATGTCAAGTATCGATATCCATGGCTAGCCGAGTTGACGCGTATTTTGGCACACACTGCTGGTGCTGTTTTGCGGGGACAAGCCAAGACTTCGAGCACCAGACTTCATGCTCGCGAGAAGGGGATAATTCAGTGGATTTGTGAATTCGATTCTCATTGCGAAGTGCTATCAGTGAAGCAAGCTGCAATTGCTGAAGAGGTAGCTCGGGATACCGCTGAAGGTGCGAGGTTCATGGAGTTATTCTTGAAATCGGCAGCACCGCGAAGAAGCAAGATTGGTGCTTTGGCTGGTCCAACGTGGGATGATTCCTTAAGGATTGTTCTCGCTGTGCTGATCTGTTCTTGCTCCGTTGACCAATCCGAGTCTGAAGGTGACATGTTCGCCCAACTGTTATCCAGAGAAGTGGATTATCTTGTACAAGAGTTCGTCAAGGTGGAACAGTGGATGTCGCGACAAGTGCAATTACGCAAGGAGTGGGTATGCATGTGCGAGGAGGAAACAAATTTGACGGATATGATAGAGCGGTTCACCGGCAACGATGAGAAGGTACTCGAGCTATGTAAGTTACAACAGATCGAAGTTGAAGACAAGAGCATCGACAGCCTGATATCAACTCTCCATGGTTTGGCCGAATCCAAGCAGACGTCGCAACAAGATCGTGGATCACACTATGAATACGTTGCCAGTGAAGTCGCATCAAAAGCGAGGTTTCTGTTGGATCGGACCACGAGGCAGAAGAACCGCGAAGGCGCGCATATAGAGCACCAGTCTTCATGCAAGTCTCGGAGCATATCTCTGACGCGATTCTTTGAGAGCCCTATCTCCGCTGGCACCTTGTCTCGCATTCAAGTGGACCAGGCGAATGTTCTGCTATCCCTTGACAATGGGCTTCGCATACTCAAGCAGTTCAATGCCAATTTGTCGATCCACACGAATGTTCCGTTGCTTATTGGCACCATTCCTGCAATCGCTCGCTCGATTCGTGACCGGCTTATCGCACTGGTGGACCCAAATGTTCGATCGGCTGTCTCATGCAGGTACGACTGACTGACTGATGTCATTCTTATGCTGTAACTAACACCCATGTGATGATTTCCAGGGTAAACAAATGCGTGAGTGACCTGAGCGCAATCATTACGGACTCATCGGTTCCGGTGGCTCATCGACTGGCTGCAATTGCTGATTTTGTCACATTATCCGACTTGTGCACCTCCTCAAAGTCCCTTGTGGACGGTTTCCGCGGCATTGCCGATATGTTGCTTCAGCCTACCAACGCCTTGATGTTTGCGAGAAATCACTCTCACACTGAGCTTATCTGGATGGCGTTTCGCAGTGTTTTTGGCCGGATATTGGAATCGGTCGACTCCTCAAAAGAAGTTCGAAAGTATGCGCTGTCAATCGTCTCGGATCTCTATGACCGACATATTGATGCGACTTCCAAGTCAATCAGTGTTGATGAAGCTCATGTCATATCTCGCCTTGCCCTCACAGTCATGGCGAGCGCTCACGTATTCGACACCGATCTCTCAGTGGCTGAAGATTGGGCCCGAAGGATGTTCAGGCTGCTGCGGGTCGACGGTCTTCCTGCGGTTGTTCATGTGGCAGCGATTCGGTTTCTCCGTCGCCTCTTTACTCTGAATGACGCTCTCTGGACGAAAGCTACCAAGAGTAGCGTCGACACGACACGCGTGCTACTTGAGAGGATTGGTCGATTGCTATCGAATGCGGGATACACTGAATCAAGAGATGAGTCGGGTGATATGGATTGCTGCACATTAATTTTCGAAGACGCGAGGGTGCATGCAAAGGTTGCTGAAGCAATTGAATCGGTAGGAGAGCCTGATATCGAGTACCTGAAGATTGAAATCGAAGAGCGTGACGTGGGAACAACTCCTGCAAACTTGGACCGTTCTGAAGAGGAATCGTCGATGGTGCATCGGAATGTCCGATGTGATGGTTGCAACCAGAGCCCTCTCCGCGGATTTCGATTCAAGTGTTCCATTTGCCCAAACTTCGACCTCTGCTCGAAGTGTTATTTGAATCATGATCACAACGCCGAACATCAGTTCGTTCGAATGGCCGACTCGGGAGGTACTGGTGAGCTTTTGTTGCCAAGATCCAAGGGAGGCGGAATAATTCCAGCTGCGTCTGTGGTCGGTTCGAAACACTGGAAGGGAACAGTCCTATCAGCCTATCTGACGAGCTACGGGTACGCGGTTTACACCCGAGGAGATGCACGAAGGTGCATTGATACGGCTCACAAGCTATCCGAACTCGGTTTCTTGGCAACGGTTGTGAAGCGCTTCGATCTCGAACGAATCCAGAGATTGAGTGATTGCAATGGACTCACTCAGGCATCTCTTGAACCCGGTTCGGCCCGAATGAGTCGACGCTCATCTACTTCGTCTTCATCGTTGCGAAAAGCCGATCGAGGAGTTGTCTCAACTGCGAATCGAAATGTGGCACTTCGTGCGGATCTGATGATATGTGAACAGGTTGACGATCTCTCGATTTTGGCTCCAGAGCTCATCGCTCTGACACGAGAACTATTGAACCGGTCTTACGAACGAAGCAACAACCTTGTGGAGCCCATCGAGCAATTAAATCTAGTGTTGACGCAGGCTCCAGATCTTCTAAATGAGGCGACAATCTCACCTGTGGTCACGCCCGACTACTATCAGGTGCTTGGCTTAGCCCACGTACTGGGTGGATTTCGGGAAGTCCTGAGAATTGGTGGCAATGTCATTCTACAAGATCAGAAAGAAGCCACAACTCTTCGCGGGGTCGTAGTCGAATACATGCCAGGCAATGAAGACGCATACGTACTTGTTCAGCCGTCCACGAGGTTGAAGGCAACAAGGTGTGAAGTGGGCGAACTTACACCGATATCTGAGCTGCTGGTTCGCGAAGACCTTCTTCGATCTGCTGATGGTTTAGTACCAGTGTTCTGTTCGATCATCAAGATGGCCCTTTCAAGGAGAAATGCGAAAGACTGCAACCGAACCGGAACTCTCATCACTGAGATCATTGTGGCTTGGTTGCGGCTACTAAGTGTGTCAATTCCCAGTTTACCTTCGATTCTGGACAACCAGACCGTATCGGTGAGTTTTATTTGTATGCATTATTCCACGGATCGCGCTGACAAAATAAATGTCGTGACTTTCCACAGCGTCATGGAAACGCTCCTCTGATGCTGTTTCAGCTTGCAAAAGAATGCGCGACAGGTTTCAAGGTGGACGAGCTTGAAGTGAAGAGGGGGATCTTGCGTAGTATGCAAGAGCTGTTCTTCAAGTCTCAGCATCTGTCAGTTGCCACTCGGCCGATATCACGTGCCATTTTTTCGCGTGATGATTCGAATGTGTATCGACCGGATGGAAAGACACTCTCGGATTCGACAGACTTCTTGTTCAACATGTATGCTTATTCGTCTCGTAGTGAGCTCCCTCAACACTCGGGACGAAATAAGCTGCTTGAGTATTGGGAGAAGAATGTGATTCCAGCAATCGAGTCGTATGTCGCGGGTTCATTCAAAAGTTACGAAATGGACTACTTCTTCGCTCAACTGCGAGAGCCACTCCGGGAAGGTAACTCTGCTGCTGCAATGAAAATCGCGTTCACTTTGTGTGATGGCCATGTACCATCTGGCTGCCACTACCCGAACCCAGATACCGATTGGACCGCACTCCAAATTGATGACATTGAGGTGGGCGAGCGCTATCTCGTGTGCAACCAGAAGACGGACGCATCCGACTGGCCAAGAAAAATGCTGTGGACCATTGGCCACTGTGGTGTTGCGCGTGTTGTCAACCCCTCGGGAATGGTTCTGTTGCAGCTTTGGAATCCAGAGACTTCGCGCTTGGAAGAATGGTGGTATCTTGTCGATCATCTCAAATCAAGTTGTGAAGTGCAATCAGTGTCACAATCCTCGGTCGATGCTTTTGAAAATGCTGGAGAGAGGCTGCTAAAAGTCAGCAAAGATCTGATCGGCGCGTTCGCGAGAGTGTGTGTGTTCGAATGCCTCAAGCTTGACCCTGATTTGTTTCTCTTTGGTGATGGTCGTCAACCGAAGATGAAGAAACATTTCAATATCGTGGAACTCCTTCGCATGGTGGCTAAGGCTGAACTTGGACGAGAAGAACGTGCAATCCTCGGTGAAAATGTTGGTAAGGGTGACCTTCAACCAAATCGCGAATTGAAACGGTATGAACTGGTCAAGTGTCTACAAGCCGTGTTTGCAAAAATATTCGACCGCAGCTTTCCACTACTTGAGGGAAAACCAGAAGAGCACATGTTTGCAGCTAAGGCAGCAAAGATCCAGAACTCAAGTAAGGTCTCGGCGACGTCAACAGCGAGGGGTGGATCGGTAAGGCACGCTCATGAAACTGCCAACCCGAAAGCAGAGGCCCTAAGGCATCGGTACAAGTTAATGGAGACGTTGCTGAATGAACAAGGACGAAGCTTTGACGCATCAGCTGCTTTCTTGCAGCAGAATGCACTTATGGTATCGAGTGAAAGTCCACCAAAGCCATTGGTTATGGTCCACGTCCCAGAAGCAAGCTGTTTGGTTTTATCTTTTGCTGTTCACCCGGTGCTCATGGATTTACCTGCAGGCAGCAGTCTGGAGTTTTTCCGAGATGAGCGATGCACTGATCGCATCTTTGGGTTCTTCGGTGAGAAACGAGGATTGAACTACTTGCCCTCGATAGTTGTTCCAGGCGATCGGTGCTACGTCAAAATCTCCCAGGGGGCTTATGCACGCTACAAGTTCCGTGTCGATCCTCTCACACCAGATTTCGGACTAGCGCTGTGGATTGCGGAGGAACTGTACCAACGCCTACTAGTTGTGCCGTTCTCCGTGTTCGAGTTGGAGTCGATCATGACATCGCTATTGAGCGGAATCGCCGAATACGTTGTTGGTACATCGTTGCCACCTAGCGTCAAGGCTGTGGTTTTCCAGCTGATCTCCAAACTGATCAACTTCGCAATTTCGCGGTCTCTCTTCAACGCTATCCCTGTGGCAAAGCTCTCTGCATTGTCACATGAATTATCAATCGCGTACGAGAATGAGAAAACTACGCAGAAGGGGTTATTCTCACTGTACACACACCAAGTGACAGAACTTTTATCCCTCGTCGAAGAAGTTTGTCGGTTGAAAGGAGCTTTCACTCCAGTATTCACTGGTGCGTGGTGGGGTGACTTCGTTCGGATGGCATCGTTTACTCGCGTATTTGTTGCGAAAAAAGAGATCCTGGGAACAGACGCATTTAAACGTATCTATTGCGGACGTGCCCCCGTTCAAGAGGTCAGAGCCGCAGCAACACTTCTCAAAGAACGTGATGTTTATTGCGAGCGCCTTATCTTTGTCCAGAAGCTGCCAAGAACCGATCAGATTGAGTGTATTCGGGCTGCTTTATCTCGGTTCATCCGACGTATTGCACTGGAAGAATGTGGCGAGGCCGACGATCAGAGCGTGTTTTCTGCTGTCAGCGTGACGAGGCTTGGTATTCTCGCGCAAGTTCTTCATCTCCCCGTCGATGAAAGTGGGCATACTCAAGGGTATGCGATCGTTGATTTAGGTCGTGAAGACATAGTAAACAACGTGATCCTGCGTCTACAGAAGCAAAAGTTCGAGTTTGTTGGTGCGGCCACTGAAGAAGACACTCAACTCACAGAACAATTGCGGAGTTTGCAAGACGGGGTCGATGCAATTGGTAGGTCATCAGAGACTCCAGTTTCGACGGAAGACAACATGTGGCCGTGCGGTGTTTGTACTCTAGAGAACACAATGAAGGATATTGAGTGTGCAGCTTGCGGGTCGCCAATTCCTCCCGAATATGCAGATTTAGCTAGTCACCACACTCCAGCTACCAGTGATCCAAGTGCCAACGACAATTCTGCATCTGGAGAAGAAGATGCAACAGAATGTGATGGGTGGTCTTGCGAATCGTGCACCCTCGTGAATCTTTGGGAGGACTTTGAGTGTGCTGCGTGTGGAAGCGAGCGAAATCCAGATCTTGAACCACCAGCCGCTGCTCACACGGATGGTGGTGACCATCAGCAAGAAGATACGTCAACGAAGACCGATGGTGGCTTACAGCATCAAATTTCAGCAGTTCGAGTGGTGGATTTGTTCCGGATAGCAGAGAAGGGCCGTGTAGCTCAAGTGGAAAGCTTTCTTGCTACGAAAATTCTTCGCTTCGGCTCTACAACCAACGATCACCAATATTCGGAGGAATTTGCTGCCTTGCTTGAGCATGATGCCTTGAGAGGTGAGCTTGTGGGCGCTCACCAAGGTAACTCGGAGCAATCATCGGCAAATATTGGTGCAGCTGCCAGTGCGGACAAGCTCGGGTCACTTGTGTCGGCAAACCAGACTCTTCACGCGTCACTACTTGCCGATTCGTGCACGTTGTTCGAGTTATATCGATGTCTTCGCCGTGTCGGTT
Source organism: Pythium oligandrum (assembly GCA_020085045.1). NCBI lineage: Eukaryota > Oomycota > Peronosporomycetes > Pythiales > Pythiaceae > Pythium > Pythium oligandrum. Next base: position 453,270 of record JAHRIK010000014.1, on the reverse strand, counting down.
ACGATCTCGATTTCCAACTCAGCCACTATCCATGTGTTGATGAAGCTTTGAATACGCAAGTCAAGTGGACGCATCAGATGGATATGCAACTCATTGCCTTGAGCCGGAATCTGAGTGCGAGTATTGGAGTTTTATCACTTGCTGAGTTGAGTTTGTCCCACCTGAGTTCTGCTTCTGCGGGGGATTATCCGCTATTGTCGATGCTCGAGACTAGAGATTTGCGGTTACGCTTCCAGATGCTCAAGGCGTTCAACATCATGCTGTTAGATGCATTGCCGTTGGTCAATCTTCATCAGTCAAGTGATCCAAATTCACTGAGAATGCGTCTGATGGCGATACGCCAGTTGATCTTTCCGGCTGTGAAGATCCGCTTCTTTGCGCAGACTCAAGACAACGCAAACTTGGCTTGCTCGAATATGGCCGATCAGGGTAATAAGCGGCCGATGGTTACCCTCGATCGCCGACGAATCGTTGCTCGTCGATCTCCGACTGCGCCACTTTTACTGCAGAATCCGGAGACGTCACTTTTTGGATCCACAATGCAGCAGCTCTCGAAAGTGCAGCCGTCTTTGCTGCGAGCCAAGCGTCCCACGGGAGCAAGTGATCCATTCGTGTCGTTCATCGTCATCTTTGCTGGGGAGCACGTTGTTGGAGAGGGTGGACCGTATCGTCAGCTCTTCAATGATATCGCTACGGAGCTTTTATCTCCTGGGAATCCACTATTTGTGCCAACACAGAACAACGTCATGAAGATTGGCGAATACCGAGAACGTTATCTCCCACGTCCGAGTAGCACTTCTAAGGAGCTCATTCGCATGTACGAGTTCGTGGGGTTACTGATGGGTTGTTGCCTTCGCACGGGTGTCCGCTTGAATATCCGACTGGCACCTATTGTGTGGAAAATGCTTGTGAAGCAAAGTCTGGCTGTTTTAGATCTCGAGCACGTCGACTGGTCACTGTGTGAGAGCTTGAAGTACCTCGAAGCTACTGCATTCGATGCCTCGACTGGTGATGATGATATTCTGTACGAGTCATTCACGACTACTCTGAGCGATGGAAGTTGTGTGGAGCTCAAGCCTAGAGGCGCAGATATTGCCGTCACCAAGCTAAACTGTAAGGAATACGTCCGCCTCGTGAAGACAGCTCGATTACAAGAATGCAAGCCTCAGGTTGATGCTATGCTTCGTGGAATTGGAAAGATCGTGCCTGTTGAACTTCTTCAATTATGCACCTGGTCGGAGCTACAGCAATGGGTCTGCGGCAGCCTGGACATCGACATCGAACTACTCAAGGTAAGTGTTATCTTTGAACGAAGCATTGGAAGCTCACCGATGTGGCTCATAACTTGTTCTCCTTTCTACAGCGTCACACGAGGTATTCCTCTGGTATGACGCCAGATAAGTTCCCGCATCTCGAAATGTTTTGGAAGGTCTTGGCATCATTCAGTGAGGAGAACAAGAGAAAATTCATCAACTTTGCATGGGGTCAAGATACACTACCAGCCGATGATGCCGAGTTTGATCGTACGCACACACGGCTACTCGTCAAGATGCCTACAGGAAACAATCAAAACCAAGACGTGATGCTGCCCAAGGCAGATACATGTAAGCTGCATGTGGGTCATTTTGATTCTGACAGTGTTTAACTAATACCCGGAGTATGTAGGTTTTTTCAACATTGAGCTCCCTGCATACTCATCGGAAGCGATCATGCGGGAGAAGATTCTCTTGGCCATCACGCTGTGTACCAGTATGGATGGTGACGACCAAGCTGGTCGGCTAGAGATTTACTATGCTGGTGACGAGTACGACGACCATTTGGAGTAGATCAACGGCGTCGGCGATCGCTAATTCACTGTTTATGTATACCTCGTAACCTCTGTATGTTGTATGGGAAGGTTGTATTTGTGAAAATATGCGAGATGAAACCACTGTTCTAGTACGTGATTTGCAGCTCAGGATATCTCTCTTTGATGGCAGCGGCGGCTTCTTTCGGAACACTGAGGGGTCAATCACAAGAATGGGGTAAGTCATCATTTCGCAACAGCACAAGTGACTCGAGTAACGCACAGGGTGTATCGGAAATCAATTTTCTTCAGGCGCTTCCGCTCGGGTTCCTTCACTTCATCGCCACCAGTGCCCTCGTCAGGATTAACTTCCGCCTTGGGGCTGGTTGCCCCATCAGTTACTGGCTTCGGCACATCTAGCTCGCCTTGGGCTTCCATTTTCGCAGTGATCGTGGAAATGATGGCCTTAGATAACAAGGTTTGTTAGACGGACTGCCGAACTGAGCCATTCAGATGAAAAATCTCATCCATACATCAGTTGTGACTGTCTTGACGCCGCAGAGGTTGATCTCCTGGATATTACGACCATTAGTTGCAATGAAATGGAGGAGCTGATCGCTGATGATTATGGAAACAACAGTGTTAGAGCAACCGACGAATTCGAATGGCACAAGCAGTGCCACGTACGTGATGCCGACATTCCAGTGCACGCAGAGCCGTGACATGCTTTCGCGCTTGGTCAGTAGGGCGATGATCGCGTCGTCCGTAACGGCACAGTATCCGATCGCCAGGCTGTGGATCTTGCGGCACTTGGCCATGATGGTGCGGATCGTTCTGCACACGAATCGGTCAGTAAAGCCTTTCCTTTCAGGCGTAACAATGGACGGTGTGCTTACTGATCTGTGATGGCATGTCCAGAGATGTGAACGCGCGTGAACTTGGAGTGGTTTGGGTGTTTTTCAATCAGCTTGGTGACCCCCGCGACTGTCATGTTGAAATTGCCACCAACATCGATGCTCTTCATCGGCAATATCGATCATGAGAAATTTGCTTTGGCAGTCGACACGGAGTTGACATACCTGTAGTTTTGGCGCGTGCTTGCGAAGGTGATCAAGTGACAAGTCTGTGAGCTTCCGACAGTTCTCGAGGTTCAGGTCCTTGATCTCTGCAAAGATGACACAACCAGTAAGTCGACTTGCAAGCCCGCCCTCATCGTTGCCAGTGGAATACCTGGACAGTTCTTGAGCAGGACTTCAATCGCGTCGTCGGTCAGTCTGAAACATCCCGAGAAATTGACCGTGTGCAGCTTGGTGCAGATCTTGGTGAGCTGTAGAACCACAAGAGGATTAGCCTGTGACGCTTTTCTCGGCGTCGTGAGGACAACTACGTACGCGTGTGATGAACGTGGTCGAGATCTTGGCGCCGCAGATCTCCAAGCGCGTCATACTGGCGTGGAAGAAGCTGTCGGGCAGCGTGTCGTCGCCCACGCGGCCACTCTGGAGCAGCGCGCGGATAGTCTCCTGCTTCACCTTGTGCGTACGTGACTTGGACGGCTTGCTGATGCGGTGCATGCGCTCGAGCGTAGCATCGTTGATGATCTGGTCCACGCAGCGACCCGACTTGGAGATGTACTTGAGCACGAGCTTCTCGAGCTCGGGAACTTCGCGACGGAATGCCATGACGCTGCTCGATGGAGCTGCTCGTCGAGTGCGCCAAGAGGACTAAGTACGCAGATGGGAACTTAGTGAAAGTGCGGGTGAGCGGGGGCTTGTATTGGGATAACTAGTGATGTGGCAGGGCTAGGGTTCAGGAGGTGAAGAAACCAGACCTATCGCAAGTACTGAGATACGATAGACCCGATCCGTCGGTCGCCACAGTGGCATCGTCACACTGTGGCCAAAACCGAGTGGCGCTTGGTGCGACAGATCGAAGTCGCAGGTGAGCTTGAAGCCCACGCGCGCAAGACCATCGGATTGACTCAACTGTCATTCCGGCTTTTCGTCGACAGCAGTGCTATCGTCTATCGCGCTCGTGGTTAGTCCAGCTGGTTCGTCCACACACTTGTTGGCTTATCCACTCGACGCGCGACCGTTATCCGATCCCGTCGTTAGTCCCAGTCTAACCGTTTAGAGAGAAATGAAGTTTGGCAAGCAGCTCGAGATCTCGGCCAACCCCGAGTGGCGCGAGTACTACGTGCAGTACAAGCGCCTCAAGCGCCTCATCAAGCGCGTGGCGTTCGCGGTGGAGAAGCACACCAAGCGCCAGGAGAAGCGCAAGCTCAAGTTGGCGCAAGAAGCGAATCCTGACGGCACCTCGATCTCGCTCTCGCTCTCGCCAGTGCCAACGTCGTCGCTTGACCATGTCAAGCTCAACGTGGGCGAGAGTTCGCCTTTGTTGCCACCTCAATTGACGTCGGAAGAGTCGAGTATTCACGACGTTCATGCGGCGCGAGATGATTTTTGGGACGTTACGGACGAGAACCTCAAGACGGTGAACGATTTCTTCGCCGGGAAGATCGTTTCGATGAAGAAGCTCTTGAAGGACTTTGAAGAAGGATTGCATGACGAACAGGCCTCGCACGGCCACGTCCACGCGCGTGGCCGCTCGTTGTCGCTCTCACAAGGTGCGTTTGATGAAATGATGTGGCCACCATGGCGAAACTGATGGCGATTGTGTGTAGCGGACCACGGTTTTGCAGCGTTGCAGGACATTTATGATACCCTTGTGGACTTGCGCACTTTCGTGCAGATCAACCACTCGGGTTTCCGCAAAATTGTCAAAAAGGTTAGTCCGTGGTATTCCTCCTAGCGATCACCCGAAGTCTGACAAGCGTACGTGCTGATGTCAGTTTGACAAGACCATGAAGGAGAGCAACTTGGAGGGTTTCATGAAGCGCCTTGAGAGCGAGCAATTTTACGCCTCGAACGATGTCAACGCTCTCTTTGACCGCGTTTTCCGTCTCACATCCAAGGACAAACTCGAAGCAGGCAACATGGAACGCCGCATGCAGAAGATGCAGGGCGACCAGCACTCGCTCTTGCGAAAGGTAGAACCGGCAAACAATGGTTTTGGTCACGAGAGAGCTAACCCATGATGCGTTCCTTTTGGTTAGGTCAAGTTCGTGCCATTCTGCATTGCCGTGTTCTTATTCGTGTTTTTGCTAATCGTCCGGGTCACGCCAAAAGGTTGGTGCAGTTGGCCTCTTGTCTTACTGTAACGGCTTGAAGTCTAATCAGATACCGGATATTGGTTAGGTCACGACGTTCAACAGCGATGTCTCGCCATGTTAGTCTTTGTGACTACGCTCTGGGTGACCGAGGCCGTGCCCTACTTTGCAACGGCACTGCTCGTGCCACCACTCGTCGTTTTCCTGCGCATTCTCAACAACAAGGCCAATCCAGATGAGCTCCTCACTGCCAGTATGTTTGTCGAGTCATTACGGTGATTCTTTACATTGCTAACAGTGGTTTGTGAACAGAGGAAGCTGCGAAGGAAGTGATGTCTCAGCTCGTGAACCACACCACCATCCTCATTATGGGCGGGTACGTTGCGAGGTATTCCTGCTCTTGTTCCATGTAGCCGCTCACCATGTTTATTGGTTAGTTACTCCATCTCGGCGGCGTTTGCCAAGTGCCAGATTGAACTCTACATCGCTGCCTTCCTCCAGCGCCGCTTTAAGAAGAGTCCGAACCTCTTCCTTCTCGCCATCATGATGATGGGTCTCTTCCTTTCCATGTGGATCAGCAACCACACGGCGCCGGTCCTCTGTGTCTCGGTGTTGCTTCCTATCATCCGCGACTTCCCGACGAACAGCATGTATGTCAAGACTCTGCTCATTGGTCTTGCATTTGCCTGCAACCTCGGCGGCATGATGACCCCCATCTCGTCGCTGCAAAACACACTCGCGGTCTCGTACTTGGAGAAGCACGGCTACATTATCTCGTTTGGGCAGTGGATGGCATTGGCCGTCCCCTTCTGCACCATTTCGACAATCTTGGTACGTCGTGTTTGCCCAGCGTCTGGGTGGGTACGATCTGACCTTGCTCTCTTGTGTAGTGCTGGCTCTTCCTGTTGTGGGTCTTCAACCCACAAGACGCCAAGTACATCCCGCAGATTGTGTATGACCAGAAGCAGAAGATCAGCAGCCTTCACATTGCTGTTATCTCCCTGACGTTGCTGACGATCGGTCTCTGGGCGACTTTCTCGGTCACCAGCATGACGTTCGGTGATCTCGGCATTATCTCGCTCATGTTCATGGTACGTGCTCCTGTCATGCGTCGGGTTATGCTGCCGCCTTCTGATTCGCTTGGGACATATTCTTGTAGTTTGTCATGTTTGGCACGGGTATGCTTAGCCAGTTCGACTTTAACTCGTTCTCATGGCACATCCTCTTCCTCATTGGTGGTGGCAACGTACTCGGCGATGTAAGTCCGTTGATTAGTTTGCTCTGTGTGCGTTAGCTCACCCTTAATTTCTGAGCAGGCAGTGCAGCGCTCGGGTTTGTTGAACACATTGAGTCAGTCCGTTATCCAATACCTTCCGTCTGGAAGCGTCTGGGTGATCACCATCTCGCTTTGCATGCTCGTGCTTTCTCTCACGACATTCGTCTCGCACACTGTTGGGTCGATCATCTTGCTTCCAATCATCGTCCAGATGAGCATCGAGATCGGTCATCCACACATCCCTGTCATCTCGTGCGCTCTCGCCATATCTGCTGGTACGCCTCGCCGTAGCGTCTTTACTCTGTGTACACTCATTCTGACCCGTGTTGTCTATAGCCATGGCTTTGCCGTTCTCGTCGTTCCCTAACATCAACTCGCTCCTGGTGCTCGACGACCATGGCCAGCCGTACCTCCAAGTCCAGGACTTCTTGCGCGTTGGCATCACCTTCTCCATCATCACGGTGGGGCTCATCGTTACGTTGGGCTTTGGTCTCATCATCGGCGTGCTCGGTTACGACATCGAGCCTGTGTTCCTCGCCGTCTCGCCCTAAGAGCCATGTACATGCAGGACGGAGTTTGAATTGGGCTTTACTACTTGCAACTAGAACGATCGACTATACTTTTTAATCTCATATAGAATCTCCTGCGTCGTGACAATGTCGTTATTGAACGGCGGTGGACGCTGGTAACTCTTCTTGATGATCTCGACAAAGCGTGTGTAGTAGAGCAGCAGCTGGGTGAGCACCTGCTTAAGGATCTCCATGCCGTTGCGGAAGTTGGAAAAGTACTTCATAATATTGCTGTTCATCTTCTCGATCCCGCTCTTCCACGTTGCCGCGAACTCACGAACGATACGCTCGATCTGTGCCGTGTCCACGTCGTAATTTGCCGAAACAGTAGTCGTCGTGCCTGAACTTGTGCGGCCGAGGACGGCGCCTTCGTTCTGGCGCACAAAGAGAATCATCTTGCCGTACCATGTGATGAGTTCCTCTTCCACAAACTTTTCGCGTTGTGAAGCCAAAAGCTCCTCAAACTTGGACGATTCGTCCGAGACGATGCGTTTCTCCTGGAAATGCGAGAGCACAAGGTCGTAGTTGTTGACGAGGAAGACGCATCTGTCCTTGGAGCTGCGATGCTGCTCAGCCAGGCGATTCAGAAGAGCGAGGATCTCTTCTCGTAGCAACGCAAGGTTGTTCAGAACCATGTCGCCAGCGCCATTCTCGTGCATTTGCGCACTGGAGACAACAGTCTCGTCGTCGGCACCAGTTCCTGTCGTGGCCTGCTGTGTGTAGAGACTGAGACTGAGAACAGAAGCCGTGAAGTCGGCATAACGACGAATGACGTAGTGTGGATGCAGATCGATGGCACCAAGCTTCTTGGCCTTGGCGTTGCGTACGCTCATCAGGTTAAGATCAAAGACGGCCTTGAATCGTGGCCACAGCAAGAGCGTGACGCGATCAAAGTACGAGTCAAGACACGGGATGCGGCGCTTTTCCATCACGAGACGCTGGGCGTGCGTCAGACGGATCATGAGCAGCAAGCCGATAGCGTCGTAGCAGGTGAATAGATAGTTTTCGAGGTTCTCGAGACATAACGACAGTGTCTTGGCAAACACGCGAAGGAAGAGTTCGCGGGATCGCAAGACGTTTTCTTCACGACCAGCTCGGAAAAAGTCGATGATGAAGAGATATTCGGAGGTGGCTGAGTTCATGAGATGCTGTTGCACGTTGCGGAAGATGGCTTCGTAGGGCAGCTTCTGGTTCTCTTGGGACGCAACGTGCAGGATCAAGGGCGGTGACGACGCGTGTTCCAGGATCTTCTCGCGATCACCCGTCGAGAATGTGTCGTTTCGCTTGCTGAGGTTGACTTTGGAGCTGAAGATTCCCTTGAGCGACTGCTCCTCGACCGCGATCAAGTCAGTTTTGGTCGCGACTTCGTCGTGGAACTTCATCAAACCGGCGTGGTACGACTTGAAAACGGTCGTGAGCGTGCGACTCATGGTTTCCGCGTAGATCTCGCGGAACTCCTCCTCCACTTCCGGTGCGTTGTCAGCGAGGAACGTAACGAGATACTTCATTGGCAGCAGCGTGTTCTGTTGTACCATCTGCACGTTAGTCTTGGGTTTCTTGACGTCGTTCATCTTGGCCCAGAGGAACTCGCGGACACGCGTCACCGCTCGACTCTTGAGCTTGCCCAGTTGCGTCTCGACTTCTTTCAACGCCGCCGTCTGCGCGGGCACGAGATCAAACGACGAGCCACTCGGGTCTGGTTCCCGTAGCGCTGCGTACTTGAGCTTGCCATTGAGCGCCACGAGCGCGTGGAGATACGCGTCGTTGACGTCGGCGTCGTCAATGGCATGCACGAGCGACGGCGCGAGCGCCACGTGGTCTAAGTACGTCTTGAGTCGGTCTTCCGTTTCCTTGCGGTTCTTCAAGCGCACGTTCATGCCAATGGATTCGTCCTGTAAGTGGCGAATCTCGTCGCTGATGCCGCCGAGGTCGGCTTGGAAGCCAAGCAGCATCTCCTGCATCTTGGCGAGGATGTTGTCGCACTCCTGCACTTGGTCGTGGAGCTCGACAATGTCCGCCGACTTCATCACGTACTGCGACACGGAGTCGATCTCGGCCGCGCGCAGCTCGGCGTCGATCTGTCGCGCGTATTGGCGCAAGTCGACGCCCTTGGCCAGCGCTTCCTTGATCACGCCATCCTGCTGGAAGAGCTCGAGGTAGTCGTCGAGCTCGTCAAAGTCGATCTCATCGAGGTTCACGCCGTCCACGGTCGTCATCTTCGTCGTCGTAGGGCCAAACGCTTTGCTCCACGCGCGCAAATGCCCACCAACGTTCCTTCCTTGCTTTGAGGAGGAGGCGACGCTTGTGATGATGAGATCTCCGACGACCCAAGTGGTGGGTACCTTCGTGCAACCTTCGCATCACCTCCCCAACACATCCGCACTTAAGGAGATCTTCAAGATTGCAATCCGCACTTAAGCGGATCCTTCTCCCCCCTGTTGGCTCATTACCCAGACGAAAGATTAGCACCGAACGTCATGAGCGCGCCCGTGTTGAAGCTCGATTACATGCGCGCTGGGGCGCGAGGTAGCACGCTATCGTACGGAGGCGCCATGCCAGGCATGCACCTGCCATTTGCGCCGGCCATGGACGCCATTGACGCGCCGCTGAACCTCCAGAACGACCAGTTCGCCTCGGGCTTTCTGCTGCCGGCGGTGCCGGATCCAGCCGAGTATGCGCGCACGCACCTCAAGACCAAGTACGGCGAGGATAATGAGCAGGCGCTCCAGTTCGAGAAGGGTACGACCACGCTCGCGTTCATCTACAAGGGCGGCATCTGTGTCGCCGTGGACTCGCGCTCGACGCAGGGTGCGTTCATTGCCTCGGGCAAGGTCAAGAAGATCAACCCGATCAACGAATACATCCTCGCCACGTTGGCGGGTACGGCCGCGGATTGTCAGTACTGGCAGCGCAACCTGGCCGTGCAGTGCCGTATGTACGAGCTCCGCAACCGTCATCGCATCTCGGTCCGCGCGGCCTCCAAGCTCATTGCCAACACGACCAATTACTACAAGCGCTACGGCATGTCGATTGGTATGATGATGATGGGCTACGACAATGGCGAACCCGTGCTGTACTACATTGACGACGAAGGCTCGCGTATGCGCGCAAGTGACAAGGTGCCCAAGTTCTCGGTCGGTTCCGGTTCCACGTACGCCTACGGTGTGCTCGACAACAACTGGCGAATGGACCTCACGGACGAAGAAGCTGTGGAGCTCGGCAAGCGTGCCATCTACCATGCCACGCACCGTGATTCGTACTCGGGTGGTTTCTGCAACGTCTACCTGTTCAAGAAGGAGGGCTTTGAGCACGTGGTCCACCAGGACGTCGACGAGATGCACGACCACAGTCGCGCGTACTAGGCTGCTACGGTGGACGATCAAGTGGAATCCGACTCATCGGCATCGCAGAGCTACGTGACAAAGGCAGAAGGGAAAGAAACAAGAGAGAAAAAAAAGAGACCACAGGTTCCAACCAATCCTCCACTTGTTTTCCTTCGCCATACTTTCCTCCACAGTATCTCCCATGATGAACACACACGTTTCCATTTTGTTCAACTCACCAGCACAGATCCACCATGAGCATGCCCACATAGCCGCGTCGGTCTGCCACGGGACTGAAGCGGTAGCCTTCCGCCGTCAAAAACTGCTCGACGGCTGGCAACAGCCGTGCGTTGCCCGTCGGGCCTTTCGAGTGATGGCCCGAGCCCGTGACCAAATAGATCGACTCGAGTCCGTCGTCAGCAAGCTGGGGCAGCATTTGGGCGAGGAACTCGACTGCTTCCGCCACATGGAGCCCGTGGAGATCCATGAGATGGTCGGTGTAGAGTTGACTCTTGGGGTTTCGCGCTTCGAAGATTTGCGACGCCGCGAGAAAGTGGCATCGCTTCATCTTGTCATTGTAGTCGTGTCCTTGGCTTGACAAACTCTTGGCCAGCGACTTGTTCCCACTGCAAACACGAACACAAGTCAGAGCCACGCACCACGACCTCGTATCCTACCAACACGTACTTTCGATACGCCTGCGTAGCGCCCATAAAGCATCGATTACGCGCACACGCCAGCTCATACGCTTCCTCCCGCAATTGCTTGTACTGCGCCGTGACGGCACTGCCCGTGGTAAGCCATCGGTGGCCAGCGACCGACTCGGCCGTCTTGTGATAAAGAGGGCGAGACACCGGCGTCGAGGCTGACCGACGGAAGTACTGCGACGGCACAGGCGGTGGATCCGACTGCACCGACACAGCGCGAGCAAAGTTCATCGAAAGACTGTGGACCGAGTCCTGCGATCCTCGATTGGAGCTATTTCCGCCAGGAGCTTGCAACGACGGGAACATCTCCTCGGCCTGGAAATCCAACGAACTGGCACTGTCGTCTTCGTCTTCACTGTCATAGTCGCGCTGCACCTTGAGCGAGAGGTCGAGCGCGTAGAATTCCGCAAAGTCGTGCGCGAAAACGCAGTGGTCTTCCTGCAGACACATGCCACGGAGCCAGAAGCGGCACGTGATCGCATGGGTGTCGTGCACAAACTAGTCCCCACCACGTCAAGTGAGTCAGGACCACCAGCCTCACAAGGAACTGACAATAGCGACGTACCATGCAATCCGCGCGACGACAGTCGCCAGCGAGATAGTGGCGGCACACTTGCGTTGTGCCCGTCGACTCGCGTTCCAGTGTGGCCTTGAGCACAGCGTGGGCCTTGTCCGCGTCCAGTTCCACGAGCTTGAGCAGATCACAGAGTCGAGTCGGGTCGACTTCGGGGAACTTGAGCTGCAAGTGACCCACGAGCTACAGCAGCACAGCAGCACCACCATGTCAGAGATACCGCATCTCGACCCACGTTTCACCCACGGAATGCGACTCACATCGTACGCGACCGACCAGAAGAACGTGTCTTCGTCCTGCATCACGTCCACTGGCTCGGGTTCTTCGCCTTCCACTTCGTCGTGCTCCGTACCGCCCAACCCATCATTTCCGACCTCGTCCGTCTCATTGTACTATCCAAACAAAACACGCGTGTTGTTAAACGAGCCGTAGGTCACGACAGATGGCGACAAGACACGAACCGAGCCGCCGGGGAGGAACAGGGGCGCCGAGACCTTGAGCTCCGCGCCCATTGCCGTCATGCTGGTAATATCCACGCCCGTCGTGGCTTCCGTCTCCGTCAAGTCGTCACTCGCCAGTCCCTCAACCGGCACAAGCGACGGGTTGCGATGGAACGCGAGCAGGTCCTGCACAAACTCGAGGGCACGCTCCTGCGGTGGTTAACACAGACACAGACACATACACAGCGTAGCCGTTAGAATCCTTGTATACACTATCCATTCGGTCCGTCCATCCGTCGTTGTCGTGCCTCATCTTCGGGCGACAGCCAGCCCATGAGCACCTGGTGCACGTTGAACCGCGTCTCCTCCTCGTCGCCCGCGTCGTCGCTCAGCATGCCGATGACGTAGGGCGCGAAGACCCCATCGACGCCCAGCTGCTCCAAGCGCTGCGTGGCCCAGGCCTCGAGCGCCGGCCGCGACGTCGACGGCGCCATGCCGCTCATGAGTCGATCGCACTTAGCAAGGTGGTCGCATCTCCTTCCGGTTGGCGCAAGTTATCAACGCCCGACTGGTTATATTACGACATGCCGCACGTAAGTTACGCGTATACACTATCCCGCCTGAATACAAGCCCCCTTCCTCCTCCTGGACTCAGATGCCGCCGCGCATCTGAGTCCATTGACGGAACCAACCGAGAGACGAGTATGGGCGTGACGAAGGAGATCTTGGCGGAAGGACACGGCGAGACGCCGACGAAAGGAGCCACTGTCACGGTGCACTGCACGGGTTACGGCAAGGACCGCGACCTTACGCAAAAGTTCTGGAGGTACGGCGCTCAGAGACGCTCTGGTTGAGGCGCAATGGCTCAGGAAGGATGATGATCTGTAGCACCAAGGATCCGGGCCAAAAGCCCTTCTCATTCAGCGTCGGTCTTGGCCGGGTGATCAAGGGATGGGACGAAGGTGTCTTGAGCATGAAGCTCGGCGAGAAGGCGCGCTTGACGTGCACGCCAGACTACGCCTACGGCGCGGGCGGCTTCCCAGCCTGGGGATATCCTTTACACGCTATTGTCTAGTATTGACGGGGTTTTGATCGATGGATTACTACTGGTCTCCTTAACTGTGACTCGTGTCCGTTGTGTACGATTCAGCCAAACTCGACGCTCGTGTTCGAGATTGAAGTGCTCCAGTTTGACTAAGCACCACCAGACTCTCGACACGGACTCCACCAACAGAAGAGCTAATAAGTCATTTGAATGAGCAGTTATCAATGCAATTATTCAGCTGAGTCTCTGTGGGTTACCATACGTTGAGATCAAACCCTGTTACTACGGCCGTGTGTGATCGTAGGCGAACGAATCATCACATGCGTTGGAAGGTCGATCGCGTCATCTTGCGCCGCGCGACGGAAACGCCAGGCAGTGGCAGTCACCCCAATCGCAACCGCAGCCACTCCCACCACAATCAAGGCTATCATCGCTCCGTTGCTTGGCCCGCTAGACGTATCGTCATTCGAATTCTGGCTGGCGAACGATGCCGCTTGAAAAATCGGCGCCGACTGACCAGGGTTCTGATCAACTGGTGGTGGAGGAGGATACTGACCTGGGTTCTGGCCTGGATTTTGGTCAATTGGAGGTGGCGGAGTTTGGCCTGGGTTTTGACCAGGGTCCTGACTAGTTGGCGGCGGACAGGGCGTCGTAGTTTCTGGTGGTGGAGGAGCTGGAGTCGTCGTCTCTGGCGGAGGCGGAGATGGGGTCGTCGTTTCCGGAGTAGGGGGCGGAGGAGATGGGGTTGTCGTTTCTGGGCATGGTGTAGTTGTCTCTGGCGGAGGCGGTGGAGTTGTTGTCGGAGGCGGGCATGGCGTGGTCGTCTCTGGTGGAGGTGGCGGAGTTGTAGTTGGTGGTGGAGGAGGTGGAGTCGTAGTCGGTGGCGGAGGTGGCGGAGTCGTAGTTGGTGGTGGAGGTGGAGGAGTTGTCGTCGGTGGCGGAGGTGGCGGAGTCGTAGTTGGTGGGGGCGGTGGAGGAGTTGTAGTTGGTGGTGGAGGAGGTGGAGTCGTAGTTGGTGGAGGCGGTGGAGGAGTTGTAGTTGGTGGTGGAGGTGGTGGAGTCGTAGTCGGTGGCGGAGGTGGCGGAGTCGTAGTTGGTGGGGGCGGTGGAGGAGTTGTAGTTGGTGGTGGAGGAGGTGGAGTCGTAGTCGGTGGTGGGGGTGGCGGAGTCGTAGTTGGTGGTGGAGGTGGAGGAGTTGTCGTCGGTGGAGGCGGTGGAGGAGTCGTAGTTGGTGGAGGCGGTGGAGGAGTTGTAGTTGGTGGGGGCGGTGGAGGAGTTGTAGTTGGTGGTGGAGGAGGTGGAGTCGTAGTCGGTGGTGGAGGTGGCGGAGTCGTAGTTGGTGGTGGAGGTGGAGGAGTTGTCGTCGGTGGAGGCGGTGGAGGAGTCGTAGTTGGTGGAGGCGGTGGAGGAGTTGTAGTTGGTGGTGGAGGTGGAGGAGTTGTCGTCGGTGGGGGCGGTGGAGGAGTGGTCGTCGGTGGTGGAGGAGGCGGAGTCGTAGTTGGTGGTGGGGGTGGCGGAGTCGTAGTTGGTGGTGGTGGTGGGGGCTGGGGTGGAGTTTGCTTCGTCGGCGGGGCAGGAGAAGGAATCGGAGGCTCTTTGATCGGTTGAGGAGGTGGTGGGGGCGGCTGGGTTGTCACCGGTGGTGGTGGAGGAGGAGGACTTTGAGTTGGAGGAGGCGGTGACACGACTGGAGGAGGCGGTGACACGACTGGAGTCGGTGTTGGTGTCGGCGTTGGTTTTGGTTTTGGCTTGATCGGAGTTGGCGTGGGTCTCGGGACCTGGACACACGGCTGGAATTCCACCAACGGGGTCAGCGGAGAGTCCTTCACGAACCAGGAATTCGGAAATTCCGAATCATCCAGATCTTCGAGTCGTTCGCCACCACTCAGGTCAAGTAGCACTTCACTGTAGTAGCCTTCGTCTGACGAGTCCGTCGAGTCCGATGAGTACCCCCAATCTGGACACTTCCCGTCCACTGTCGTCACTGTCAAATTCGAGTTTGTCGTCAGGGTCGAATTCGTCGTCAAGGTCGAGTTCGTCGTCTCGGCCAGTGTTGAGTTTGTTGTTCCAATCACCGTCTCGTTGCCCTGGGCACTCACTAGGACAACGCACAGAGCGCAGAGAAACCCTAGGACGGCTCGCATCCTGAGGTCTCGTAAAGCCCGTCGTCTTCTTTGAAGATCTTAAAGTGACGCATAAGAATCCCAGGAAAGACTGAAGAGACGCCGTGTCATCTTGCCAATGAACCCAATGAGATGGAAATTTTCTGAAGCAGCCGATGGCTGGGATTCAGGAGCAGATTCGTCGAAGAGTGATCACCTGCACGTACCCTTTATATTTTATATTACGAGTGTGTACGAACGACATTATCCACGGATCCCCTTGTGGACGGACCTGTGGGAATCGATATTCGCTTCGTCTACGAGCGCCAATGAGCTCAGTGAAGAATCATTTGGGTCTCTGACGACCGTGACCCTCACGCAAGAGACGCCGATGACACATCCAGCGTTTTGTCTTCGAGTGGCTGAGAGAAGCACAGGCGGTGAATCAGTGGAGGCCATGCAAGACAATGAATGATTTCTATGCTATGCTGGAACAGGGACGGAGCAAGATGGAAGTGAGGCGCGAAGAGGGGACACCCGTGGCTACACTTCAGGGACCCATTCTGAACCAGACCTCTTAAGAAGAGGTGAAATGCACATCCAAGAGAGTGGTGGTGTATTTCCACAAACTTCTTTACTGTGTGTGTATGGGACGATGGGAACTCTTTCGTTGATGTGATGCCCTTACTTCGTCGGCGTGAGGGTCACCGTATGTATTGGAAGATCGTTCGCTTCTTGAGCTTTGCGACTGTGAAGCGACACCGACATCCATCGCTGCAATCCTAGGAATGTCGAAAGAAGTGTGTGAACGGACAACTCGTCAGATTTGGCATCCCTGTCGCTAGCTAATTAATAGCCAAGGAACGATGAAGGCAAGTTGCCAAAACGGAGTAGCTTTTGATTTTTGAGTGGCTACAGGAAGTTGGCACTCGTGCCTCGCCCCGTGAGCTGGATGAAAAGACCCGGCAGGCAGAAAAGGAAGAGCACGAATCTCGTGAATGCGACGGCTTCACGCGAGACAACTTGCTTCGGTATCAACTCATTCAGCCATTAACCCTAGTGCGGAATGGCGTGTATGTCTGTGAGGCGAGCCACTGTGATGGTGACTCTAGCTGCTGAAGTGAAGTCCTTTCACTTTTGAGTCCTTAGCAGTCCGCCTTGCCCTAAAACGTCGATGCTTTGTGTGTAGCCCTAGTATACCCTTTGGATTAATTAAGGTTCACAGCGCGACGGTTCAGATAGACGACTTGCTGCGCGATTCCTCTCGATCATGGTGTCTTCTTCGACGACGGTGGGCTCGACGACCGATGTGAGCGCACTGTCCGATCAGGTAAAGAAGTATCGATCTCGCGTAGTGGGCGGATATCACAACAACGATGGCCTCGAGCGCTCTTCTGCTGCTGTCATCCCGTCGCTGGTGATTCTCTGCCTCAAAGTCATCTCGGACAAGTTTCGGCTCGAGCCCAAGATCCACAATGTGCCTCGCAAGTTCCTCCCCGAGGTCATGTCGCGGTTGCCACTTGACATGGATGTCTGCATCTCCGCGCCAAACATCACAGACGAAAACTACTGGAAGCGTTGCTGTATGAGCAAGAGCGCGTGGAAGAATCTGCAAATCTCGGAACATGGGTTGACTTGGAAGCAACTCTTCATGGAGAAGAACTTGCAAGATATGTTGGAAGGCTTTGATTCGAGCACAGACGATAATGATGAGCTGATCGACGTCGTCAAAGCCTGCCAGGAGTATATTTTCACGCTGGAAATCGACCAGTTGCTCTCCCATTTGGATCTCAACGAAGTCTGTTCGCACTTGAAGAACCTCACGCGCTTGCGTCTCACGTACGGCGTAAAGCAAATTGGCATGAAGTATGAGCGCATGCTCTTCGGGATGAAGATCTCGGATGCCACAAACCTCTCGCACATTGTGAAAAACACCAAGACGCTGACGACACTATGGCTCCCAAGCAACCTGCTGGACGACGACTTACTGCGCATGGTCATGACTGGACTCGTCAAGAACAACACGATCACGTCGCTGGACCTGTCGCACAACAAAATCACGAACCACGGCGCGCGGCTTCTCGCAAAGCTCCTTGGTCCAGACAGCGTCATCACGACTTTAAACTTGTGCGACAACCAAATCCATGCCGAGGGAGGTCGGTATCTCAGTCGTGGCCTCAAGTACAACACCAGTTTGACGGAGCTGAACCTTCGCTTGAACAGACTGACGGATGAGGGTGGCCGCATGCTGCTCGAAGGACTCACCGAGCATCCAATGCTCTCAGTCCTGAACCTCAGCAACAACGCTTTGGGCAAGGAAACTGCCGACGCGCTTGCCGAGATCATTGCGAGCTCGCACTGCACGCTTCGATCCATCAATCTCAGTGGGAATAGTCTTACTGAAGCTGACGCCGAGACGCTCCTCCAAGGCTTGCAACGCAACTCGATGCTGGTTGCTGTCGACTTGCGTCAGAATGAAATCCCCGCGGACGCCGAGTGCCTTGTCCGCATTGCCCAGAAGCTTCGTAGCAACGAAGTGGCGCCAAAAGCTCACCACTGAGGTATTGCGTTAGTTTGCTTGACGGGCCACAAGAAGAGAGTGATCCAACGTAATATACTTGACACCGCCTTCGTGTACGCTTGCCCACGTAATCTGCTTCTTGACCATCTTGGCCATTCGACAATGACTGACAATATCCACCGAGCCGAAAGATGCCGTCCACTCCTTGACCATAATCATTGCAATAGAGTGGTGCGAGTCTGGATCGCCTTCATGAAAGTGAACGATCAATGCCACGGGAAGAACCCTTGGTAGAGTAGTCAGTACTGTACCTTGATAGATGAGAAAGTCGGCGCCAAACTTGCTGCCGAACGCGACAAAGTACCCACGGTGCCACAAGTCAGCAAACACTCGAATGCGAAGCAGCGTGGCTTCATCTAGAAAACCAGTTTGTCTGTAATCAGGCACAAGACACGAATGAACCGCGCCAGACTCACATACCTAGTCCAGTGTTTTCGTTTGCCACACATGTTCCTGTCACGGCTCGTAGCAAAGACTCCTCATGGATATCATCTCCACTCCCTTCCTTCGTCTTCAACCGGAGAAACCCTTCAGAGACGCCGAGCGCCATCTCTTCAATGGACAAACGCAGCACGACCTCGTCGTCGTGCTCGCCAGACGCGTCTTCCAGCACGCCCACCAGTCGATGCTCGTGCCGGAATGCCATAATCGCGTCTCGTCCACCCACCACATGGCCGCACACACATCCAGCATTGCCTGTAGTCCATTCCATGGCCTCAAATGACGCACATATCACCTCCTCCGTCATGCCGGCCACCATTTACGTCCATGCAAAACTAGGTGGATCATGTTCAGCTTCAATCCCTCGTTTGACTTCCCTATATCCCTTGTTTAGTAGTGGACAAGGGACTTGTACGAGGGACACTGCTGCGTAAACTTGAACCACCAAGGGAGCTGGTCATTACGTCGACTGCCACGATGGACGCGCACGAGGACTCGTCCAAGCAGCAGCAGCTGGAGCAGGCGCTCACGCCCGTCGTCGCGGGCTCGACCCTCGGACGCTACGAGCAATGGGTGCTCAAGAACACCAGCGTGGCGCGCAATCTCGAGACGATGCTCTACATCGCGCCGCAGTTTGTGCCGGTAAGACTGACGTGACGGACCGACGAGGGTTGAACGGGGGAGACGGACTCAGGGCGGAATGATGTGGCGCATAGAAAAACCTCGTGGATGCGGAAGTGGCCTCGCAGAGTGGCTACGCGGTCGTCGGACTCCTCGGACTCTTCCACGACTTTGTGCTGTACAAGGCGGCGCATGCGGATGCCAAGCCGAGCACCAGGTGAGACGAGGAATGCTGGTGGATACAAGAAAGCGGTGCAAGGAGACTCATTGGGATGCTGCAGCTTCACGCGTATGGTCCGTGTGCCGCTCTCGTTGGTGTCGCACGTGCAAGTGCTCTCGGAAGTGATCGCTCGCAAGGTCGGCGGAGAAGTCTCGCGCTGGCGTGTGGTACGTTTTCTATGCGTTTCTCTGGCGAGCCATGGCAATGGATACACTAACATTGTTGGTGTTTCTCATAGATTGTCTTGATTGAGTTGTTCAAGTGCGTGTGCAAACTCTTGCTTCTCACGCAGGAGCGCCGTGCGCTGCTCGTGGGTGTTGGCAAGGTAACTTCGGGTATTCGCTCCATGTCCTTTGTCTCTCGTACTCATCAAGCTTGTGTTTACTACGTTCAGTACAAGAGCATCCATCCACCTGGAACCAAGAAGTCCCCGTTTGCTCGCTTCTCCAAGTCGAACAAGCAGCGTGGCTCCCGCACTGGCAAGATCTTTGCCAACAAGAATGGTAGGGATTTTCGAAATCGTCCCTTGTTAACTTATGCTAACCCGTGGACTTCGTAGCGACTGCCGATGCCGCCCCAGCCGAGCCAACGCCTGAGGATAAGCCAGCTGGACCAACGGCCATCACGTTTGCTGTACGTACAAAGCGAAGTTTGCCACTCTCGTTTCCGCTCCTAACCTTCACTTTGGATGCAGGACCCAACTGTGTCAGTGCCAGATGTGGCCAATGAGAAAAAGTTGCTGGCTGGTGAAATCCTCCATGTCTTCCGCCCACTTGTCTACGCCGTGTTGCGTCAGCGTCGTGATGAAAACTCGTGGCTGCCTGCGTTGGTCGCTTTGGCGATTGAAGTCTCGGGGTAAGTCGACCCCTTGCTTCTTTTATAATTCTTTTACTGACTTGGATCTTGCTTCGTGTAGTTTGGTGTTGTCTTCGACGTCGCTTGAAAACTCCAAGCTTGTTACCCCGACGACCTTGCCTCAGAACAAGAAGGCCCAGGAAGAACTCTCAGCCCGAAAGGTGCGTGCTAACGAGATTGCCTATGCTCCATCTGCACTAAACTGACCACACTCTTCATCTAGATGCAACTTCTTCTCTACCTCCTCCGCGATCCTGCGTACGTCAACCTTACCAAGCCAGTCGCTACCACGGTACGAATCATCCAGCACCTAGTGCAAGTGGTTTGTGAATTGTCTAACTTGTTTCATTCGTTCATAGGTCTGCGGTGTGACGGACTACGTTCCAGTGCTCGGCAAAGTCTTCCGTCTCGTGTCCATCGGACTCATGGACTACTACGCCCGCTTCCACTTCTATACGTCGGCGTCGTAAAACACCGTCCTCAGTCCTGTATCAGTGTCGATCGTCTATCAATACAGTGTCCGAGTCGCCCTGGGCGTTTACTCCACCATCGCTGTTTTCGCTTGTCTTCTCCACTTGTTCGATACGCTTGTAAAACAGCAGATACGCTGTCGAAAGCGTCTCGCGCCTCAATGTTGCTTCGTCGACGGCAGTCACAACATCGTCGTCAAATTTAAGCCACTGCACCTCAGACGAGTTGGCACATACAGATTGGCGCGTGTATGCCACATAGTGCCCAGCATCCAACACGCTGCCGATGTGCGCACAGACAGCATACAGTTCGTAGAGATGCGGAGCAGCCGAATCCCTCATGAACATGTTGTCGGTCAAGTCTAACCCCTCGCTGCCAAGCGGAAATTTGACAGGCGTTGCAACCTTTTCGAGCCGCGATCGCCAGCGAGTCTGCTTGAATCGCTGCAACTGTAGCACCAAGATCTCAGGAGCTCGCTGGACGAGCACTTGCGTGCGTCGATTCGTTTTGTCCTGACAGTGCCCATCACAATAAACGCGGTTGTCTTGGGTCAGGTCTTCGAGATTTCGATGTGCTTCCAGACATTCTTCAAGAGTCTGACTATTGCGATTTGATTTGATGCTGAGAGAAAGCATGCTATGACAGCACAATCACGATGTGAGTCACAGTATGCTCTACGGATAAAGAAAAACATGGCGTACCGAAACTCTTGGTGTAAGCAAGTGAGATTGGCACATCGACAGCACTGCGACCCACGGACAATCTGTCCACCGAAAAACTTGGTGATGAATGAGTTGTGATCTTTGAGGAAGCGCCGTTGCCGGATATCGCCCAGATAACCTGTTCCCACGCCCACATTACCAAAGTCAGCAAAAGAGCTGCCACATCGTGACAATTCCGATACACTTACAGACAGCCCTGTTGTACGACTCTGGCTCGGTCACCAGACAGTTCTTCAGGTACTCTAAACATTCGTTTTCCAGCTCCACCAGACGACCCAGCTCTGCCAGCGTTGCTTTAGCAACCTCAGTCGAGGACTCAGGTGATGCACGAAGCAGTTCGTGTAGCGAGTCCAGCAGAAATCCCAGAAACTCCTAGAAAGCACAAGCAGTATGAGTTTAGAGCAGATAGAATTCAACAGAGCACGAATGCACCCACCTCGGCATCTTGTTGTTCTTGTTGTGAGGCAACTGGTGTCACGAGATCGGAACACTTACTGGCCGCTTGTAGAAAATGCCGTAATCGCTTCGCATGTGCATCTCGACTTCGATCGATTGCAGTCACCGACACATCACGTTTCCGCTTCTTGCTTGCACAAGTGGGTTGAGTCGCCTTGTCGGCGACCACAGGCGAACACTCAACTCCATTCGTGTGACTGTCGTCCGCAAAACCGCTCAGAGCGCTTGCTGGGAGTAGACCAATCAGGAGATCCACAAGTGCGGTCGCTAATTCTAATTGATCCGCGTGATTATCTCGTTTCCCTGAAGGTGTCGAGGCAACCCGAACCACTTCGTCATCCAGGCGCGCGACAAACTCGGGCAACGCCACCAAGCACTGCAACACGGCGTTCACAAAGCACGTATTGCCCGTGTTGGCAAGGCCAATTCTCGCCACTTCATCCGCATCCTTCGGGGGTTTCTCATCCGCCTTGTCGTCCTCAATTGTCTCGACACTTTCGTCCACCACGTCAACCGCCTCGTTCTTGATGAGTCGCGGCCGCGCCAACCACGTCAACTGCATGAAGAAGCGCACGAGCTTGGCCAGCACCTGTCGCCACACCGCCTGCGGCGACCACGTGCGCACATACGCCGCCGTCGTCGCCCACCGCTTCAACATCACGAGCCACCTACCTCTCCCTCTCGAGCTCAAGCTTCTTATGGCCCGTGGACCTTCACTCCCTCTGTGTTACGAACTCTTCTGTGTTCCTAACGACTCTAGTCATCTTTGATTGGTGGAAATGAGCTCTTTCGGCTTTGACCGCGAGTTGCGCGCTGACCAGCGAGGATGGTGATGCCCACGCGCGTCTACGCCCCGATGCTGCGCGCTGGCCTGCATAGAAGCAGTGTCCTCAGCGGACGACTGCAAAGCGTCCCTCACGCGCCTCGTTCGGGAGTGACGCCAGCCGCTCAGCTGCTCGCGACTCGTGCATTCAGCGTGCGTGCGCCGCCGAAGTAAGCACGGCTCCGTCGATCCTTTGGCCAATGGTTCTGATTTAATCTCGTCTAGACAAACCAAGCCACTTGATACGAAGCGCATCCTCGAGACGCCGATCGTTGAGGATGCAGATAGTACACTCATGCGCTGGATCGGACGTGGCAGCGCCACCCAAATGTATTGTACCTTCATCTTTGCCGGGAAGCTCATCTATGAAGCGGATGCCGCAGCGAATCTGTACGAGGTACAACTGCGGTCACGCACGATCAGGATGCAAGTTGAAGAAAAGAACCGATCCAAATGGCTAACACCGTATGTACTGTACTGGACGCAGGTGATTGCAACCAGTGGCGCCATCGCCAGTGCATCCGTCTGCGTATTCCTCGGAGCCAAGTTGTGGTGCGACAAGATCGTCACGGATATTGCCTCATGTCGAAACTTTGGAGAGAAAGGTAAGTGCGCTCTTGTGTTTATGGCATGCGCACCGTTCCAAAGGAGAGCACCGCTGAAAATACTTCACGCTGCCCACGCGTCGTGTGTCATCCATTAGATGAGTTCGTGCGCCTCACCATTCAAGGCACGCTGGCCAAGTATGCGCTCTACGTATCCGTCAAAGGTGCGTGCGCCATCCCATGAACTAACTGCATCTTCTCAACAAAGAACTTCACCTCGCAGCTGACCGGGATGTTGTTGTCTGCGATCTGGGTTGCTAGACTTCATCTTGCTTCAGCACGACAAGCCCGATTCCTACAAGTTCCGCGTGGGTGCACGCAATTTCACCCTTGATCTCGCCAATGCCAAGTGTACCAGCCGCAAATCTCTCGAAACTCTGCTGCAGGGCCAGCCTTTGGTGACTCGCAAGGGAAAACAGCCCAAGAAGCCGCGAAACTCGCCCCAATAGTTCTGATGGACTAGTGGAGCGTAGAGACGGGAGGGCAGATCAACGAAATAGAGAGAAACCTGGACTTTTCGTCGCATGTTATTTGAGATGGAGGCTGATATCAAGGGCCTTGGCACCCATGCCAAGCCAGCCAAGTCGCACGCACGGGGGTAGGACAATTGGGCCAATTTTGTCCATTATTCTCGCGAATATTCGTTTAGCGGTTCGTATGACACGCCTGAGATCGTGCTTTTGAGTCAGATTGAGCTCAAAGCGGCGTGAGTCTGGGATGGTGTAGAGAGAAATGAGAGCTAGAAGCAAAAATTCTGCTCATTTCCTACGATGGATACCATGGCAACAGGCGCAGGCCGAAGAGTCACGAAGAGGCGTTCGTGTGTCAGGGGGCGGTGCAGACAGGACAGCCATCTCAAAACGAGGTGGGACGCCGTGGGATTTCACACCAACGAATATTTGAATCCCCTTCTGGCCAGAGAATCATGTCGACCTGTGGGTACAGTAGCGATGGCAGGTCTCCAAACTGGCCAGGACACCCCACCAGCCGCCACAGGCAAAGCGGTGGTGGGGACGCCGCCACCCTGTTTTTTTTCTTTCTTCCTCGTCACGGTCGCTCCAAAATTTCTCAACAACCCACTGGCGTGGAAAGCACGTGTTGGCGCTGTAGTGCGTCAAACCATTCCACTCCCTGCCGGTTGCTTGGGCGGCCCCACATTCTGTGACAGAGAGGCTGTCACACAAAGACAAGTGAGTGTAGGTTCGGCTTCCCGACCGTTTCAATTGGTCGAGAGGCTGTGCGGTCTCTGCGCGATCTACACGGCGGGTAGGGGTGGCGCCAAATTTTCGCTCGGGTCTGACAAAAGCAGACCAGAAAAGAAAATGCACCATTCAGCGAATCAGCGACGTGGGTCTGCTCTCGGGGACCAATCAGAAGCGTCGAGGAGAGGAGGAGCTGCAGCATGCGGTGCGGCAAATATTCACGCAAGTCAAACGGCCCGACCCTCATTTTCGCAGATCCGGCGCAAAGAGCGAGTAGCTCAAGGGCGAAAAATGCGCGAGATGGTGCTGGTGGGGCTCAGGCCGTCGGCGTCCACCAACCCAAAGCATCATATCCCAACGTCCACCTCAGGGTCCACAGCTGTGTCCACGCCCAAGGCCGTGACGCTCCAACGCCCCAAGATGAACGCCACTGCCACGATGATGCCGACGATGCTGCCTGCCGTCTCGCGCAAGCGCAAGATCATCCTCGACTCGTTCCCAGAACACAAGCGTCACCGCACATGGACGGAGCTCGAGTACGAGATGATGCTGGAGGAAGCCACGTTGTTGTGCGAAGAACTCGAGCTGCTGCTCGCGGTCGCCGCGGATCTCTGTCGTGACCTTACGTGCGATCCGTCGCAAGTCCAGCACTTTACGGCGACGTTGCGTCAGATCGAGGAACACTTGGTCTCGACCGACGACCTCACGGAGCGCCAGGTGCGCGTCATGTGTCAGCAGATGATCGCGATGATGCAGTATCTATGTCAGCGTCACTACGACCACTTTGGTCTCATTGAGATGCAAGACCAGCTTCGCGAGTGCCGTGACCGCTTCATGCGGTTCATCTGTCAGTACGCCGCGATGGTTGGATTGTACCAGTAAGCAAGTTTGAGGTGGCAAACGGAAGCCATCCATCCATCCCCAACCTTTTTGCACTGTAAAATAGGCACAAGAGTCATAGCCTCGGGCAGAGATGCGATCTCTGTCTTGTATAGAGCCAACCCATAAAGAGAAATGCAAGAGTTATTTATCGTCAAAGAAACTATATGGAGTTGAGTGGGTGTAACTTCTCTAGTTCTTGGGTGCGTACTTGGCGTGGGCTTCTTCGAGAACATCTCGGCACGAAATTTTGGCGCGCAGCTTGATACACATGAGGAAAGCGCCAGCTAGTTTGCGGTGAAGTGAGTAGACTTCCTGTGGAGGAGGAGTCAGTCGACTGTGCATAAAAGTCTGCGTGTGTTCACCCAGACGCTTCGTCAGCTGGCTGCCGTAGAAATCGAATGGTTCATGGGAACGGAATGGTTCACCAACAACCATACCAGCCGCTACGTGGGCTCGAAGCATGGCTGGCGACTCATCGCCGGTAAGGAACTTGAGACGAATCGAGTAGTCCAACATGGTGTCCTCGTCTTCGTTTGCGGCTGCCCACACAATGTTGAAGTACTGGTTGACGAATTCCTTGGGGTACTCTCGAGCCGCACCAAAGTCCACCAAACCGACCTTATCAGTGGCCGAGTTGTACATGAAGTTGCTCCAGTTTGGGTCTGTCTGCATGAAGCGCCACTGGAACAGTTCTCGAACAGTGAGTTCCAAGATGCGACGGCCAATGCTATCACGAACATGCTGTGGCAAGTGCACCGCCTTGTCAATTGGTACACCCGAGATCAGCTCTGTCGTGAGGATTCGAGACGAACTGAGCTCACGGTGCACGCGTGGCACGACGAAGCGATCGTCCATGCCATTTTCGTGAACGAACTGTCGGAAGCGCTCCTGGTTGTCCGCTTCCTGGGCGTAATCACACTCAGCAGTGAGCTCTTCCTGGCCGACGCGAATAATCTCGTCGATGTACAAGCCCTTTGGCAAGACATTCGTGTACGTGACAATGCGCTTGAGGTTCATCAAGTCACTCTCGATACTTTCAGCGACGCCAGGATACTGGATCTTGATGGCGACACGGTCACCCGACTTGAGCGTCGCACGATGCACCTACACAAAACATGATTTGGTTCAGATTGGAGTCGTAACTCTTTGGTCGGCGATCAGCCTACCTGTCCAATGGACGCAGCAGCAATTGGAATATCGTCGAATTCCAAGAAGTTGTCACGCCAGTCTTCACCAAGCTCACTAGCAAGTTGGGCGTGCAGTTGATCCTTCGGCATGACGTGAGCGCTGGACATCAAAAACAGTTAACATGAGTGGCTGTCGAAAGAGAGAAATATGTAGCCACGTACTTTTGACGCACGCGATCCAACGCTTCAGCAAGCTTGGGAGGCACAAGGTTTTCGTCCTGGATGCTGAGCATTTGACCAAGCTTCAATGCAGCGCCACGCATTGTACACAACGTCTCTGCAAGACGCTCCACGTTGGAGTCAGAGATCAATGCTTGGCGTGCACCACCCTTTCCTCCACTTCGTACAATCTCAGTGGCAGTACCAACGGCAAGACGAGCAGCCAAACTACCGAATCCGATAATACGAGACAACGGCGATGATGGCACATGGCGTTCAGTCCATGCCTGAGGAGTTGGTGTTGCCGTAGAGCCGGCTTCTTGCGCTGGAGACTGCGGCGCTTGCTTCGTGCTGTTCGATGTGTTCTGCGTTTCGTCCGAAGCACTCGCAGTCTTTGTTGGCGTTTCGTCCGAGGCACTCGCAATCTTTGGCTTCTCTTCGTTCAAGACACTTTGCACCGTTTGAAAGTCAGTGCTGTGCTGATGCGATGGCGTCTTGTCTTTCTTCTGCTCAGCATCCAGCTCAGCAAACGGCGAGTTCCACACTGGCTTGTGCGTCTTGCCGAGATCCTTGGCCACTTGATCGTGCACCAGTGGATGCTGCGTCGTCTGGGTCGCCGACGGCGCATGAGCCACCGGATGTTCATGCTGGTGCTCTACCTTGAACTTTTCCTCTGACACGGGCACATCCATCGTGTCTACGCTCGTCGCTGGATCTGCCTGTGGCGATGGCGCATGCACTGTGGCGTTCGGTGGTCGGACGCTCTCCATAAGATACGGCATCAGACGCGAGAGTTCGTTCACATGCTTGGCCAACTGCGCCGACTGCTCGCTGACCTCGGGCACCGTGGACTTGGCCACTTGCTCGGCCACTTTGCCTGCGCCGTGGAGCACACGGAGGAAGTCGCGCGACCACATCTTCTTGACTTGTGCGCGTGACGTGATGAAGCTTGGTGTCGGATTACGACAGGAGTGATGGTCGCGCCAACTGAGCGGTCAGAACACTAACGAAGCATTACAGTGATACCGGTCAAATACTGATGATACCGGTCAAGTACCGGTGAAACCGGTTTCGTCTCGTTGTGTATCAAAGCCAGAACTTGAAAAGGGGGACACATTTGCCAACCCCGAGGAAACATGGACCAAGTGCGCGCCTCCCATTTGCTCGTCAAGCACAGCGGCTCGCGTCGCCCTGGTATGGAGATCTTGGGTGAGTAGACGTGGATGATACAGAGAGTTGACGTCCTCTTGCTCCATGAATGATAGCGTCGCGCTTGTCTGACAACATCACGCGCTCCAAGGATGAAGCCATCCAGACGCTCCTCGGTATGAGCGAGTATTTGTCGTCAGTCGCGATCTCATTGATGCTGACCAATGTGTTTCTTGGGGGTTCCAGGCTACCGCAACTTGATTGTGTCGGGCCAGGCTCGCTTCGAGGACTTGGCGTACCAGCACAGCGACTGCAACAGGTGCGATCCTGAGTGTGTCGTGACATGCTCAATGCTTCTGCGTTCTAACCAGCGATCTCTCTCACTGCAGTGGCACGCGTGGTGGTGACCTCGGCTACTTCGGCCGTGGCATGATGCAGAAGCCATTCGAGGATGCGACGTGCGTGCTTGTTCCAAATTCCCTCTTCCACTCGCCAAAGTTAACTAATCCTGTGTCTATTTCTCTCATCACATCCACAGGTATGCTCTCGAGCCAGGTCAGCTCAGCGGTGTTGTGGACACGGACAGTGGCGTCCACATCATCTTGCGTACGGCTTAAACTCTCGTGGAGATTCGGTAGCGCCAACTTGTAGCCGATTTTCTAAATGTCGACGTATCCAGCCATCATAATGCATCACCATGTCGTTGTTACTTGCTCGTTTGCCTCATATTGAGTCTTTGGTACGCCCTGTCTGAGTGATCACGGCCCGAGGCCACCGAAAGGAGGCCAAAAGGTCTCGACCAGATCTCACCTCGACCGATTCATCGTATCTAAGAGGTAGTGTCCACCACACGTAGTATCGAAATTGTTCACCCATGTCCGCTCACTTGGCTGCAAGTATCAATTGCTAGAGGTTGTAGAGCTGAGCGCATCCTCCATCTGGCCACAAGCAGCCGTAACACGCGCCGTTGACTGACTCAAGAATGCTGCTCTCTATGGGCCTGGTTAGAGCAGTTTCCTTCTTGCCTCGCGTTCAGCTCGACACGTACTGTGTGCGATGGTTGGGCGTGGTTTTCACCGGCTCGTCGGGCTTTTGAGCGTCCTCTTGCTGCCAGCGGCGAGTTTTGGCGTGGAAGTTAGTGTCTGTCGCGATGCTACTTATGATCTTCCAAGCAGTCGAGGCATTGTGTGCTCCGGATCGGGAGCTACACCGGCCGGGAATGCATGTCCTCGCAAAGGTGACCGAGCAAGCAAGGATTGTCGTTCGGGTCTACCGTCATTTGCTGGATCAACGTGCTTGGCCAAGGAAGACGCAACGTGCTCGCGTGTCGCCGGTGGGGTGTGGGGATGCGTGTTCCCGAGCTCTGGATGTGCAGGTCTTGCAACGGCGACAGCCAAGATGACTTGTCCGAGTTGGGAAGACACGTCTGAAGACGGGTATTACACAGAAGGCCTCGTGGAAATCGGCTCGGGACGAAGACTTCAGGCCCTAGAGGAGACTGATGTCCCAGACTCGTGGTTTGAGATGGAGACGGAGCCAACGGAGATAGGCGCCTGTGATGACCCCCCAACTCGCAGTCCAACGCCATCGCCAGTGACTTCGAGGCCCTCAACTACCTCTACACCAATTCCAAGTGTTAACCCATCATCTACTCCAGTGACTGCGGCTCCTACACCGACTACGCCGCAAGTTCCAACTTCATCTATGCCAGCTACTGGTACTGCCCCAACACCGTCACCAAGCTCCAACGATACCGAGCCATTGCCACCAGTAGTGATCATCGATCCGACGCCTGTGCCGTCGCCAAGCTCGAATGATACCGAGCCATTGCCGCCAGTGGTGATCATCGACCCGACACCTGTGCCATCACCAAGCTCGAATGATACCGAGCCACTGCCGCCAGTGGTGATCATCGATCCGACACCTGTGCCATCACCAAGCTCGAATGATACCGAGCCACTGCCGCCAGTAGTCATCATCGACCCAACTCCGGTGCCATCACCAACTCCAATTGTCACGCCGACGCTCCCTCCGTGTTCCAGTCTTGAGCCAATTGATCTTTCACCTGGCGATGATTCGAATACGACAACGCCCCATCCGCCTACCGTTACACCCAGTCCAGGAGTATCTGAACAGCCAATAGCGACGCCAGCGCCAACTCCCAGTATTACAGCGACTCTACCGCCGTGCGCGGATCTCGAACCGGTCGACTTTCCACCAGGGGATTCAACCGGCTCAGACAATCCGATTGCTCTACCATCACCAGGACCGGGATACACTGAACAGCCAACCCCAGCTCCTACAAGCACGGAGACACCAGGGCCAGCCGGTCCGATTGTATTTCCGCCTACAGTGAAACCAGGTTCAGGATTGACTGAAGAACCTGCGCCGGTTCCAACGAACACGGAGACACCAGGACCTGTCGGTCCGATCGTAATCCCACAGGTCGTGGCACCCGGCCCAGGATTGGGATTGACTGAAGAGCCAACGACATTGCCCACACCAGCCCCAACCAGCACGGGAGCCAGCTTGCCCATTATTATCACTGATGCACCGTCTGAGTCGCCCTATCCAACACCAAGCGCTACGGCCACATCAACTCCAAGTCCAGTTCCAACCATGTTGATTGAGAGTGTATCTGGGTCGTCCGCCTCCAATTTGCGAGTGACTGCTCTCTCGGCCCAGGAAACGACGAGTGGAAGTACAAATACGTCTGGTGAGAGCTTTGGTGCCCTCGCATTTGGTGTCATTGGAGCTGTGGGCGCTGTCCTTGTTGCAGTCGGAGCCTCCATCGTGCGTCATTGGCGTTCTGGTCGAAGGAACAGTATCGTATACGATGACGCGGTATTCCACCGAATGGCTCTTACTCCGCCAGATTCTGGTTAATTCATACGTAGATTTACGTGCGCTAACGAGTAATAGCCACACTTGAACGTCCAAGATGATCGTTTTCTCGTGCTTTTCATGGGTCAGTTGGCTAGGACATGGATACTTTCATCTACATCTCCGTTGATTGGTTATATATGCTCCAAAACCTTCCTTTTTACCAACCAAAACCATTTGATTCCTACATGGCTACATTTCGCAGATCAGAATTGGAGGACGCAGTCCTGGGCATGTTGGAAGAAGGCGTGGGCTGTGTGTTACTCGTCAATCTCGGAACTCCAGACCACTCCTGTGAAGTTATCTCATCATGCGCCGCCTCTCCTGGACAGCCGCATGTATATGCACGTCCGTCGCGCTGTTTATCGATCCCTTGGAAGCCGCAAGCTTTCGTGGCAGTAAGTGATACCTCGCCTTTTTCACATACGGTATAAGGTATGCGTGCAGCGTCCTAATGTGTTCTTGTGCGAAGCCAACGTGATTAAGGCCAATTGCCCGCCTCCACCGTCGATCAACCAAGGCAGAGTGTCGTACTCGTCCCTCACGCCTGGTTCGACTGCCAAGTACACGTGTGACGGAGGGACAGTCGCGTCCGGCTCCACGACACTGCGATGTACGAACGCCGGTTCGTGGGACCGCGCACCAACGGAATGTCGTGTGCGATATCTACGCAGAAACGACAACACATACAAGAGCGGAGACAAAGGCTACAAGCTCTACTCGGGCTAGCTCACAGAAGAGATTGTGTTCCATTATGATATAATACAATTTCTCGACAGCTTAAATCTGCTTTGTGATCTTCTTGACAGGAACCGTCGAGAGCAAGAGGTAGCCTAGCAACAAACCAACGTGACCGGCGTAGTGCATCGAGTGGAAGCCATTGATTGCGTCCGTCCACGAGAGCACAACGAAGGAGACAGCGAGGTAGTTGATAGTGATTGCAGTAGCCACCCAGCTGGCAAGGTCGTAGAGAGGCTTGGCAGGGGCATCACTGCCATCGATACGCAAGAAGTACGGACGCACATGGCGACGGGCGAGACGATTGACCGAGGTCGCAAGAGGGACAGACAGGAAAAACAAATAGTACCCAGGGTAGAAGCCATGCCAGACAGCCGAGCAGAGGTACGTCGCCACGAGCGAGTTGCCCGTGCGGTTGTACACGTAGCGCTCGAGCCAGGTCTGTGTACCCTTGTTCCAGGCACGCGAGAGCTCGCGAACGCTACCGGCCAGCTCAAAGCCGAGGATGTCCACGTTGCTCACGCCATTCCAGCCCTTTGGGTTGCCGTTGACATCAAAGCCTTCGAAGCCCACACCAGAAAGGATCGTCGCACCTTCTGTCAACTTCCACGCGAAGTAGTACTTGCTGCGCGTGACGAAAAGCGCCACGTAGACACGCACAAGCTTGACAAGCAGCGGGTCGTTGGCCTGAAGAATGACTCGAAGATTCGCGAAGGAGCCAAAGCTAGCCACGATCGCCATGAAGAACACACCGATACTAAACTTAGTCGCGACGGCCTTGGCTGGAGACACGTGACGACGCTGGCCTTTGTGGAAGAACTTGATACCATCAATCGCGTCACTGTACTCACGGTACTCGAACGCAGGGCCAGCCAAGAAGGTCGTGAAGCAGTACACGTAGCCGTAGAACTGCAAGAGCGATGGGAGAAGGGTGATCGACAGAGCCTGACGCGACTGCTTGATCTTGATCTTGGTGGGCGAGTCGGTCGACTTGATCTGGGTCGACTCGGTCACGATGCCGTCGTAGTAGTTGAAAGCAAAGCCCGTGAGCTTGATCAGCAGCAGCATCTGCGACGCCGTCGAGTCCATGCTCCAGCCCATGTAGTCCACCGACATGCGGTAGATGTGGAGACCCGCGACGTAGAACATGTTGAACGCAAAGACAATGTAGGGCATTGGACGCACTGGCGCGTATTTGACAATGGCGTAGGTGATACCGGCGGAGACAAACGAGTGCAACCAGCCCGAGGCATATACAAACTGAGCCATGGCGACACCCACGAGGATGTTGAGCGAGTGCTTGGCCACTGGCGCGTGGAGCTGACGCTGGAACCAGGCAAGTGGATACGCCAAGAAGAGACAGATCGCGAAGCGGAGCTGGTCCAACGGAAAGCCGATTGAGCCCGAGAGCTTGCCGAGCTCCTGGTTGAAATAGTTGAACTCGAGTGGCGTGGCCAGCGTGCCGTATTGCTCCATGGTGTGCACCAACTGTGCCATGTCCGTTGTCGCGTTCATGATTCTCGGTCAACTGGCAAGCAGGCTCGGAGGCCGAGTGCGAAATGAGAAGTGGCGCATCCCAAGCTGAGCTCTCGGGACGCGGCGTTGAGCAGGACAGGACGGACCAGGCCAGGCTACGCGCCAACCGAAGATGATGATGTCATGAAAGAACGGACCATCCAGGGGCCAGGAGCTCCCAAGTCGCACATGGCGCAGCGATTGCGACAGGGAATCGTACACCGTATTCTACGGTTTAATTCCTTATGACAGGTCCTTCACGCTCTATTTATCCTGGTTGAACTAACGTATCAGAACGTATATTGGGTTTCAGAGGTGTTGCACCTGTGACATCAGGGGGTTCGACGACTCTCATCATGCCGTTTGGATCCGTGTCAACATTCCTTCATGCAGCTGCTCGAGAACTGTGTTCAACACGGCCGAACGTTCATCGTCTTGATGAACCCACTCGACGACTCGGTTGCGTGCAGTGAAAGCCCTCTACAGACTGATATAGGCAGTCTGGGAGGGAGCCAACCGCCCCCGCGTGATGATGCAGCGCGGTCGTGTTCTGAGCCATCAAGTGCGCTCCTCGTCACCCAGATGACATCAAGCAGGCGAGGCGAGTGACGTTGGTATGGGTGCGTCCCAAAACACGGTACCTTCCACGAGCGCAGCCGCGTCGAATCTCTACTCCTCGCACACCGTGTTTTGCGTCATCAAGCGTAATTACGGCCTGTAAAAAATCACGTCGACGGTCGTAAAAAGGCCACCGAAGGCG
This sequence comes from Pythium oligandrum, assembly GCA_020085045.1. Lineage (NCBI taxonomy): Eukaryota > Oomycota > Peronosporomycetes > Pythiales > Pythiaceae > Pythium > Pythium oligandrum. The sequence continues at coordinate 420,012 of JAHRIK010000014.1, read as the reverse complement.
TAACGTGAGCTCTTCGTGTATCATCGGGCTCTTCCTCACCGCTGCTTTCCATCAGTCGAGCCGTATCCATCCACTCACCACCATGGACCACATCCAGGCGCTTGTGACCGACCTCCAGCCGTACGCGGACCTCGTGACGCCGCTCAAGTTCGAGTACCTCAACGCGCAGGTTGATGACCTCTCGAGCTCGCTCGGCCTCGCCAGCGACCAAGTGCGCTACGTGCTGTGTCTCTTTGCCGCGTACCCGCTCGCCGTCGTCTACAAGCTGCTCCCAGCCGCCTCGCTCAAGCACCTCTTTGACATTGCCGTCGGCATCTCGCTCGCGCAGTTCGTGCTTGGCTCGGGATGGGTGCACTCGTTCATCTCCTCCTTCTTGACCTACGTCTTGGTCAAGTTTGGTCCGCCAAAGTTCGCGCCATACGTCGTCTTCCTCTTCAACATGGTACGTGCAGTGCATTCTGTGTGCGGATGGTCTGGGTTCTTTGAGGCTAACGATCGTGATGTAGTCATACATGTCGGCGTCGCACATCTACCGTCTCTACGTTGACTACATGGGCTGGACGCTCGATTTCACTGGTCCACAGATGCTCCTCGTGATCAAGCTCACGAGTTTTGCGTACAACTACTTCGATGGTGTCGTGGACAAGACGGGTGAGAAGAAGGACCTCTCGCCGGTACGTGCATGTCATGGAAAATGATGGGTGTAGTGGTCATTGTGCTCATCTCGCATTGCATTCTTTATCTATAGGCCCGTGCCAAGCTCTACGCCGCTCGTAAGAAGCTCGCCATCACGGAGCTTCCGTCGCTCCTTGAGTTCTTCGGCTACGTGTACTCGTTCTCCACGTTCCTTGCTGGTCCAGCGTTCGAAATCCGCGAATACCTGGATGTGACCACCGGCAAGAAGTTCATTCATGATGGCAAGTCCAAGGTGCCATCAAGCGTGCTTGCCGCCTTCTCCAAGCTGCTCGTCGGCTCGGTCTGCATGGGTCTTTTCGCTCAGGTTGGGCCTCAGTACCCTCTCTCGAACCTTCATGACCCAAAGGTTGCGGCGTTGCCAGTTGGCCAGCAGGTTTTGACGCTCTATATCACCCTCATTTTCTGCAAGGCCAAGTACTACTCGGCGTGGAAGGTAAGATCGCTTTTGTTTGACATGGTCATGCGAATGAGTGCGTTAACCCACGCGGTGATCCGTAGATTGCTGAGGGCTCCACTGTCTTGGCTGGTTTCGGCTTCGAAGGCTACACCGCCGAGGGCAAGTCGCGTGGCTGGAACGGCGTCAGCAACATGGACATTGTTGGCTTCGAGTTTGCGCAGAGTATCCGCGCTGCCTCGCGTGCCTGGAACAAGGGCACGCAGAACTGGCTCGAACGCTACGTGTACACGCGCACGGGCAACTCGCTCATGGCCACGTACTTCGTCTCGGCCTTCTGGCACGGCTTCTACCCAGGCTACTACATCTTCTTCCTCAGCTGTACGTTGCCACCAATGCGTTTCAATGAGGATCTCACCCACTAACTCGTAAGGATTCTGACAGTGCCACTCGCCACCTCGGTCAACCGTCTCGCTTTCAAGAAGATTCGTCCATACTTCCTGGAGGCTGATGGATCCTCGGGCTTGAAGAAGAAGGTCTACGACTTTGTTGGCATGATTGCCACGATCCTTTGCATGCACAGCTTCGTCATGCCATTCCAGGTGCGTTTGTTTGGTGTTGTGAGCTTGAACCTTGTAATTGACTGACTCGTGTTGTTTCTCTCAGTCCATGTCGCTCGAGTACTCGATCGCGACGTTGAAGAACACGCACTTTGCCGGTCACATCACGTGTGCTGTGCTCTACATCGTGTTCACGCTTGTGCCAGCGCCTCGTGCGCCAAAGAAGAAGGACGAGTAAGTCGCTCGTCGTTTGCATTCGTTCGTAAGACGAATCCCGTAGCTCGTATAATGTGTTCATTTTAGAAGACAGTAGGGTAATTTGTGGAAACAACGCATTCTGCGTAATGTCGGATGGCCTCTATGGTTCAGATTAGAGCTCGTTGTAGGACGCCAGTTTGCGCAACTCGCTGCAGAAACGCTGGACTGGGAAGCCCATGACGTTGTTGTAGCAGCCTTGGATCTCGCTCACGAACGAGCGCGCGCGACCTGCAGTTCTACAGTCAGTGCAAGAACAACCTGTGACAACCCGCCTTACGTACCCTGAATGCCGTAGGAGCCGGCCTTGTCCATTGGCTCGCCCGTCTTAATATATGCTAGAACACACGCAACCAAGAGTGTCATACAGGATGCTGTGCAGAAGCTGATAGTGTCAGACGCCTTACTGAGGATCTCGGACGCGTCCAATGGTCCAAAAGTCACAGTGGTCTTCTCAAAGAAGAGGTGTGGGTTCTCAAGTCCTCGCGCTGTCGTGAAGAGCGCCACACCCGAGTAGACGACATGGGTCTTGCCCGAGAGTTTAGTGAGCGTCGCAAAAGCATCGTCTTCGTCAGCTGGCTTTTCAAGGATCACACCATCGTGCACCACGACGGTGTCACAGCCAATGACGAGATGCGGCGTCTCTTTTCCCTTGACTTCACGCTGGATGACCTCCAATGCCTTGAGTCGGGCATTCTCCAGCACGTAGAACTCCTAAGGTGTTAATGCAGACGGTCAGGCACTGGCCAACATCCATTGCACAGACAAACTGGAACATACTGGCGATGGGAAACGCTCCTTTGGAAGGTTTTCTTCGAACGTGGACGGAATGACGTCGAAAACGAGGCCCTAAAAGCACGGGAATTAGTCGTGGAGGCAGAGAGCATGGGTTCTGACGCTGTATCCTACGCATTCTCGAAGCAATTCCAGGCGTCGAGGGCTCTAGAAGCAGCAGAGAAGTCATAGTTAGACTGAGTAAGTATGCGCTTAGCCAGCAGAGGTGCAGTTCACACGGCACCTGCGAGGCGAGAATGACGCGGCGCGCCGCCAAATGGGTTGACAGGCCTGCGAGCATTTTGCTTGGATGTCAAATGTCCGTCGACAGGGCCATCTGTGTCGTAAAGTTGCGTGTATGTTGCTTGCACAACGATAGACCATCTGCGCAATCGCAATCGAGCGAGGTGAACGAGGAAGCATGACGGTGATCACAGGCCGAACGTCAATCATGGGAAGCATGCATACGTCTTTGATCGTGACGGAAGAGCAGAGCTATCAGCTTGCTGGGCTCCCAGGGCGTTCGAGTATTCCTGGAAGATGGCTCCAGTGAACGGCCGCGCTGGTCTAACCACCATGCGTCGCTTCACACTTTCTCGTCAAGACTAACGACAGCCTCGGTGGGCTAACCACGTTGCACACCACGTTTGGTTAGTTTGGTGTGGATGGATCCACCGTCGTCCACTGTGGAGCGCGATGGCGCCAAGCGGATGCACCGTCGCGGCACAGGTCTTGGTCTCGGTCCACAGGCTAACCACATCCTCCAACGTCTCTACGAGCCTAAACTCGGTCCACAGAGTGGCCACAATGGAAAACCATCAGCCACGCCGTCCACTCAAGCGTCCACAGGCTCGCATTCGCCACTCAAGCCCAAGCGCTTGATGAAGAAGACAACGAGTGTCGAGACTCTCGCACCTTCACCGTCCATACTGCTCCACCCCGCCTTGCATCAGGTACGACGAGTTGCTAGTTGATATTGGACAGGCAAAGTCATCCTCACTGTGGTATTCTTCGTCCACTAGGCGTCACAGAAGACGTGGAAACTCCAAGAACGTCAGCACGACTCCGTCCCTCCATCCACAGCCAGCACGGCGTCCTTACGAGCGGCGTCCCCAGTGCGAGACAACCAGCGTCAGGACTCTCCGACTCGTGCCAGACGTGGTCGAACCACATCTGCGTCGGGGTCCACGGCCTCGTTGTCCTTTACGGCCTCGTTGAACTTGGACCCGCGCTATCTCCGTGAATTCCGCTCGGGCAACTTCCTCTACCTGCGCAAACGCCGCGACTCGGACTTGGTCATGTACGATCTCGAAGTCGTCGAGCACTTTGCCGTGGATCGCAGCGACTACTTCACGATGAGTCTCGAAGGCGTGACGCATTTCACCACGACACACTCGGAGTTCTGGCCTCTGGACAAGTGGGAACTCGAGTACGCTCGCTTCATGCAAATGCTCACAGTCCCGTTCTTCCAAAAGTACAAGCTCTGGAAGAATTTCAACGTCTGGAAGCAGTGTGTACGAGCATTCAAGATGCGTCACGCCAAGAAGGCGCTTCACGAACGACTCTTTCTGCTTCAGCCAAGTCTGCAAATCACTTTACTCCATCTTCGCGCCCTGTGTCTTGATGTGGCGACGCTCGAACTCGTGCGCTTCCAGCCCAAGCGCACGTATTCGCTCAAAGAGTTCGAGAACGAGCAGCGGCTGACGCGGGACCAAGTCACAGAGCGTCTTGCCAACTTTTCTCAGCAGTCACTTCAACTATGTGTGCAAGCGTGTGACGATGTGATCGATCGCTTTCTCGAAGCCAACAAGATCGCTGCCGACCACAAGATGACGTTCATGGAACGTGCAGCTTTGCGTAAAGAGTGTCGGACCCTCACCAACTTCCTGCGCTTGACCGACTTTCTTACCATTGATGCGACCATCCAGCTCACGGTGCACTCCTTCCAGCGACTATATGATGTTTTGACGGCTGGCAAAGTGCAAGCCGCAGCACCAATCATCCGGACGATTCCCGAGCCAGCAAAGCCTAGCGGTAAAGGCGGAAACGCAGCAACAGCTCCAGTCGCGACACCGTTCACAGCTGTATTTGCTGTTAGTGTGCAGATGGAGAGCGCATCGGCGTCAATCAGTGCGATCCCTGGTCATGAGTCGTGGAATCACGCGCTCCAGCGTGCGTTGAAGGAGGCCTTGCGCATGGTGGAGACGCCCGCTCGCCACCTTGGTCACGAATCTCTGGCGCCATATACGACTGCGAGTGCGGAAGACGAAGGCAAGAGTGTCTGGTCCATCGAACAGCTCAACGTCGCGCTCATTCTGAACGAAGATGTCAAGTTCAGCATGCTCACAAACGACATCTTTGTGGCCTTGGACGAAGCCTTTGAAGCCGTAGACGAGTACATGGATGTCTTTGCTCCGTTCCACTCCATCTACAGCGAGAATCAGGGTCAGATTGTACGCCTAATGGACACATATGCAGCCGCGCCGCTCGAATTTTTCACGGAATCGATCGAGAAGTACAAGGCTCAGGGCCAGTCATTCATCGATATCCCAGATGCCGCGACTGTCGGCATCTTTCGCGTCGACAGCAGCGAGTTCAAGAGCCGCCTGCTGCCAAATCCCGAGCAGTGTGTACAAGGCATTCGCGCACTGATCCCCAAACTGATGAAGCAGACGAGCACAGCGCTCTTGGAGACGCTGAACGACCTATCACCTATTGCGTTCAGTACGCCATCGACGCCGGAAAGCTTTGTGAACAAGGTCGTGCACATGACGCATGTAACAAACGTCCTCCCGGACTTGCGTACCCGCTATCGCCGAGTTTACGAGATGGGTATTCTCATGGACAACTATGACTGGCGCGTTCCTGATGACATCAAGGAAGACATCATCTTGATGAAGGAAGGTGTGCTCAGTCTTGAAGGTACAGTAACGAAGTTCGAGGGCGAGGTCGACAGTGAGACAGCTCGTTTCTCGCAAGTCATTCTCGATAGCTTCACCCCGTTGACTCGGCAGGTCCTGAGTGTTCGAGAGAAATTGGATCATCCCAAGCTCAGTACGATCAAGACGCCTATCCAAGAGGCCTTGTCGTTCCTCCAGAGTCAGGAGAATATGCTCAATCAGCTCGTGGATGAAGCCAAGAAACTCACGCTCTTCCAGACGCAGCTCAAGCAGCCAGTGAGCGAAATCACGGAGATGAATGACGTTGCCGCTGAGTTTGAGCTCAAGATGAAGCTCTGGGGCGGTCTGTCCGAGTGGCAGAAACTCACGGTGCAGTACGCCGACACACCCTTCGACGACATTGATGTCACAAGCATCGGGAAGCATGTGCAGACGTATGTCAAGGTTGCTTATCAGGCGCAGAAGGCCTTCCCGGGCAACGAAGCCGCAGATTTACTCCAGCGAGAAGTGGACAAATTCAAACTTGTGCTCCCAGCCGTCTCTGATTTACGGTCGCCGGCGTTGAAAGACCGCCACTGGCAGCAAATCGATACGCTGTTGGGCTTCTCCATGCGTGGGCAGACTGAGATGACACTAGGCAAGCTCATTGCGAAGGATGTGATGCGACACAGCGACGCCATCAGTGCCATTGCTGTCTCAGCGCAGCAGGAGAATGTCCTGGAGGAGATGCTCAAGAAAGTCACGGACGCATGGGCCACGACGGAGTTCGAAGTCAAGCCGTATAAGGAGTCCAAGGACATTTTTGTGCTCGGTTCGGTGGAAGAAGCCACGACCAAGCTCGACGACTCGATCGTGACGATCAGTACCATCATGGGCTCACGATTTATTGGCGCAATCCAGGATGAGGTGGAAGGCTGGCGTAAACGACTCGTGACACTTCAGGAAACGCTGGACGAGTGGCTCTTGGTCCAGAAGTACTGGATTTACTTGGAAAACATCTTCTCGGCGCCAGATATCCAGCGACAATTGCCAGATGCGTCCAAGATCTTCCAGCATGTTGATGCTTCATGGAAGACCATCATGCGACGCACATTCGAGACACCGCATGTACTGACGGCTGGAACATTTCCTGGTATCAAGGAGACCCTGCAGCAGCACAACACGCACTTGGATCGGATCCAGAAGAACCTCGAAGACTACTTGGAGACGAAGCGCATGGCGTTTCCGCGCTTCTACTTCCTGTCAAACGACGAACTCCTGGAGATCCTCGCGCAGTCGAAGAACCCGCAGGCTGTGCAGCCGCATTTACGCAAATGCTTTGAGAACCTGGTAAAGCTCGACTTTGGCGACTTGCCAGGGAGTGTGGACATGCTGGCGATGATCTCAGCTGAGAACGAGCGAGTGCCGTTGGGAAAGAACCTCAAGGCTCGTGGTAACGTGGAAGACTGGCTCAAGTCGCTGGAAGTGAGCATGAAGGCGTCAATCTACAAGCTCATGAAAGTCGGCTTGCTAGGCTACGACACCAAAGCCCGTGCCGATTGGGTGTGCGATCATCCTGGGCAGGTTGTGGCCACTGTGGCCCAGATGACGTGGGCGCGATCGACGGAAGAGGCCTTGAACACGACTGTGGGTGACCCTGTGGAAGAGATGCACCACTGGTTCGGTCGCGTGGTGTTTGAACTCAACGAGCTGATCATCAAGATCCGCGGTCACCTCACTTCGCTGGAGCGCAAGGTGATTGTGGCGTTGGTGACCACAGATGTCCATGCACGCGACATTGTCGAGTCGCTGTGGCTCGAAAAGGTCGATAGTGTGGGTAACTTCATCTGGCAGCAGCAATTGCGGTACTACTGGGATCCTCAGGCCGATGACGTGCTGATCCGGCACTCGGACTCGGTCATTCCTTATGGCTACGAGTATATGGGGGCCACCTCGCGCCTTGTGATCACACCGCTAACCGATCGTTGCTGGATGACGCTCACCGGAGCGTACGGACTCAAGCTGGGAGCGGCGCCAGCAGGTCCTGCAGGTACTGGTAAAACGGAGAGCAGCAAGGATCTGGCCAAGGCCATGGCGATTCAGTGCGTTGTGTTCAACTGTAGCGACCAAATTGACTACAAGATGATGGGCAAGCTGTTCCGAGGGCTCTCGCAGGCCGGGAACTGGACGTGTCTGGACGAATTCAATCGAATCGACATCGAAGTGCTCTCGGTCGTCGCGCAGCAGCTGCTCATCCTACGAGAAGGCCGCTTGCAGGGTAAGGAGCACATCAATTTCATGGGCATTGAGATTCTTCTGAACGATCACCACGTGATCGTGACGATGAATCCCGGGTACGCCGGTCGAACGGAACTCCCCGATAACCTCAAGGTCTGCTTCCGCCCTGTGTCGATGATGGTGCCGGATTACGCGCTCATTGCCGAAATCATGCTCTTTGCCGAGGGGTTTGGAGACGCCCGCACACTGTCACGCAAGATGTGCAAGCTCTACATCCTCTGTAGCGAGCAGCTCTCGCAGCAGCCGCACTATGACTACGGACTCCGTGCTGTCAAGTCGGTGCTCGTGATGGCAGGCTCGCTCAAGCGAGCCAACCCTGAGATTGACGAGGATGTGACGCTCATCCGTGCGCTTCGAGACAGTAACGTGCCTAAGTTCCTGGCCGATGATCTGCCGCTCTTCCACGCGATCGTTGTTGATCTCTTTCCTGGCGTTTTCATTCCGTCCCACGATTATGGTGAGCTGCAAACCGGATTAGAAGAAGAGATCCGCAAGGCAGGGTTACAGCCCGTGCCAACGTACATCACCAAAGTCATTCAGCTCTTTGATATCTTCAACGTGCGCTTTGGTGGTACACTCGTGGGACCCACGGGTGCGGGGAAGACGAGCTGTTATCGAACGCTGCAGTCCACGATGACGTCTTTGCGCGCCAAAGGCTCCAAGAACCCCGTCTTCCAGACTGTTCACGCCCGTGTTCTGAATCCAAAGTGTATCTCGATGGGCGAATTGTACGGTGAGTTCAATGAGGCGACTCAGGAATGGCATGACGGCTTAGCCTCGACGATCATGCGCGAGGCTGTGGCTGACGAAACGGAAGAGATCAAGTGGACGGTGTTCGACGGACCCATTGATGCTCTGTGGATCGAAAACATGAACACCGTGCTTGACGACAACATGACGCTGTGTCTTGCCAACGGCGAGCGGATCAAGCTCAAGTACGAGATGAAGATGTTGTTTGAAGTCATGGATCTGGCGGCGGCCTCGCCCGCGACGGTCAGTCGCATTGGAGTGGTGTTTATGACGGCAACAGATCTTGGCTGGATGCCGTACATCCAGTCGTGGATGCAACAAGAGCTGACGCCACCGCCACGAGCTTTCCCGCCTGCTCTCTTGCAGCGTCTCGAGTCGAATATCCGATTGTATATGGACAAGACGCTTCAATTTATGCGGAAGAAAGCCGTGGAACTCGTCCCGACTGTCGACATGAACCTCATTACAAGCTTTTGTCGGCTGTTCACCGCACTATTTAGTCCAGACAACGGCATCGCGTATGCCGCCATGACGCCGACCGACCCGAGTGTGCTGGAATTGCTCGATCGAGTATTCGCTTTCTCTCTCATCTGGTCTCTTGGCGCAACAATGACAGTCGACTTGCACGAAGGCTTTGACGTATTCATTCGAGAGCTCTTTGTGGATGCCAAGCTCCAGCTGCCCAATGCTGGTCTGGTATTTGACTACTTTGTGGACCCCGCGATGCAGCGCTTCCGTGCTTGGCAGGAGATCGTCCCCGTGTTTCAGTACAACGCCAAGCTTCCGTACTTCAAGCTCATTGTCGCGACGCCCGACACAGTGCGATTCACGTTCCTTCTTCGTGTCATGATGGCTCACAAGACGCCGGCGTACGTCACGGGTGTCACAGGTACTGGCAAGACTGTGATTATCCAGGATCTGCTTCGAGAACTCCAGGAAGGTCCACCAAGTACGACGGAAGGGGAGGCACCACCGCCGTCCAACTACATGACGATGCTGATCAACTTCTCCGCGCAGACGGCGTCGCTTGTCACGCAGCTTACGATCGAGAACAAGCTCGAGAAGAAGCGCAAGAACCTACTGGGGCCAGTTGCAGGCAAACGCATGCTCATCTTTGTCGACGATGTCAACTTGCCAGCTGTCGAAGAGTACGGAGCACAGCCTCCCATCGAGTTATTGCGGCAATTCTTGGATTTCGGTGGGTTTTACGACCGCGACAAGCTCTTTTGGAAGGAAATCGCGGATACCATGCTTCTTGTATCTGCTGCACCGGCGGGAGGCGGTCGCTCGCACTGCACACCGCGCTTTGTGCGGCACTTCCACGTGCTGAGCATGTATCCAGCGAGTGAACCTTCGCTCAAGCTCATCTTTGCGTCGATTCTCGGTGGCTTTCTGGAAAAGTTCCCTGGTGGTGTCAAGGCTATGCGGGACGGCGTGATCGCATCCATCATTGAAATTTACAACCGTGTATCGCTCGAACTATTGCCAACGCCCAGCAAATTCCATTATACGTTCAATCTTCGAGACGTCTCCAAGGTGTTTCAAGGAATGCTGATGATCACACCGTCGAAATGCCAGGACACGGACGCCATGAACCGTCTCTGGGTCCACGAGGCCACACGAGTCTTCCAGGACCGCCTAAACAATGCCAAGGACCAGCAATGGTACGAAGAACTCGCCTGTGGTCTGCTGGCACGGTATTTTAACTGCAATTGGCAACGAGAGACGCTCTTCCATGCTCCTTGTCCGCTGACGTTCGGCGATTTCTCCAAACCGGGGGCGCCTCAGCCACTATACGAGTCGTGTACAGACCTTACCAAGATCACCAAGATCCTGGACGACGCGCTGGAGAACTACAATGTGTCGTTCGCGAACAAGATGCAGCTCGTCTTCTTCCGCGACGCTATCAGCCACTTGTCTCGATTGGCTCGCATCCTACGTCAACCACGTGGTAACGCCATGCTCATCGGTGTTGGCGGCAGTGGTAAGCAGTCACTCGCACGACTCGCAGCGTTCATGGTGGACGCCAAGTGCACGCAGATCGAGATCACACGTGGCTACGGAACCAACGAATTCCATGAGGATCTAAAGAAGCTCATGCTTAGTGCCGGCGTCGGGGGCGTTTCGACTGTTTTCCTGTTTACCGACAGTCAGATCGTCGACGAGAGCTTCCTCGAGGACATCAACAATGTGCTGAATAGTGGCGAAGTGCCCAACCTCTTTCCATCGGACGAGATGGATCGCATCGTGAACGACATGCGGCCGATCGTCAAGAGCATGGAGCTACCCGAGACACGTGACAACTGCATCTCCACGTTTATCGAGCGCGTCCGAGACTATTTGCACATTGTGCTGGCGATGAGTCCAGTTGGCTCCGCGTTGCGTGTGCGGTGTCGAGCCTTTCCTTCGTTGATCAACTGCTGTACGATCGATTGGTACATGAACTGGCCGCGCGAGGCGCTGCAATCCGTCGCAGATCGCTTGCTTGCGCACGTCTCGCTGCCCTCGGAAGACGTACGACACGCACTGGTCGAGATGTGCTCTACGGTGCACACGACATCGAGCGACTTTGGTGACGCGTTCCTCGCGCAACTGCAACGCCACGTGTATACGACACCCAAGTCGTACTTGGATTTGATAGGATTGTATCTCAAGATGCTCCAAGAGAAACGTACGATACTGCAAACTGTGAAGAACCGCATGGAAGTCGGTGTGAAGAAACTCGACGAGACCAACGGTATTGTGGACTCGCTCAAGTCGGAATTGATTCTCTTACAGCCGATTCTGCAGCAAAAAGCTGTGGAGGCGGAGGAACTGCTCAAGCGTGTGTCTGTTGATCAGCAAGCGGCTGCGGTCGTGCGTGCTCGTGTGGCTCAGGACGAAACCGTTGTGGCAAAACAGGCTGAAGAGGTCTCCATCGTCCAAGCCGACGCCCAGAAAGACTTGGATGTGGCCATGCCTGCGCTCAACAACGCCATCAAGGCTCTTGATTCGCTCTCCAAGAATGACATCACGGAAGTCAAGTCGTTCGCTAAGCCCCCAGCAGCAGTCGAGACCGTGATGAACGCCGTTTGTCTCTTGTTCAACGAGAAGCAAAGCTGGGACTCGGCCAAAAAGGTGCTCAGTGATGTGACGTTCCTTGATCGTCTCAAGACGTTTGACAAGGACAACATCCCCGCACCAACGCTCAAGAAGCTTAGTCAGTGTGTGAGTGACCCGAGTATGTCGGTGGATGTGGTCTCAAAAGTCTCCAAGGCCGCGACGTCGCTGTGTATGTGGGTCCATGCCATGGATGCGTACTCCAAAGTCGCGAAAGAAGTGGGTCCCAAGCGCGAGAATTTGGAGCGGATGAACCAAAAGCTCGCAGATGCGAATGGAATTCTTCAGCAAAAGCGAGATGAGCTGCGTGCGGTGAATGAGAACGTCGCCAAGCTGGAGAAGCAGTGCCAGGACACGCTGGATGAGAAAGATCAGCTGGCCCGAGACGCTGCGACCACAGAGAAGCGACTGGAACGAGCCGAGAAGCTCATATCAGGCGTGAGTGTCGAAGGAGCTCGCTGGAAAGAGAGTGTCGCCTTTCTCTCACAGTCGATCCTCAATCTCATCGGTGACACGTTCCTGGCAGCAGCGTGCATCTCGTACTACGGGCCATTTACTGGTGCTTTCCGCCAGAGGATTGTCGAGCAGTGGCTTGCTAGCACGCAACAAGCCGGAATCCCTTGCACAGCGAGCTACGCGCTCGCCACAACTCTCGGCAGCCCTGTTGAGATCCGTGAATGGCAACTTAATGGACTCCCGACAGACTCGACGTCGACGGACAATGCGATTCTGGTCACCCGTGGCGAACGTTGGCCACTTATGATCGACCCTCAGGGTCAAGCGAACAAGTGGATCAAGAAGACAAATGGCACGGCACGTCTTGAGGTGACGAAGATGACCAACGCCAACTTGCTTCGCTCGCTCGAGACGTGCATCCGGAATGGCAAAGCGCTGCTGATTGAAGACATTGACGAAGCCCTCGAGCCAGCCTTGGAACCTGTACTCCAGAAAGCCATTTTCAAGCAGGGTGGGCGTCTGTTGATCCACTTGGGGGACTCGGATGTCGACTATGACCCATCGTTCAAGCTCTTCCTGACCACCAAACTCCCGAATCCACACTATCTACCCGAAGTGTACATCAAAGTGACCGTGATCAACTTCACCGTGACGATGGATGGTCTCGAAGACCAGCTCCTGGGTGACGTCGTGCGTCATGAGCGACCAGATATCGAAGAAAAGAAGAATCGACTGGTTGTGACGATGGCGCAGGACCGAAAACAGCTCCAGGAGATCGAAGATCGAATTCTAAAGCAGCTCTCCGAGTCAGCAGGGAATGTGCTGGACGACCAGGACCTCATTGACACACTCCAGTCGTCCAACGCCACGTCCAAGGTCATCAAAGAGCGTGTGCTTGAATCCGAGACGACCGAACTCGAAATCAATCGCGCCCGAGAAGCCTATCGTCGAGTCGCCACGCGTGGCTCCATCATCTACTTTGTCGTGGCCAATCTTGCGTTGATTGACCCGATGTACCAGTATTCGTTGCCCTTCTTTCAGCGTCTTTTCAATATTTGCTTTGACGAAGCTCCCAAGTCTACCAGTCTCCCCCAGCGGCTTCAGAACCTCATCGACTACCAGACTCGGTATATCTACGTCAACATCTGTCGCGGCCTGTTTGAAGTGCATAAAGTGCTCTTCTCCATGCTCATCTGCTGCAAGATTCTGCTTTACGCTGGGCGGATCACCGCACGCGAGTGGTCTCTGTATTTACGTGGTGCCTCACAGGCGGATCGAAGTACTCAGCTAAGGAATCCGATGCCGGATCGCATTTCCGAGGCGCAATGGGACTTGCTGACTGAACTCGAGACTCTTCCGACGAGCTTCAAGGCCGTTGGGGACGACCCAGATGATACTGAACCCATCTTGGGATTTGCGGCGCTCTGTATGTCGCTAACCCAGGAGACACAGGACTGGCTAGCATGGCTCAGTCATCCGTCCTTCCTCACAGCGCCATGTCCAGCTCCGTATGAAGAGGCCCTTAATTCGTTCCAAAAGGTGTTGCTGCTCAAAGGCCTTGCGGAGGAGAAGGTTCCACAGGCGATTCTCAGAATGATCGCGACTGAAATGGGTGAAGACTTTGGCAAGATCGCGCCAACATCTATGGAGGAGATCTACTACGACACCGATCGAAAGACGCCATGCATCTTCGTGCTTTCAGCTGGCGCTGATCCAACAGGCATGCTGCTTCGTTTTGCCAAGGAAATGGCGTTCATCGACCGCCTACACCTCATCTCCCTGGGCCAAGGTCAAGGCCCTCGTGCCGAGAAGCTCATTGAAACGAGTCAGATTTCCGGTGACTGGGTACTATTGCAGAATTGCCATCTAGCCAAGTCGTGGATGCCCAAACTGGAGAAGATTGTCGAAGATCTAGCTCAGCGCTCGGATGACGAGTGCGTTTCAACCTTCCGGTTGTTCCTTACGAGCTTCCCAGCGTCCTATTTCCCTGTGACTGTCCTTCAGAATGGAATCAAGCTGACGAATGAGCCGCCCAAGGGCATCCGAGCCAATCTCATCCGGTCCTTCAATACTCTCGCCACCGAAGACGTACTCGACGCCTTCAGGAGTCTCGGTACATTTGACGACGGACTCGAGAAAGACGTTGCGTGGCGGAAACTGCTCTCGGGGTTGACGTTTTTCCACGCGGTGATCCAAGAGCGTCGCAAATTTGGCGCCTTGGGCTGGAACATCAAGTACGAGTTCAATGATACGGACCTCGAGACGTCACTTGCGAGTTTGCGAAAATTCCTCGAAGAACAGCCAGTGGTGCCTTGGGATGCGCTGAGATACGTTACGGGGCAGATCAACTATGGGGGACGTGTGACGGATGACTGGGATCGACGCTGCTTAATGAGCATCCTCAGCAATTACTACACACCGTCGATCTTGGAACCAGGGTATGGTTTCTCACAGTCTGGTATCTATCGCGTTCCATCGGATTTGGCGCATGCAAAGCTCTTGGCGTATCTGAACGACTTGCCAATCCTTGATAACCCCGAGCTCTTTGGGATGCATGAGAATGCCAACGTGACGTACGAACGCAACGAAAGTATGAACATGACGCGTATCATTTTGAGTCTCGAACCACGAGACAGTGGTGGAGGCGGAGGACGCTCAAACGACCAGCGTGTGCTCGATCTCGCTGCTTCGATCCAAGAGAATCCACCTCCGAATCTCTTGGTGGAAGACGCAGGACCAACGACATTCAAGACTCGCGAGGTCGCTGGAACCGTCGTCATGGACTCGCTCGCGACGGTATTGGGTCAGGAACTGGTCAAGTTTAACACATTGCTCAAGCGAATGCGGTCCTCGCTCGTGGATATCCAGAAGGCCATCAACGGACTCATCGTCATGTCCTCGGACCTCGACAACATGTACACAGCGTTCCTGAACGGCAAAGTACCCCAGATCTGGGCTGCTGTGAGTTTTGCCTCGCTCAAACCGCTGGCTTCCTGGGTCAAGGACTTGTTGGAACGTGTCGTGTTCTTCCGCCACTGGCTCATGAACGGTGAGCCGGTCGTGTTCGATCTCAACGTCTTTTTTTTCCCTCAGGGCTTTATGACCGGCACCCTCCAGAACTTTGCACGAAAGTACCAGGTCGCCATCGACTCCCTGGCCTTCACCTTCACCGTTCTGGACGTCGAGAGCGCCGAGCAGCTCACCGAGAGCCCCTCGGATGGCATCTACGTGGACGGACTGTGGCTCCAAGGCGCTCGTTGGTCGCAGTCGCGTGCCAAACTCGTCGAGGCGAACCCAGGCGAGATGTTCTCGCCCATGGCCTTAGTCCACTTCCTCCCCGCGGCGAATGTCGAGCGGTCTAAAGCAGACTATCCGTGTCCAGTGTACAAGACGTCGGTTAGACAAGGCACCCTGTCCACCACGGGGATCTCGACCAACTTTGTCATTGCGGTCTATCTTCCAACGGACAAGCATCCAGACTATTGGGTCATGAACGGCGCTGCGTTCTTGTTGAATCTGGATACATAGGACTAACGTTAAACGAAACAAAGTCAACAGAACAAACGTTCAAACGAACACACAAACAAAACGAACGAACGAACAAATCGACGAAACATATCGAAAAAAATCAAACTCCGTTCATCAAATATGCTACGACAAACCGTTGGTTCCCTTGTTTAATGTTCCAGCCAGGTGGACGCGGGCCAGGGCCGTCGTCCTCTACATCTCACTTCATCACGTTTGAGCACGAATGGGTCGAGACGCCAAGGTCCCGAGGGCTTGCCGCTTGATTATAAACCGTTCGCCATCATCGACTCACGTCCCGGCGACAAAAACAGACTGTCACGACCCGTGGCGGCAAGCGAGGCAATACTCTCACGGCCAATGCTGTACGATCGGTCCGATCGGTCGCCCGAACTGTTGCGCTTGGTCTTGCGCTTGTACACGCATGTGTCCTTATCTATTCTAATGCCCCACTGGAACTCCTCCGCCTTGGTCACCACGTCCAGGAATTCGTTCAGCTTGGCAATTCGATCGAGAATGAGCTGGTCCGAAAAGAAACCCGTGAGCGACTGCGTCTGAAGCTCAGGGATCACGTGCTCCGTGTGCGGGTTCTTGGCCTTCAAGGTCGCGGCCAAGTTTCTAAGAGATCACAAATCAACCTTGTTAGCATCGGGAAACCGACCAAAAAGCCGATATCAAGTGTCGAGCAGCAATACTCACAAGAACGTGCTGTATCGGTGCCACAGCACGAGCGTGCCTCGGATGTCTGTCTCGATTTGGAGCTTGTACTCCACGTACTGTCGGCCTTGCTTGGTCTTGATGCGACTGTGGGACAAGACAGAGGTACAAATGTTCAAATGGGTCCATAGTGATCTTGACGTAAAAGTCATCATACCTGTCGACCACGCGGGCAGAGAGGAGGGAAATCTCGCGCATTTGGTCAATCTTGGACTGGTACGAGTCGAGGGTCTGACGCAACTGCGCATGTTCCCGTCGGAGGTCGGGACTGGCGTGGGCCAGTGCATTGGTGAGGATCGACTGTCGGAGCTGGTCGTGTTCTTCCTCCAGGACGCGCTTCTTCTCGAGCGCTTCGGCCTCCTGCTCGCGGTACGTGTGGAGGGTTTCCTCTGCTTTGGACACCTTGCGCGCGGCATCAGCCAGCACGCGCTCAGTTCGACGCGATTCGGACGGAGTGCCCATCGTGCTCATGGACTGACGTAATGAGGGTCGAGTGCGAGACCGCCTTCCCCTTGGCGAATCGACGTCGTGGAGCGATAAGTAAAGGGCGAGAGAGAGAGCGCGCACTCGCTAGTGACCTCTTCCGCTTCCTCCTCTTCCTGTCTGCTCCCGCCGACGACAAATAAGTCAGTGGGAGCCCTCGTCGCGACGATTATCCACCAATGAGCACGAGCGGTCGGCGCAAACGCCACGGCCCGCATCGGTTTCCAGAGGGGCCAACTGGTGGCACTAGCGGTCCCACTCCCGCCCACAACGCGACACCGCGTGTCTCCACGAGGGGAGCCATGTGCCCTCCGTCTCGACCGGCTGGTGGGGCGGGCGGGGTGTTTGGCGCCTCGCGCAAGGAAAGCAAGGCGACGATGGGCGCCTTGGTGCGAAGCGGCGCATGCATGTGCTGGCATGGAGACATGGCGCGCGGAAACTGGTCTAGTCAGTGCGAGTCCCAGCATCATCTGGCCGGCAGAAGGGCGGGCCGGATACGTGCGTGGTCGCATTGAGCTGGTGGGATGGGCACGAGAGGTCATCGAGAGTACAACCACCGATTCGCGTTAGGGTGCAGAAGAAAGGAACGGTGAAGGAGGAGGAGTGGATGCAGACGCTAACGAAGGCGGTTTTCTCGACGAGAACGAGACTGTTGAGGTAAAAGCAAACGCAGCGTCGTACATATTACCGGACGCTCTATATAACGACGCGGTTTCGAGCCGCCATCAACCAACGTAACCCGTTGATGCACCTCAAACTGCACTGATTGGATGAAAAGATTGGATACACCATATGACTGGCTGAAAAGGAGATGCGTGATGATTGGGCGTAAACACCCCAATTGAAGCAAAAGACACGCGCCATGGTGAATTGGGCGTGCGCCACTCGAAGATGACGTCGGCGCTGGCGATTACCAGCGTGCAGCGCAAGCGCGTGGCTCGTGAGGACGCCAGTGATGACGAGACGCACTTGGACGATGAGCGTCTGGTGATCCACACTGAAGATTCCACTGCAAACGACTCGGATCCTGCAAGTGATCCCAGCCACAAGAGCAAGACTGGCAAGAAGATCTCGAATGCAAAGGCAAAAAAGCGCGTGGTCTCAAATGCAGCGTCGCGTGGAATCCGCTCTTGCTTTTCGGCTGGAACAGTGGTGCTATTGGGTCTCGTGTGGTGTGCACTTGTGTTTCTCATGATGCGGTCGCTGTGGCTCTATCAGAATGTTGTGTCACCGCTCGAGAAAGCCTTGGGTAAGCAAAAGGCAGAAGCTGAAGCAGTCGTTGTGGTTCTCGGAGTGGCCGTGCCGTTTGTGCTCTCAGGTCTCGTTTTTCATTGGCGATCACCTCGACCGTTGCAATCGAAGCGCGGATCGTCTTCGATTGTGTTCCAGTATTTGCGCTCATGGCGACGCACGTACGTTAGCCCGCACTTTGACTCGGTGGATTTGGTTGTCATTGCTGCTTTTGCCATTGTGCAAATGTCCACACTCGTTGGCAAGCTGATGATTGACGACTTTAATGGCAAGATCGCCAAATCCGGTTTTTTGGACCGCTTCAGTCGATCACTCGGAATGAACGGCTTGTATGGAATGGTAAGTTGGGCTGAGTAATCTAACTGCTGAGAGAAAAGGTAAACTAATCTATTGTGCTTGGCTGCAGGTGCTCTCGATTTTGCTGGTGGCTCGACGGTCGTTTGTACATCAGTACCTCGGCCTCTCAAGCGAACGTGCAGCGCGGTATCACGTCTGGTGCGGAAACTTCGCAGTCATCACACTTACTGCACATGGCGTGTTGTACATGTTTTGCTGGATCCAACAAGGCAAGCTTGTTGAGAAGCTCATCCCATGCATGGATTGCAGCAGTGAAAAGCAAGCTTACGGAACACGGCGGAACTTCTCGGGTTTGGTCGCACAAGTTTTCCTATTGATTGTCGCCCTTGGATCGCTCGAGCGAGTACGACGCAACCGGTTCCGCTGGTTTACTTGGACTCACTGTGTGAATGCTGCATTTGTTGTCTTCACGGGCCTCCATTACTACCCTACAGTGTACTGGCTGATTCCTGTTTTCATCGTCTACGTGATGTATCGGGTTCTCTCAGTCTTCACGCGAGTCACAAGTGGTATCGTTGCTATGAAGACTATTGGTGACAACTTTGTCCAGCTTGGACTTACGCGCGACAAGACTCCACACATGGATTACCTCCCTGGACAATATGTCTACATCAAAGTGAATCAGATTGCCAACAACGAATGGCACCCCATTTCGATCAGCTCGAGTCCGCTTCGCAGCTCGACGGCTCTCACACTCGACATCAAGGTGGAAGGATCCTTTACGAAGCAATTGTACGACTTGGCGGAAGCCAAAACGTTGCAAAACGTACTGATGGACGGATACTACGGAACGGGTATTGAGGTGAGCTGTGTCATGGTTGCCTCTTCATTGATTGATGATCTCACATTATGCTCTCTTGTATGGTATAGATTGGCTCATCCATGGTATTTGTTGCTGGTGGCAGTGGTATGACTCCGTTTTTGTCCATGCTGGAGCACCTCTGGATTCTTGCCCAGCGACCTGAAGCGGAGCGTGGTCGACTGCCCAAGCGACTGTGGATTGTTTGGACAGCTCGAGACTACTCTTTCATTCAAGCACACACCGATCTGCTCGATCGCATTCAGTCTTGCGACGCATGGAAGTGTGAGATAAGTCTTCATTGCACCGGAAAGATGGCGCCAGAAGATGATAGAAACATCAGCTCTTCTGGAGTTGACAATGAAGTGTTGCCACCAACGACATCCCTTCTCTCTGGAAGTGCTACAGTCTCGATGACGAAGCTATTTACAAGTGTGGTCATTGGTGGGGCGTTGGCAATGGCGTTTGTGTTCAGCTGGACTCCAGTGGCGCAAGTATGGTGGCTCAAGAGATTACTCCTTCTCGGTGGAGGCCTTCTTGGAGCAACAGCCGGAGGAAGCTGGATGACGTATCACTCTATGCAGCGGCCTGGGGGCTTCGAGCCTGTTGCGTCAAATGAAGTGAGCGACAAGTCTTCTCTTCATCTCTCAAGTAGCTCTGAACTGTCATCTGAAAAGATCCTCGAGCGACTTCACTTGGATTCCGCTCGCCCAGACATCGAAAAACGACTTTACGCCATTCACAACGAGCTTGAAGAAGACGTCGACACTGTCCGCATCCTCGTGAGCGGTCCCAGTTCTCTACTGGAAGCCGTGTCGCTGCATTCGGCTCCATTTTCCCGACCCTTCTTTGCTGTCGAGAGTCGCTCATTTACGTTGTGACAAGTGTAGCCACTTGAAGAGGTACCCAAAATAAGGCTTGCGTCCCCTTTCCCCCCACCTCAACTTCCTCGGTGTGACCACTTGGCTTCCTTTCGTTGGCGTCCAGGTCCACAATCACACGAAATGCCCTATCCCTATCCCTCCATGCATTTCGTCACAAATCCCGCCCCTGAGTTCCGTAAAGTAGGGTTGCGGTTCCTCGACCGCTCCCACCTTGTGATTGGCGCCGTCTGGCGGCAGGCGACGCCGTCCGTTTTGCACGCGGCTAGGGGTCGTGCATCATCTGTGCGGGAGGGAGGAAAGGAGAAGCACTTCAAAGTGTCAGTCCAGTAGTGTGCGCACTAGGGCAGGGGGAGTGGGTAAGGGAGCCAGACAGGCCAGGAGGCCCCATCCTCACCTGCGTGGCCCCCCCGCGAGTCAGCCACCCGAGAAAGCCACACACAGCAAGTGCGCACACTCACACGCGGGGGCGAGCGGTCTAACCAGAGAGCAAGCCTCGACGATGAGCGAAAGTATGCTGGACAATGGCGCCATGGTCTGGGTGCCGCACGCGGACCAGGTCTGGAAGCGCGCGGTGGTGCTGCGGCGGCTAGAGGACGGCCTCAGCGCAGAGGTGCGTCTCGAAGCCAACGACGACGAGTACCACCCGGACGATGGCCTCGTCAAGGTCGTGAGCATCAAGGAGGTGTCGCGCCTGGCCGGCGAAGTGTCCGATCAGGCCATGCCGATCTGTAACACCTTTGACAGTCGCGGTGTCGATGACATGTGCACGCTCAACCACTTGCACGAACCGGCCGTGCTCAAGAACCTCCAGATCCGTTTCGCGCACAAAATGCCGTACACGTACACCGGCCAGATCTGTATCGCCGTGAACCCGTACCAGTGGCTCGACCTCTACGGCACGGTATGTTGCTTCTACTTTTGATGGAAAAGATGAAATGGCCAACTCACCTTTGTGATGCTTCTGCAGCACCTCTACGAGCAATACTTGGAGCAGCCGCGCGAATCGCTCGACCCACACCCGTTCGCGCTCTCGGCGACGTCGTACATTGACATGAAGCGTGACCACGCGGACCAGAGTATCCTCGTGAGTGGTGAGTCTGGTGCCGGTAAGACCGAGACGGTCAAGATCATGATGAATCATCTCGCGTCCATCTCGGGCGGTGGCGACCGCGGTACGGTCGTGATCGACCAGGTCCTCAAGACCAACCCGTTGCTGGAATCGTTCGGTAACGCTAAGACCAAGCGTAACGACAACAGTTCCCGCTTCGGTAAATTCGCGCAGCTCCAGTTTGACTTTGCTGGCTCGCTCGTTGGTGCTCGCTGTGAGACCTACTTGCTCGAAAAGAGCCGTGTCGTCGGCCAGGCCGAGGGCGAACGTAACTACCACATCTTTTATCAGATCTTCTGCCTTGCCCAGGAGCAGTTGCAGGATCTGCGTCTCCACGGAGGTGTGCGGGACTACAAGTACGTCCAGGTCGGTGCTGATGCCGAACTTACGGGTATCGAAGACAGCCAGTGCTTCAAGGAGACCTTGGAGGCCATGGATGTCATCGGTATCACTAAGGACGAGCAGGACGCCATCTTCAAGATCGTCTCGGCTATCCTCAACTTGGGTGAAGTTCGTTACGCCCAGAGCGGATCGGATGACAAGGCTCACATTGAAACGACGGACCTCGTCGACAACGTCGCGTTCTTGCTCAAGACGGACATTAACGCTCTCCGCAGCACGTTGCTCGAGCGTTCGATCACGGCCGGTAGCGAGTCGTACACGATTCCACTCAACAGCGAACAGGCTGGTGATGTCCGTGACGCCGTGGCCAAGGGTCTCTACACTCAGCTCTTCGACTGGCTTGTGCACCGTATTAACAAGGCGATCTGCTCGACGAACAACGTCAAGTCGCACATTGGTTTGCTCGATATCTTCGGTTTCGAGTCGTTTAAGGTCAACAGCTTCGAACAGCTGTGTATCAACTACGCGAACGAGAAGCTCCAGCAGAAGTTCAACAGCGATGTGTTCAAGGTTGTGCAGCAGGAGTACATTGAGGAAGACATTCCTCTCGACCTCGTCACCTTCGAGGACAACCAGCCGATTTTGGACTTGATCGAAGGCCGTATGGGTATTGTCAGCTTGCTCAACGAAGAAGTGCTTCGTCCACAGGCTACGGATATCTCGTTCGTGAGCAAGATGCTTGATGCCCATGGTGATCACCCTAACCTTGAGAAGATCAAGTTCAACAACATGGTCTTCACCATTCGCCACTATGCTGGTGATGTGACGTACCACGGTGCTGGCTTCTTGGACAAGAACAAGGACACGCTTCCAGCGGACATGGTTCAGCTCCTTTGTGGTAGCTCGTCCTCGTACATTGCGAACATCTTCACTCCAGTTGCTGCCCCTGTGGAGAAGAAGACGGCCGCGCGTAACAACCGCAAGCAGGGTCGTACTGGTGGTTACCTCGTCGGTAACACCATCGCTGGTGCTTTCCGTAAGCAGCTCACGGAGTTGATGGAAACGATTAGCAAGACCTCGTCCCAGTACGTGCGGTGTATCAAGCCGAACGCCAACAAGAGCCCACAAGAGTTCGACCGCCTCATGATCGTCGAGCAGCTTCGTTGTGCCGGTGTGATTGCCGCTATTCGTATTAGTCGAGCGGCCTTCCCTAACCGTCTTCCATTGACGGAATTCCAGCAGCGCTTCGAGATTATCTGCCCGTCGTCTCTGCGCAAGGCGTCCTGCCAGGATATGGTCATCGGCTTGCTCCGCGAGTTGCTCCCTGAGTCGTCTGACAACATCAAGAACAGCAAGTTCGCCATTGGTAAGACCAAGGTGTACTTCAGTTCCGGTTTGCTGCAGCAGCTTGAAGACCGTCGAAACGCGATCCTCAAGCGCCACGCCATTTTGGTCCAGAAGACCATCCGTGGTTTCGTTTTGCGCAAGCGCTTCCGTAAGATGCAAGCTGCTGCGATCAAGATGCAGGCTACCATTCGCCGTGGTCTGTTGGTTCAGCAGTACAAGCGCCTTCGATGGGCCGCGATCAAGGCTCAGGCTCTGTACCGTGGTCGTCTCCAGCGCGTCGTGTATGCTGCCCTCCTTGAGAAGGTCCGTCGCGAGAAGGAGTTGGCGCGAAAGCGTGAGCTTGAATTGGAGCAGGCTCGCCAGCTTGAGATGCAGCGTGAGCGCGAGCTCGAAATGGAGCGTGAACGCCAGCGTGACCTGCAGCGTCAGCGCGAACAGGAAGAGCAGCGTGCCGAAGCCCTTCGACAGAAGGAATTGGACGAGATGGAGCCGGTAAGTTTGCTCATACCCATACCCCTTCTTTTTATGAGAATAATCACTAAGGGAACGTCACGTAGGAGCCTGTGGAGGAGGACGACTGGAGCGATGACAGCGAGAAGGAAGACCAAGGTATGCCGCACTACAGCATTGGATGTGTATATACGATACTGACTCATTTTGATGTGATCAGGTCCAGTTTCGCCTCGCACTCTCAAGTCGCTTACGGAAGCCGCCGCCAAGGTTGCTGAAGCCGAAGCTGCGGCAAGGGATGCCAAGTATGCTGCTGAGGCTGCTCTCGAGCTCAACCGCGAGCTTTCTAGTCAGAACGAACGTCTCCGTGCGACGCTCTCGTCGAATGTCGCTGAATACGCCGACGCTGAGTTGTTGCGCGAGAACGAGCGCCTGCGTCAGCAGGTCCTGCAGTTGCAGAACAAGCTTGTTCGTTCGCAGGAGGTTTCGCTCATCACTGCGCGCGTCGTTGACAGCCGCATCACTTACCGCGAAGGCCGCCAGTTCGTCGAGTACAAGCTCCAGATTGAAACCAACACGCGTGGTACCCTCTTCGTGTGGCACCGTTACAGCACCTTCCGCAACCTTGCGGCCACGTTGCAGACCAAGAACGGCTACAAGCGCAAGGAGATTCCAGAGTTGCCAAACAAGCAGCTCTTCGGCAACTTCTCAGAGAAGATTATTCAGGAGCGTGTTTCGAAGCTGAACCAGTTCTTGGAAGCTGCTACCAAGGCCGAGTACCTCCAGTGGGGTATTCGTGTCGACCAGGATACATGTGTTTACAAGCGTCGCGTCAAGAACCCACCATCTCGGGAAAGTATGGCGTCCACGGCCACCACGACTAGCTCATCTCCGCGCGCCTCCATGTCGTCGCGTCTCTCGATGAAGTCGTTCAGCTTCCGTCGCAACAGCAATGCGAGCAACTAAACCCCCCAACTGCGAGGTGTGTACACGAGTTCCCTCTGAGGGAGATCGATCCCCTTTTTGCGTGGTTGAATGAGTGTATTAGTATGAAGCGAGTGCCTTGAGCATGCGTGGTGTGGTGTGTTAGCCAAATTTTCTCCTGCCCCATCCTCCAGATAGTAGACTGCGTAAACAAACAAACAACCCATGATTGAATAAATCAACGTTCATGATTCCATTCAAGCGCGTTTGCTCTATCGTCTCAGCTCTTTACCATCGAGAGACATGGACTTCCACTACAATAGCCAATGGCTCTTTACAACATAATCAAAAAAGCGACTTTCAGCATCCATTCACAGCAGGTTCTATACCAGGCCGCCGACATCTTCCACTCGACTGAGGCGGGACTTGCGCATGGCATTCTGTCTCGCTTGGAATTGTTTCAACGACTCGTTGCCCGAGCCCGAGCCAACGTCTTCGTCGTCAGTATCGCTTGCTTCATCGTGACTTTCCGCGGTCGTGTACTTGGCTTGGCGCGAGCTTGGATTGTTGCGTCGTTGCCAACCGGCTTCATCGAACTGTCGACGCAGACGTAGCATCTGGTCCGTGCCGGCGGTGCCGTCGGCGATCATTTTCAGTAGCTCGTCGCTCTCTTCTTGAGAGAAGTCGCGCTTCTTGGTACGCATGTATCCTCCAGAGGTGGCGTATTCGTACTCTGAATCCGAGTCATCGTCCGAGTCGGATCCATGGTTATTGGTCGATTTGCTTGAGACCGACTTGCCCTGGAACGAGTTCCATTTCATCTGCACGTACGCATCAAGGGCTTTCGGGAACGCCCACTCACCGGTAGCGTTCTTGAATGTGTCTTCGAAGTTGCTTGGCAAGTCATTAAAGACCTCCTCGAGTTCCTCCGAGAAGCGCTGACTGTCGATGACCAGGCGCTTGCCCGCGACAGTGTAGCAGCCGGGGGTCTTGCCCACGGCCTTGACAATAAAACGATCGACGTAGCGCAGGACCATGATCGCGTTGTACTCGGACACGAAGCGCTCGAGTTCCTTCTGAGCGTCAATTGTAATCGTCTGAGCCGTGAGCTGTGGGGTGAGTCGGGAAAGACGCTCCGAGACGCGCTGGTCCTTCTCAGCTTGCGACAAGTTCTTCTTCTTGGCTCGTGGTCGTCGACGAGTGCTCATTGCTGAGGCACTCGGAGCCGAGGAACCGTCCACGATGTAGGTCACGGATGATGCAGACGGGGACGCTTCGTGCGACGCTTGAGCATGCGATCCATTAGTCGCGAGGTTCATTGACTGAACTGCCATTTCCAACTCCTTGTCGTCGTCGCTCTGAACACTTGCGGCTGATGCTGCCGACGATGGCGTGTGGCGGTTGATATTGATCGTCTTGCCACCGGCTGGTCTGGCCGCTGGTGACCGCGGCACCGGCGTGGTCGTCGAGAGGTCCACCGAGCCCGTGGCCAAAGGCGGCGGCGAATGGTGGGAATGCAATTGCGGCGCACTCATGGCCTTGTTGTGATTCGACGGACGCATCGCGAGCATTTTGCTCTCACGCAACATTCGCTGCGTGAATCCGCTCTCTTCGCCCGCCATCCGTCCTTCTTGACTCGACGTACTCTCGTTTGTATACGTGCGCGCACGCAACACGGCCGTGGGCATGAGGAAATCGCGCAGTAGAATAAAAACGGAGGCGCTCCCGTGCGGTCGACTCGCCATACTGCGTCTCGCGTCGTCATAGAGCGTCTTCTGCGCCTTGCGATACGTGTTGGTGAGAAGGAGGAGCTTGATGATGAACTGGTGGAGCTCTGCCGCGCGCTCCTTGAGCACGTGGTCCTTCTTGAGCCCGAAGAGCCGTTTCGCGGGGAAGGGCAGCGTCATGAGCGTCGCCGCAAACTCGCGCGAGCACGCGTCGTCCACAATCTGCTGCTTGTCGTCCTTCATAATGCGCTGCAGGTCGTCGCGGAGACGCCGGAACTCGGCGTACGTGCGTCCCACCTCCCATTCATCCGTGTCTTGCTGCACTTTGATGACATAGACCGTCTCGTTGGACGTCGTGAACTCGACGTGACTGATGGACACGATGAGCCGACTCATTTAGACTGGGGCACACTCCAGGTTAGACCGCGGCGGTCCCTCTGGCAGTCGCGCGAGTTGCGGCGGTAGTAAGCCGGACCGACGGACGGACGGTTGTGCTGACGACCCCGGTCTAAATCCGGGCGGCAACTCGTGGAGAATGAATGCCGAGATAAAGGGACTGGGCATTTGCCCTCCCGCACACACAACGCACGGAAAACACAACCAAATGGCCAATGTGTCAAACCCTTCCCCTTCCACAGCGC
Source organism: Pythium oligandrum (assembly GCA_020085045.1). Taxonomy (NCBI): domain Eukaryota; phylum Oomycota; class Peronosporomycetes; order Pythiales; family Pythiaceae; genus Pythium; species Pythium oligandrum. The sequence continues at coordinate 393,296 of JAHRIK010000014.1, read as the reverse complement.
CAGGCGCTCAGCACCACTCCAACGAGTCAGATCAACCCCCAGGGTTGGTAACTCTTCGTTTCAAACTGGTAAACGCACGTTCTATCAGGTAAAAACATGGAGAGTGGGCTTTACAGCGTTTCGATTAACCAATCCAGGTCTTCTAAAAGTGTAATAACCAAGTGCGGGAGAACATGGTGTGCAGGGATAGGGTTAATAACCAGCAGGGGAAGTGCCCACTTCAACACCCCACATCCCTGATGGTGGTTTTTCGATGCGGAGTTAACCGTGGTTTTTGATAGGCTCTTGCTCCCCAACAGCCAAAATGGCGGAGCGACAACTCAAGCGAGCGCACGATGATGTCGCGCTTCCTAGCCGCATGCATCTGGTACGAGCGCACTGTCTACGAGGAAGTAACCTCTGCCTCATTGTTGACGCATTGATGTTGCGTAGGTTGCTGACATTCCGCTCACTTCCCGCGTGATTATTGTCGGCGATATTCATGGATGTTTTGACGAGCTTGTCGAATTACTTGCTGTTGCCGAGTTTGACGAGAGCAAAGACACGTTGATTTTGGTGGGTGACCTTGTGAACAAAGGCCCAAAGTCGCCCGAGGTATGGTGTATCGCATGGATGTTGACGGCATTGATGTTTATGCAGAACTATCGCTAGGTTGTACAATTCGCACGCCAGAAGAATGCACTTTGTGTGCGAGGCAACCACGATGATGCAGCACTCAGTGCTTACTACGCATGGAAGTCTGGTGGTGATGACGCCCTTCCTGCTAAGTATGGCTATGTGAAAAGCTTCTCGGAGGAAGATATCAGGTATCTGGAGGAGCTTCCGTTCACCATCTCCCTGCCAGCTCAAAACGCGATGATTGTACACGCTGGGATCAAACCAGGTGTTGCGCTTGAAGGACAACATCCAATTGATATGTACAAAATGCGTTTCCTCGAGTATAAGTCCACGAACGAAGAGCCAGCCGCGTTCGAAGTCAAACCATCAGACAGTGAGGTCGTGCAATGGGCGACCCAGTGGAAAGGCCCGCAGCATATCTACTTCGGTCACGACGCAAAAGCTGGACTCCAGGTATGGATGAGCTACATAAAACACGCATGTCGTTGTGTGGTCTAACGAAGTATGTCGGATGTCGCAGCAAGAGGCCTTTGCAACTGGACTGGACACTGGATGTTGCTATGGTCGTCAGCTCACGGCGATCATCCTTCCGGTAAGACTCGTCTTCTCCTCACTCCTACTGTGGTCACTAATGTTGCTCTGGTTAGACTCGTGAGCTTGTCGCGGTCAAGGCTCGTGCTCAGTACTCGGCGCCGACTTCCACTTAGACCAGGTGGATAAAAACCTTTCATAGAAATAGAAACGTGTCGTTTCCATCGGTTTCCAAATAATCACTTCAAGATGGAACGCCGCAATCGCCCGATGCTCCTTGAGCCTGCTGCCCCACGGCGTATCTCGCAGCTCACGAAGGGGCCCGAGAGCAGGCTGCCACGTCGAAGCAACAACCAGATCGCCTCAGACATCCTCAGCAAGGCGCCAGTTGGACCAATTGCAACGAAGACGTTCGTTGGAGCCAATGCGAGTGCCATTACCAAGAAGAAAGTAGATGAGATCTTTAAGCGTCTGCAGCCGCATTCAATCGTTCAAGGCTACGACAAGGCACAAATCGCTTTGAAGTTGGATGCTACATTCATAGTCAATGGCGAGACGCTCTCGGTGTGTGATCCGTCCGACCGAGACTCGATTCAGACCAAGTGGCTCTCACAACAGGCGACGCCAAGCGCGAAGACAGCAGCATCTCGACCAAGTAGCTTTCACTACGCACAGTGCTTGGACTTTGACTCGCCGCATGTAGATCTTTCGCTGGATACAATCAAGCAGTTAGAAGTGACGCTCACGTCGCGGGCCACATCGTCTTCCACCAGACTCTTCTCCTCAACCGAACCATTGACCAAGAAAGCTTGGCGACTGGTTGCAGAGACCGATGAGAAGATTGGTCTTGCACTGTATGAGGTCTCCTTTGGACCATGGAATTCCAGCGCTCTTTTGGTACTCGCGTGGAAGCAACGCCTCCAGATCGCGCACTTTCATCTACAACTTCATGTCCCCGAGATGCTCTACTGCTGTCCATCTCGAATGATTCGAATCCTACCTGACGACGTCGACAAATCCTACGGCCTCCACTCCTACACGACGGCAATTACTTTGAGAGACTGTCACTCGGTTTTTTGGGAATCCGAGTGCTACGACATCTCTTTTGGATCTTTCGCCGCCCCAGCATCCGGAAAACAGCAAGTCGCACAATCCGAGCTTCTCGATTCATTGGTATGTGGACCATGCTTTTATTTGATACCTAGTTGATATTTTATGTGTTTGCTATTGCAGACTGGCTACCGCGATCGTGCACGTTATACCACTGGTGTCCCAGGCTTCGCTGTCTCAACTGAAGCGCTCTCGTTTTCGATGGAGAATGCTCACATCGTAGATTTCTGTGTGTGGGATGCATCGTGCAATCCGATTTGGGGATTTACTCGGTCGCTTGCGGTGCTCAAGCGAGCCACTACTCGTACCGCAGACGATTTCTCCGTGAGCATAGGGAGCGGGCAGCGAGACCTCGGAGAGCTCTCGTACACCGATGCCACCCGTGGGAATTCTCTAATCATTCAGCTCGAAACTCTTCAGGGCGACAAAGGCAAGCGTATTTTTGTCAAACAAATCACGGTCGAGTTCAGCGCCGCCTTTGTCAACAAGACGTTTGGAACGAACTACGTAGTTTGATGAGATGGTTAATAGGGCATTCATTACGCACTCCACATACACCCATACACATTCATCCTCTCTCAATCACTAGTTGACGGAAGATTTCATTATTCAGCCTCCGGACCTTCATGCCTGCGCTGTGGGCACTGGAGACTAAGCGCCCGACGGAAGACTTCGATGGCCTCGTCATGATTTCCACGGCCATTGAGCAGCTTACCAAGCAACGACAAGCTCGGCACCGAGTTGGGTTCCAACGCCAATGACTTTTGGATCGCATTCTCTGCCTCCGCGACATCGCCCTTTCCATCGAGAGCTTTGGCGAGATGATAAAGGGTAAGTGCGTTCGACGCATCAAGCTTCGCAGACTTTTCGAGCTCTATGACAGCACGTCCATATTCTTCCTTGGATAGGAACAACACGCCAAGTTCATGATGAGTCTGAGCGACATCCAGAGGAATGTCCAAGCTATCTGACTCGAATGGACTTTCGTCGACTTCATCGCGTGGTGTCGTCTCGGGCACAGTGGCATACAGTGTGTTGGGTAACGGAATCTCGCTGTCTCGGTCTTCGTGTGCCAGGATGTTGTAGTTAAACCCCTCACGCACGTTTGCATTTTCTTGCGTTGATGAGTCATCAACCGAGTCATTCGACACTCCTTGTGGTTCGGCGTCCTCATTCTCGCACGTGTATCCTCGATCTTCGTAAGCTTGTGCTATGATCGCATACCGTTCTCGTTGCTCACGAGCAATTTGCGCTTCACGTTTGCTTCGCATTAGGGCAGCTTGAATCTGCTTCTTGGCAAGGCGGAGGCGCTCCATGTGAATTTCCAGCTGCATGGCATGATCTTCTTCGTTCACACTCTGGTTGCTAACATCCGACGATCGCTGAGCTGGTTGACGTGAGCTGGTGTATGCATCTAGATCTGTCTTGACGAGGCGATCACGCCGGCGCTGCATCTCGGCTTGGCGTTCCTGAACCGTCAACTGGTCGTCGGTACGCTGGATTCGTGTCATGTGCATCGAAAACAGACTTGGCATCAGTTGGAAATTAGATTGAACGCCAGTCTTGGAGGCTGTCGGTCCTGATAAAGATGTTGATGAGTTGTTTGAACTAGTCGAAGTTGCCGTTCGTGACGAACGTGGCGACATTGTCGCACTTCGAGCAGACCGAGTTTTCAGATCGAGCTTGTCGAGAGTCTTGGGGCTGGCCTTGGAGAAATCTCGAGGCGACATGAGCGGCTCGAGGGCCGCAGAAGTCGGAAGTTCGAAAGCTGAGCGACTGCGAAGATCTCGACGTGCGATGGGCGAGTACGCGTATTCAACTGGCAGGTTGTCTTCGTACGTGGCATCGTTGAGTAGCGTCGTGAGACTTCCAGGACTCATACGAGCCATAGCACGCGTCGTGTAGTGCGACTGGAGTCGCTCATAGCACTGGCTACAGACACGCTGCGGTCGGAAGAGACCAAGATGCTTGAGTGACACAGCGTGGTTTGAGTGACGTCCACAGACAGATTCACCACAGTTGCGACAATGGTGACGATTCTTGAAATATCCAAACTTGATGTCGCACACGTTGCAGTACTTGCGGAGTTTCCACTGGGGCAACATGGCCGTCACACTCGTCTGGTCTTCGTCAGCATCCTGAGGTGCCAGCTCCCGACTTGACGTTTGGCTCGTGACCGATGATTCATGAGGTTGAGAGTCACCTCCATGTGATCTCTGCGACGCAGTGCGTTGTGGCAAGGACTTGTTCCTGTTGCTCTCCGAGCTCTGAGGCTGTGGATCGTGTCCCATCTCTCGGACTTGCTGCTCCATCATGCGGAGGAAGACCTTGGAGCTGTGCGATGTGACGTACTCCAACGCAAAGTCGAGGGTACTACGTCCGCCCGGTGTGTCCAGCACGATCGCCTTGGGATAAAACTTGAGCAGCACCTTCAGTGCGTCGAGCGGCAACTCCTTGCGGACTGCGAGGTGCAGAGGCAGCAATCCCGCGAGGTTTCGCAGCGTTGTCGCGGATGGAAAGGCTAAGATCACTTGCAGCAGCACACGCTGCGGTACGTCGGGGTCTGTGCAGATCCAATGCAACGGCGTCATGACAAACTCGTCGCGTTGTTGGGCCAATTCCGGTCGCGCCTGGACGGCATGGAGCAGCTCGCGGTACTCGCGACGCTCGGCAAACTGCAACCCGGCGTTGCGCGGCAGCGCCATCGTGGTGGTCGTGTCCGATCGGCCGCGCGACGTCATGAGCGAGCAGTACGCGATGTCGTGGGGAGAAGCCAGCGAGAGGGCAAGTAACGCCGGGCATCGGGTCGTCCGTCGCGGAAATGCGATGGCGGGAGGAGCCCAAAGGAACGCGTCGCGAACGACGCACGCATGCGCGCAGGTTCGTTCCCGTTCTAGATTATCCACATGGATGGAAAGAAGCGTGATCGACGCGAACGCGACCCGTCGTCGCCATCGCGTTTCTTTCCATCTTCCATCCCCATTCAAGATTCAGAAGCCGTTGCAACGGATGCCAATCAACGGCACGTGGTCACAGCACACACACGTATCCCCTCAACGTCACTCTGTCTTTCCATCTACGCAGCGCACGACGGCGCGCTTGCCGTCCGTCCGTCCACACCGCCGTCCACACCCGTCCACAGGCAGCGTCCACGCATGGCCACCTCAGCTTCAACCTTGGTCATGACGTTGAAGCCCACGTATGCTGTGGTGATTGGTGGAAAATGCGTCTGATAACGCGTTTGATTGGCTGAAACCCACCTTCTCGAAACTTCTTGCGGTCGGACGCTCGAGTCGTCGGCGGCCGCCACGGCATCACCGGTTGTCGGATGCGACGGAGCTGCTCGTCTCTGACTGACCGACTGCATTGTACAAGTGAAGGCATGACGCGAATGACGAGAAGAAGGGCACGGCCGCTGAGCCTGTGCGTGGCGGTGCTCGTGATGCTCTGTGTGCTCACGACTGACGCCATGGATCCATCGAAGGATTACTACAAGATTCTGGGGGTCAAGAAGAACTTTTCCGACCGCGAGCTCAAGAAAGCGTATCGTACCCTGGCGCTCAAGTACCATCCGGATAAAGCCGAGGAAGCGGAGAAAGAAACCGCCAAAGCCAAGTTTGTCCAAGTCTCGGAGGCGTACGAAGTGCTCTCGGATGAAGCCAAGAAGGAAGAATACGACCAAGCGCGGATGTATGGCGGCGGAGCGGGCGGTGGCGCTGGACGAGGCTTTAGCGGAGCGAGTGGTGGACGCACGCAGGAAGAGTCCATGCACGCGTTCAACAAGATGTTTGAGCAGTTTTTTGGGCGCGCGTCGTTTGGTGGAGGACACGGCGGCGGACATACCGAATTCCAGTTTGGAGGCATGGATGGCTTTGGAAATGCTGGCTTCCATCCAGGCGGCGGACACCGCGCCCGTCCACAGCAACCACAAGCGTTGTATCCGAAGGACTCGAACGTTCGATCGCTGTCTAAGAAGAAGTTCCCAGGCAAGGACGCGAACAACGAATGGCTTGTTCAGTTTTACTCGCCACAGGACCAGTTGAGCGTCAAGTTCCGTGATCACTATGAGAACATCGCGCGTGACCTCTCGGGTAAAGTCAAAGTCGGCGCAGTTAATTGTGACAAGCATGGCGCGTTCTGCCAGGCCATGAATGTCGATGGATACCCCAAGTTTGTGTACGTGTGGCAAGGCAAGACGACCGAGTACAAGGGCGAGTTGGACGAATACCTCGTGTACAACTTTGCTATTGAAAAACACATTGAGCGTTTGAAGAAGATGCGCGACTCGGGCGAGATTGAGAAGCTGCACTCTGGTAACCAAGCCAAGCTGTGCAATCTTGGTCAGACGGCAAACCCATCGACGTCCTCGTTGTGCGCCGTTTTCGTCTTGTCAGGAGACTCGAAGAAGCAAGCAAAGGAGATGGAGATTGCCAAGCAAGTCGCCAAGAAGTTCCGCCAGACAAAGGGACTCAAGATCGCGTATGTGGACTGGAAAACCCAGAGCCGTGTGCTCAAGAAGCTCCTCGCCGGCGCCAAGACCGACCCAACCCTGTTGGTGCTACGTACGAAGAAGGGCAAAGTCCGCGTGGGTAGTCAACCTGTAGGCACTGCGTTCACTCCTGACACCCTCTCCTCGACTCTAGAACGAGCTGTGGGCGGCGATCTCTCCATGCACGCCGTCGACACGCCCGTACTCTTCAAGTGAGCTACTGTAGCTCATCCTTTCTAGTACACCACTACGTTCCTTTATCCATCGTAGCTCTTGACATGGCTACATTTGTTATCACGATAAAGAGGTGCTTCAGTATTCTCGAAGAGAGGTTTTTTAGACCAGGTTGCTGGATTGGGACCGCGGGGGTTGCTCCTTCCGGGGGCGTGGTGTCGAACCGGAGAGCTCTGGCCAACGTCCGGAGGATCGCCACCAAGCAAGCCAAGCGCGTCGACGCCCCGCGACACACGTACAAGCAAGATGCAGGGCAGTAAGACCGCTGCAGCCCCCGGCTCCAAGGCCGCGAATCAGCCACGCAACGCCACTCCCAATGCCGCCAACAATACCTCCAAGAAAGCCAACAAGAAAAAGTGAGTGTGCCCACGAGACGATGCGGATGGACGCGTACTGACAGCGTGCGGTCGTAGGCAGGGTGACAAGCCCAAGACCAATGGCAAGGAGGAGAGCGACGTCAAGTCCGCGTCGGCGCCACCGCCTGGGTTCGCCCCCGCGCCAGTGTCGACCCCCACGACTGGGTTCAGCGGTATGTTATGTGGGTCGCGTCCATGCGAGGCTTTTGACTAACGGTGGGATGGGAGCAGAACACCAGCAGCGTCTCCTTCGTCATCGCGCCTTGTTCGCGTTCCGCTTCCTCGTGGGCAAAGCCGTCGAAGTGCAGCTGGTGGATTCGTCTCGTTACATCGGTATCTTGGACTGCATTGATCCGGACGATTTCTCGGTCGTCTTGAAAAACACGCAGCGCAAGAGCGAGAGCAGCGAGCCGTTCGATAGCGGCAGCACGGTCATCTTCAAGCGCCGCCAGCTTGCGCACATGTCGGCGGATGGTGTGGTCAACTACACCGAAGGCGCGGTTGGCGCGACGGCTACTGCGACGGCTGGGTTCCGCACGGACACAGAGATCAGCGGACGCAGCCACGAGCACCTCTACGGACGAGAGCTCGAGATGGCGTCCTCGTGGCTTGACCCACAGCTCGACACGGGTGAGCTCGAGGACACGCGCCGTCGCTCCTCGGCGAAGGTACGTGATGACGCACGTTATGCTCTCTTCAATCGAGGTTCTGACACGTCATCCTGTGGGAATCTCTACCTCTTCTAGAATGCCTGGAATCAGTTCGAGGCCAACGAGAAGCTCTTTGGTGTTGTGTCGACGTTTGACGAGAACTTGTACACAACCAAGCTCGACAAGACCAAGATCTCGAACGAGCAGTCGCGACAGGCCGAGCTCTTGGCACGTGAGATCGAGCGCGAGACGACGGGCAACTTCCACTTGCAAGAAGAGCGAGGCCAGAAGGTCCAGCGCGAAGACCTGGACGAGGAGGCTCTCTACAGTTCGGTGGATCGCAAGCAGAAGACTCCATCGCCAACTGCCGGTGAGTTTGGATTTGAGTTTGCGTACGTGTCGTTGATGACAGAACGCGCTCTAACAGTTGATGGTCATAATGTAGTCTCGCGTGGACCAAATGCCTACGTTCCTCCTGCTTTGCGAAATGCCCAGCAGAAGCAGACAGGTGCAGGACCAGCGCAGACCAAGCCTGCTTCTCCATCAGCCAAGACGCCAGCCACACCCGCCGCCGCACCTCCTGCTGGAGCCGCGTCTCGAAAACCGCTTTCCTTTAGTGAGGCTGTCACTGGACGAACAGCCTCGGCACCAGCGAAGGAAGAACCAAAGCCTGTGTCTCCAAAGAAGGCAGCGCCACCTGCTAAGAATGGCCAGGCGAAGACTTCGTCACCTGCGCCGAAGGAGAACAAAGCGAGCAGCAAGGCACCAGCTAGTCAGAATGACAAGAAGGCCTCGAAACCTGCCACGGGAGAAAAGCCTGCTAAGACGGAGGGTTCGAGTACTGCGGCTGCAGCTGCTAAGCCATTGACGGCGCCAGCCAAGAAGGGACTGAATCCAAACGCCAAGGAGTTCAAGTTGAGCGCCAGTGCTGCCGAGTTCACGCCAAAGTTCATGGCACCAGCGGCTACTGCCACCTCGTCTCCATACCAACATGGTGCGCAATATCCACCACACATTCACCCAGCGCCCCACCCTGGTATGGGATACGCACCTGCGCCTGAGGAGTGGGTGTACGATCCAAACTTCATGCTCGACGATAGCGAGTACGCTGCCGCCGCGTACATGGGATACGGCATGCCGATGGTTCCAAACCCAGCGATGATGCAGCAGCCGGTGTACCCGCCAATGATGCACCAACAGCCAGTAATGCGTGGCCAGCGTGGCCACGGTGATTATGGTGGCTACGCTCAGCAGGGTATGTACAACCCACGAGGATACTACGGACAAGGTGCTCCTGGTAAGGGTGCGAGTTGAGTATGCTTGAAATGATGACATACTGACTAATATCCATGGTGAACTGTTTAGGATATCCTGCTGGTGCTGCTGGAGCTCCGCAGCCTCCACTCCCTCGAGAGCCAACGCCAACGGATGGCACGGCGCCACCAGAGGATGCTAGCGCTGAAAATGCTGGCGCCACTCCACCTGCTAGTAAGTCGGACGCAAAGCCCAAGCAATAGAGAGTATGATCAAAAATGCCGCGGCGGTAACTGCGCCCGTATGAGGCTGAAACTCACTCGTGTTGTGCTCATTCTTGGCTTGATGGGATCTGACTACACGAGTTCAACACAGGCGTTTCAAAACGAAGAGTCATGTGAGGGACTCTCCAATTGGAAAGCCGAAGTGATACGCGATACTCGCCACATCACTGCCGATGTTACCTCCAATCAACAGCAGACTCTCGTATCCCGAGTCAAATAAACGCCGGGGTGGCACGCCGCACGTACTACCAGACGTAGCAGGTGGGTAATTAGGTAGGGCACAGGGTTGGGCGTGTACTTGACACGTGTATTTGCTTCAGCCCAGCGTCCAGAGCGCAGCGATGGCGATAATACTGGACGATCTCACGGGATCAGTCACAGTAACAACGGGGTTCTCGAGCGAATGGAGAGCCTTGAGCGTGAGACGCTCCATCTACGCGAAGAAGTTCTCCACCTGCGTCAGCAGTGTTCGAGTAACCAGACCCATCGTGACGATGAACGCGTGCGTCCACAATGATTCTGCATCTGTCGCTCGAAACCACTGACAACTTGTTTTGCCTCAGCTGTCGCTCACTAAAGGTACCCCGCTGTCCCTCTGTTCTCTATTCTCACGGTCGCTGATAGGCATCTTTCCAGTGAGCGAAGATCTGCAGCGCATCGTGAATGCCTTCAACTCAAAAGCTCAGGCTGATGCACTCTTCCAACAACGCGAACAACAAAAAGCAGCACTACTCTTTGCTGAAGTCGCGCGACTTGGCCACACAGTGGAGAGTCTGGAACACACAATCCGGACTCTTGCTGAGGACACGGGACGTGTACTCGATAGGCAGGAACAGCGACTCCAAATGGCAACTGCCAGACCAGTTGCAGCTGGAAACACTTCCCCACTCAAGCGTATGCATGACACTATCAGCATCCAACTGCAACAGCAGTCAGAGGAGACTCAGCAAAACGTACTCATGCTCAAGAACACGGTCGCGCAACTCCGAGTGGAGATCGACTCGGACCGCAACGAGCGATGGAAACTCGATTCTGAACGCCAACATTGGCTTTCAGAGCTTCGTACGATGGTAAACAAGATGGACGCAACGATGGAAGTCAAGATCGCTTCACAACTAGAGCGCGTACACAGCAAACTCATGAGTGACAAGATGGAGACGTTGCGTTTATTGGAAGAGCATAGAGAATTGGTCTCGGGTGCCGACTTTAAGCGACTGTCGACTCAAATGATGGAGTTCAGCCGCATCAATGACCATTTGTTGGCACTTGAGCAGTGGATCCGCACCGAGCACAATGCTATCAAGCGCATATTTCAGCTCTTTTCGGTTGATAACGACAATCGCTTCCAGGTGTTGGTCCACGAACTGGCAGACGCCTCCAGGCTGTGGCATGGTGTGTTGGTGGAGCAAGACGATCAATGGCGCGGTCAGCTGTCCCAGGTCCTTGAAGCAGTGCAGGAAGTGAGCAATGTCGTCCAGAAGAAGGTCTTCGCACTCGAAGAAGTCGTGCCAATGGAAGTGAAAGCGAGACAGAAGCACGACGAGAAGCTAAGGCGACGCGTCGAGAGCGCCGTGAAATCCCTCTCTCGCGCCATCGACGCCACACGTGAAGACTTCTCTTCGACCCATTCGCTGACACCACGAGTGGGTGACTTGGAATGTGCGTATCAACGAGTTCTAGAGCACATCAATGGCGAAGTCGAGACAGTGCGTTCTGCTCTCAAGGAAACCGAGAGCAAACTCGAACAGCTCTGTGTGGTCATGGAAAGCAAGGCTCAAGAGGCTGTGTGTGCAATGACCCCAGATGTACCTGAGCCAGCCCAAGCGGAGTCTCGAGATTCAGGTGGTGATGTTCCGCAGGATGGCGCTGAGGAGCCATTGGTTGAAGCTCCTGCCCACCCCGATGGCGCATCCGAGCAGGCCTGGGAGACAGCTTTGACAGTGTTATCGGAGTCGATTATGGAGGAGCTTCGTCGTCGCCATAATGAGATTGTCTCCAAGGTCGAGGCGCTGGAGAGTGAGCACAATGAAGCCCTTGAAGGTCTCCGACACTGGGCTACGACGCACGCTCAGGAGTGTCGGCAGTGCTACGAGTATCTTCAGTACCGAGTCGAGCAGAATGAGACCGAGGTGCAGGTGCAGAGCTGTCTAAGTGGCCTCGTAGACACAGTTGTCAGCAGGAACGCACTCAGCACGACAGACTCGAAGGACGCCGGTGGACTATTACACTTGGGGAGTTAATCTACAAGGATCGCACCGTACGCACGTGCATAATAATAATAAGGAAGTGGCTCGTAACTCATTTGATGCGTCCAGATGTGGAGCGACGCAGCGAGCCGCTATGTGGCGCTGACGTCATTGGTACCGGAGAGGCTTTTCGCGTGAGGGTTCTTTCCATTCGCTGAGGAGCAACCACGGCGTTCGGCACCGCTTGAGCGTTGAGATGGTCTTGCGGAGGCGTGATCGGGACGTACCAGCCCCACTGCGGCGATTCGGCTTGCTTCTCCAATGACTCGGACGAGCGGACGGTTCCCAACGTACCCACTGAGGCGTTGTGCATTACCGACGCCGTCGAGTGGGCGTGTTCGCACTCCACCAGACTATCTTCGCTGCGTCGCTTGGTGATGCTTCGAGGCTGAAAGGACGGGACGTCGTCGGTAGGCGAGAGCGACGGCCACGACTCGACCGGCCGCACATGTCCATCAAGATCCGGAAAGTGGTCGTCGACTGTGGTCAAGTGCTCAAACACTTGCGTCAGACTGCCGCCGTGCTCGTCCACCCAGCTTACGGTGGCCGGCGACATGCGGCCGTCACTCCCTGGCTTGCGCAACGCCGTCTTCGTGCGTCGCTCCATCTCGACTGTCTCTTCCTTCTCTCCATCTCCATCTCCTCCTCTTCGTTCTCCGTCATCCACGAGCACCTCTCCGTTCGCGTCCTCGGCTGTATTGAGGTACGTGATCACGGACACGGCTGTGGCCGCGGCCGCCGCCAGGATCGGATGGTCCTTGAACCACTGCAGGCCACTGGAGAGCTCCTTGGTCGTCGGGAAGAAAGACGGAGGCGGCAGCGCATGCGTCATCCTCGTGGGCTATCCGCAAATGGCGCACTGGACGGCGAGGGGCGTCATGCAGCTGCCCCGCCCATTTGACAGCAAGAAACATCGAAGGTTAGCGACTGGGAGATGGTACAGTGTGCGACAGCGGGACACATTAGCGCTTATAGAGAGAGGGGCGACCGCACTGATTCAACCTGCGACTTGGCAGAGGGGATGGGAATCTCTCTCTATAAGAGCATGACGTCGTGGAAAATGGCGAGTGACGCTTCGTGATCATGGAACGAACGGTGACGCGACGTCGGGGCGTACGTACCGACCGGAGGAGGAGGAGCTGGCTGGCGAAGAAAGGAAGGAAGGAAGATGGCTTCGTTCGCTCGACACGCACGCGCTTTGTAACGTTCATGGCTATGCATTTGACGGACCACAACACCCACTTGCTGTTCATACTAATCACGGACCACAACTACAATTGGTTTGTTTACAGGTCGATATTGACACCGGACGCACTGTGACGCAGGACAGTGGCGTTGAGATAACGCTCGTGGAAGTTGCCGAGGCCGGGGCAAATGACAAACTCGCGGGTGGTCTCTGGATCGATGGCCCCCACGACAAGATGCACGTTGGGAAAACGACTGCAGAGCTCAGCCACGGCGTACGCGCTCGTGACGAGGGTCACGAAGTAAATGGCGTCTTCCTGGGCACCGAGGTCGAGGAGCGACTGGATGGCGGTGGCCGCGCCTCGACCACTTGCACAGGTGGCTTCGAGGACGAAGAGGTTGTAGGACCGTAGATTCGGTGGCGCGCAGATCTTGCGGAGGGAAATGGACGAGAACTCTTGTCCCTCTGAGTCATAGCCGTGGTCATGACCTTCTTCAAGGGTGATGAAACCTGTGAGGTCCAGTCATCAATTACCATTGTTACGGTCACAAAGTTATGAGAGGGATCACGTACCAGTGGGACTCTCGGGCTGGATGCAACGGAAGGCCTCGAGCAACGGGAAACCGGTCTCGCTGACACCAATGGCACAGGGTTCGCGGTCTGGAACAATGCCTTGACACAGAAAATCGTTTGGTGTCACGATCTCTGTGGCTCGAGTGGGCACACATGCGATCGCCTCCTCAACAAGAATGCGGAAGGCGCGATCGGCGTAATGGCGGAACCGTCGGGAATCGGTGTCTTTGGACCGCATGTTGGTAAGAAGCATGGATAGTGCATGAGAGCGAACTTGGTACACCATCGGATGCTCGTTTTGTTCGTCAACGAGGTCAGGATGCCGAAATAGAGATGATTTGGACGTCGTGTACATGCCTCGTTTTGGATGCCTGGCTGATGAGCTCACATCGGCGCGAGCTGAACGTGTGAGAATCTCCACACGGTTCTTGTTGATATGGCAAATGGCTGCTCGCGTAACGCCGAATTCTTTGGCGAGAGCAGCTTGCTTCTCACCATTGTCAATACGACGGATGATGCTTCGTCGATCCGCCTCACGAAGATATCGGGATCGCTTGGATCCTGGCTTGACAGTTGTAGACGTGGCCACAGTAATAGTCGAGGTGGACGCTGTGGTTGGCGAGCGTCCAGCTCGCAGTGAAATCACGGCGGTACTCGAAACCTGCCCATTCGGCTGGCTGTCAATCTTGAAGCTGCTATGGGTTTTCGCGAATCGTCGAGGATCCATTGATGACAAACGGCGACCATCGTCCTCATCGTCGTCCTCGCCTCGGTGTAGACCTTTCATGTCGCTTGCTCTCGGCGCCACGTCTGGCGATCGTCCTTCTGTCAGAAACTGCAATAGTGAGCGTCCATTCGCTGGCGGCGTGAGCTGCTGGTTATGCTCACCAAGAGATTCGTAGCCACTGAATCCTTCTCGTGGCGTCATCCCCATCGCTGATGAAGGCGTGTGGATCCGCGAGACATTGTAGATTGGCATCTCGGTCCCTGGCGAGTGACTTGCCTGAGTGCGACGATAACCGCGTTGTCCCCGGAAGGCGTTCCCACTGCTCGCGCTCGAACTTTCCGATTCAAAGTCCTGCATCTTGGCAAGTGAGTAGTAGTAGTACGGGGAGATAGATGGCTGCGTCGCCATGGCTTGGCCATGCAGCACCTGTTAAACCGCGTGTCTGTGCATCAGCGTACCTCTGACTTCAACGACGACTAACTACTGTGATCCACCTCATCCCCGAGATAAACGATCGATGTGAGTACGCAGGAATGATCCAAAGCCTAATAAAAGAGACCTGTATAGAATGGATACACTGAACCCCCACGCGCCAGGTGGTGCGTGTTTGTGTCTCCGATGGGGATTTCGACCAATGAATGCGAGGTCGTTCCATAGAATCGCAATGCAACTCGTCTCACCAGGCGACGGCTAGCGCGAGATTCTGCAACGAGAACACGAGTGGTGGAAGCTTTGGCAGGCGCATGCGCTTGCAACTTAACAAAAAGACGCGAGCCGTTCAGCTCCATTTGACCCCGTCCCAGATACAGCGGCGCTCTGGGATGCCAGGAGGGACTGGCTGGGACGTGCGCTAAAGTTGATGATGCCAGTCACGACGCCGTTGTGGACGGTTGGGGAACCCGGACGGTCATGCGGATACTGTATCTGAGTCGTGGGTGATCAAAAATGGCTTCTCGTTCCTGCAGGCTTTGCTCACCGTCGTGCGGCTCTGGGATCCCAGTCGAATTTTGAGGCGCATCCTCTCGCCCTATCTGCGCCACACGATCATGCCTGGTACACAGATCCTACGCCGTTTTGGATGTGACATGTGTGACGTGTGTTCACCCATGTTAAACCAAAGGCACAAGGTGTCTCAGGCGCAGAACACCCACGCACGACAAGCCTTCAACGTGGAAAACCGCCACGGACACAGAACAGTACCCCCATGAGGTGCTATACGGAAGTACAGTATACCACCTCATCAGTGGCCCATTGAAGAGCGCTCTATTCAAGGATCGGGAGTACATGTCGCGGTTGCGAAACTTACCGTAAGCTTTCGGAAACTTACGGAACAAACGAATTGAAAGGATCAGAGTGAGTGACATCCGGAAGACGAGGGAACGACCATGAGCTCGATCGACGAGGAGGAGAACGAGTGCTGTCCGCTCTGTATGGAGGAGCTGGACCTCACAGACAAGACCTTCAACGCGTGTCCCTGCGGGTATCAGGTGCGCGCGCGCTCATCGACCCAGGGGAACGCGAGAACGGCCGCGTTAACTTGCTGCTTGTCTGGTGTAGGTGTGTCTCTGGTGCTGGCATCAGATCAAGAACGAGTACAACGCGCTCTGTCCGGCGTGTCGTGCGCCGTACGCCGAGCTGACCAAGCAGAAGGCGCCGCTGGATCGCGAAGAGTGCGTTTCTTTCTGGGCACGAGGCGACGTGGGGTGAGAAAGTTAACCAATGACGTGGGTGTGTCTTGTAGTGTACTGCGACGCACGAAGCAACGCAAGCAAAAGGAAAAGAGCGAGCGACGCACGGCCTCGCAGTCCAAGATCCCGAGCGTGAACCGCAAGAATCTGGCGAATGTGCGCGTCATGCAGCGCAATTTGGTCTACGTCATCGGCTTGCCGCAGCAGTTTGCCGACGAAGACGTGAGTTGTTGGTGGCTTGAAACGCGTCAAGTGAACTAGTCGTCACTCACGATGATGTCAATGTGTCCTCATAGATCCTGCGCTCGAACGAATGCTTTGGCCAGTACGGGAAGATCATCAAGGCCGTGGTGAACAAGTCGCATTTGAACTCGGACCGCGCCAACGCCACGGCCAGCGCGTACATCACCTTCTCCAACAAGGACGACGCGCTCTCGTGCATTATCGCAATAGACGGCTACTACATCGACGGATGTCTGCTGCGGTGCGTTGGAAACGCGTGTGTTCTACTGGTTGGAGGACACTAGACTTATTGAGACTGATCCTAGGGCGTCGTTTGGTACGACCAAGTACTGCAACTTCTTCCTGCGTAGTCTCCAGTGCAACAACCCCGACTGTCTGTATCTCCACGAGCTGGGCGATCAGGACGACAGCTTTACCAAAGAAGAAATGCAAACAGGTGGGTGTTACGTGCGCTTCCTGGTCTCGACTTGGACGCAAAGGCTAACCGATGTCGTGGGCAAACAGCATTACATTCTGGAAAGGCTGCGTTCCGTGATCTCACAGCAAACGAAGTACGAGCCGGTCCGCGCTTTCCTCCGCCGTTCAAGCTCAACGCGACAGAAGCGTCTGCGGCGTCTAGAAGCAGTCCTGGTGCTGCTGCTGCCGCTGGCACGAGCAGTCCAGGTGCTGCATCAGCTGCACCCGCTTCAGCAGATGCTCAGCGAAAAGCACAAAGCGCTGCGGCGATCTACAAGCTGCAACGAGAAGATTCATATAGTCGCATCGTCAGTGGTGGGGCGCTTCCTCGAGGCCCTGACACAGAATTGGGTCCACGATTAGTATCAACAGATTCCGGTGCGTTTTCCCCACCGCCCGCCACAGCCACAACAGAGGATCGCAAGCCGGACCTGCGTGTGGATACAGGTGTAGGTCTGATGGACAGCGTTGTTGGTCCTTTGGAAGCACTGAAGCTTGCGACAGGATCAACTTCACAAGAACCAGCATGGGCTCAACCGTTCCCTAGTCCGTCAGTGCTCCAGAGCGAACCAGATGATGTGATTGCCCCGCCTGCACCAGTGTTTAGTCCGTTCGGCATGGGTTTCAACGGTGGAATCCGCGCAAACCCACAGACGACTAACGACCCGTGGAGAACGATGGAGGCCGAGCCTCTTGGTGGCCCTGGCGCCCTTGGTGACTTGGGCTCTAATGATCGTAGCTCTTTTCGTTCGTCGCAGCCATTCTCAGCTCCATTCGCCAGTGCTCCTGAATCCCCAAAGGGTTTATCGTCTGGTGGCCAGCTGTCTTTTGCTTCGATCGATGCCATCTTCACGCCACGAAATGAGCCATCCGAGGCATTGGCTGGTCTCCTGGGAATGCAGATGAACTCAGCAGCGCCACTGGTCCATGGCCCACCCAAGCCTGTGGCCCCAGCGGTTCCGAAGACCACGCGTAGCTCGCGTTTTGCGTTCGCAAACCAAGACTCAGCGCCCCCATCGTCGCTTGGTGGTCTAGGTGGCAGCTACAACTCACTCTCGGATCCTGCGCTTGCAAGTCCATTTGGTTACAGTGGCTTCGGCGGTGCTCCAAATGGTCCACCAAACGCAACGACCCCGTTCCCTTCGACATCAGACCCATCGGCTTTCCCGCCTCTAGGTGCGGGTTTGCGTTCATCCAATTCGTTCACAAGCGACTCGGGTGATGCGTTTAACTCTCATGGCGGTTTTGGTGCGTCGTCGATGGATTCGTCGTCATCCGGCTTGGCATTTCTCCAGCAGATGCTGCCGAACGTCAACATCAGCTTCGGTGGCGAGTACGCGACGACCGGCGGCAACCCGCGAGATGGCATGGGTGGCTCTTCGTCAGCAGGCAACGCTTGGGGCTCGAGCGGCGGACTGAATGGCCTGGGCTTCGACAGCCGCCCTTCAAACCCACCGCCTTCGTCGCAATTTTACGACCCAGCAATCGTTTCGGCGTCGTCAGGACTCGGTGGCTTTTACGGCTACGGCAATGGTGCTGCGAGTGAGGAAGAGCGACGGCTCGAGTCGGCATTCGGTGGTGGCTATCGCGCACCCGGTTCGGTTATGGACAATTAATGTGCCGAGGACCTTGAAAAAACACATATCACAACACAGACACACACAGAGACAGAAGACACAGGGGACAGAGACCAAGAGAGGCCTCGATTGCAGAGACTCGGATGGAGGACGGAGGGGACGCTTACACAGAGGAGGAGAGAGTCACTGGTAACGTAAGAGAGTGCCCTCACTGAATTAATGGGTTGCTGCACATGATCCGTTACGCTCTTTGGGGCGAAAATACTGTTTTTATGGACAATGTGAATCTAGATGGCGCATGTTGCTCCGGATGACGAGCAGGACACAGAGCAGACGACACGAGAGCAGGTGAAAGGCGAGAGAGATCAACTCAAAGAAGATAACGATCCCAAAAAGGATGATGTGGACGTGGCGCTCGTGGAGTCGGAGCAAGATGACGTACAGCAAGTGACCGAGGCAGAATCGTCTCCTGAATGGATTCGTGCGAACTTTGCGAAGCACACACTGCGTGAATGGGTGAAAAGCGGGTCGTACGCTCAAGACAATCTGATCGCGTCTATTGAAGATCCCACTCGGTGTGTAAGCTGTGAAGAGTGCGCGATACGAGTTGCCTGCTTTTCGTGTTCCGAGTGTGCTCAGCAGCTGTGCTGGCGTTGTGCAGACGCCATCCACATCGTACGTGCACGCACACGGCTCTTTCTTTCTCGGCTCTACTGATGCCTCCTCTCTGCGTAGATCCCATCACTTGCAGATCATCGAATTGAACGAAGCCGTTCTGTTCCACCTATTAGTCCGCCGCCAGAGCCAACAACGGTGATCCACGACCTCGCCCCACCTTCGTCAGTCCAGTCGCCACAGTCTCCACCTTCTCCAACCCATACGTTCCCAGCAGCTTTTGCTCCGTGTAAAGTCATCGAGCATCGACTTCATCTCCCCGTTGGCACCACACTCTTCTTTCGCGCTGAAGACTGCGGTCGCTGGGCTCGAGAGTTGTTACACGGCACAGTCGTCAGTGCCGACCAGAGTGTGCGCTCTGAACTCGAGTCGGCTGACGGTTTCTCATACTTCTACCGCGTGGTTTGGATCCGTGGAGTCGAAGCACTCGCAAATGGCTTTTTCCGCGCGAACCTCGTGCTTCCGTTGTCGTGGTGGCCTATTGAGATCGGGGTCTTCCCCAGTCAACTGGCAGCTTTTCGTGCAACTATCACCGCCGAACGTCTCGCTCGACATTACGGACGGCGTCATCGTGTCAGTCATGACAGAAGAGCTCCATTCCCGTCAGAAGCCATGTTAGAGGAGATTCTGAAGGAGACAGACACCATTCTCGGTCAAGAATTTCGTTGTCGAGTCACACGCACAGACGACCACGCATTCGTTCAAGCACTAAGCCATGGCACATGGAGTCATAATGACTGGATGGAGTATATTGGTCGTCGTGACGATTTGTTGGAAGAAGCCGCGGCGATTCTAGAAGAAAGCGAAGACGAGGCTGCGCTGGTTTGGTCGCCACGCACGCGATTGCGCTTCTTTCTCGTGGAACAAAAGGCTCTGTTGCTTCCTGACGTCGTCCGCAATGAACAAGTGCACAGTATCGTTCAGCAGATGCTCATGGTATACGTGGGCTTTGCCTGGCGTCAATGGCAGCGTTTCATTAATCGGCATCGCAGACATGAGCGGCGTCAGAAGCAACACGCTGCAGCTTGCAAACTCCAGCATTGGGCCCGACGACTTTTCGACCGGCGTCGTAAGCTGTTGCCGGGCATGGACTCGATTGATGCTCTAGATCGCTATCGTCGACGTCAAATCTACGCTGCCAAACTCTACAGTTGGATGATCAAGCAATACGAGGCCAAGCAACGCCACGCGCTCCACTGTTGGGCAGAGAATGCCAAAGTCTTCGACCCAGACGTACGCCGTCGTCTACAAGCCCCTTCGCAGACGACATGGCATCCTAGTCATGGGATTGTCGCCCTGCCACGGTTGCCTCGCATTACTGCCCACAAACGCACCGATGGAAGTCTCGCTGTTGAAGATCTCGCGCTCTTCAAGCAGTTCCGAGCGAATCACGCCGGGCCGACCGAGTCGTCATATTGGATCCTTCGGCAACGAGTGCTCGTCGGGGTATACCCAACAGGCCGTGCGTTCCAAGACGCTCGACGTATCGTTGCCCGAGCTGACTACACTACAAGCATCTTGTTGCAATCGATCGGAGTCTTTGTGTGTCTGGCGGACGATTCTGAGCTGACGACGTTCGAGTCTACACTCTTTATCCCCGATACTTCGGTGGCAACGACCCAAGATGGACCGAGCCGGAGAATATCTGCCGAGACAGCGGCAGCGACGAAGATGCCAGTGACTTACTCGACGCCGTGGAAATTTGAGCGACTCGTGCGCACCAAACACGAGACTCTGCGAGTCGAATTACAAGGCGCAGTTCGCATGGCCCAGCGGCAATTGGAACTTGGGGAGCTCGAGCGCGACGGCTTCGTGCTTACACTCCCCGCAGGAACTTCCATCGATGAGGATGACGTGGAAGCAGACTTTGCTCTCCCGCCAGCAATGCGAATTCAGCGGGAAACATTACGCAACAAGCTCGCGCTGGCTCAGCAGAACGTCCGCAAGGCCGAAGCAACACTCGCGAGTTTGGCGCCATTGACTTTCCATCACTTTCCCATCCCCAAGGATGGTGTCCCAGCATCCACACAAGACCTCGAGACGCTTTTTCTCACCCTTGAACAGCACTTACGTCAACAAGAGAAGCTTTATGTGTTCAGCATGCAAGGACATGGACGCACGGGCCTCATCACTGCGCTTATGCTCGGTCGTCTCTACGGTATCCCAGCCAATGATGCGCTTGAACGTGCCCAGCGTCTCCATGACTGCCAATACTCTATGCATTCCGTGCCCTCGACGCGCTTGGTATCATCGCCCAAGACGACTGAGCAGATCGCACTCGTCCACCAGCTCCTCGCTCGTTATAACGACGCGATCTACGCGCCAGTGGTACTAGAAAACACAGACGACGGCTTTTACGCGTGGCGGGCACAGCAACGCGGGATCCCAATCGAAAAGTTCACGGAGAAAGAAGGCTTCATGGTCGGAGATCGTGTGGATACGGACATGCAGCGTCAGCAAGAGCAGCAGTATCAGCAAAAACAGCGCATTGCCAAGCGAGAAAGTGCTGCCGTACGCCTCCAATACGATCGTGAGACTCAGCGACGCGAAGCCGAAACGATGAGAGCACTAGATCGCGATGTAAGCGGTTCATAAAGAGTTGATTCCTTCTATCATAGTGTTCTCATAGAGAGGCCTTTCGTGCGTACCTCATTTCATCCGGATACCTAATAATCTCTTACATGATGGAGCACTTGCCGACACACGGAGTGTCGATCGGCTCTTCGGTCTCAGGTGGCGCCTGAACGTCTTCGTGACTGGAATCCGCAACGGTAGCTTCCACTTCTTCAGCCACCACAGCTGAGGCCGTGGGCTTCATCGAGGCCTTGGTTGGGGTCGACACCACCAGCTTGCTGCTCACTGGCATCGAGCCCTGCAGACCTTCGGCGTCCATGTCCAAAGATCCACTCAGTTCGATTGTTGACAGTCCGACCTCAGCTGGCTGCGAGACTGGCTTAACAATAGGCGCTTGAGCTGGTTCAACAGTCGGCGCAGCGGCAGGTGCTGCAGCGACTGGCTCTGGCTCGGTGATCACTGGAGCCACCGCTTCAACAGCAACTACCTCCGCCGGAGCCTCCTTTGCTGGCGTCTCAGCTTCCTTCACTGGCTGTTGTGGTTGTTCGCTCGCCATTGGCACTGATGCCTCATCCTGGTTGCTACTTGGCGAGACCGGCGAAGCTGGATCTTCCTGGAGAAGCACACCGCTGGCGACAATACTGCCGGCACGGCTTGGCGACTCAAGAACTGATGCCTCACTCGTCTCATCTGCCTTGACAGGATCCAGAAGCTCCTGACTAGCACGTCGGAAGATTGGCTCTTTGACATACTTGCGAGTCTCGTGCTTGTCTGGGACCTTGCACAACTTGAACGTGAGTGTTTGGCCCTTGCTACCACAGCACACAAAGCCACCTGGGGCTTCCGACTTGGGCTTGGTGAAGTGCGTGAGGGTCTTGTTGTACTTCTTGCGGATGCGGTTCGAGTCAACGACATTGATCTCGACGTCGATATCACCGTCGTGTACGTGCTGCAAACACAAGGCAGGTCAATGGATCGCTCAAGAAGACGGTTGAACACGTGATATCGTACCGTCTCCGAGGTGAAACCATCCTTCTCGATCGTGACATACATCTCACCCTTGATGGCCGTTGGCTGGAGGCTGATCACATCGTTCAGGTTCGGCGTCTTGTTGTTCAACGCGTACCCGGAGCCATCCGAAGTGCGAAGCACGAATGGCTGCTTATAAGTGAGCGGAGTGCCGTTTACTGGCTGCTTCTCACCTCGAATTGGCGCGCTACGTAAGAAATCATCCAGTAAGCATTCGCCAAAGCTGTTCAGCTATCCACGCAACACTTACACAATGAACTCGGCCTCGTGAAACTTGTCAGTGCAGTCCTCCTTCACAGGTGGCACAACCAGCAGCATCTGGGTCTTTTGCTCAAGGAAGCCCAGGAATCCTGCGTTGCCTTCCACATGGGCGGACTTGGCCTCAAGCTTGATGACGTCGCCAAAGCAGATAGAATCCATCGTTACGCTCATAATGCTGTCTCTCCTTCTCCAATGATGTCCCTTGAAGCTCTGGCCGAGTTTGTCGGCGAAGAAACTTGCGGAATGATCTCTCTCGAGAACCACTCGCTCTCAACGGAAAGCGACAAAGACAGCAGGGACGGTGTGGCTTTTCCTGTCTCCGAGCACAGACTCCCATTAAAAGTCTTATCGCAACCATGAACTTGATAAAAATAACGAGCGAACGGCTTGCTCGCATGGGCGCTGACGCGGACATGTCGTTCAGCCTACTCGACATCGCACATGAACTCGATACCTAAATATACGCCCAACCAATCTCAAGATCTTCGCTTGTCCCACGTATCCTTCAGTTCCTCGTACCTTATCTGCTGCTTCAACTTCATCACCTTCGCAC
The DNA here is from genome assembly GCA_020085045.1 of Pythium oligandrum. NCBI lineage: Eukaryota > Oomycota > Peronosporomycetes > Pythiales > Pythiaceae > Pythium > Pythium oligandrum. The sequence goes on along the minus strand of JAHRIK010000014.1, from coordinate 369,982 downwards.
CGATCCAGGCGAATTGCTGTGCCGTGGGAGGTGACAAAAGGAGGAATGCACCGAGTCGTGGAGTTGCTTTTTTCTAGTATATTTGTTCCATGATTTTGTTCAAAGCGTCGAAGAATACGACAGTTGCGACACCAACATACTCTTCGACAACCCACTAGCACACGTACCGTATAAAAACACATTGTCACGTTCTTCGTTTCTGCACATATGCGCAACCTCGGTACCACGCTCATTTCACTTGCATCTAATTTCCTTGAGCCGTTCGATCTTCAGTCCTTCCGTTGGCACAGCTGACTCTCGTCGTGTCTGGATTTATCTTGTCAGTTCCGAGCCAGGCATGTAGGTGAAGCCCTCGAAGTGTGCCTGGGCACGGTGCGTTTCACCCAACTGCTGGGTAACAGGCGAGTCGCGCGCGATCTCGCGAGTGAAAATGTTAGCCACGTTCGACACGTCCGCTTCACTTGTGACGACTGGCTTGAATGGTGGTTCAAGCTCCTTGAGCATCAACTTGTCCCAGTCAATGCTGGCGAAGAAAGGATGGTCCATGATCTCCTGAGCACCTGATGGACCCGATCCAAGACGCTTAGCTGGGTCGCGACGCAAGAGCTACAGAAAGGAAAAGGAGCAATATTAGTAACTCTTGCAGATTAACTAGCGAAGGGAAGAGAGACGTACCGCAGTCAAGAGATCCTTAGCCTCTTCAGAGAAAGCCGAGGTGAACACGACGTCACGGTGAAGGATGTTGTGGAACATGCGCTTACGGTTGCGGTCGAAGAATGGCGTCTAGTCAGGGCATAAAAACGTTAGAGCTCGTCAACATCAACAAGGAAGAGGGAAATCTTACCTGGCCAGTCATCATCTCGTACAAGAGAGTACCAAATCCCCACCAGTCGACACCCTTGCCGTATGGAAGACCCTTGAGCAGTTCAGGGGCAATGTACTCGGCGGTACCACAGAACGTCTTGGCACCATCAGGCATGTCAACGTTCTCCTTCGAGAGACCGAAATCCGTCAGCGCGATGAAACCCTTGTCATCCATCAAAATGTTTTCGAGCTTCAAATCACGGTAGGCAATGTTCAGTTCGTGCAAGTGCGCCATCGACAGCAAAAGCTGGGCAGCATAGAACTTGGCACGCTTCTCTGAGAACTTGCGCGACTTGCGCAAGTGGAAGAACAACGAACCACCGTTGTAGTAGTCCATCACAAGGTAGAGCTTGTCCTCCGACTGGAAAGCGTAACGCAGACGCACGACGAATGGGTGGTCAATATCACGCAAGATACGGCGCTCCGACTTGGTGTGCTCGACCTGGTTCTTCGCGAACACAGAGGCCTTCTTGAGCACCTTCATCGCGTAAATCGCGTTCGGGTTGTTGTGTCCATCTGGCACCTTCTTACGGACAAGCATGACCTTACCGAAAGCACCCTTACCAATGACCTTGAGCAGATCGAAATCGTCCACGCTGAGCTTACTAGCTGGTCGTTCATTCTGCTGCACTGTGGAGGCCGATCGTCCGTTCGACATGTCCGTGTCGCTTCGCTGACGCTCCTCACTCTGCTTTGGAGGGTCATACGCGTCGCTGGTGGCACGGTGCACACGCGAGTTGCTCTGTGGTGGTGGACGAGCACCTTCCGTGGCACACTCTGAGCATACTCGCTGCGCGGTACTCGCTCCAGGCAAGAAGAGACGGTCACGCGAGCATGCGTTACAGACAGCGCGGTGACACATACGGCAGTGGTGACGGCGATCGAAGAGAGTGAAGTGGAACAAACACAGGTTGCAGTGCTTTTCACTGCCCTGGTTGTTGAACTTGGTGTCACGACGCGAGCCCTGGCGCTGGAGCGTTCCAACCGCAGCAGGGGCCGACTGAGGAGGGTCTGGCACTGGGCGTTCACCCTCGACGTACTTGTTCGCATCACGGATCTCGAGGAATCGGAAAAGCGCATCCTGGATCTTGTTGATGCAGTACGCCGTCACGTAGTAGTGGTTCGAGTGAGCACGAGGAGGCTTGCCCGCCGAGAGACACGTACAACCCGTTCGGTGAGGAGCATCACCATCAAGACGCGTCTGGAACGCGAGGTCGTTGCTCTCCCAGTACATCGTACGATGCGCCAAGATCGACTTGACCGACTGCGAGTCGCCATCTTCAATACGATGACTCGATTCAATAAGGGCAATGGCACCGTTGCGACGCATCAACTGATCACCACGGGAGTGGAGGAGGTACTTGATGAGCACACCACCGTACGAGTAGCCCAAGAAGTAGACACGCTTGGCCTGCGATGGTGCAATGTAGCGGTCCCAGAGCGAATCCATGTGCTCTTCTGGCGAGGCTGAGCCAGGGATCTGCAATCGCTGCTTGCCGTCACGCAACACAATGACGTTCTTGTTTGGGTTGGCAACGATGATACCGTATCCCTCGTCAATCGCCTTGCGGAAGTACTCGAGCATCGAGCCCGACTTGACACCGGCGTGGAGCACAAGACCTCGGCTCCAAAGACCAGGGAAGAGACCACGACTGACGGCAACAAACACCAGCAACTTGGACGCTGTCTCGTAGTTGCTCGAGACGAAGATGTTGGCCTTGACAGGCGCATCCGACGAAGGGATGTGCATCTCTCGGAAGCCAAGCTCACGACGCATCGAGTCGTGGACGTAGCGCACGACCGAGTTGATGATCTCATCCTGGTGCACGGCAATATCCGTGTCATCGAGGCCCTTGCCCGTGGCCTTGAGATGGATCATACCGTCGTTATCCATCGCGTACAATGGGTGGGAGAAGGGCAACTGCGCGCCACGCGAGACGCTGCCGCTGGCTGGTCGCGAAGGAGGCAGACCGCCGCCCATGGAGGCTGGCGGTGCCCGCGGATGCTGCTGGTACTGCTGCTGCTGCTGCTGCGGCGGCGCGTACTGCGGCTGGTGCGGCGGGTACTGTCCGCCCTGGAGACGTCCATTGCTCGTCTGCGGCGGGTACTTGTTGCCGACGTTGGCGTTGTTCTCCTTGCTCTTACTGCGTCCCCATCGAGGGAATCGGAACGCCATCCTGTGTCACACAAACGCGTGGGATAAGTCGGGTTGTGGTGACCGCCAGAAGCCGCGAAGCGCACCTTTCGCGAGGGAGAAGCTGGGTGTCTACACCGAGCGCGTCGTAGTCTTCCCGCACGTCACGAGGAAGTGAATGAGGGCCGTGAGCGCCGTCGCCGTGAGCCTTGCTCTCTGCCGCTTTCCCTTTGGTTGCCGTGCTGGCTTTCCGCACGCAATGGCGCAAGATGGGGGAGGGCGTCACCACGACAAAACCTCACATGGATCAAACCTCAAAACCTCACCTTGAAGCCCATCTCCCTCCCCTGCCCTACCCTCTGGCATTGCCGCAAAAGAACCCCCGCGAGAGAGCCAGGGGACGAGGCCCTCAGTGGGGGAGGGAGGAATAAAACCTCGCCACAGTAGGGGCTAGGGAAGGGATGGGGCGACACGACCGTCGCGTCGTCTTCTGCTGCGAGTGGATCGTAGGGTTGTGGACGAGGGGACGAGCGGATGAGAGAGGACGAGGTAGAGTGGACGCGTCCGCTCGACGACAAGTGTACCCATGTTGCAAGAGCCCCCATCAAGTCGGAAGTCTCCACGCAACACCACGTGACACGGACCGATGGAAAGCCGGTTAGTTGACGCGCGAGAGATAGAAGGAATTGCATTATTCACTACTTCTTCTTTCTTTCTGTCTTTCGCCCCGCCTGCTCTCACGAGCGCTACTTCCGACGATAGCACCAGGCACGACTGGGGGGTCACAAGCTATACATATTTTCGAATTCTATCGTACACGACTCTCCGCGAGTTCTCCACGTTTTTACTTTTCCGACAAGACGTTCAGTAACTGAGGCACCACCTCGATACGAAACTGTCCTGTGCCGGAAAATACCTCGCCGTCGACGTTGATTGGGTCGTTCACCTTCTGGTCGATGATCAGCGCCTTGATCTTGTGGTAGCTTACCAAGTCGCTCTCCAAGTAGTCGCCAAAGGCGTACTTAAGAGCGACATCCGCAGTCTGACCCACAGTGCCCTTCCGGCACACGATCAGATCCATGTTGCCATCGGATGGATGGTAGTATTCCGTCTCAAAGTATACATTCGAGGCACCGACGGTCTGGTAGTCCGCCTGCTCCTCTTGCCATCGACCACCGTAACGCTCCGCATTCGCAGGGCTGAAGATCGCACTGGCATCACCATTCCATCGCTTGCCCAGATGGTAGTCATCGTACACACTGCACATTTCCACGTGATGCTGGTCGTGGGCATTCTCGTCCATCACTTCGTAGTAAGTCTTGAGCACCTGCTTACCATTCTCATCCGTTGGGATAGTGTCTGACAGCACGTACTTGATCGTACACTCATGAGGACGAGGAGCAAACACCGTGCGCTTCACCTTCAACCATTTGTATCGGTGCACTCCCAACCATCGCGTCTTCTCGGACTCCATCGCGATATCGCCACCGATGCCGTAGCTAACACCGCAGCACGCGAACTCTCGTCGCTTGGACCCATCAGCATCATCAGTTTCACAAGTGACAACGTCAAGTGGACGGATCTTTCGCTTGATGATGCAATACACAGCAGCCTCATGCGTTGGAACACCAACACCAAGGCCAAAGGCGTTGTCTGTACCAGCAGAAATCAACGAAACAGGAGTCGTCGCCACAAGGTTGCGCCACTCGTCTTCGTCGCGCGCAAAAATACCGTTCATGAACTCATTGACGGTACCATCACCACCGACGAAGACAACAGCTTCATACTTAGCTGACAAGTCGAGCGTCTTGCCAATATCTCGGGCGTGGCCACTGTACTGGGTCGTTTCCATATCACACTGGATGCCCGCGAGTTGAAACACTGGCTTCCACTTTTGCCAAATCTGAAGACCGCGTCGCTTACCCGAGTGTGGGTTCACGACGACCTTGATCTTTCGTGTACGGTGGATTGGCACACGCGCCTGCCACTTGACCAAAAGTTGGAACGCTCGAACCCAAAGATCAGCGGCCTCTGTGGTCTTGAACTTGAGTTCCAACTGTCGGTAGCGTCGCTTTAGCTTCTCTTCATTCTTGCCTTTGCCTTGTTTCATATAGTGGACAATGACTTCACTGGTCGTACTCTCGCGGGCAGCACCGAGCAGATCATCCAGAGCAATTCGGATTTCCTTCTGCTTTTTGCGAACAAGGGACGTTCGGATACACCGGAGTCCTTCACGGTCGAGATACATCTGCATTCTTCGCCAAGCTGGTCCCATCTTCACCTTGGCCTCGCCTTTCTGTTCACCGTCCTTCGGGAAGTCATGTAACAAGTAGGAATACATCTGTCGAACACTCTCACGCGCGGACGCCGCCGTCGTGAATCGGAACCGCGTCGCGCGGTTCTCAATAGCTTCCATGGCCGCCGCTCGCTCCGGACAGCTCTTGGATCGGGTCAAAGTCGGCATGGGCAGCTCACCAACCGTACTTGTCTCCACTTCTTCTTCTTGTTCGTTTCCAAACAGCGGCTTCACCGGCATCGCAAACGGCACCGCGATCGTCGTCGATCGACGCAGCGCTACAGGCGGCGCCACCAACGATCTTCGCTTGCCGTCAAACTTGACAGCCAGATGCCGCAGCTCCACCACTGCGTCCGGGTTCGCCTTGTCCGTGTGCTTGATCTCTTCAACATCATCTTGCTCGAGCACGGGGATGCTGTCGCGCTCGGGTACTTCGCTGTTCGAAGCCTCGTGTAGCTTGTGCGCCACCTTGTCATCCGCGGGATCCCACGCCGCCCCATGTGGACTGCCGATCGCCGTGGCTACCATCGTTCTCTCTCTCTCGTCTCTCGTCTCTCGTCTCTCGTTCGTTCTCGTTCGCTGTTATCTCACGCGCCTTCTTCTGGGGATTCGTTAATGCCCATGTACTGCTGCCGTCCAGCCCGACAGACGTGCGCCGTCCCACATGGTCGTTGCCGTGATTGCGTAAAGTGCCCAGTGCGCCGTCCGCTGATTGGCTGCGGGAACTTTCGCCATCTATTTGCGTCTGCGACGTTGTGGATGGGTTACATATCAAATATCACAGGTACCTAATTCCTTTCCCTCGGTAGGATCAGATCCAAGTTAGAAAGTGACTTATGTGTTCTCACAGGATCTCCGTGCATTTTCTCCGCGTCGTAAACACTCTATGTGAACTGACTCACCCGGGGGAAACATGCACCTGGTCACCATGCTCGTGGCTGTCGAGGAAGACAGCGATCTGTGTCTTGGAGTGCTGTACAGTATCCGCACAAGACGCAGGTGCTAGTGACATGGCCGCTGACGTGCGGCCAGCGCAACGCCAACGTGGAAGAAGAAGAAGAAGATACACGTTGATCATGCCCCCAGGAAGATGGGTAAGCATTGACTCGAGCGTAATCCGCAGCCGTTGACGGCTTACCACGCCACTGTCGATTCGTGGTGCACATGACTCGCCGGTCGTGATCATGCATGAATGCTTGTGATCGGAATGGGCGGTTGATTACGCGCTGGTTATGCTGCTCGATGGAGGAGATCCTTCTCTTCGAAGTTTAGCTACACGCGCCAGTCATTTGGGTGGTGGTTGAAGTGCCAGGAGCAGTCGCGTCACGCGAGAGACGTGACGAGGGCAGTTGCTGGGTACAAACTGAGCTTCCTCGGAATTCCGTGTGGTCGGACCGGCGGAGATGAACAAGGCAACTCGTGGCATGTGTTGAAGTGCTTCAATTACTACAGTTAGTAGTATCCAGGATAGGAGTTCTTGCCGTTGTTCAGCTCGGGCCGGCCGACCACAACGAATATGTTACCGCAACGCCACATATACTATTTCAGGTTAACTAAATCGTCTATGAACGAATAGAGTTGCTTGACATGCTTTCGGCAACTCCTCGAATGACATTGAGCACACATCAGCACTGGTCCCCTGGCCCAAAGTGGGGGATGCCGCCGAGGATCTCCCACTCCTGTCGACTGCGTCGCTGCGTGGTTGGGAGGAACCACGACCACTCGAAGCCATTCGTGCCGCAAAGCACGCTGAGATGGCGCTCGAGTGGCGAGCGCGACTTGCACCCCGTTCGTACATTCACTTCCTCGGCGATCTTGGTGAAGATGAGGTCGTCGGCGATGCTGTAGAGCTCCATGGCGAGCATGCCGGAGCAAAAGAGCCCAAAGACACAGGCGGCGGCGAGCAGCCACACGCCGAGACGACCAGGAAACGCTTCTGCCTGGAAGCCGCAAAAGGGTTTGCCGCGTGTACATGTCAGGTGCTCGGCAACGACGAGAAGCAGCACGTGCACGCTGGTGACGGCGACGTAGAAGAGGAAGAGGAGGAAGAACTTGTGATTGCCGATCCCCACGCAGTTGTTCACCCACGGACTGCGCGACACACACACACACAGAGGAATCAGCCCACGCACACGTTACTGTCGTCGAGAGGAGCTTACCAGTGGTGATCCATGAGCACGATGCAGCCTTCGCACGTCTCACAATGCATCGCCCTGCAGATTGATTAATAGCTCTCCCAGTCAGTACGTGATGACATGATGGCCCTGCGACATTGACGAGCTCACCTCGCTGGTCGGTACATGTTGCACTCGTCGCAGAACACGAGCAGCGACCCGTCGTCTTCCGAGTTCTCAAACTCCGTCAGCGGCATTTCCTCTTCCTCGCCCTCGGAAAAGACGTCGCCGTCGTCCTTCTCGGATGCTCCATGGCGAGGCACAACGCCCGGATTCGTCGTCATGACTTGCCAATGCGACCACATGCACATGCCGATCGACGCGGTGAGAAGCGTCCCATCGAGGAACCCGACCGGCGAGAGCGCGCCGACCCAGAACGACAACGACGTCCACAGTGCGCAGATCGACACGATCATGACGCACCAGCAGAAGCCCGCGATGACGATCCCCGCCGGATCACGGAGGAACCATTGCGGCGGCGGCTGTCTTTGCATTGGTCTCTCCATGACTCATCTGGGTTCCCTCGTTTGTGCCACCTCGAGACAATGACGAGGTACGACGTGTACCCTCCATCGTCAAATCAACACGAAAGGTTGACTGAGTCTCGGGGCTGGTCTCATCCTCTCCTCTTACTGGCCTCAAGGAATGCAGCACAAGTGGAAGACCGACGCTTCCATTTGTGCGGGACGAGCCAGTCCCTCCCCACTTTGTACACTGTTATCATCCGAGCTCTTCGTTTTCACGTCGACAGACGGTGGACCGAAAGTGATACACGTTGACCGGCTGGTCCTCGGCTGTTATCACATCGCCCCGCACAACGCAACTAGAGAGACTTTCAGAAGCGCCGCCGATGAGTAGTGGCATTCCACGCGCGCCGCCGTCTCACTCTCGGCTCAAGACGCGTAGTAGTCGACGCCTCTCGGGGCTCTCGCTGGACGACTTTGGTGGATATGGCGACAAGCACCAAGACATGATCGTCATCGGCTACAATCGAGACTCGTTTTCCGACCCCGACCAGCAGCAGTATGGATTCTACGACCTCGAGACGGACGGAGCGCTACGAGGCGGAGGACGACGCAAGCTGTTCACACGCAAGACCATCGGACTCGTGCTCAACTATGCGGGGATCGGAATCATGTACGGCGCGTTGCCTGCGACGACATTGCCCTTCCTCAAGTACTACCTGAACATGCAGAGTTATCAAGTTCAAGCTGCGTCGGCGATCGTGAATGCTGCGTGGAGCTTCAAGACGTTTGGTGGCATCATCACGGACAGCTTCCCGATCTTTGGCTACCGACGCAAGTCTTACATGATCCTGGGCTGGATGATTTGCATCGCGTGTCTAATTGGACTGAGTTCCTTCAGCATGCCACAGCCATATTACTATCCAGGCGAGCGGAACGTCCACGTACTCAACGCTGACGCCCCAAATAGTGGCTGGAAGTACTCGCTGGTCATGGCGGGTGCCACCTTTGGATACTTTTTTGCAAACGTCGCGTCTGATGGCATGGTGGTCGAGATCGCACAACGTGAACCTCTCCATTGTCGAGGAGAGACCCAGGCGATCATCTACGCGTCGCGAAGTCTGTTTATGATCTTTGCGGAAGTGTTCATCGGCACGTCGTTCAACGGTGTCTCATACGGCGGGACCTTTGACTGGTCTCTTGACTTCAGTGTCGTCATGCTGTGCTTGGCCATCACGTCGATCATTCCGTTGATCGGATCCATTTTCTTCCTTCACGAAGATCGACAGTTCACTCGCTTGAGCTTCCGTCAACGATGTAAGGAGATGTGGCGGATCGCGCAGACTCGAGCCGTGTGGCAAGTGCTCGTGTTCGAGCTCATCGGGGCCTTCTGCTTGTCGTTCACCTCGTCTGCAAGTGTGTCCGTGGCCACAAACTGGGCACGCGTCGAGCCCTTCCAGAAATCCATCGCGTCCGTGGTCACCCGCCTCATCTACACAGTCGCACTCTACCTCACCAAGTTGTATCTCCTCGAAGAGAGCTGGGTCAAGATGTTTTGCGTCACGACCGTGTGGATCATCATCGTGCGCTTCTTCTACATCGGTTGCACAATCTTCGACATTGTCCGCAACCAGCACTTCTGGCTCTACATCCAGGCGTTCGAGCAGCCTCCGTCCGCCCTCCGCTTCCTCCTGTTCACGTTTCCTATCGCTGAGATCGCGGAAGAGGGCTTCGAAGGCACGACCTTTGGCCTCGTCACCACCTTCCACAACATGGCGATTCCGCTCGGTGTCTCGGCCTACAAGTCCATCGACTCATTCTTCGACATCTCCGATAAAGAAGTGTTTGAAGACTCGCCCCATGTGCGCTGGAACGTGTTCTACACGTACGTGATCGCGTGGTGCGTGCAACTCGCGAGTATGATGGCCATCTTCCTCTTACCTCGCCAGAAACTCGAGATCCAGCAGCTCCGGTACTACGGCGGCCACAGCAAAATGGCCGGTGCCTTCGTACTCACCGTGCTTTTCCTCGTGGTCGTCTATTCCACGGCCACCAACGCGCTCTCGCTGTTTAAGGAGACGGCATGTCTGCGGATCGCCGGCGGCAGTGGCTGCAAAACGTAAACTTAACTTAATTCGAGCCATTTTTTCCTAAAATTCTGTAAAAGACCATAGTTTCCCTCAACCGAGTGGCAATGGTATCCACCCCTCACTTCAAGTGAGACCGAGGCCATGGACGGCGTGTACTGCGTCGACGCGCGCGGAACGCCGCTCCCGGAGCGCTGGAACTGCGTGCAGATGCTGGTTACGCAAGGTATGTACGCGCTGGACGACGCTGTGTGCGTGGAAGTGCGGGTTTCTGACGAGAACTGGTCATGTGGCAGGCGTCAGTCTGGCGTTGCTGGTGGTGTGTATGCACCGTGTGCTCGTCCTCGTGGGTCGTATGACGCCAGTGATGAAGGAAGAAGGGAGGCGTGGATGGAGATGGAAGGCGATCTTCTACATGCGCTTTGTGTTGACGCTGGCGCTTGTGGCGGTGTCGGCGAGTATCGTTGGGGTGGCATTCGAAGTGCCTTCCACGGCTGCGTTGGTGAGTAGAGGCGCTGTCCACTGGCTTGTCGTCAGTACTGAGCTAGTGCTTCGTGTAGGTCATGTCCAGCGCGATCTCTACTACGTATGGCTTCTTCTACGCCACAGCACTGTGGCTCGAGTGGACTCGACGTGTGCGCGTGTCTTTCATCACGGAAAGTTTCTTCATCGTGGTTGCGTTCATGGAAGCCCTGCTGTTTCACGTCTGGTCAGTGGTCGTCGACTCTCCTCACATGCACACCATTGCCGCACTGGTCATCACGCGTCTCGGACTCCTGGGCACGCTGGCTTTCACTGCCAAGATGGTGTGCGCAACAACGCCACCGGCGTCTGCGATGAGGGGAAACGCCAGCCCATTCGACCGAGCGAGCTGGTTGTCTCGTATCTCGTACTACTGGGTCTCTCGCATCATTCAACTCAGTCAGCACCGCCGTCTTGAGATTGCGGATATCCCGGAACTGCCTGCACAAGACTCGACGTCACACGCAGCCCAACGGTTCAAAGTTGCGTTGGGAGAAGAACTGGGTGAAACAAGCCCATCGTTCCTGCGTGTCCTTCGCAAACTGTACGGAAGAGAAGTGCTGGGCTTTGCTCTGTGGTCGACCGTGAACAAGTTCATTGGGTTGGGTAGCCCTTTGCTGATCAAACTCTTCCTCGACTGGGCCGACGAGCCATCCCCTCGACTATCCACGGGTTACACGCTCGCCTTCGCGATGATCATCCGGTCAATCGCCGCTTCGGTGTCTGGTACTCAGTACTCGCTGGCCTGGCAGCGCTTCGACATTCGAGTACGAGCTGGTATCATCTCTGCCATTTATGATCGCTCACTCGGCCTCAGCTCCAGTGCAAAGCATCGATATGGTCTCGGGCGAATCACCAATTTGATTTCTGTGGATCTGGGTCGCCTCGTCCGGATGCCAGGAACAGTGTTTGACATGTTTCTCATTCCTGCAGAGATCGTCTTTGCGCTTCTGTTGCTGGCACACGAGGTTTCCTACGCTTTCGTTGGCGGACTCGCTGTGTTGGCAGTTATGTTACCTATTCAAACGGCTCTGGGCGGGAAAATCCAAACGGTGACGAAGAAAATGCTCGAATATCGAGATCAGCGAGTCGACATGACAGCGGAATGTCTGAAATCGATGCGAACCATCAAGTTACTCGGGTGGTCCGAGGTTTTCTTCCAGAAGATCGATGGGTTTCGACAGCTTGAAATGGGAAGACTGAGTGTGAGAAAGTATCTGGACGCACTCTGTGTGTTCTTCTGGGCGTCAACGCCGGTGATCGTGCAGACCTCCGTCTTTGCGATCGTGATTTACACAGGACATGATCTGACAGCTGCAAACGCGTTCACGGCAGTATCGCTGCTCGACCGTCTAATCTACCCGATGAACTATTTTCCGTGGATCATCAATGGCTTCCTGGAAGCTCGAGTTTCGGCGCTTCGTATCCGCGAGTACCTTTTTCCAAGTCACCATTCCGATGAATTCACCAGTCTCATGTTGCTACCACCTCTCAAAACCGAAGAGAAGAAGAAACTAAACGGAGAGAAGCGATTTAATGTGGAGGCCTACGACTGCAGCTTCAAGTGGGGAGTTGACGAGATCGAATCAAGTGACGACGTGGAGACGCCGCTCATGGCAGCAACTCAGTCTAAAGCATTCGAGTTGCATCTCACACGTCTCGAGCTGAAAGCCGACGTGACATACTTGGTATGTGGTGCGGTTGGCTCGGGAAAGTCGTCACTACTCCTGTCTCTACTCGGTGAAATGCCTCGAAAGAGTGGTCGAGTTGGCACGCTGCGACCTCGCGTGTCCTACGCACCTCAAACGCCGTGGCTTTTTCGGGGCACTGTGCACGAAAACATCACACTGTGTGAGAACGACCAGTCCGTCGAGTTTGATTTGGCGCTTTACCAGCAAGTGTTACAAGTGTGTGAGCTGGAGCAAGACTTGAAAGCGCGGAAAAACTACGACATGACAGTGGTCGCTGAGAACGGAAGCAACTTCAGTGGAGGCCAAAAGGTTCGCATCAACCTCGCCCGTGCGCTTTACCAGAGGACGATGCTTTATCTTCTCGACGATCCATTAAGCGGACTGGATGCGGCTACCGCACAGCGCGTCCTGCATAACCTGTTCAAATCAACGGGCAAACGCATCTTCCCAGAGGGGGCCAGTGTTGTCGTCGCCACACACGCTATCCAGTTTATCGAGTCTTTCCCATCGAACGTCACCGTCTTGGTGATGGACAACGGTAATGTTGTGGAGCAAGGCAACTACGACGAACTGAAGACCATGCAGCCAAGCAGCCGATTCATGGCCTTGTTGGCATCAGCGAGGTCAACTGTGTCGGTGGATGCTGAGAAAGCCACAGAATCCTCTAACTCGAGTGCACTCGATGTTACCGAAGAGAACACTTCAAAGGAAGATGAGGACGAGAAGAAGTCGAGCAAAGACGAAGAGGAGCATCGCGAATCAGGCACCGTCAACCTCCACGTGTGGAAGCTGTACGCGCGTGCGATTGGTTGGGCAGTCTCCTTGGCGATTATGGTGGCAGTTGTTATCATGCAAGCATCAAGAAATGGTCTCGACTGGTGGATTGCGTTCTATACGAATGCACACAGTGTCACTCCACACTACTTCGTGAATGTGTTGCTGTGGATTACATTCGTCAACTGTGTATCAGTGTTCTTTCGCTCGTTTCTCTTTGCTTACGGCGGCCTCCGTGCTGCGAAATCGGTGTATCGAGTGCTTGTCACCAAGATTTTCGGGGCCCAACTCCGCTTTTTCGACGCCACACCAGTTGGTCGCATCCTCAATCGACTCAGCGGAGACACATACTCGGTGGATGAGTCGTTGCCATTCATCCTCAACATCTTTCTCAAGGACTTTGCTGACGTCGTGGGCTCTCTGGTTATCATTTTCTACGGCAACAAGTACGTTTTGCTGCTGCTTGTGCCTCTCAGCATGATCTACTTCCGACTACAAGACTCGTACCGACCTACTTCACGCCATGTCAAGCGTCTTGACTCGGCTGCTCAGTCGCCAATTTTGTCAATGTTCACAGAGACGCTCGAAGGGTTGTACGTCATTCGTGGTCTCCGTCTTCAACAGCAGTATCGAGACATGTACGAGCGATTCCTCAATCTGAGCCAACGGATGTCCTTCCTTGGGGCAAATGCTGGATCGTGGTTTGGAATCCGTCTCGACCTTTTGGGTGTTGGCGTCACGTCATTCGTCGCAATCTTTGCAGTTGCACAGTTCCAATGGACAGGGCGAGTACATCCTGGGGTGTTGGGCCTGACTCTTACGTATGCCTTGCCCATTGTGTCCAAGCTCAACACCATCCTTGGTAGCTTTGTGGATACTGAACGGCAAATGATCGCGGTGGAACGAGTGAAGGAGTACTCCGATCTATCTCCCGAAGAACAGACGACTGTGTTGACGAAGGGCGCGGATCTCCCGTCGTGGCCAACGCATGGCGCAATCAAAATGTCGAACCTGTCGGTAGAGTACTCCAGTGGGGAAAGCTCGCTTCAGGTTGTGAAAGCTCTCAAGAACGTCACGTGTTCGATTGAGGCAGGAACGAAAATCGGTATATGTGGCCGCACAGGGGCGGGAAAGAGCTCCTTTATGCATGCTCTCTTTCGAGCTGTTCCGATGAGCTCTGGCAGCTCTATCAGTATTGATGGGGTTGCGATTCAAGATGTATCTCTTAGCGTTCTCCGTTCGCGTTTGACGTACATCCCTCAGGACGTTGTGCTCTTTTCTGGGTCGGTGCGCTCGAACCTTGATCCTGAAGGCCGCGCTTCCGACCACGAACTCTGGCGGTGTCTGACGCGGTGCGGCTTGGATGTGGTCGTTTCCAGGCTTGCTGACGGCCTCGATGCTGCCGTCGCATCAGGAGAAGCAACCTTCAGTAAGGGACAAGCACAGCTTCTTTGTATCGCCCGTGCGCTGCTTCGTCGATCGAAAGTGCTCTGTATTGACGAAGCAACGTCGTCGATCGATCACGTGACAGAAGAAATCGTCTCAAAGGTACGAAATCTGCCATTCTTGTTGATCCAATTCGCTCTAACATCGTGTTCAACGCTGGTCAGACGCTCCACGAAGACTTTGAGGACGCGACTGTGATCATCATCGCACACCGCATCAAGACTATCATGGGCTGCGACCGAATCATGGTCCTCCAGGACGGAAAAGTCGCTGAAAGTGGATCTCCTGCGACGCTCATGCAGGACTCATCGTCTCTGTTCTATGGTTTGGCGAGTCAGGTGAGACCATCTAACGTGTAAACATTTGTGTCATGTTTTCACCGGTGCTGCTGCCGAGTTGTCAGTTGCCTGGGCTTTATTGGCGCTATCTGCCGTGACCTGCGTCGAATCTGGTTTCCCCTCAGTCGCATCACCTGCTTGGCCTGGCGCGTTGTTTTCAGCGGCCTTGGGACGGAAGCGAAAACCTTGAGTGGGAGACTTGGCTCCCTTGGGGGCGTCCTTGTACATTTTGATCTTGTAGCGGATGATGCCTCGGATGAGATCGTCGACGAACTTGGGCAACCATAGTGAGTCTTCGTACTACAAATTACGATTTATTGAGTGAGGGAAGTGTGCTCAAGTTGAAATTCGCGACCAACAAGCCCACCTTCTCGATCGCTTTGATCACGTGTGTATGTCCGCGAATGTTGGCCCAGTCTAGAGGAGCAAGAGCTGCGTCGTAGTCTCGGACGTAGAGATCTTTGGTGTCGGTCACTCGAAGCAGAGCGAGTGTAACGTCGACGTGGCCTCCCCAACACGCGAGATGCCTAAACAACGTCCGATAAGCTTCTCAAAATGAACAAGTGATTGAGGTTCGACGCACAATGGTAAGCTTCCATTCTATAACGCAGCGTTTGTTAGCACGGTGTGCATCCGAGGTTGCTGGGCCCATATATCTACTCACCTCATCGAGACTTCGCGGGTTTACCCCCGCATGCAACAAATACTCGACGACTGCCTTGTCTCCACCTTTGGCTGCCCTACCCAGAAGTCATTTGAGTTAATCTGGCCAACAACAGCTCAAATTGTGATCCATCCAAACCAGTGAAGAGGTGTCTGCTGCATGTTCCACGGGTCCAATGAGTGATCTTTGACGTCCACGTGCTCCACTTCAGCAAGAAACTTGACGCGTCTAAGGTCACCCTTGATGGAGGCCCAGAAGATATCCGACAGAACCGCCTCGACACTGCCACCAAAGTAGGTTTCCATCGGAGAAAGATGGCGTCGTGTCTCCGTGAGGACTCGCAATTGCACGGGAATGCGCTTCCGTCCGATGGATCGGGCCTTCCGTAGCTGAAGGTTGAGCTTGGCCTTCTCTCTTTCCAGAAAAGTGGGTGGGCGTGCGGCTCGTGTCGTTGTTTTCTTGCCCGGACTCAGTGGTGCAGTGGTAGGATCGGCAGTATCTGTCTTGGCTGCAGAGTCCTCTGCTGTCTTCGCTCGCTCCTCCTCCTCCTTCTCCAGCTGTTCCTGACGCTGCTGAATACGCTCCTGCTTGGTCTTTCCCTAGTTTTATGCCACGAGTGACCAAAAGTCGACGTAAATGAGCTCACGACGGTAGCATTCCTACCTTTTTTTTGCGTTTGCTCGGCGTCGACGGGGTATGCACCGAGCTCTCAGTCGTGGGCATCGACGGATCCTCTGCTTCTGGACTCATTGCAATTGGCGTCGGTGCCTCTATCTCGGCTAGACCTTCTCCAGGTTGCGCTTCCATCACCATCTCGGTGGTTTCTCCGTGCTGCTCCCAGTACGCTTCATCGCCAAACGGACTCGTAGGCGCCTCATACGCCTCTGTCTCTCCTTCGTAGACATACGCCGTCTCGTCGTACTGCCGTCCGTACCACGTGTCGTCCTGCGTCAACTGGTAGCCACCTGGATCCTCCGGACTCTGCGCAATGGGGTCGTAGTAGTACACCTCCGGGTCATACTCTGCATAGTTTCCATCCGCCTCGGCGCTATAGTCGTACGCGTACGCATCTGACGAGGCATTGGGGTCGTAGTACGCATAGCCATCGTATTCAGCACCTTCATACGCAGCTGCTTCGTCCACAGCAACCTCTTCATACGCTTGATTGTCGTCCATGATCAATCGCGTGTCCTTTCAAGATACACGGAGACTACCACAAACGACAGAACAATACAAACTACGTACTACAAGAGAAGACTAAACATTATACGAAATGTTAATGACGGTACGTCTGCATTGACATGCATCGGCGTCATTCCGCTTCCACTCTTCCGTGACCAGAATGGTGCTAGCGTATCTACGCCAACTGGGCGCCGCCCACGAGCGACTGAAGAAGCGCATCCACTCGTTCCGCATCCCGCTGTCCAAGAACGGCCAGCGCGCGATGAGCGTCGTCTACTTCTCCGTCCCGGTCATCGGCGGCTACTTCGTCATGAAGTGGGCCGAACGTCGCGCCGACCGCAACTTCCAGCTCGAGGTACGGTACGCCAGTGTGTATGCTGATATGAGACGACACTGATGCCCAATGTGATGACGACAGGAGGACAAGATCCGCAACGCCACGGGCGCGTCGACCACCAAGTCGGTGCAAAGGCAGAACGAGCAGCTCCGTCGTATGCTCGAGCACGCCAAGAAGGAGTAAGACACTCATCAATACTACTATCTATCTCGTGACCACAGGCAGTGTGTGTTTTGTGAGTTGGAATGGTGCTTGTTGTGCGATTTCGAGGCCGGCAAACGTATTTTTGGTCGCGGCAGTCCGTCTTTTCCTTGTGCAAACCGCCCTGGAAACGACCTCGACGCCGCCATGGAAGCACGCGTCGACGCCATCGCGCGCAAGCTCAACGAGATCATGGAGGTCAAGGCTGGCTACAAGGACGTGGAGGCGCAGCAGCGCATGCTCGAGCGGCACTTCCGGACGTTTGACACGGATGGCTCGGGCGTCGTCGACTTTGACGAGTTCAGCCGTGCGATGGTACGACTCAACTTTGTAGGCGTCCAGGCGGAGGTGGAAGCGCTCTTTGATCGCTTTGATGAGGACTTGAATGGAGTTGTCTCGTACGCCGAGTTTGCGCGCGGTGTCCTCGGCTCGGGACCACACAACCAGACGCGGTCGGACGCGACCAAGTCACTTCTGGAGCGCGTCCGTGAGCGGATTCTAGATGCCGGTGGGAAGAATGGCCTGCGAACGTTGCGTGTGTTGTTGCGACGCATGGATCAGAACGGCGACAACTTGATCGACCCAGAAGAGTTCGCTAGCGGTCTCGAGCAGCTCGGTCTTCGCGTGCGAGAAGCTGATCGAACCCAACTCGAGAACGTCTTCCGCCACTTTGATCGGGATCGGAGTGGGCGGATCACAGTCGACGAGCTCATGCGAGGCCTTCGCGTACGTATCATGACTTGATGACTCGCTGTTTGTTGTCTAACGGGGGTACTTCTTCGCAGGGAGCAATGCCGAAGCGCCGAATCAAACTCGTGAAGCAAGCCTTTGCGTGTCTTGACACTGACGGCGATGGTTGTGTGACAGTGGACGAGGTCGAGCGGTTGTACGATCCATCCCATCATCCAGAAGTTCTTGCGGGAAGACTTCGTCCACGGGACGCTCTACTCGAGTTCATGCGTGTGTTCGAAGACGTGGAGACTCGAGGTGACGGGATGGTCACATGGCACGAGTTCTTGCTCTACTATAAAGACCTTAGCGCTGGGATCCCCAACGATGATGCGTTCGAGCTCATGATCCGCAACGCGTGGCATCTCAGCGGGGGCAGTGGCTGGTGCGCCAACTCGTCGAATCTCCGCGTACTCGTGACGTTCCGTGACGGATCCCAACGTGTCGTCGCCATCGAAAAGGACTTGGGACTACAGCGAGCAGCTGACAAGCGTCGTGTGATTCTCCAGAAGCTACGGGAAGAGCAGGGTCTAAAAGACGTTGTTGACGTCTCCTTCACTCAGTAGATTCTCCCAACCGACAATGATTGATGACGCACGGCGTGCTGGCTTGACCTCGTTGAGTCCCAATCCGGAGGTTGTCGACTACGTCGACTACGCTCCATCAAGGGTAGGTCAGTCAATGCAGCAATATCGTGAGAGATCATTGCAACTTGACGTACGGTGGCTATTTTCAGTGTCCTTGGGCTTCGCTGCGCTTACTGGACATGATAAGACATGCGATGATGCGCCAACCTGTGTCTGTTGAGTGGCCGTCCTACCTTTAGCGTCTGTCTCTGAGTCCTGATGTCTTCACTCGGCAATCCTCCAGCACCACATTAACTCCAGCAACTCGTTGAACAGGGCAATGGAGCCTCCGCAGTCCCCAACAACAGCATTCTCGATCGTCACCGACACACCCACGGGCAAGCCATTGACTGGGACCATGGGGCTGACGTCTGCTGCGGTTGCCGATGTCTCTTCACCACCTCGTGACACGGTCATTCGTATGGAACGGGCGGAGTCTGCAATGGACAAGTTACCGATCCCCAAGCTTGGCATATCCTGGAACAATGTCTGCTTCTCGGTCAAGATCAAGGACCCCAAGACCAAACGCATCGACGACAAGCCTATCCTCAAGAGTGTCAGTGGCGAAGCTCTGCCGGGTGAGCTCATGGTGCTTATGGGACCGTCGGGTGCGGGTAAATCCACACTGTTAGACTGTATCGCCGCTCGTAACCGCAATTGCACAGGCAGCATCCTTGTGAATGGCAAGGCATGGAGCAAGGCCGTGGCCAAACACTCGTGCTACGTCATGCAGGACGATCTGTTCTATGCCAACATTACTGTGCTGGAGCATCTCACGTTCCAAGCGCGTCTTCGAATGGGAACTCGCTTTTCGCCACAGGATCGCGAGCAGCGGGTGGCTCAGATCATTCGAGAACTCGGGCTCACCAAGGTGATCAACACGCCCATCGGCGACGTGCAAGTCAAGGGTTTGTCGGGAGGCCAACGCAAGCGTCTGTCGTTCGCCACTGAGCTGCTGACGAACCCGTCGTTGCTCTTTGTGGATGAGCCGACGTCCGGTTTGGACAGCTTTATGGCCGAGACCGTCGTCATGCAGATGCGAGATCTTGCTCGCCGTGGGCGCACGGTGATCGCGACCATCCACCAACCATCGTCCGAATTGTTCGAGCTCTTTGACAAGCTGTTCCTCTTGGTAGACGGCTCGACAGTGTACAATGGACGGGCGAGTGAAAGCATTCCATACTTTGCCTCGCTTGGACTCCAGTGTCCCGCGTACATGAACCCCACCGACTACTTCATGAAGCAGCTCGTGGTCATGGATGACAACCCAGGAAGCAAGGAACGTGTGCATATGCTTGTCTCGGCTTGGGACGAACGAGCCAAGAAGTCGTTGGACAACGGATCGGCCTTGGTCTCCTCATCGACCACAGGGACGTCGTCTGACTTCAACCAGCCGCAGTCTCAAGACGATGACGACAACAGTATCTCGGTTGAGGACGCAAAGGACCACGCACCAAGCATCTTTGTCCAGATCGACGTGATCTGCAGGCGCAACGTCCTGCGGCTCGTGCGCGATGTCATCGGATTCAAGGCGCGTATCGGCTCGACGCTCTTCATCACCATCATGATCGGCCTCATCTTCCTCCAACTCAATCGCGACCAGAAGGGCGTGCAAGACTTTACTGGTGCAATCTTCTTCATTGCCGTCAACCAGCTCTTCAGCTCAGCCAACCCGGAATTCATTTCTGTGCCACTGGAGATCCCCTTGATCATGCGGGAGCACAATGGTGGGCGCTTTAACGTTCTCACATGGTACTTTGCCAAGAACTTGAGCGAGCTGCCCTTCCAGCTCCTCTTCCCAGCCATTTTCGTACTGCCGTGCTACTTCATGGTGGGCTTTGGCAATGACGCAGGTGTCTTCTTCTCCTTCTACCTGATCATTGTGCTGCTCTCGAGCAGTGCCACGGGTCTCGGCTACATGGTCTCGTGCCTCGCTAAGCGTGTAGATGTCGCTCCGATTCTGGGTATCCTCTTCATTCTTCCCTTCTTACTCTTTGGTGGTCTCTTCCTCAACAGCGACAGCACTCCTGACTACTTCATCTGGCTTCAACGCATTTCGCCCATCAAGTACGGCTTCCACGGTCTCATGCGTGCGTTCTGGAACTCGGTGGACACGATTCACTGCGCAAGTGGAGCCAAATGCATCTTCACCACGGGTGACGACGTGCTCGACCTCAACAGCGTCAAGCGAGGACAGATGTGGCTCGATTGCGTGGTCCTTGTGGCGCTCAACATCGCTTTCCGTCTGCTCGGTGGCTTCTTCCTCTGGCGACGCACGGAAAAACGCAATCAGTTGGCGTAAGAGAACCAAAACATCGAACGGAGAGTTCATACAACACTAGTTGATACACAACATACACTTTAATCCTTCTCACAATTCCGTACTAACACTCATCGCGATCGTCTCGGGTCAAAGGGGCCACAGGTGCGATCTCCGAGCTACTCCGATCGAGGTCTAGTTCGTGTCGTTGGCTGGCGCTGGAGCGAGCGTCGCCGTAGTCCTTCACCTCTTGGTACAGATTGGAGATCCACGTGGCTTGCTGAGTCGCAGCATGTTGCATGCGCTCTCGGCCTTTTGCCCACTGAGCGATTTGTCGCTGGACGACACTGGTTGGATGCTGGTTCTGACTTCTTGATGCTCGATTCGATGGGAAAAGCGCTCGCCTTGTCTGCCAGTTATCGAGCGTGAATGTGCCGCTTCCACGGCTAGTTCCGGTCATTGGTGCAACCGCGGCGGCGCTTGCTCGTTGAGATCGGAACCATTGCGAGGAAAAGATGGACGCAGGGACACTGGCATAATCTGGCCCAGAACTAGTCGCGTTGCGGTAGGAAGGAGCTTCCAGTGCAGCCTGTGGTCGATAGGAATACATAGACACGGTTGTCGATGGCGGAACATAGTGACGAGGGCCTGATGAGGACACAAAGCCTTCTGCTCCTCCAGAAAACTCGCTCACGTCGGAAGCTAGCTCGTCTTCGAGTCGCTCCAGCGTCTCCACGATCTCTCCATACTCTGACTGATTCCCGTCGTCGTCATCGGAGGACATAGAGACTGAGGAGTGCGACGAAAGCCCCAGTTGATCTCGTCCGTCATAGCTTCTTCCGCGTCTTCGTCGGTTTGGACTGCGTCGTTTGCTAGTGCCTGTGTTCCTTTTAGAACTGCGCTTGAGCAGAGTGTTTGCCGTGTCTCGCATTACGGCTAGCTTCTTCTCGCGTTTAGAGATCCAGGCTTCGCGCTCGCGCAGCTGCTGCGCACTGTGGTTCCACTGTATCGCGGTTTCATCGATCATAGATTTGATCTCATCAAGAACCGCATTTCGCGAAGATGAACCGCCTCCGTATTGTGATCGAGCCAGTTGCGCATCGCGCCGCCACTCGTGTTTGTCTTGCTTCAGCTTCTCTGCTTGCTTCTTCAGCTCCTTCTTCTGACTGTAAATCAACGACCGAGCCTTCTCCAGTAGTTCCTTCTCTTCGGCGATACGCTGTCGCCAGCGCTCGTATTCTCGTTCGTGACGTCGGTCACCTGTACGCTTGACGACGGCTGATCGACTGCGTCGCCGCTGCTGCTGACTACGCTTGCGTGTTCGAGCATTCGATTCATTTCGCTCACTGTCAGTGCTAGATCGATCGCTTTCATGTTCCAGAAAGCGAGCAGAAAGAGACTTTCTATGCCTGTGTGAGCCCTCCGTCGCTGGGATCTGACCTGGTGACGATGGCGGATTAAACTCCTTCGGGTTCGACGACATCTTAATCTCATTGACAACCGTTTGTTGCAAGATCTGCGCCTCTCGTTGAGCCTGACGGCTCTCCAAAAGCCGAGAGCTCGCTTCATCTTGCTCCTTCCGAATTGCCGTCGCTACTGCATCCAATTGTTGTTCCTTCCGCTGTCTTAACTCACGCTCCATCTCAGTGAAATCGTGAGTCAGTCGTCTTTTGAGTTCTTGAACTTCGACTAGGTGTTCCTTCTGAAGTTGCTCGATCACATGCCGTGCTAGTCGTTCTTCTTGCTCAATCCTGGTCGTTTTCTTGCGCTCGAGCTCGACAATAAGCTCTTCGATCTGCTTTTCGTGTTGACCACGCAAGCGCGAGATATGCCGAGTCATTGCCTGCTCTTCCCGCTCCTGGAAATCACGTAGTTGGTCGAGATAGTCACTCTTGAGCATGCGCTTCTTGTGTTCATACTCGAGTCGCTCGACGAGCGGCAGCGTTTCCAGTGCCGACAGGTGCATCTGTTGAAGTGCCGATCGCAACGACGCGATCTCGACATTGAGTGTCTCCACCATCACGGCATGATCACGACTGCGAGATTCGGAGATCGCACATCGACGCGTTGCCAGCTCGAGTTGAGCTGCGACGTCCGCCAAGTGCTGTTCCAGCTCGGCTTTGTTAACGTCAGCTAGCTGGAGCTTGACGAGCATCGTCGCGTCCGTGGTTTGTCCCGGCCTGAACGTCCCCTTCGTCGAAGACTGACTGGTCTGTGCACTCAACAACGCCGTTTGTAGTTCCTCCTTCTCTGTTGTGAGTGACTTTATTCGTGAGCGAGCTGTCTCAGTCTCACTTTTCAGTGTCATCACATCTTCTCGGAGTGTCGAGAGCTCCCGCTCCAATGCCTTAGCGTGCTGCTCAGCGCGATCCCTTCCCGCAACGATTCCTTCTCGCTCAGCTTCCAGTTGTTGTAAGCGCAGCTTGGTCTGAAAGTCGCCTCGTGTTGCTGTCTGCTCTTGATCTTTTGATTTCGCGTCAGCCGCGTCTACTTTTCGCTTCATGATCGCGTTATTCGCGACGAGTTCGTCTTGTTCAGCTGTCAAAGCACTCAATTGCTTTGTCAGCGCTGCTTTTTCTTCTTGTTCCCGTCGAAGCTTGGCTTCTTTCTCTTCCACGAGGCCTTCCAGACGCTTGATTGTCTCGCCAAGTCGTGTAACCTCGTCGTCAACAAGCTTTCCACGACTATTTTGCTCGTTATTCTCGTTCCGAAGCAACCGAACCCGACCCTCAAGCGCTGTGATATCCTGAGACTGCTGACGGACTTGCTCACTACTAGCATCTCGCTCTGACTGGGTCGTTCGAAGTTCCTTTTGCAATCTCTCAACATCCGCTTCCAGTCGCTTGACTCGCTGTTGGTACGTCTGAGCCTCCAGAGCTACGCTACGTTGGCTGGTTTCAAGTTCCTCTACCTGCGCTTTAAGGGAGTCGATTTCGCTCTCCAACACTCGCTTCGCCTTCTCAATCGTAGTCTTCTGAACCGTTCGCTCTTTCTTCTCGTCTTGCTCGCGCGCCAGAGCACACTCCAGTGCCTCCTTTTCGGATCGAAGTCCCAGCGATTCTGCATTGATCTGCTGACACTCTTTCGTCTTCTTTTCCAAACGGTCTTTCCACTTGCTCAACTCCGAAGTTAATGTCACCGCTTCGTTACTGAGTCGTTCACACTCAGTTTGACTCGTTCGGACACTGTTATCTGCTTCTTGGAGTCGCTGATTGAGCTGTCGTAGCTTCTCTGTGAGCTGAGTCTTCTCGATCTTGAGTGCTTCTAGCTTTGTATCGCTCTCACTCAGTCGTGTACGGAGCTCTTGCACCTCACTGCCACTCGCGGCAGTGGAGACAACTGCCACCTGGTTCGCAGCACGCGCTTTCCAGTCAGCAGCCTGACGTTTCGCCTCGGTCGCTTCTTCTTGTACTACTTCGATCTCACTTCGCAACTCGCGGCATTCAGTTGCCTTCTCGTCCAACTGAGAGCTCTTGTTTCGTGCCTCACGTGTCCATTTCTCCACATCGCTCTGTAGCGCGCGTATAGTTGTCTCGTTTTGCTCAATGTCCTCCTGGAGCTGTGTGATCCGTTCGTTCGCAGCTTGCTCCTTGAACTTGAGCTTGCCCAGATTACTCTTTAGCTCGGCGTTCTCAGCCGTCATAGCCCGCCCACGCTCTGACGTTCCAACAACTTCTTCTTGGAGAGCTCGGACTTTTTGCTGAAGCACCTCTCGCTCTTGCTCTTTTTTCTTGCCACGAGTACTCTCACCATCTTTCTCAATCTCCAGTGCATGCTTGGCGGCCATGGTCTCATCTAAATCGCTCTCCAACTGAGATACTCGTGCGCTGAGAGCTTCTTTGTCTCGGTCCAGTACCTTCTGTAGGGCTTGAAGTTGCTCGAGTTCCCATTTCTGCTTGCTGATGGTTGCACTAGCCTCAGCTTCACTGGCCTCGACCTGCTGACTCTGTGCGCGATTCGCCTCCTCCAACTGCCGACGCAGTACCTGCATCTCCGATTCAACACGTCGGTTGTCACTCTCGAGCCGAGCGATTTCAGCGTCTGCGCGCCGCTTTTCCTGCTCCATTTCTTGTTTCTCTCGCCGCAGTCGATCATTCAGTCCACTAAGTTCTTCCTTACCGTTGCGCTCATCTTGAATTTGCGACTGGAGTGTCTCCAATTCCTCTTTGAGTTGATTACACTGACGCTGTATTTCTTGCAAGCGATCCGCGTCTTCTGATAACGACGTTGCTGCTGATTGTGCGGCCTGATCCAGTCGCTCCCGAAGACTCTTCTTCTCATTCGTCTCTTTCAGAAGCTGCTCCTTAATTTGAGTGTTGGTCTTGCTCAACACGGCCACCTGCTCTTGAAGATCTGTGAGTTCTCCTTGGAGACTCTCCAACTCCTGAGCATGTTGCGCTGTGCTGTCGCTGGAGTCGGAAGCCTTCTTGGTTGCCTCAACCAATGCATCGTGCTTAGCCTTCCACGACTCTCGATCTGACACAGCTGTCGCCTCGCGAGCACGAACCTCGCTCAGCTCCTGTCGAAGCTGTGTCTCTACTTGGCGAAGTGTCAATACTTCTGCGTCTGAAGTTGCATCGTTCGTAGCTTCGTGGCTTCGAAGACTCTGTAGCTCGGACTCAAGCGACTCCATGGTCGATCGGCATGTCGCAAGCTGCTCACGATCACGCGCGTTTTCGCTTTCGAGTATCTTGACACGAGCGTCGCGCTCGATACACCCTTGGCACGAAGTCTCCGTACGTGTTTCAGAAGCAAGCTTGAGACGCGTCAGGTTTTCTTCAGCAGTAGCGATATTCTTCTCCATTTCGCTTAAGCGTTTGTTCGCTGCGTCTAGTTCGGTGCGACTGGTATCTCGCTCACGCTGCAGAGCTTCATTCTTTTCACCCAACGAAGAAATTTCGGATTCTAAGCGCTTTTGGTTGTCTGTCAGTCGATCGACTTCTTTTTGCAGACCAGATGACGCAGCGACAGCGTCCCGCTGACCGGCGAGACTTGTTTGAAGCTTGGACGTGAGCTTCTCTTCCTCATGCTCGTACTCATGCTTAATCTCTTGCATCTTACTCTCATGACGAGACTTGAGTCGCTCCAACTCGCGCTCGCTGTCTCGTTCAAGCTCTTGTCTCTTCTGAGCCAATGCCGATTCAGTATCAGTCTCGAGTTTCTTCAGTTTGTCCTT
Source organism: Pythium oligandrum (assembly GCA_020085045.1). Taxonomy (NCBI): domain Eukaryota; phylum Oomycota; class Peronosporomycetes; order Pythiales; family Pythiaceae; genus Pythium; species Pythium oligandrum. The sequence continues at coordinate 344,017 of JAHRIK010000014.1, read as the reverse complement.
GTGAGTGCGTAACACATTGTTCTCTTCTTTGTCGTACTGATTCTCGATATCGTTCATCTTCTTCTCGAGTTCTTTCTTCCGTTGCTTGAGCTTGGACTCTTCATCGTCTTGTTGCTCGTCGAGCTGCTTTTGGAGCTTCTTGCGCATTGCGACGAGTGCTTCTTCATGCTCAGATTCCAGTGCTTGTTGTGCTTTTTGGTGCTCTTCCACGATCCGTTGTTTCTTCTGTTCCCACTCGCTCGTCAGTCCATCGAGCTCCGCTTTACTGTCCGCCTTCGACAGTGAACCACTCGATGCTGCGCTCGAAAGCAGAGGCTTTTTCGAGAGCAAACTACCCAATGGCGGTTTGCCAGTAAGAGAGGCCCGAGGAGCAGGTGCATCGTCATTATCATCGTTCTCCTCGTCGTCGTCTTTTCCCCTCGATACATCCTCGTCCTTTGATTCACTTTTGAGACGCTGGAAAAGGGCGCACAGGGGCAGAACGTTAGTCATGGCAACCATATCGCGTGTGAAGCTGACGACACTTACCCCAAGACTTCCCACAGGTTTCAATGACCCGGAAGTGGGACCTAGTCCTGACATGCCTTTCAGTTTTCCCAGACCAGGAAGCGGCTTTTTCTCCAGTGGGCTCCCTCTCGTCATCGTTGGAGGACTCAACGGCTCGGCCTTTGACGTCAACGAGCCCTTTTTCTTGCCTTTGCCGCTCCCTTTTCGCCCCAACAGCTCTGCAACGTCCTCTTTCTCCTTCTTCTTCTTCTCATCTCCATCCTACACGCCCAGCTCTCAGTACACAACCAATCACTCAAACACATCAGACAACCTACTTGTGATTTCTTCCCCGTCGATCGCTTCTTCTTGTGCTCATCGTACAAGTTCCGATAAAACTACACCGCCACAAGTCCATCAATTCATTTGAGGAGCCCTCATGTACCCGACCAGCTTTCATTACTCACTTCGTCACAAGGATGGTCCCACGTACTCTGTCCGGTGGCAAAGTTGAAGTAGTAGATCTCTTCCGTGTCCGTAGTCTTACACGGCTTCCAGTTCTCTGGTAGCGGCGCTTTGAGACCTTCGCGTGCGATCCAGAAGAGATCCTGCTCGGCGTCTAAGTCCATGCCGAGCCACGAGGCGTACTCTAGTACTTCCTTCTCCGAGGGCTCATAGTTGGGGTCGATCTCTTCCTCCAAGACGATGCTGTCGCCCTGTCCGCCGTCCATTATGCCACTCGCGATCTCCACACTTGGTCATCGAGCGCTTCTCGCATGCACGACCTTTCAGGATCGAAAGCGATAGCAACTGGTTTGTAACCACCCCAAACATGAGTTTTATGTTTTCTGTCGTGTTCAAAGTTGAGGTTTGTATGCCTAGGATGTCCCAGGTCGTGGTGGCATGAAGGCTGCTGGACGCAGCGTGGACTCGGCTGTGGCTTTGTAGTATTGCAGTGTCTCGACCCAATACCGCACAGTCTGTTCGGTCTCGCAACGGAGCTCATACGTGCGGGAAGCGTGTGGATTCAGACGCGTGCTGAGATCCACGACGACGTCAAAGTGGAAATGACCACCACGCGGCTGGCGATGTACCATGATCCGGGAGATACGAGCGACGGAAAAGCCTCCACGAGGCGCAAATCCACGCACATAGTCGTCTTGACTGTAATGATACGAGAGTACGAACGTCTTGGGGTCGACTTTGAAGAACCGCCGCTCCCAGCCGCGGAAAATCGACGCGCTCTTCTTGTCCAGAAGACCTTCGAGGACTGGTAGTTGTCGAGTGTGGTCGGACTTGATGCTTAGCCGGTGCATATCACGCAGCAAGGAGAGCATCATGTGACCCACTTGACGAAGATCCGGCGACTCAATCAGCTCAATGTCGGACGCGAGTCGTGCGACTTCCATCTCCATATCTGGAGCCCCTGCGACAATCCGTCGTTTGACATCTTCCACGCGCTGGTGAACTGTGGCCATGTCCTCGAGAGGCGTGTACACACGCTTGGGAGATCTAACAGCTTGTGACGGCCTTCGAAACGGTGGCAGCTGACCTGTCGAGCGCTCTGTCGTCCCGGAAGCATGGGGATCATCGCCGTCAGCATTCATTTCCAGCAGCGTCCCCGACATGCGACCCTCCATTTCATCCATTCTTGCTTGTTCCAGCCGCATTCGCGCCATCGCACTATCTGACTGTGAACGACCATTGCGTCCACCAACTGAGAGCGCATGAGGAGGAGGAGTCGGTGCTCGAGGGGTATCTACAATCTTTTGTTCGTCCATGGCGCCGAAAAAGCTGGCAATGGCAGGCTGCGAGTCTTCACGGCCGCCACCATTGTGCACTCTATCCTCGGCTTCGGTCGTCTCGACACTTTGACCAAATGCGTCGGTCACACATTTGCGCAGCGTCCCTTTGAAGAGCGTGATTGAGTTTGCGGCAGTCGACGGCCCTCGCTGCTGTCTCAGACGCTTGTACACTTCCCATGGAATGTCCTCGCTCTCAATGTCCTCCGGCTCCGTGCTGTTGCTCATGATCTCCAGACTTCGAATCTGGAACTCTTCGGCCTGATTTGCGTCATTCCGGCTGCATCAAACCAAACCCATGATCAGCAAGTACGTCAATAGGACAGTGCGAATGAGTGCACGACTTACGAGAGACTGAGTAGAGCCAAGCTGTTGAGTGTTTCGGCGACTTTGTGGCTGTTTGCTCCGTGGCAGCTTTCTCGGACAGCCAACGCACGATCCAAGTGTTGCTGAGCGAGTTCGACCACTCCATGGAGACGATATGTCGTGCCAAGTGCTTGAAGCGTCTCGCCAATGAGGTCGTCTGTCGTACACAGTCCTTTGCCTCAACAATCAATGAAAACCCCTCATTGCCGTAGTCTATGTCTACCTGGCCCATGCTTCTCGTGGATGACCAGACGCTTGTGCAGCAGCGTCAGTGCCTTCTCGTGTTCACTATTGATGTTGTAGAGCGTTGCGAGTTGCGCGAGATCGTCCGACACATTCGGATGGACTGTGGCATTCGAAGAAACGCCGTAAACAAACGCTCTCTGATGGCTCCATCACCGCATTTTTACTCACATTCCCCGTGCGTTTGCAGCATCGCGCGCAGCACACTCTCGCCTCTCACGACCGCCTGGTACAGTCCGTCATCATTCAACGCATTTAGACGAGTCAGAGGCCGCGCATACGCACCATAGCGAGCGGATTCCCCGCGTCCTTGGCCTCATTCCCGACGCCCATCTTTTGCCAGTGGCTTTCATGAGCAACATAACCCCATTCATGAATTAGTGTGGACCACATTTTCGAAACATAAGGGGTTCAACCAGGGACATGATGAGCTGGGACCATGCTCGCTCGTGAGTATGTTCATGTATGTTCACGGGGCTTCAGTGGCGCTTTTCCCACGTAACAAGGACACGACGCTCTAAAATGCTCGCTCACTCGTCTCGACGCGCTTTTTCGGTCAGCTCGCGCTCGGTTTTGCCGACGTCGGCTGTTCCGTACACTGAGCAACAGAAGCGGTTGGGTCGTCCGCTGTCGCCGCATGTGACGGTGTACAAGCAGCCCGTGACTGCCGTCTCCTCGATCCTGAATCGAATCGCAGGCACTGGTCTTGCGATTGGCTTTGGTGGATTGGGTGCGATCGCCGCGGCAGGGGGTGATGTGCCAGGGTGGATCACCGCGACGCAAACGGCTGCACCAGGATTGATGCCCTTTGTCAAATTCCTCGTCGCATTTCCGCTGACGTATCACTACATCGGCGGCGTCCGTCACTTGGTGAGAGTGGGTGATGAGTATCGGCGGTGAGGATCTGTGATTGACAGCGTGGACATGGATAGGTCTGGGATCGGAAGCCTGAGTACATCACGTTCAAGGTAAGCCAAAAATCGAGTGTGGCAGCGATCGGAGGTGCGATCGCGGTCAGTATCGCGGCGAGCTTTGTCACATTGCCCGCAGCGACGAACGACAAGGATGCCCACGCCAAGAAGGTGCCATGAGGTAGTGGTTTCCGCAAAGCAGTTCACATGAATGCTGTTTGTGGTATTTGTTAATCGCCACGAGCTCTGCCTCTTGAAATGTCTCTAGTCGATCACGTTTATTCCTTCTTCTCTGGCGCCTTGATGGTGTACGCCGCAGCCCCAAGACTGAGGACAGTGGCGGCACCGAAAATGGCATAGCTCGACTTTGGGCCGTCGATCTTGTTGATCAACTCAGGGTTCTTGTCCCAGACCTGTACACGACGAGAGACACAATCAGAGATTCATACGATTTCAACCACGGAGAAGCTCATGGGAAACGCACCACGTGACGCGCCGCTGCGAACGAGTGGTAAGTGATTGGGAACGCGACGAGGAACTTGGAGATCGGCGCGAAACCTGGGATGACGTCCTGCGCGGCGTAGATGACCGAAGGAAGGTCGACACCGACGGCAGCGAGCGCACTGGCGGCAGTGAAGCCCGCGGCCAGGCCGACACCGGTCGCACGGTTCGTGATCGACGAAAGGGCCGTGATCGGGAACTTGTAGATGGTCACGGCTGGCGACACGGGACGGCCGAGACGCGCCTGACGCTCCGTGTAGGTTGGGGCGGAGGTGGAGAGCGAGGCCGTCGCCACCGTCTTGGCGAGCGACGCCTTGGTCGCCGTCTGCTTGAGCACCTGGAGACTCATGAGGGGGTTCTGGTGGTCACGTGGTTTGTTCTCGTCTAGCAGAGTCCGAACGCTGCCGACGTCTAAACCACAGAGCTCTCAAAATGAATAAATGTACAATAGCGATAGAGGTTTCCATCGATTTACAGAGGTACGCTATTCCGTCGGTTCAGTGCGTGTTGAAGTTGACCCCAGACAAAAGTAGAAATACCGCTAACGGTTTGTGGAATAGTCGCTATTTTAAACCCCATGTTGTGAAGACAAATTAGAATGTGAAATTTGAAATATTAGGTTATGATTCGTTGACGGCATTACTCGTCCTCAAGTGGCGATCGAGCGGAGCAAGCCACGCACAGCGTCACGCATCTTGTCACGCTTGCGGAGCTCGCCCTTGCTCATGTCCTTGATATCCAGCTGCTCCTGGGCATCGTCGTGCATCGCCGAAGGGATCTTGCCCAAGTCGATGATCGAGTCGCGAGAGCTCTTGTGCGTTTCGTGCTCGCCCGACATGAGTGGATGCAGAGCGCGACGGAGACTGCCGAACATGCCTGGGAAGAGGTTCTCTTCCTGGGACAACATGCGCTTCACACGCTGACGTTCCTTGGGCTCTTCAAAGCCGACTGGCATGTTCTCGTTGATCACTGGGAGTCGAGCATCGATGGCAAACTGCTTGAGAAGGTGTTCACGGGCATACGCCAATGGACGAATGACTGTCACGTCCTTCTTCTCGTTCAGGTACATCGCACGCATCGAGCGAAGCTGGCCGTTGTGGGTCGCCGACATGAAGAAGCTCTCGGCAACGTCGTCCAAGTGGTGTCCAAGGACGAGCTTGTTGTACTTGTTCTGACGACAGCAAGTGTAGAGCGCACTTCGCTTGATGCGCGACGTGTACGCGAGGATTGAGTTACCGTTCATCTTTCGCTTGGCACGATTGATAATATCTTCGGTGATGTAAAAGTGTGGAACACCGAGCGACTTGACGTAGTCCTTGAGTGGACTTGGGTCGTACGCGGGGGTCTGAGGGTCAATAGTAGCACAGGCAAGCTTGAACTTGATTGGCGAACGCTTCTGAAGATGCAAAAGCACATGCAACAAACCCATCGAGTCCTTGCCGCCGGAGAGCGCGACCAACAGTCGGTCGCCTTCTTCGATCATCTTCCAATGGGAGACAGCGAGGCCCACCCACTTCATCAACGACGGTGGAGGCGTTGGGAAGACACGAGCACTGTTGACCTTCTGCATGATCTCAGACGTAGACTTGTGGACGTGGTCGAAGTGCGTGGACGAGGTATCCTTCGCGAGGCCATCCTTCGTCGATCGAAGTGGACGCTTCTCGTCTTGGGCGCGCTCGTTCGAGCCCGAGTCGGTGCTTGCCGGGTGCTCCTCGTGGGAACTCTCGCTCGTTTCACTCTGGGCATCGGCCGAGCGGTTCGTCTGGGTGCCAAGAAGCTCCTCCATGGTCAGTGGCACGTTCTCATGTTCCCTTTCGTCATTGTGGATCTCAACAATGTCGGACGAAAGGTTTCGGTCACGCCATGGGATAACACGTGGGGCATAGTTGCTGATGGCGAAGCCCTGCGAGAATGCCAGCTCAGGATCACGGTCGTGGTACTTGCCAGGCTGCACTGGACCCGCGATGATGGCAGTGGTCGCAGGCTTCACACCGGCCTTAATAGCCGCGTACGCCTCCGACGGGTACGTGAACCAGCGCAACGTATCATAGTGGTGGTCCTTGATCTCGCCGAACGTGTTGATACCTGGCATTACCATGGTACCATCCATGATCTGATCTGCCAACAAACGGGCGTGCATCATGTTCTCTTCGTAGTGCTCAACCAGATCAGCATCCGACAGACGCTCGCTCTTCTTCAAGGTCGCCTTCCTGGTGGTGAAGTTCGAGATCCACTTACGGTTCGGGAACTTGTTGAAACGCGTGTGGTGCTTCCACGCGCCATTCTTGTGGTTGAACTGGTAGAAAGGTAAGAACTTCCAACCTTCATCAGCGACGAAGTGCAACGCCTGAAGAATGTAGTCGACTTCGTTGTCTGGCATGAAGTATGGGAAGCTGATACGCGAGAAGCCGGCACGGAGCACGATCTGCTTATCAACCATGGCCTTCTCGAACGAGATGAGGAGGTCATCCGTGATACCCAAGATACGGGTAGCGTAAGGACCAGCACACTGGCAGCCACCGCGCGACTGGATACCGAAGAGGTCGTTCAAGAGAGCGCACACAAAGTTGAAGTGGAGGAAGCGTTCACCACAACGGATCAAGAACGAGAAGATCGGCAGCTTCTTAAGGTCATTGCGACCCAAGAGCACGATGTTCGGGTTGCACTCGAGCGACTCACGAACGACCTGGAAGTGGTGAGCTTCCATCTTCATGATATTGGTTGGGTTCACGCGCTGCTTGAGTTCGAAAGCCATACCAATACGAATACTACCGATGATATCAGGGGTACCGCCTTCCTCACGTTCGATCTTGTTCGACAGATAGCGATGATCGTTCTTGGTCACGAAGAAGACCGTACCACCACCAGGAGCAGTCGGCACGGCGTTACCTAGCAGACGCTTCTTGCACACGAGGATACCTGGCGAGTTTGGACCACCGACGAACTTGTGACCGGACATGAACACGGCATCCTTGTACACATATGGACGCATGGCACCGTGGACGACTGGGTTCATATCAATCTTGACGTACGGACCACACGTAGCGTAGTCCCAGAAGGCGAGGGCACCGTGCATGTGCAACACGGCAGAGATGTGGTCCACGTCCGTGAGGATACCCGTGACGTTCGAGGCAGCCGAGAAGGCACCGATCTTGAGTGGACGGCTGGCGAATTGCTGCAACTTCTCGACGAGGAAAGCGACGTCCAACTTGCCGTCAGCGTTCTCAGGGACCTGGACGACTTCGGCGCAACTCTCACGCCATGGGAGGATGTTCGAGTGGTGCTCGAATGGACCGACGAACACGATTGGGCGCTCATTTGGGTCGTTTGAAGGCAGTGGCAACATGAGACCAAGCGCGGTGACGATCTTGTTGATGGCACTCGTGGTACCCTGGCCAGTGAAGAGCACACAGTCTTCCGAAGTCTTGCCGGAGATCTTGGCATTCACACACTGTGCAATGATCTGACGAGCTTCTTCACGGAAGCACGTCGTCTGGAGACCAGTGATGGACGTGGTTGTGTGCGTGTTGCCGTAGTGTGGCATGACTTCCTCACGGATGTAATCCTCGACAAAGTCAAGAGCACGTCCACTGGCCGTGTAGTCAGCATACAGGATCGCGCGCATACCGTAAGGCGAGTCGAAGACGCGGTTACGACCGATGATGTTGGCGTTGATGTCTTGGATCAAAGTCTGGCTCTCATCCCAAGTCGCGACTGAACTCCGGATATCTTGGTCCTCGTCCTCGTCATGATCCAGGTCCTTGAAACGTAGCTCTTCGACGATATCTTCTTCCATAAAGTCCAACGAGTAACGCTGGCTGCACAAGTCGTCGCAGATCGGCAGCGACGCCGTCGGTTCGGCCGACGCGCGACGCTGACCAGGTCTACGCGAGTTCATACTGAGTCGTCCAGATGGCGGCATTGTATCTCGGCGTCGGATTGGATTGTGAGCTCCGACAACCGACGTGAATGGAGCCCGGTCGAAGGGAACGGGACAAAAATGCGAAGGCGAGACCGATACCGTGCTGGCGTCACACCGCGACGAATGCGAAATGTGGGTGACATAGTCCGAGTTGTCTCGGGAAGCCAGCTGGAAACCCACGAGTGCGTGTGAATCGTCTCTGTGAAGCGGCAAGGGGAGTCGACATGCGTCCATACAGCTGCCCAGACCAATCTGTGTGCGCAAGAAAGGTCACTTCAAGCGCTCCATCGTCGGCGTGCGGCGTCCATCGCGCAGAGATGCACCAATGTCGTGGATGACACCCACGATCATGAGACCTGTCTCGATCAGCCCTTTAGAAACCATTACCCCGTGGATCTACCTCGTATTAGCTCTCACTTTTACCTTGCTTTAGGCAGTGACACACCCGTCAGAAGTAATAAATAGAGCCCGGACCGGTGTCCAGAACGCAGAGTTGCCGGGGGGCTTGGGCTCATCTGCTGATGGCCAGACCAGATGGCCGCATGTGGCGGAGGTGGGTGAGAGTATCAGTTTTCTCCCCTTTCGTGATAGAGTGTAATCGCATGGGATAGAACAGCGAGTAGTAATCGTACGTGCTGTTGACCTCCGGCAGTCTATGAAATCAGCAATGGTGGGAATGTTCAGACCGCCAGTGGACCGCCGTTGCAGCCCCGGTCTGCGTTTGTCGATCTACTCATTCGCCACGAGAAACGTAAGGGGTTGTACCTCTCGTGCGTTCGAGACCTTGAATTTGGCATGCGCTTGCGACTGTCGCTTAGTCAAACGAGGAGCAATTAGAGTTCAAGCTTCTTGGGTGCGCCGCTAAGACCTCGGACCAGTGTCTCAACGGGATCGTCCAAGAGTCAAGCCTCCTCTCCTCTCCCGCTCTGGACAGATCAAGAAGGCTCTTGACTGTGAGCCGTGCCTATCCAGACCAGGCTGTGGATCCTCGTGGATTCTTCTTTCGGAGGATTCACTTCTTTTCGTGCCGACGATGGACGAGCTTGAGCTGCGACGCGCCAGATGGGGTCTCTTCAACCCCAGCGAGCCCCCAGCTGGCGTATTAGTGTGCTGTAGTTGAAGCGGTGAACGCATCCTTAGCGCGCTCACGCCATCACTCATGCTCTGTGTGACCTCGAGTTACAATCATCCTTCTTCGTAAGCACGTGCTGGTGTCGTTAGATAACTTGTTTCCCGCCGGTGTTAAGCAGTTGGACATGTCGGAACACTCGACCGAGCCTGGACATGCGACGACGTCGTTACACGCCCCTTCAAGGTACCTGCGTTATCTAGAACGTGGCTCCCATCGCCATCACTACCGTCAGACGACCAAAGCTGACAAAGATTTTCTATCTCTGGTTCGACGACACCCCAGTCTTCCATCATGGGGGGTCGCAAACGCGCCAGGTTTCCATCGGATCATCACATGGCTCCCATGTGGTGATGCGATGGAAACCTGGCGCGTTTGCAGCCCCATGTCGGATGGTTGTCACCAGATGTACCGATCGCATACCGGTACTCCTTGACTCAGTCAACGGTGTCCCTTGAGATGGTTCTTATACGGGACAAATTAAACAAGGGACTGTCCCTCGTCCGTGCGTTCTGTGGGTCTCCTTCAGCGGTGTGCGGTCAAGACAGCAAGCAACATGTTGGCGACGAGTGTGCGACGCGTGAGCAAGACGACGCTGGCGACGCTCCAGAACCAGCGCCGTCACGGCGGTTCGCTGCACAAGAACAAGCACGTTGAGGTACGCGTCTGCTCGTGCGAACAGTGGCTGCTGAGCGACTGTGGTGATGGAGATATTGAGCTGACTGGCGGGCATGCTTCTGCTCTGTTTGAATGATATTTAGAACTACAATAATTGGCGTGGTGACTCGGAGAAGCGCTTCAAGTTCGACAAGGAGTTCTTCCAGTCGCTCTTCATCTGGGGTATCTTGCCCTCGACGGTCTACTACGTTGTGGCGTCTTCTGAGCGCGTACGTACTCCATTTGTCTGCCTCGTTCAAGCTATCGGCACTATGATTCTAATGTCTCTGGCAATATGTGCGGTATCTTTTCATGTAGCGTCAGCGGGACCAGCGTTTCGGCCTCCCAGACAACTTCCGGGAATAAACTGTGTGCTCATATCCCTTGAACGATCAAGCAAGTCGGTGAAGGCCTTCTCGTGGCGAAATGAGGCGGGACCTCTGTAGCTTGTTATTAACAAATGCACAGGCGTCACGACTCCATTGCAAGATGCTTCTCTATTGCCTCTAGGCTCATTCATCAATGTCTATCCATTCACTTAAGGACCGGTAACTGCACCGTCCGTATTTGATTGGCTATAATAGCGTCGTCCCTCAAAATCATTGGACAAAAAGCTACCACGAGCTTAAAGGTCTTAGTTGGAAAGGAGACGATGGACGCTCGCGTCGAAGCGTTCTACGCGCGCGTTATCCGTCGTGTGTGCGAGCGATTCGAGAACGACACGACCACAGACGTACACCGTGCCGGTTCTGAGCTCAACACGACGCAGAGTACGCATGATCTCGCTCGTCTGATCGAAGAGGTACGTCGCGATATGGCATCGGGATTGTCCTCCGCTGACGCAATGGTCTCCGTAAAAGAGGTGGCGTGAGCGCACGACATGTTACACCGGAATAACGTGGCCAGACCACAACAACGATGACACGACTGTGGACGCTTCGCCGGTGGACGTGATCCTCCCGGACGATACCAGCGCGGTACCCGACCCGACATCGGTTGCTGTGGTCCCAGAAACCACGGAAACCCATGTAGTTCCATCAAGACCAAGAGCTTTGGGCGATCCGCTTCAGCAAATGGTGCGTATGTCTTTCTTGGAGCTACGCTTTGTTCATGAAAGCCGTTTGCTCACCCTATGATCATTGTAGCCATTTCATGGGCCTCGAACCACTCAGTCAAGTGTATTCGCCCGTATCGTAAGTTCATATGTTGCACGGACGAAGATCTGTTCGTCATAACCTCATGACTCATTCGTAGATGCAGAAGAAACGACGTATTGGGCAGCTTGATGGATCCATCGAAGACGAAGATGATGACGATGGCAAGAGTGATGACGAACTTGACGATAGAACTGCTGTCGCGCCGATCCAACAACCCAACGCCGTATTAGGCATTTTGGATGTGGCCCCCGTGACTGCTCTACACGTCTCGCGGTTTTCCTTTCTCTGCTCTGCGCGAGAATTAACGTTCAGATACAGAGGACGGCGAGAAGGCTTCAAAGGTCGATGGAAATCCATCATCCTTACGATGGTGCGACCCCTGCGAAGCGATGAGCTTGTGGCTCCTGGTCATGTGCTTTGGTTGACCTACAAACCAGCGTCCATGTCTGACGACGAAGAATTCGAATCGAAGATCGTTAAAGTGCTGCATGTACTTCCATCTGACACGTCCGAACTCGTTGTGACCTGCGGTGACGACGAGAGAGAAGTGATCGTGGCACTGGCAGATACTCGGCGCTTTTACGAACGAATCATCGCGTCAGGCTACGCCAAAATGCGTGGGCTGTAGCCATCAGACGGTATTTTTGTCGCGGACGTCATTCCAACGAGGATGAACGTGCAGTTGCCGTCGTCAGAGGACGTGGACTCAGTGCGAAACATGATGAATGGGCCACGAGTTCTGATGAGCGACCTTGGAGCAACGACGCATTGGCACTCTGAGTTTCAACGTCGGCCGAGATGGGTGTCTCGCTTTTTGATCGTGGATGCCTCGGTGGTTCTGCGACTGCGAAGGAAACGATTGTCCAGAAAGTGGCCTATGAAGGTATGCTACGCTATCAAAGCAAAGCGGGCAAATGGAAGGAGCGGTGGTTCGTCTTGGATCCTGTCGACTTCAGCTTGGTGAAGTGTATCGGCTCGACACGGCAGCCTTCAGTCACCCATGGCAGCATCTGTAAACGTCTCCAGGTCGCACAGGTCCGACCTCTTTCTCTGGAAGTGTCGACCGACGCTGTGGCACAGGCTGGTATTGGCATCCGCACGAAGCATGGGCAAACTATTCGGTTCCTTACGAAGACCAAAGACGAAGAAATCGCTTGGATGAAAGCTATGCGGCCATTTTCGCTTGGTTTCACCGATGGCATGACCGAGCGCATCGCAACGCGCGAGCTATTGGCTGGGAAATACGCGTTCGTCCGAGAGCTTGGACGTGGCGCCGCTGGAATAGTGTCGCTCTACACGTATCAGGGTCAACCATATGCGATCAAGAAGTTCGTTCCCCAGAAGGCCAAAGGTGTCCCGAATCGACGAGCTGTCCCTGCGACTGGGGCAGTCAGTGGTCCAACAGACCGGAATCGATCACCACACAGTGTTCAAGAGATCCCGGAAGAGATTCGTCGAGAGATTGCCCTGCTCAAGAAAGCAAGCCACTTGCCGTACGTGATCAAGCTTCACGACGTTATTCTCGATCCAGAGCAAGGCAACTATCACCTGGTGATGGAGTACATGGGAGGTGGAGCAATTGCAGAATGGGATGGTGATCGAAAATGCTACGTGAGCACGAAGCAAAACAAGAGCATGTCCCGACTGGAAGAGAAGACTGTCCGATTGTACATGACACAGGTCCTTTTGGGCCTGCAAGCTCTCCACCAGAATCACCTCTGCCATCGAGACATCAAGCCTGAGAATCTTATGGCCACAGATGATCGTAGTGTCTGCAAGATCGGCGACCTGGGAGTCGCTCACTACTTCCGGGAGGAAAACGGTGAATTGAAAGAAGAGGCAAATCCGGAGGCGATCGAACTCTGGAGTGTCGATGATGGAAACCACTCTCCTCAAGGACAACCATCAACGGTAACATCCAACAACTCCAGTCTTAAGGGCATGCTCAAGTCAACCAAAGGCACGTATCAATTCCTACCACCAGAAGCGTTGAGTGGCGATGAGTTCGATGGGTTCAAGGCCGACATTTGGGCGGTTGGGGTGACCATGTACGCGCTTCTATTTGGCTATCTGCCATTCTACTCGAACGATTTGGTCAAATTGTTCGAGAAAATTGAGAATGATGCGGTTGTGTTCCCATCGAGTTGTCAAGACAATGAGTTGAAGGGGCTTCTGCAACAGCTCCTCGAGAAAGATCCGGAGAAACGGATCAGTATTGACACTGTTCTCCAGCACGGTTGGTTCCATCGCCAGGTCGATTCCAAGGCACTGCAACTGCAAGTCCATGCGCTCAAGCGCGCACCAGCACTCTGCGTGGATGCTAGCGACCTTGGAGGCGCGGTTTCAGTCCTCCAGAGTCGATTTGAGCTCCTCAGCAAAGCCATGCAGCACAGCACGCTGAAAGATCTCCAGGAAGCGGCCTCTGCACCACTAAAGGAACCACCCAGCAGCCAGGACGTGGCCAGTATACCGTACCAACCTCGCCCAATCCAAACCTCCGATGTAATATTGCCCGATTGGATGCAACTGGATCGTGAGACCCTCGCAGCTCAGCTCCACTTCGACTGGTGTCGATCGAAGCACTTGGCGGGGTGGGTTCATGGCCCGATGCGTGATGATGGGGCTCGCGTGCATCCATCACTCGTGCCGATCCGTGATTTACCCTCGGATGCTCATGAACTCAATCTCCGCTGCGTTGACGAGACTCTAAAGTGCATCCTGGCGCTTGGTTGTCGTGTGGAGAAGAAGCGAACGCGTTTCAGCTGGTCTTCATCCTCGCGGTCTCCGCCAACATCCTCTTGCAACCGAGCCATCACGTCGTCATCCTCATTGCTTCCTGTTGATATGATCACGCTCTCTTGGAAGATGCTGTTGCTGTTGGAAATGCTGGCCGAGAACGCTCATGAAGTATGGGCCGATGGGTATATCAAGAACAGTTGGCGTCATGGTCAGTTATTCGATGCCGAGGCCAAAACACACCCATCTCTACGACCTTTTGTCACGCTTGGAGAATCTGAGAAACAACTCAGTCGAGACGGTGTGAGCACAGTGCTCAAGGCCTGCCTTGCCCTTGGTTACTCCATAACGTGCTCGAGAAGTTCGTAAAGTGAATAGTACTAGAAGAGAAGGAGTAAAGAGACAAATGAGTTGTCTGTATTAGCTAATACCTCATGAGGTTAGCAGGACAAGCCTTTATCACTTGTTGGTTGTTGTGTGTACTCTGACTAGAACAACGAAGGCAAGGCGCTAACCTTACTTGGCGAGGCCGAGCTCACGGATGCGCTTAGCAAACTGCGTCAAGAAGACCGACATACGCTTACCGGCGGTAGCGATACGGACCTGAGCGATGTACGCGGCCCAGTCAATGTACGACTGCTGTGGGCATGGGATGTTGTTGCCCTGGAACGTGAGGTCAAGACCAGTGTAGACAACGTTGGTGGCGAAGCTGCGCGAGTCGAGGACAATGTTCTTGATCACGGCGTTCTTCGAGGTCTGGCTGACGAAGTCATCCCACGAGAGCGACTTGTACGAGTCAAGGTTGACGGCGTCCGAGATGATTGGAAGCCACGAGATGAGCTCGGTGGCGTTCTTCTGAAGGTTGGCGTAGATTGGAGCGTACTTTTCAGCAGACGCCCAGTTGTTCTCGCTGTAAACGCCCGCAGCAGAGTCCCACATGGCGTGGAGGTTGGTGAAGGCACAGCCCTTTGGGAAGGTGTAGTAGTTACCACCCTGGTCACCCTTTGGGTGCTTCTCGCTGATGGCAGCGACGGCGTGGAGAGGCTGGTGAAGATCACTGAAGACGTGCACGAAGTTACGGAGCACGAGGTTCACAGCCCAGGTCGACTTGGTGGTCTTGAGGGTCGTGATCGAGTTCTCGAGGATCGTGGCAGCCGAACCACCGAGACTGTACTTGAACAATTCGGTCGAAGGCTCCATGCCACCCCACTTGGTGCCATCGGCGTTGACTGGCAAGTCAACGTAGTGCCAGTCATCCATCGAGGTGAACGATGGTGTCAATGGCGACGAGCAGTAAGGCTGAACCGTCTTACACTTGAGCTGGTCAGGCCAGATCGCGGTCGTGGCGATCTTGTTGGTGTTTGGGAATTCATCTTCCCACTTGGAGAGCACCTCTTCAATCGTGGCAACATCCTCAGGAGCCATGAGCTGCGAGGCGATCTCACCCGCAAGCATGTGGCCATTGTCCCACCAGGCCTGGGTCTGGGTAGCCGTGGCAAGGACGGCGGCGGCGATCGCGAAAATCTTCATGCTGATGCGTAAAGTGGGGAAGGCGGTTCGAGTAGTCTATCCAGCGGAAAGAATCGAAGTGAGACCGGAGTGCCACCACCCGCTCTCGGCCATGAAGGGGAGAAAGGATGGGGGACAACGAACCCCCAGAGGCGGAGGCATTGCCCTAGGTGGTAGTGCTCTGGTCAACAGAGCGAGAGCGGGCAAGAGACGTTGAGTGGGATTCGGTTGGTGCCCGAGCCAAGAGACTGTCGCGCGAGCAGCCACAAAGCCCCGGTCATGGCCTGGGGCTGGGCAGGGATCTGACCGCCTGGAAAGGCGGGTCGACGAACCTATACTCGAGCATATCTCGTCCAAGCCGATGATCTGATATCCGACAATTGCATCATATTACCCTTCTTGAATGCATTCACCTGAGCAAAGCGATGATAGATGAGAGATCTCTGTTGAAGGGGTTGTCGGCTTGTGATGACATTGAGGTCACGCGCCGCCGTGGCTCTGTGCATGTGTGATGGCCCATCCTGATGGGAAATGCGAATCTCTCGGCAGTGAATCTCTTCTCACGCTCCACCACACACGACGCATGAAGCTCCACCCCGCTGCGAACGGTGGACGAGTGGAGAAGAATCTTTTCGATGGTGGTTCGGTTCGGAAACCTCAGGAACTTGCCAGTGTTACACAGCGTGGGACAGGCGGGCCCACGCTCTCGACAAGTGAGATACTATGGCTGAATCCCTTTTGTGTGGGCTGTCTGCTTCTTCGTCTGTCCACGTGAATCTGTTCCGAGGCTCCATAGATGACTGAGCGGGATCTGTGCCGTGATCACGCGCTTGCTTTGCTTGAGGCTCATCTTACCACCGAGCCAAGTTCAAGCAGACAGAGCGGAGCCTACGGATCCATTTGAATGTGAAAAGATATGTTTGACTGCTAGAAAGATGGAGAGCAAGCCAGGAGCACTACAGAAAATGCTATCATCACACGATATTTCTATTCATTGATCGTATCAAAAGTGAACTACTGTTGACGCGACTATGGTAGCAACGTCGCCGTCCTAGCCGCTTACGCGAGCTTGAGGGCGCGGAGCTGAGGAGCGATCTCCGAAAGGATGATCGAGAGGCGCTTGCCAGCGAGGGCGATACGGGTCTTGCTTTCGAGCACAGCCTGCTTGATGTACTCCTCCGAAGGGCATGGCACGTTACCGGCGTCGTTGAACGTCAAGTCGAGCTTTGGGTAGGCAAACGAGGTCGAGAGCTCGTACGATTCGAGGAAGAACTTCTTGAAAGCCGAGTTGTCAATAAGAGCCTTGGAGAAAGCTGGGTACGAAAGGTTGGCATACTGCTCAATCTTGACCTTGTCGTCGAGCTTTGGGATGGTCACGGCGAGCTCACTGGCGTTCTTCTTAAGAGCGGCCTTGAAGCTCGAGTCCATCTTGAGCGCCCAGTTGTTCGTGTAAGCACCACCAGCGGCATCGTAGAGAGCGTGGAGGTTCGAGAACGCACATGGCGACTGGAACTTGTACGAGTTACCGCCCGAGTCACCCCCTGGGAGCTTCTCACTTACAGCCGTCACGGCGTGCATTGGCTGGTGCATGTCACCGACGATGTGGATGAGCTGACGGAGAGCCAAGTTGGCCGACCAGAGCGACTGGGTCGTGTTGAAGGTCGCGAGGAACTGCTCAAGCACAGTCGAGGCTTCACCACCGAACGAGGCCTTGAACAAGTTGAGGTCTGGTGGCGAGCTGCCCCACTGGGTGCCGTTGGCGTTGAGAGGCAAGTTGATGTAGTGCCACTTGTCCATCGACGAGAACGATGGGAGCGCAGCAGTCGAGCACGAAGTCGAGCTCTTGCTGCACTTGACAAGGTCAGGCCAGATAGCAGCCGTGGCAACCGTGTTGGTGTTTGGGAACGAGCGCTCCCAGTCCGAGAGCACCTTCTCGATCGTGGCACGATCCTTTGGCGCGAGGAGCTGCGAGGCAACTTCGCCCACAAGCATGTGGCCATTGTCCCACCAGCCCTGCACTGGGGTCATAGCAGCCGCGCCGAGCACGGCGACCGTCGTCGCAACCGTCCAGGTCTTCATGGTCTCTCTTGGTCGGAAAATGAGGAATGAGGAACACCACCAGTCGGATCAACCCAGCAAAACAGATTCGCCATCCATCCACCGCATGGACCGGAGCGTCTGTCCGGTCACACGCATGTCATGGCTGTCATGCCTCGCGTCGCGTTGTCGGTCATCTGGACCGCATCTCCAGAGCCAGTTCGACCTTGCACACTTGATGCTCGGAACCCCGAGTCAATCCATGTGTCTCTCCTGTTATCAAACACTTGCCTGTGGCCTTGCATACCCTCTCAATTGGAGAAAGAGGGCTGATTTCGCCTGGACTTGCAGGGACGAGCCATCTTTCTCAAGGGCAAGAGCATCTGACTCAAGACGGAGGCGTGGGCGGCGAGCCTTCGTGCGTGACTCATACAGGTGTTTACGGCCCTGCGTGGGATGACGTACCCCGACATCTGGGTCGACATTCGGATTGGTCCGAGGGACAAGATCCCTTGACTTGAAGTCAGACCACACCTCGGTCTCTGGTCCAACGTCACGTCACCATGAATGCTCAAGGTCAACGTGACTAACACACCGCGTGACTGATTTACCCATCAATAAACGTATCGAAAACGCGTGCCCTTGCGTCGGTTGCGTAGAAAAAACTGTCTCAAGACTACCTCTTTTCGTGGTCTCAGGGGCCTACTTCTTCTTCTTTGGCATCACTGGCTTTCCGCGCGTCACTTGGAGCTTGGGGTTCATCTGCAGACCTGCAAAGCTCTTGGCCGCGCGCTTCTGGAGCTCAGCAGTGGACATTGGATGGTCCTCGTCATCATCTTCGTCACTTGAGCTCTGCCCTGTCTCCTCTTCAGCAATCGCCGTTGTACTTCGACCTTTCGCGACGGGACTCATACTTCCCAGGATCGAGGAGATACCATCGAACGCATGAGGGTTTTCGACGGACGCGTTGTTGGAAACGTTCGTTGCCACGGGACTGATTGGTGGCCCTGACGGATTAGCAGGGCCATTATTAGCATCGAAGATGATGGCGCGTGCTGCAACAACAGCGCGTGACGGATCACTTGGACGTAGGTTCGCTCCCAATGAAGCTCGCGAGAACTCCATCGGGTTTTTATACTGCAGTCGTTTGGAGAATTGCTCGATAAGTTCGTTGCTGCGTTGCTCGATGATCTAGGACAGACGTAGTGAGCAAAACATTCAAACAAGTTGTGTGAGGCATATATACCGCAAGGAACTGGAGAATATTGCCTTCGGTGATGCCGTGTGCCGCGAGTAGGTCGTTCATCGAGTTGATACGAGCCTGTTAGGACAAACACTCTCACGTCAAGAACTTGCATGAGCAAGGAAAAAAGCTTGGCACCCACCATCATTGCCATCTGTTCGTCAGACTGCTTGCGTGTTCGTTTCGATGTGTCTCCGGTGGAACTACCACTCGAAGCGTTCGGCTGGTGATTTCACAATACAACGTGAGTCAAGCTAACTGCGAGATTAGCAGCATTTACTCGCCTGAACAACATCATTACACCCAAGGGCATTGTATAGACGATCCACAGCTCTAGCGATTGGTTGGAACTCTCGCAACGCGCTTGCCCGGAGCCGCTCGTAATCGCCATTCTCCTTGACGATTCTGCAAAATAACAGTATTAGCTGATGATGGAGTTCGATCCTTTGACTTTGGTACGGACCGTTGACGAGTCTCCACCAAATCGTCAATCATACGCTTCCGGGCGTGGGCACTGCCATCTTTCATGCCTACTTGTAGTCTGCACGCAAGATGGGTCATGGTTAGCGTTGATCATACCACACACCTGACGGGATAACATACTTCTCCTTCTCTTGCTCCAGGCGGTGCTTGTCGTCTTCCAGCTGCTCGATCTCGTTGTTCAGACTCTGTACGTAGCGAAATAGAGCAAAGTTTTCTTCCTCTCGCTTTGTATACACGGCCAGAATGTCATGACAGTCATCTACACCCATTTGCTCTTGTAGGACCTTGAACGTCGACTCAAAGTCGAGAAGTTTCTCGTTGATCGTCTCGATGGCTTGCTTGTCGTCTTTGAGCTGATTGAAAGTATCGTGAGACCTTGTACCAATTAATAGAACTTAAACCACTAGGCTCTTACCGTAGAGTCCAATCGCTGGAGCGTCTTCTTTAGCTTTTGCTCCTCTTCCATGCTGATATCGCCTCGCATATAATCATCCGATAAGTCAAGTGGATCCTGCTCAAGTACTTGCTTCCGGTAGGCCTCGGCATTCTCTTTCTCCCTCTTGATGATAGCTGCGAGATTCTGGAAAACACTATCGAAAGACTCTTGCTCGTCCGTGTTACTCGCTGTCATCGCACATGCTTGAGCAGCAATCTACATAGGAAGCTTCTCGTGAGTCAATTAAACACGATAACAAGCCCAACTTGCCCATACCCGGTCTCGTTCAGCCATGATCTGCGTAGCCGACCGGAAGCAGTCTTGCATTAGTCGCTGGATCTCGCGCAATCGCTTCTGGTTCTTGTCAAACACATTCTGACTGAGCACTCGTCCGGCTCGCAAGGCATCCACTCGCTGCCTTAACTCGGCATTCGCCGAGAGCATCTTGCTTTCTCGCGTGCGACACGCCGACAGCCTGTTCTCTAGCTTCATCAACTCTCGTTGTTCGTCCGCCAATCGTGCACGCACGGCGTTCGCCCCACCACCTCTCTGGTCGCCCTCGCCTCGCTTCAGCCGCAACTCCTTGAGCTCCTCATGTACTTTGCGATACTGCGCGTCCAGTTGACGCAGTCGTTGCTTCTGTTCCATCAAGAGACGAGCATACTTGTCGCCCTGGATCTGCAGCTTGAAGAGCTGGTCGCTCTCGGCGCGTGCATTTGACTTGGCCATCGTCCAAGAGCTCTTCAACGTCATGAAACCAACTTGGGGTCAAGATCGAAAAAGCGCTTTTTGCTTCAACTATACAGTAGTATACGGTCAGGTAGTTAGATTGGGTATCTGGTGGTGGTTGGATTGGGTCAACGGTCCATTCAAACAAACGTCGAAGAAACGCGGAACCAGTCGACGGAAGACGCCGAGATGGCGCTACTGACGCGTTAGACGCGGCCCCAAGAGGCCTCGAAGCAGACTCCAATGACGTCCTCGTCCTCCTATGCGCAAAAGTTCCGCATCCGGCTCTTGGAGCCGTCGGTCGGCGTCGTCACCGGGGGAACGCGCGTGCTTATCCACGGCAAGGGCTTTCGGCCACTGCCGCATTCCCTACTCGTGCGATTCCGACTCGCAGAGACCGGTGCGCGACTCGAAGTACCCGGGAAGTTCGTTCTCGAGACGCAGCTCGAGTGCGTCGTGCCGAATTTCCAGGAAGAAGTGGTCAAAGTCATCAGCAAGCACACAACCCTGGCGCCGACGTCCGCGACGATTCTGCTCGCGCCGCAGATCGTGCCATTAGAAGTCGAAGTGATCATG
Source organism: Pythium oligandrum (assembly GCA_020085045.1). Taxonomy (NCBI): domain Eukaryota; phylum Oomycota; class Peronosporomycetes; order Pythiales; family Pythiaceae; genus Pythium; species Pythium oligandrum. The sequence goes on along the minus strand of JAHRIK010000014.1, from coordinate 323,094 downwards.
GACTCGGAGCGGATCTCCAACGTTTTAGTGTTTGTTCTTCATCAAGAGATCGTGATCCAGAAGATCACCCCGCAGATTCTGCTGATGACGCCTGCGACCACCGTCACGGCAACGTTGAATCTACTCAAGCTCTCGAGCCAGCATAGTGTCTTCAGCTCGCGAGATCACCGCATAGGCTCTGTGGCGGGTCCGCTGTCCGATATCAGTACGTTGCCAGTGTTTATTCGTGTTCGACAGGTGTCTGAGCGAACGAGCGCTGTCTCGGAGCGTATCGTTGAAGCTCAGTGGCGAGTCTCTCCCGTTGGTGTCTACGAGATCGACTTCCCTGCTGTGATGATGACGTTTGGACAAGCAACGGTGGAGCTGACCATGAACCGCAGTGACTACTTTCGCGGCAAAGACAAAACGCCTGAGGCAATGGGATACTCGGTCCATCGGGATGTGTCGCTTCACAGCATCGACCCTTGCTGTGTTCGTGTCGCAAGTGGCAAATCGACCGAGATGCGCATACTGGGCGAGGGGTTCGTGGACTCTGGCGATATTGTCGTCCAGCTACTACAGAAAGAGATCAGTGATACGCCACAATCGACGAAGTCCACCCTCTTATCTGTAGCGCAACTCAATGCAACGTTCACCAACGCGAACGAGATCCGGTGCACCGTCCACGCAAACATGTCGTTTGGACTTACATCTTTTCAGGTCTCGCTCAATGGCGGCCGTCAGTACGGGAAAGAACGCGTCATCGCACTTCTGCACCGCGATCGAGAAGTCGAAGCGATCATGCCCTCGTACAGCAGTCTGGAAGGCGGGACGCTCGTGACAATCCATTATGGCTGTTTGACGGTCGAAGACGTCGATTCGCCGCATCAAATTCAGCATCTAGTCCCTCCAAAGCGCATTCGTGTGAAGTTTCACGTGCTCAACTTGGAAGGGACCTTCTCAGACATTTTCAAGATCGTGAACGTCGAGATGCCTGCCAAAGGGAGCCGAGATGAGCATGGAGTCATTCGCTGCCGCACCCCATCATTCCTCGAAGAGATGAAGGCGGTTCAATTGAAAGCAGCAAAAGAAGAAGGTCGGGAGAGGATTGACTTTTCACGTGTGTACCGTTTCCACGTGTCATTGGCACTCGGTGGCGACAACTTTTTTGGCTCACTAGACTTCGGCGGACACTTTCCACCAGTTATTCGATCTGTTTCGCAACATCATGGCCCAGCAACAGGTGGTACTGTCGTCTTCGTGCGTATGACTCATCGTGTGCCAAACGCTCCAAAAATTCAGGTCCGATTTCATTCGTTGTCATCATCGGTGTCTGAGGTTGTGGAGGGTGTTGTGGGAACAGAGTACGAGCGACAACGTCGAGGTCAAGGGGAACCAGCTACCTCGTTTGGCTCGCCAACGCGTCCTCAAGCTGATAGTCCATCGTGCACTATTGTTTGCTTTGCTCCCGAGTGGATCAAGCACAAGACGGAGTTGCCACACCTCACCAAGATACAAATCTCATTCGACGGTGGGTGCAACTACTACCCCACGGAGGAAGAGTCTATGGAGCGCGTTGTGCGATCTCCGCGTACATCGTCGCCAACAAAAGCTCGTGCCCGTGTGTCGTTGATGAAGGATCTGTCGTACCTGTACTATTTGTTTTACCGTCCGCCCCGATTGACATCAGTGAGCCCCATGTCTGCAGACATTCAAGGTGGAAGCTTTGTTCGTATCGCGGGTGATAACGTGGTAGACCATGGAGGCCAAATCACCGTCGTCTTTCACTCTCCAGAGATGAGTCGGAAGGTCGTCGGATTTGTTGAGAACAGCGAGATTCGCTGTTGCGCGCCTCCTTTTCTGGTCGGTCCCGTGACAGTTTTCGTCTCTTTCAATGGGGAACAGTACACGAAATGTGCGTTTCTCGATCCTGACTCCAGACAACCTATCGATTTCGTTTACTACAGCTCACCGTCACTGTCGCGCTTGAGTCCTCTCTGCGCCTGTATCACAGAGTCAAGTCTGATTAGCATTTTCGGTATCAATTTGATCGAGACAGGTCGAATCAAAGTTCGCTTTGGATTTGTTAGCGCACATGGCAAGCTCGTGTACAAGGATGTCCCTGGAAGAGCTCAAGACGGCATAATAACAGCGCGCTCGCCTCTGTTCTCGGCGGACCACGGTGACACGAATGCTGTTGTGGATGTGGCGTTGAACGGGAATGATTTCTCGGGAACCACCTTGCGTTTGTATTACTACTCAACGTACCAGATTAGGCGCGTGGAGCCGCAAGTAGGTGGCTTTGAGATTCCAATTCCACTGTCTATTCAAGTTTCTCAACCTATAACAAGCGACTCATTGTTGGTACGTGTGCGGCTTGCGACGAAGCACAGCGGGACGAAGTCTGAAGCTGTTTATGGTCCAGTTGCGGTGGGTAATTGGGACGCCGCGCGCTTTCAATTCATTCTCCCAGCCATCGCCAATCATGTCGGTACGCCACTAGAGTCTCTACTGAGCGTCTTTATCGACGTCTCCTTTGACAAGGCGTACTTTCACCCGATCGGCAATTTGCTGCAGCACTATCACGTCTACAACATCCCATCGGTCATCAGTATCTCGCCGTTATATGGGCCCTTTGATCAGGAGACGGTGATTCTTGCCAAGTGCGCGCAGATAAAGCAAGACGACGTTGTGAAAATAACGATGACACTGGTGAAGACCGGGGGAGCGGCAAAGAGCAGAGGTATCATTCGTCATCAGCACGTCGTTATCGCTAGTATGAATGCGAAGCGGCAGCAACTCACCTGGACGTGCCCGTCACTGGCGACAATTCTCGGTGCAGACAAGTCCTTCGTCCAGTTATCCAAGACTTCGATGCTGTTACCCGCGACGATCCGTCTAGAAGTCAGCACAGTGGACGGTCAGCTACGCGAACTGCCGTTCCTGATTCAGTATTATCGCGCGCCAGTGTTGTTGAAGATGAGTCCACGAGTGGGCTACATATGTGGAGGCTCTTTGATTTCGTTTGAGTTCAAAGAAGCAATTGAGACACCGACAGTAGACTTTCAGTTTGGTTCACAACGAACGGCCGGTCGTGTTCGGGATCAGCGATTTGTCGAGTGTTGCTCTCCTGAGCTACCAAGAGGCGTATACGACGTCTCCGTGTCTTTCAATGAGCAACATTTCGAGGCAGCGTTTGTTCCGGACGAAGAGCGAGACGAAGATGCTGAAGATGAACCACGCACGCTATCGGCTGCAAACTCTCCGATTCGACCTGCGAGCTCTCGTATGAAACGCGCCGTGTTCCAGGCGTTTGCGATGCCGAAGTTTACGATTCCTGACAATCCTGAACGAGTGTATGGTTTCGGTCCGACTGAAGGAGGGTCCATCGTGGTACTTAAGGGACACGGATTCATCCCAGAAGGCAAGATCTTCGTCAAGTTTTGTGCCCACATGCAGCAGAGCTACGCGGATACGAGCGAGATCATTGTGAAAGCCAAGGTGGTCGATAGTGGGACCATCCATTGTGTAACTCCTCCGGCGTGGCTACCAGGTCGCGTACTACTTCAGGTCACGTATAACCTCCAGCAGTACACTGACTCATCGTGCTTCTTCGAGTACCACGAGCGTACGCGTTTCTCAAGCCATGGCGTATTGTGCGGACCCGTGTCTGGTGGGACTCCCGTAGTTGTCCAGGTAATTGATAAGCGCGGTTTACCCGAGAACCCTGTACTTGTGTCTCCGTGCGTCAGATTTGTCAGTGAGAAAGAAGTGCACCAAGACGTTGTGGCTGTATTCAACTCAGAGACGCTCGAGATCACGTGTGTTGCGCCTGAGTGGCCGTCGAATGAGCTCGTCAAGCTTCACGTCTCGCTGTCATGCGACGACGTCGCTCGGTATGTCAACACAGGTGTGAGTTTTCTCTTCTACGACCCACCTCAAGCGCTCATCCACCTTGAACCCTCAGCTGGGCCGGTAACGGGTGGTACCGAAGTGCTAGCTCTATGCGGCAAGATCGTCGACACTGGTGAGATTATGGTCAGCGTTACTATGCGAGATGATCCCCGTCCTGCGGAGGCTAAGGCAGTACTGGAGAGCGTTGGTGAAGAGTTGGAGGAAGATGAGGCTGACGAGGATGAGACGAGTAAAACGGCCGGACTGAGCACAGCGACGCCAATCGATCTACACGAGGAAGTCTATGTTGTCCGAGGCAAAATTGTGGGTGAGGCAGTCAGCTTTGTTGCTCCTAGTGTAGGTCGTCCTGGCGTTGCCTTCCTCAATATCTCACTCAACGGAATCAACTACACGTCCGTTCAGACGACGACGCTGCGGTTTACGTACTACCTTGAGCCCGTTCTTCATCGAATCTCCCCAATTTGGTCAGCGATCGAGACACCGACACAACTCACGCTTTGTGGCGATAACATTCACGACTTCGGGTGCAAACCGCTGTTTAAACTCCTCCCACAAGAGACAACAGGTGAGAATCACGGCGATTCCGACATCATTATCGAAGGATCATTCGAAGACAGAAGCCTGTGTGGTGGTGACCAGTTCGCATCTTCGTCTGCCGCGTTGCAGGGTTTGTTCCAAACTCTGCGTCCGGGTTGGTACGAGATCGAAATCAGCCTCAACGGTCAACAGTTTTCAAAATCCAAGTTTTTGAATGCCAAGTTCGGCAATTACAGCGGCACGGCGTGTACAACGCTTCCCCCGTTTCGCTGCTTCGCATCTCCGTTCTTCCTTGCCACACCCACTGGTCCTGTCGCTGGTGGCTCTACCGTCGTTTTGTACATGGGAAAACGACTCGACAAGATGTTTTCTCGCGAAACCAAGTGTCAGGTGCAGTTTGCGCTCCCCAAGGGGACCGACCAGAGCGGTTCTGGACTATCTTCTGCGAGCATATCATCGAGTATGGCGAACAAACTGACTGATGTGACGACTATGACTGGCGAAATTGATCACAAAACCAGCAGAGTCACGTGTCGGGCACCTCTCCTTCGATCTGCTTGCACTGCATTTGTCGATCTTGTGCTTCCTTTGACACCTGAGACAAAGGCCGCATCAACTTCGTGCGTGGCGTTTTTTGGGGTGAAGGATCGCGAGAAATACTACGCGTACGAATCTCCGACGATTACAGAGATTGCGCCAAACTGCGGGCCAACGTCGGGCGGAACGTGCTTGGTTATTGAAGGCACGAATATCCTGGATACAGGGCAGGTCTTCGTGCGTTTTAGGTCAAATCTGAATGAACGAGAATGCGTTCTCATCCCAGGAACGTACAGTCGCACGTTCCCCGATGGTAGCCTGAGCGTGGTGCCCCTGATCATTTGTCGCACCCCACCCGTGGAGTTTGTTGATCGTGTGATATCTGGTGAAAGCGGATCAACGTCGACGCCTCTGTCTCCGCCGTCTTCGCCGACAAGGAACAGTCGCGAAAACGCGAGCACTGCCAGGCTACGAGCACAAACTTTCCAGCAAATGGCCGAGCAGAGTCTCAAGGTACCGAGCGGTACCAACGCCTTGCGAGTGACTCGGACAGTGACAAAAAATACGCCTCGCAACGCAGCCGAGGGCGTCCAAAATGTCAACGTGCTCGTCGATTTCACGCTCAATGCTGGGGAGCAATTCATTGCTCACAGCGTGCCGTTCCACTTCTACTCTGATGTGGATCCAAACGACGTCAAATGGTCTCCACGCCACTTGCCGTCGCGAACGTTCGATCGCATTCCCACTGAGACGCGGATCCTCACCGTGCAACTGCCCAAGACATTCCGGTTGAACGAGACTCCTGAACGTATTTCCTTCCACTTTGATGGCACGCCCCAGCAAATCTACTCGAAACGACGTGGCTCTAGTATTGTTCTCCATGAAACGGGTGGAGCTCATGAGTTGCTCATTTTTGATGCGCCAAAGCTGAAGACACAGTCGACGATGCGGCGGCGCAGCACATATTTTCGACACAGTAGTATTTCCGCGACTTCCAACAACCTCCTAGGGAGCACTGGGACTTCCATGGCTTCAACAAATCGTCAACGCCCCATCCCACCAAAGGGAGGGGGACCTCGATCGAACCAGGAAGGCAAGCGAGGATCCTCATCAGGTGGCCGAGACACGGCCTCTTCGCCCTCTTCTACGTACATTGCTGCAAAAGTGATCAAGAGCAACGAACTCACGTGTCCCGTGCCCGAATTCAGCTGTGCTGGTACAGTCAAGGTCTTTTTCTCTCTCAACTCGCAGCAGTTTGTGTATCTCGGGAACTTGGTAGTTCATGACCCACTCACAATCAAAGAAGATGAACAGCACCGGTTTTGCTCCAACGTCGGCGGTGATCGATTCGTTCTCTACTGCTCTCCGTCTCGTGCATTCGACTTTCTCCAAGGCCAGGATCTTACCAATGAGGCAAACCTAGAGCTTGCGTCAGTGAACACAGGAGTTGTAAAGACGAGTTCTGCACTCGCACAAGCCAATGATGTGACTGGTGACTCGAGTGAAGCAATCTCGGATCCTTCCGTTCTGACTCCTCAAGAGGTGACAGCGCTGTCGTCTTCTGCTTGGCGACCTCGGCGTTTTTACGCAGTTCAACTACACTTAGCTCCCCCCAGTCCACGCGTGATGAAAAAAGTTGTCCTGACGGCTTCGCAGGTGGGCAGCAAGGCAGAGATCAGTGCGTGTTCTCCAGACGAAAACGGGTGCTGCGTCTTCGAGACGACGGATTGGATGCAAGACATGGTTGTATCGACCTCTTCGTCGTCCACGCCTGGCTACAGTCTCTATTCAGCGCTTCTCTCACGCTCCAAGTTCCATCCTACCGAAAGTGAAAGTAATCCAGCGTCTATGATGCATGCTCTCCTCGTGCAGCTTCCGACTGGAAACGAAGTCCGAGTGGTTATGCTTTCACGGGCGGATTTGGTTCTGACACTTGTGGATCGTCATGGAGCGACTCTAGCGAGCGGTTCGAGGGATTTGACTGAGGGGAACGACGTGCAGTCTCTCTTGATTGATTCTACGAAGCTAGACGCATCACTGAGGGAGTGCTTCGTTTGTGTCTCTACATCTACTCACACCGCAATAGCGGGGACGCAAAATGTTCAAGTTGCAATCGTCGATGCTTCCGGGGTCCTCGTCTACTTATTGGGAATGACACAGGCGCTGGGTGATACTCGTTGGATCGTTGCGCGTGTTGAACGCCAATGCTCGGAAAGTGGTCATTTTGCGGTGCACACTATTGACAAGCTCGTCTCTGACGCCACAGAATCAAGGATTGAAGGCATACTCGCATCGACTCCAGTCGTCTCTCTCACCCAGATGCTCCCGTTAACACAGCGACGATTAGAAACCATTCCCAGTGCGATGGTGATCACCGCGAAAATCCAGTTTGCTTGCGCCGACTCAAGTCGGAATCTATCAGTTGCAGCCATTGCCCGTGTCATTCTCCCTGATGCGTACCATTCCGTCTCGAGTTTGTTATCTGCAGAGCAGGTGCCAAGGGATTTGCGCGTGGAGTGCGAGATGCCAGCCCTGGTATTCAACGGCCCGACCGTGTTGTCAATTCTCGTGGACGGAGTGACGTTTTCGAATTCCATTTGTGTGCACTGCTACGACCCTCGCCTTTGGCGCATTACCTCACTCGATCCTCCATGCGGACTCGTCAACGAAACTGTCGACCTGCGTGTGATCGGAGAACAATTCGTGGAGAACAAACGCGTGGTCGTGAGATTCGTCGACAGCCATCGGTACCTGAACATGGTGGGGACCACCGATCGATTCCATCTGCTAATCGTACGAGTGGCCAGTTTGAGAAACGTACGCACCTTGCTCCCACCACATATTGTCAACAGTATAACCTCATCGTCATCGTCCTCTCCTCAAAAGAACCAGCAACGCGAAGATGACACGCGAGGTGCAGGATCGAGTTCTGCCCCCGGGGTGTCTCCTTTTTCGGTAATTGTCAAGGTCGAATGCCTCGGTCGGGTGTTCACGGCTTCCTGTCGCGATTCCGTTGTGCTGGCTGCTCTCACATCCTCTACGCCGCTAAGTTGGGAAGATCAGTTCGAAGTTCCAGTCTTCGGCGACCTGTCTACCGTTGCTTTGGTTGTTATTGTCGAGGTCGTGGAAGGATCAACGGGGTCGAGTCGCATTGCTGTCGAAGTCGGACGTGCGATTGTCCCATTGCGGTCGGTTCGTGAAGGATCACTGACACAGCGTGTAGCGTCGATCGAAGAGCACTTCCGAAGGTCAGCACTATCGATCTCTCCCGCAACCCACCCGGCCTCAAGTGAAATGAACGTGTTCCTTCATCTCTCTCCTCTCATGAAGCGACCCGAAGTTGTGCAGTGCCAAGTCGGTCCTTTTCGAAAGCCGCAGGTCCTAGGTGTCCAAATCTCGTCGGGTGATTCCTTCTTCTCGCCGTGTCCGGAGCTTCCTATGACAACAGTAATGGATGAGAAGCAACAGACAGTGGTGAATGGTGTGTATCGTCCGCTGTTTCGAGTCTATGAAATGCCGGAGACAATACAGACGACACCAAATGTGCTCCCGCGTTCCACTGGAGGTGATATCGTCATCCACGGACACGGCTTCTTCTCCTGCGACGACGGAAGACAGCACAACATTTGCGTCCGGATCTTTGCGTGCGCTGCTCTCATGTTAAGCGCAAAAGAGGAAGAAGCCTTACTGCAACAAATCAACAGTCTCACCTCAATACAAGCGAAGACGGCACAGTTCTTCGTCCGCGACCTAGCGGCCACGTTCATTTCACCGACGATGCTGCAGTGCGCCATTCCACCGCATCTTGCCACGTACAGTTTCTTTTACCGGGTCTCGATGGATGGGCGTGCGTTCACTCCGGCATCACCACAGACACGCGTTCAGCTCTACTCGGCTGACAGTTTGGAGCCGAAAGGTGGACCAGTCAGTGGGAACACGTACGTGGCAGTGCACGGCACGAATATCAACGCGTGTATGAGCCATGGCGGCACCCCACTTGTCCGGCTGACGTGGATGCGCGGCACCCGAGAGCTGGAGAGTATTGTTGTCAGCGGTGAGTTCTATCCACCGGAAGAAGTGGTGTATTTCTACACCCCACAGAGCAAGTTTGGCTTGCAGAATATCACGGTGCATATCGAATTGGGTCTCGGACCACCGGTGATTGACGGCACTTCTACTGTCACATTGACTACCTCCAGCGTCGCCAACCGGGCCCCAAACTCAGCGCGCTTTAGCCAAGACCAAATTCCATTTGTCATCTACCGCACCCCAAGCATCAAGACAGTGGCGCCACTAGCGGGACTCGTGTGTGGTGTCTCCGTCGTGGAGATGATCGTGCAAGGTCTCGACGAGAAGGCGACAATGAACCTCAAGACGTCGTATAAGATGCGCTTCAAACGACGAGGTCAGATGCAATTATCGGACGTACACAGTCTCGGCGAGGGGAAGATGACGGCGGTGGTTCCGCGTTTCAATGTTAGTGCTGCTGTAGGAACCGACGTACCCGTGTCAGCGCACGTCTCGATGACTGGGCCATCTCCTTGTCGATCAACTTCTCCAGCGCGTCAGAGCCAGGGTGTCAGCCAACCCCATGGTCCCTTACGCATTTGGAATCGTCTTGGTGCTCTGTTTGTCGTCGTTCTTCGTGCAAAGAATCTGCACGTTACCAAGAAGAGCACGTGCAATCCGTTTGTTGTCGTGTCATGTAACAAGTTGCATCTCCGGAGCACGCGGAAGGACGGGACGTTTGCACCAGTGTGGAACGAGCTGTTTGATTTCGACTGGCGTGGTGAGACAACTGATGGGAATTCGGACACGCCCGTGTCTACTACAGTGAGACTTGTGGTCGAGAATCAACTTAGCGCGGATCAAAGTGAAGGTCTCGGATGCGTCGAAGTGCGTCTGGCACCAGATCTACGGCAGTTGTCGAAACCATTTTGTACCCGAGCGTGGTTCCCCCTGCGCAAACTCAACTCCATGTCGTCTCAAGGTTCGAAGCCATCAGAGACCACAGGGGATCTGGAGATCGCCATCTCATTTATCCCTGCGGCTCCCAAGAAGAAGCTCGTCACCAAGCTCTTCCATGCTGCGACTCTGCGCTATTCTCTTCGTTCTGCAGTACAAATCCAAAAGCAAAAGCAACTCGAGTCACTCACGCAGGAGGAGAAGGTGCGCCAGAAGAAAGAAAAGGCGCTGCGCGTTTTCCGGCAACCAGGGACGACGTCAACTGTATCTGTCGTGCCAAACGAAGTTCATGTCGAGCTTGCTCTCAATGGACAAGACTTTTGGTCCGTCGCACCAACCAGGTAAGGTGGACCATCGCCATCACTTTTGACAACAGGTAAACCTGATAGCGTGTGTTTTTCCTCAGGTGTCATGTAGCACCAGCTCCAATCCTTCTTCAAACGTCGCCGTCGTGGATCTGTCTGAGTGGCGGCACACCGCTTAGTATCACAGGTATCAACTTTGCCTCCACTGGATGCATCCGAGTGGCTTTCGTAGTTGTCGACGGCTCCGCAAAGGCACCGACGCTGATTGGAACCCCGGTGAATGGCTCCAACGTAGCTATTGTCGACGCGCGCTATCGCTCTAGTACCTTGATCACATGTCTTACGCCTTCGCTGAGCGCGATCAGCTCTGTCGACTCCGTTGTCTGTATCTACGTAGCGCTCAACGGACTGGACTTCGACAGTGTTTCGCTCCCAGTGCAAACTGTGACAGCTCCTATCAGCGAGGATACGTACGCTGTCGAGGCTACAGCATCCGCTCGAAAACTATTGATGCTGGCGAATGGTCGGTATGTCCTGGATCCGAGCGATAGTACGACCGCTCAAGTTCAAGTGCCCACTAGAGTCCCAGCTGCTTCTCCGTTGACTGCTCTGCTACGCCATCAAGTGCAGCTTTACCTTCGCCCTGTCATCAAGCGAATCCGCCCAGCTGATGGTGTCTACACATCACGAGTAGTTCTCGAGGGACGCGATTTCTCGGACACTGGTGTAGCAATCGGTGCGTTAACTTGTAAATCGTGCTGTGCTGATGTGTGGATGCGCTAATTTGCTTTATTGTCTTGTTGATAGCTCGTTTTTGCTCCACGTCGAATGAGACCGATGTTCGCGCCGTTCCTGTTGACATCATCTCCAGTGAACGCATGGAGTGCAATGTTCCCGACTTCCCAGGGGGCACAATCGTCCGAACGAGTATCGCAGTGAATGGTGTCGAGTTTGTGGACGTCCCGGACACCTTCGAGATCTTCCAGTCTCCTCGCCTTGTTCAGATTGTGCCGCGGTGGATTTCGTTGGCTTGGCAACAACCGCTGATTCTGCGAGGGATCAATCTAACAACCGTAAACGCGAGCTCAAGTCCCTCTAGAGCTGCTTCTGGGAATGCTGGCGTACAAGTGTCGTTCACGTGCGGTGGTATCAAACGCACTGGTGTTGGCAAATGCGTCAACGGCGAAGTCCACTGTGATATTCCAACTGACTTGCTGACCCGGATGAAGCGTGAAGCAGAACGAGTGCGTGGAGATGCCACCAACGATCCCTCTCAAGCGGTGGCGGTCCTCATTCTCGTGGATGTTTGGCTCGGAGGGACCCACATGACGGTAAGTAAAGTGCCTATGGATCGCTAAAGGCATTCTCCGTGGTATCTGACACATCGCCATGTATTCAGTACACCGGCCGCCCTCAAGAACTCCGAGTGTACCGCCAAGTGCCTAGCATCACAGCCGTTGCTCCAATGAATGGCGCGATTTATGGTGGATACACGATAACCATCGATGGGAGAGGGTTTTTGAAGACAAACGACATCGTTCTACGGTTCACCCGGGTGCTCGACGGATCCGAAAAGGCTGATGAGAATACAAAGCCTTCTGGCGGCGACGAGACGTCAAGCGAGAGCCAACCTGAACCAACACCTGAGCAACCTACAATGGTGAACGTGGGCGCGCGCTTTGTATCAGAGGACCGACTCACCTGTACAGTTCCTCCGTTTGCACAAGAAGGAGTGTATATGCTTTCCGTGGCGCTAAACGGGGTCGAGTTCAGTCCAACCAACGCGTCTTCGTGGTTTCTCATCTGGCAGAATTGGCAACGAAGGAAACTCCTCCTGGCTCAGTTTGTTACACGGTCTCCAATCGAAGCCCTGGCGCAGGAGGTCAACGAAGAGGACGAAGCAGACACAATAAACCAAGCCCAAACAGTCCCGTCTCCGTTGATTCCGACATCCCCACGGCTTTCGCAACCAGCTCCAACCGACCTATCTCGTCTCGGTGCTCGTAGCACGGTTCGCCTGACGCCACCCCTTGCTTCTGCAGAATCGTCTCTGTCCTCGGCACTCCTTAAGATGGTCGAAGACGAGGAGCGCGAGCGAGTGGAAGATCACTTTGTGGATCCACGGCTGCTGCGATGGCACCCAGCAACGGCCGAAGAAAAGTACGTAACCGAGCCTCTCGCCCTTGCTTTCATTCGCTCACTTTTTTTAAGTATATGTTTCTGCTACAGAGGGCGAACTCTGATCGATCTCTTGACAGATCTCTTGAACGTGAGTGAGACGCAACAGATCATCTTGCGTCGGATCGGCTTTCTATTCAGAACACGAGGAGTACGAGACGTGTCGACGCAACGACTCATGTTGGGACAGCAGCCATTCACAAGCGGCATGAAACTCATTTTCCCCCACGCCCCTGACCGCGAGTTCGATGAGCTCTGGCGCGTTGTGGATCCACTTAATAGCGGACGAGTCACTCTGTGGATGCTCGTTCAGCTTCTGGTGGTGACTTCGTTTGGTATTGGTGAGGCAGATCGTCAAAGTCCAGAGCCTGGTCCAACGCACTACAATCCGAGCTACACCATCACTGAAGCCCGACCCACCGCCGCGATCATCCTCCCACCAACCGACGAGACGGAGCAGTTGGCAGGGCTACCATCAGAGTTGTTCATGAACTATGAAGCTTTCAAGGCTGTACGACCGAGAGTGATTGGTGGGACGTTCCCGAAGCGGTCGTTCAAGGCATCCTGGTGCAATCCAGTTCCAAAAGAATTGAGTGAACGTGTGATCGAGACAGATGAAGAAGTCGAGCGCGCGTTTGATCAGCACAGGAGAGCGGTGTCTCCGTCGTCAGCCTCGTCCTCGTTGCGCAAGGCAAACAAGCCATCCGGTCGCCCACGCCCTCCATCGCAGAACAACTCCAAGTGGAAGCCAACCTTCGCGCTCCCATTGAGCGAAGAAGTTTCGCAGGCCCTATCACCAACTTCACGCGAGGGCAACAGGTATGGCCAGCAAGTCAACGGGGTAGAGCGAGAGCAGGATGACACGTTCGATCAGCAGCTTCCCGTCAGTCGTGCCGAGCGCTCCACTGCCACAACCAGTAAAGTGACGTCGTTACGGTCGCCTCGTGAGACTGGTCCCGCAGGTATTCGACCACGCACTCGCAGTCTGCTGCATGAAGACATTGCACCGTTGTATCTCAAGTTTCTCAAGTCAAAGGAAGTACAAAAGGCCACGAAGCAGTGAGTCATTTGTGCATTTTCAAGTGAGGAAGGGTGTGGCGGCATCGTTCGTTTCCTACAAGGCTGGTGGGTTGTGACAGAAGGCTAAGAAATCACTCAGTCGAATTGTCCCGATATGGTCGAGATCAAAGTGCATGAAGATGTGGATTGCTTCTCGCTCCGTCAGCGCCAAACTCGTCTCGTTCGAGTCTGCGAGGGCAGCTCGGAATACCGGCAATTCGACATAATCCCCATCCGCAACACGAAGCAATCGATCCGTGAGTCGTGGCAATCGTGAGGCATCCTGTCGAAGCATGTGAAGCAAACGGATGAACCCCGAGCGCTGATGAACACTCATACCGATTCGCTCGTCCTTGTCGCTTCCTGGTTCCATTGCCTCTCCGTGTCGCTTCGTTGGGTCACGAATGTCGTTGGAGAATGTGCTCGATCGTCCAAATGGGTTCGTCGAGTCGGAAGTTGTGGTGCAGAAATCAACACCGACACCAGTGGTCAAAGCATGCGAATACCGTGTCACGGCCACCCCCTGGGTATACGTCGTTGCTTGCTGGAGCACATTTAGTTTCATCGTGTCCAGGCTATCGACTTCGGCTCGAGTGAGATGCTGCACTGTGGTATCGACGACGCGCGCGCCGTTGCGTCCTCGTGGAACGCGAGCTGAAGCCAGCAATGTGGCGTTATCTGGGGCCTGGTACACGACATGCGAGGTCGGTGCTGCAATGAGATGCTGGCGTTCACGCTCTTCTTCTCGTTGCTTGTGAGTGAGTTCTTCCTGACGAAGCTGACGAGCTTTCTCCATAAGCTCCGTTTCCCGAGACGAAGACCGTGGTCCAGGAGCGACCCGGATCACACCATCGCCATAATTCGTCCTCGCCTGGTTTGTTGTCTCGAACGTCGCTTGTCCATTCTCTTTGGCATGCAGCAGCACACGATTATGGGTCGATTCCCATTTAGAGGCATTGCTCTCTGATCAAGAGCGAGTACAGAGAGTTGTTGGTCAGATAAAGGCAGAGAAAGAAATACAGTGACGTGTCAAACCTGGCTTGTGGACAGACAATGGCACCTTTCGCCGGGCAAATCCAGTCGCTGAACGAAGAGCCTCCTCTTCAACCCAGTTGCCAACAAGCGTCCCCTTGCCGTTGTTCTTGTTGTATCCAGCGAAGGCACTCGTCATCCTGATGAATTGGAGACGTCTGGCCTCGAGATCAAGACTGGTGTCCGTGCCAATGGGCACGCCGGCAAGAGCCAAAGATAACTCGAGCAATCAGAGCGAGCTAAGAAAAGGGAACATTCGACTGAGCATGCACCCACCAGGCAGTTCGTCTCGCCGAGAGTGAAATGGCGCCAACACAAGCAGATGCACGCGTACGACTCGCCGATCCGCTTGCCGAGCTACCCATTAAAAACTTCAAATACGTCAAGAACTGCACGGAGCTCTATCTGGCCAAGCGAGGAATCACCAAGATCGCGCATTTCGAGCCGTTCGTCAACCTCGAAGTTCTCTGGATCAACGACAATGAGGTTGGCCATGAAAGGAAAATATATGCTAATACTGACCCCGCTCACTTGGTGATGACTGTAGATTGAGCAGCTTGATGGTCTTGACACGTGCTTTCGTATCAAGCAGCTCTATGCACAAAACAACCGCATTCGGTTAGACTCTGTTTGATTCTGGGTACTTCGCCTACCTGTTACTCATTGTGGACTCCTCTTCAGATCTCTGGACGACTCATCATTACGGCATTTCAAATTTCTTCAAGAGCTTCGGCTATACGACAACAAATTACGCGATTTCCCGTCAACCTTGGAAGCATTGGCCGCCTGCATCGCCTGGAGGATCTTGATCTCTTCGGAAATCCCATTGAGGAGGAAGAGAACTATCGCCTTCATGTCATCAAGGCGATTCCGTCGTTGCTTGTTTTCGATCGGCATGTGATCACAGACGAAGAACGAGCGAAAGCCCAACGGTATGGATGCCCTACGCTCGAATGATTCGAATGTGGCCACTCACCTTTGCTCGGTAGACTTCGAGGCGATCTTTTAGGCGAAAAGAGGTCAAAATCGAGGAAGAAGAAATCAGAAGTGATCGCTGGTGCCCCACCTCAAACCATGTCGGGCACGGTGAAAATGCTCTTTCGTGAAGTCAAAGCTATTCAGCGCGGGCGTGAGGTAGGTGCCTTTGCCCGACTTGCAAATCAAACCACTAGAATCATGTGTTTGCTGATGACAGGCAAACGCGAAAGCAGCGGCAGCGCAGGAAGTTCTTGAAATGTCGAAAACGCAACAAGAGCTGTCCAGCTTGGCTTCTCACCACCAGCGAAAGACCAAAATGGCTAACCAGGAGAATCTGGGCGATCTCGATGAATGGGAGCTATCAGCACTCGAAAAACAGTTCCATCAGTTAGAGACCAAGAAGCACACGTAAGAGGAACAGTGTTGTGCTCAACACAGAGCTTCACTCATGAATCGTGGAGCCTTGTAGCGGGCTCACACGAGATCAGCTGCCGAACTTACTCCGATATCTCGAAGATCGAGGGTTCAGCGTAATTTGTGATGGTGTGTCAGTTGTTGCAGATCGTCATGATGTACTCGGAAATCTCTTGTTCGGCGTTAACGCGGCATCTGGCCAGAAGATTGCGTGGAAAGACTGGAAGAGGGTAAGTGCTTTCGACAACACAGCACTGCGGATTGCGTGGCGAGATAAGCTGATACGAGCCAAACAGATCCTGAGCAGCAGCCATCTGCGGTGTGAGTTCATGCAGCCGCACATCTTGCATGCAACGTCAAGCAAGCACTTCGAGACAGCAAGCACGTTGCAGGTAGGCCTGATAGGAGGGCTACCTGACGCAACTGTAAGCATAACCTCCCCTGGATCTTGCAGCGACGACTATTGAGTATTTCGGATGAAAGCACCCGAGTCAAGCTTTCCCAAGAACTGCACATCCTGTCACAACGTGCGTACCATTTGAAGTCTGTTGCTGAAAAGCTCGAACAGATACCAGAGACGAGAGAAAGTGTTACGCCATCTGCCAGCTCGCGTCTTTCATCACCTCAAACACATGACTCGCAGCTGACGCCAAGAACGCGTTTCTTCATCACTTCATTCCGACGCACGACTTCGCCCACTGTGACTTTTCATGAGCTCAAAGAACAATGCGCTCAAGTTAACAATGGCATGGCATCAAAGTACAAACTGCACAGCAAGGTGAGACAGATATCTCTCACAGCTGAAAAGAGAGATTACTCACGTACAATTCTATCGTCAGGATATGAACAAGTACCTCCTGAGGAAAGCGCCCGCAACGTCCACGCTTGTACGCATAGATTTGAACTTGTGACAATAGACATATTTTTTACGCGATGAAATCCTCGAGATCTGCAAAAGCATCACCTCCATCTTCTTCGCCGAGACATGCGTCAATGTACGGATGCCGACTGCGCAGACGCTTTCGCCGCGTTTTAACGATGGGAACAACACCAACGAGATGCGGTTTTGCTTTCTTCGCACCAAGGCCGTGCTGGGTCCGACTTGATGAAAGAGTGCTCTCAATCGACGTTGTGAACTCACGCAGACGAGATGTCAAATCTGGATCGATGTGTTTCTGACAAAAAGGCACCGTTTTAGTTACTTATGAGAAGAGTTAGGAAATGCCACAACATACCGCTTTCAGCACCGACGAGACAATGAGTGGGACATCGAGGAGAAACACATCAAGCTTCAAAATAGTTGCAGCGATCTACTCAAAGAGAGGTCCAGTGGACTTGTGAGTGGCCACTCAAGTTTGCTATGCACACAGATTCTACTTACCCGAGATTTTGATGTCTTCTCTTGTGCTGCCTCGCGAATCATCTCCAACCACGAGCGTCCTTGTTGTGCGAAACGAACGCTTGATTCGAACATATCCAGAAGAGCTGAGATCATGTTGCTGTCTGCCGACGTCTGTGGCCCCAGACTGACTTTTCCTGCTCGTATGGATGCCTCGAGCATACTGATCAATTTTGTCAGTGTCCGTGAGGTGACCCAAGTGATATCAGCCGTCTCCAAGATCGTTTCGACCACGAGAGTATTTATCGCGATATATTGCTCAATCGCCCCATGATGCTCGACGAACCAATCGGAATCGGCTCTAAATCCTTGAACTGATTGTGCTTGTGCGGCTTCAAGCAGAACTAACACCACTTGGATCGCAGCTGCCTGTGCACCAGTCGATAGAAGAAGTGGTCGACCACCTGTTGATTTCGAAGGCTGCAGTGTATCTTCTTCTTCACGGCCTTCTCCCGAGCCTTGGTTCGTACTGTCACTTTCCAGCTCGCCTGGTTGCAACTGGCGTAGACGTTTCCGGTGACCACCTTTTGGCAACGGCATTTCATCGTTGCCTGGCAGGGCCTTCTTTGAGCCGCGGAATCCACTTGCAACAAGCACAGCGCGCACCGAGTCAAAGACGTGAAAGTCCTTGTCAAACTGAAGATACGGTGAGAATGCGATCGTCAGCAGAATGCGCAATGTCGGAAGATGCTGGACAACTTGCTCACAGAGAATGGCATATGCGATTCGAGCGGCGTCGTGAAAACCCGCAACCAAGCTCAAATCTTCCTTCGCAGAGGTGCGTGAAAGACTCGAGTCAAGCAGACGCTTGGCAAGTGATACACTTGCTGATTTGAACTTTCGTAGCTGATCAACACCCATTGCTCGTCTCGCATCCCGCAAGAAGTGCTGCCCAACACTCACTGAGTCCTTTGTAGTGGACTCCAGGAGTAGAGGTTGGAATGCATTTCCCACGAGCTCACAATTGATGTTTTGGCAGTTCATCAGCCAGCTCGCAGCCTTGGCAATAGCTGCACAAATGCGGGTCAGCAACTCATCTGCTGCATGCGCATTGAGTGAAACAATATGGCTTGTCAGGCTTTCGACTTGCACGAGGTGCCGCAGTGTTTTGGGGAACTGGTTTGCGAGAGCATCGGCATATGATGTGAGACGTACTGGAGAGTGGTCTTGTGTGGATGGGTCTTGCGATAGCGAGATCTGCTTGGGCAACTCGGCAAATGTCCAAATCGCTTGATACATGGTCGACAGCACCTTTAGCTCAGCCACCGCACTGGGACAGTCTTCCACAGCAGCCGGTCGACTGGCCTCTGCTCGAGGTAACTGGGTCGTATACAAATCCAGAATGAAGAGAGCGCCGTCGAGCGACATCCGATTCTCATTCGAACTCTTCTCTTGACTTGACTGAGAGACCGAATTGGAGATTGTTGTCAATAACTGCAGCATATGTGGCCGCATTGATTCTGCACCACGATCGGCAAAATCCGTCGTGTCACCTCGAAGACCAGTCTTCACACTGGGAGTTGATATGGCGAACTTGCGCCAAAGTCGTCGGAGACAAAGCTGCATTTCGCACAGCATCCAAATTGGTTGCTCGGACGATCTGGAAATCGATGGATTCGTCGCCATCCGCGAGCGAAAAACAATCCAGCAGAACGCGGATGCGATGCTGACACGGGCCGCCATGTCCCACGAATATCGATCGTCACCAACAGTTGGCTTGTCGTCACTTTCTTCTTCGCCAAGGATACTATGTCCAGTACTCACCCATCGCGAAAACTCACTCCAGTTGTAAACCACAGCAGTTACCCACCTTGTCAGCAAATGACTGTGACTCTGAGAAAGAGAAGGTCGATTCTGGGCATCGGCACGAACACCATCAGCTTCTGACATTGCTCGTTCCACATTATGAAGACAGCCAAGAATACTCTCAAAAAGGGTACCAAGCTCGAGAGCTGTTGTTGTCGTCTTGTTTTGCGAGTAAAACGAGTCAAGCTTGCTGATCTTGAATCGAACGAGCATCGGATCATCTTCACCGAGAATCTCATCATCATCCTCGACCAGTGTTTGTGGTTCGTCAACAGTTTCAACAAACTCACTGACAGCTCGAATGAGGAAGCGATGTAGCAGCTCCCATGACTCACGACGTAACACGGATGGCATAGAATTTGGGCTGAATACCCTTGTGAGACGCTCGAACGACCAATGCTGAGATTCCCGGCATGAATGAATTGAGTTCTTGATCGCATGCATCACCTCCTCCTATGTAACATTCGACGATATCAGTCACCACCGCGGGAACTTTATGGGTTTGGTTACGAAGAGTACCTCTTGTTGCGTGTCCAAAGAGATGTTTTCCTCCATCCAGCTGCACCAAACATCGATGGCCAGCTGCTGATGCTGCTGATTCGGCGACGATAGCAGTTTCTGCAGGAACATCATTGTGAAGTTGTAGAAGTCTAGAAAAAAGCAATTCTAGATTGAAGAGATGAACGGCGAAACGATAGGTATGGAATCCACTCACCTCTGCAGGTTTGTACCAATGGTGATAATGCGCGGAAGCACGCGCCTGCAATGTCGAGATGTGTATGCAGGATCCCACTGGTGGACGAAAATCGCTGAGTAAGATGTGCGTTTATAAAAGGTAGCAAAGGGCACCAGCTTATCATACCTGACCCAGTCTTCGAGGGTAGAGACGTGAGGAATGACGAGTGTTGTATGGTCGCGAACGATGTCTGTCAAGAACCCCAGCGCATTCTACGACAACATCAGCTATAATGAGACCATCGGAAGTGAGGGTTCAGAGGAAAAGAGACATCGTACCTTCAGTCGACCAGGAACCTTGATGTCATCAAGAACAAGTCGCAAAATCGCTTCCCTTACTTCAGCGATCTTAACAACAAAACACCAGTGTAATCAGACTCGATCGTCAGTTGGAGGCTGAGGCACGCAGCGTCACTTACCGATGCGAAGATGCACTGTAGAATTTTCGAACCGTGTGAAACACGATCCATCGATTGTTCCATCCAGAAATGTGCCAGATCAATTAGGATGACCGCCTTCCATTCCCGAGTGTGAACTTGATGACCACTGAACGTCATAATGTTAGTGATCTTGTGCTGAATGCGCTTGTCTAGAGTGATTGATTCAGTCGGTTGAGCATCATGAGGACCCGAGGTGTTTGTAGAGTCGGCAGCATCGATCTCTATGACTTGCCACACGAGATTCTGAATGTCGACAAAGAGCACGTCCTTCAGATCAGATCTTGCTGTTGTAACTTGGTGATGGTGCAGGATTGGTTTTGATGCCCGTATGGCATGAAGTAGCAGCACAGCATCTCGCCAGTCTAATGGCAATGACGCATTGGCATATCCAATCGACTCGGTTAGCAAAGAGATTACTTTTGGACACTGGTGCAGACACTGCATTACAACAAGTAATCAGTAATCAAGCAGCCCATGAAACGAGTCAGTCAGTCAGCCGGTTGATGAAATGCGTACCATTTGGAGGTTGAACTCTGCTTCTTGTCGCAAATGCAGCGGGAGGCGACGGAAGACACGGCGAGCGAGATCTATCCACGCAGCATTCTGAGATGCCGAGGCGACGTACAAACATTCACGAAACAAGCGATTGAGGCAGTCGTTCGGGATTTTGTGCTGGGACACGATGAGATGCTTGATACTTTCCTGATCACACGAGTTGTACATGATAAGACTGAGGCATCCCCTGCATCAGACAACACCTGAACTTACCTGTAATTGCGCCCATCCTTCTTGCGACACCAGTGCACCGTGCTCCCTCAAGACCTCGAGAAGACTCGGCACTGTTCGATGATCCCACGGCAGCTCAAGCAGCCGAACAACGTGCTGTCACGCCAAGCAACCTAGGTTAGGACTCGATAGAAACGAACCAATCAGTCGGACTGACTCACCTCCCGCAGGACGGACTCGGTCTCATTGGATTCGTGGCTGTTACTGGACATCGATGAATCCGCCAGGATATTCAGCAGCAGCGGTACGAGAGTCAAGAGCTGTGGTAGGACTTTATTCGCGCGTGGCTCAGCGATGACGTCGCGAATGAATTCAAAGACAATCTCCATCATCACGCGCAGCTCTTCCGCCAGCGCCGCGAATCGGTCCCCCACGTCTGCCGCAGCAGCAGCCTCCTCCGCTCGCTCGTAGTCGACCGCAGCGACATACCCTAGACTGATCTCCGTGAGCCATTGCGTCGACTCGAGCTCCGTCGCATTGCCTCGCCATAGCAGCTGGATGAGACGCGTGGCCGTACGCTTCCTCGTCGTGTCGGTCCGCAGCAGGAGGTGCACGAGCGCGAGCCAGTCGTCCGCGCTGTCTGTGTTGCGTCGCGCGTCCTTCTTCTTGGCTTCGCTGGTCGCAAACTGATCCAGTACCTGTTGGAGCTGTGAGAACACGTCAACACGAGCGTGTTAAACCAACTTCCACTGCGTTCCATCGCGCGACACTCGCAGGGAAGCTTCCTTATATCACTTACCTCCTCCTCGTCGATCGTCCGCAGGTACTGCTGCACGGCGTCGGCGTCCGTGGCGCTCGCGCGCAGCAGCTCCGCGGCGTCCAGCATGTTGCTGTTTGAACACTCAAAATGATGGTCATTCCAGCGCGGGAAGGCGAATACAAGACGGTCTTTTATTAAAGCGAATACACTAGGTCGTCTCTCCCCCATGGGGTCACTATTCTTTGATGATGATGGAAATGGATCCTTACAAAGTCTCTCGGTTCTCTCTCTAACTCAAGCCGCTGAGGATGCGATCCACGGCGGCGTGTACATTGCCACCTGTTGCCTGCAACGCCCGCACATTTTGGTCTCGATTGGAGAAACCCATGTCGTTCAGCTGAGTGAGCTGGGACGCATAGATTTCGTCAGGGTTGCCGGCTGGAGCAGGAGCAGGAGCAGGAGCTGGGGCGCCAAAGCCACCGCCAAACAAGGCACTGAAGTCCACTGGTGGAGTCGCCTGAGCACCGGCTGGAGCACCACCAAGATTCATACCAGGGGCACCGCCAAGGTTCATACCTTCCAGACTGGTACACGACCCAGTTAGTGTCATTCATTGTCGAGATTCCGATCTATTCGGTGGGAACTTACCCTGGCGGGATCAATCCCGTTCCTCGAAGCTGGTTCATGGCGTTCTGCATCTGCATCATCGCCTGGATGTTCTGTGGGTTCATCATTGACCGAAGGAAGTCTGGGTTCATCATCATCTGGCGCATCTGCGGATTCGCGTTCAACACAGCAGCCATCTGAGGATTCATTTGCTCCATCTGGGAGATGAAGAGCTGTGGGTTGTTGGCAATTTGATCGAGCATTGGCTGCATCAGCGGGCTCTGCATCATCTGAGCCATGAGCTCAGGGTTTGGGGCACCGGCACCAAAGCCTCCCAAGCCACCGAGCCCACCGGCACCTCCGAAACCGCCCAAGCCACCGCCAGCCCATGGGTTCGCAGAGGCGTTGTTAGTCGCTCCTGCAGCAGAAGTAGCACCTAGAAACCGAGAAACGCATGAGATCATCAGAAGTGACACACAAGGCAGACAAGAATTCCCTTACCAGTGGCCCACGGATTCGCTGGGGCAGCAGAAGTACTCGAAGTGGCGTTAGTTTGGCCCTGCGCTGGAGCAGCGGCTCCACCCGCAACCCCAGGCATGGTGAACGCTGGGCCAGCGGAGCGAGAGCCGCTCGAGGCAGCGTCCAGCAACGGCTCCTGGACGTCATGGTACATTCGCCGTAACGCATTGAAACCTTCTGGGTGACTTTCGATGTTTCGAAGGGCTGTGTCTTGGCTCCGCATCATTTCTCGCATCGCCGCTGGATTGCGCATAGCTTCCATACTCTGTCGAAGAAGCTCCGGGTCGTTCATGATGTGATTCAGCTGCGGGTTCTGCTCCATGAGTTGCTGCATGGCTGGATTGCTCTGGATGATGGAGCGCATGATCTCAGGGTTGTTCATCACACTCTGCATGAGCGGAGATTCCATCATCTGACGCATCATGTCTGGATTCTGCATCATCTGCTGCTGCATCGCGTTGATGTTTGGCATGCCTCCGCCCATAGCGCCGGCACCACCGAACATATTTCCGAACGGATTCGCACCAGCACCGTTGGCGTCACCTCCCATTGGTGGGAACATAGGGAAACCAAACGGATTGGCAGCATTTGGGGCAGCTCCAGTCGGTGCTGCGGCCGCAGGGGCCGGTGTAGCGGGGGCGGGCGTCGACGCTGGTGTCGTGGCGGCTGGAGTAGCTGGTGTCGTGGCGGCTGGAGTAGCCGTGGTAGGGCGTGGGTTCGCCGATCCTCGCACAAAGTACAGCGTATCTTCTGCCGCAATGCCTATAATATATCAAAAATCCGTATCAGCTTGATGAACAACCAATCCCTCTCGTTCCAGGCACCATATCCGTCGCGTACCGTAGCTGGCGAGCGTCAAGTCGTCCTTGAGCACTTTGCCCTTGAAAATGAGTCGCTGCTGCGCCTCAGGTACCTCCGTCTCCGCGACCAACGCGGTCTTGCACTCGGCGACAGTACGTTCGAGCTCAATCTCGACCGAGAACTTCTTCCCGGCCGTCGTCTTGACAAAGAGCTGCACCATCTTCGCTTCCTTCGCCTTCTTCCTCGTCAAGTGCCACGACATCACCGACACCTTCGAAACGGGTTCGAGTCGTACTACAAACCCGTTTCGATACGGGTTGCATTCAAACCCAGATCGGATTTCTCAAACTTTGCAAAAAACGATATTTTTCCTCGGAACCTCTTTACATCGTTTCCGAACATTTGACTATCGTATAGTAGAGGTGACCGGTTCTTGGCGGGAACGAGGCACAATTGAGTGGGATGACCGAGCACAAGCCGACGGACGCGACGATGGAGGCGACGAAGGACCGCAAGCGCCGCGCAGAGCCAGCGGAGCCTGTGGAGCACAACGATATTGCGGAGGAGACGGCCTCCGAGGAGGAACGCGGGGACGAGGCGTCCACGGGCGACAACTCAGTGGAGGATGAGAGCGATTTTGAAATGGAGATTGCGATGCCGGATGGTCAGCAAAGCGAGACGAAGCGACCAAATCGAGCCTCCAAGAGCAACAAGGACACTGCAGAGGATAGTGCAGAGCGACTTGCCAACAAATGCGCGCATTGTTCTGCCCGCAAAGTGAAGAGTACGTGTGCTATGACGCAATTCTCAACCTAGTTGACTGATTGTTGCTGGGGAATCTCAGCCTGTTCGAACAACACTTGCAAGAGATGCTGCCTTCGTCTTGGCACTGCGTGTAGTGTTCATTCGGTGAAGACGGAGACCAAAGCAAAAGGTATGCGAGATGGACCTGTATACTGATCATGTACTTTCCCACTAACGATTCTTCGTAGACGTCGCGCCCGTTGAAGCGCCCAAGAAGACCCGCACGCCAGTGCTGAAGAACGAGTTCCGAGAAAGCAACGTGATGTGTACGTTGTCTCCTTTGGGGTTTTCGAATGTCTAGACCACTTTACTTTTGTCCATGACACAGACTACGAAGAGACCGTCACGCTCTTTAGCGTTCGTGACTTTTTCCAAGCAAAGAAACTCAGTCAGGCCCTCCTCAATGATCAGATCCGTTCCAAACGAGCGAAAACGAACGGACTTGCCACGGCAGCGGAAGATCGTGCGAAGCGCCGCGTAGCCCAGCCAGAATTGAAGGCGAGTGTCCTGCGCGCACTAGGACCGGCATCGAAACGGAGACGAGGACAAGCTGTCGCGAAGTGAGTTTTGTTTCCAATGAATTTGCTTAGACATCAGCTTGTGGTTACGTTCAATCTCGCATCCACGTGGGTACATGGTCAGTTTCGGGTTCTTCAGGTTTCTGCGTTGCTGCTGGTTGAGCGATGCTCTGGCTTGTCGTCGCAGGCGTTTGCTCACTGCTTCCTGGTGTGATGTTTATTTTCCGTTTCGTCAGGAAAACAACTTCTTCCTGTAGCTGACGGATGCGAAATTGATACTCGCGGCACTTTTTTCGGGACTGCTCTACCTCGTCGGCTGCCTCTTTCAGTTTGGCCTCACCTGCTGCTTTGGTGTTTTCCAGTTGCGTAATTTTGCTTTGTAGTTGCTTCACCTGTGCGGTCAACTGCCCAGAACGGGCTCGAAGCTCTTCCTGCTCGCGGTGTAGCTGCGTGAGTTGTCGGGAAAGCTGTGATTCGGCTTGAGAGAGATCAAATTTGCGTCTCTCTGCCTCCGATGCTCGAGTAGTTGTGTCTCTGAGAGTCTGTGGACGTAACGGTAAGTGGCCAGCGAGTAGATGCACGTGTTGCTGTTCTAACTCACTCGAGTCATTTGCTGAGTTTTCTCTTCTAGATAGAGCTTGGCTTGCTCCAGTTTGCGTCGGGCATCCTCTTCCCGCTGGAGTTTCTGGCGAGCTTCATCCAGTTGCTACCCACACACCCATGCAGAGTTATCGTTCGTCTCCAAGTACCACCGCAGGTGCGATTGAGCCTACCAGCACCAAGTCGGCTGTGCACCGACGACTTTCCTCGAGTGCTTTGTCGAGCTCACTAACGGTGGTATCAGCTTGAGATGACTAATAACAGCACAACACTCAATTGTAGCTCTCGACTTCGTAACTGCAACTTCATTGCACTCACTCGAGTCATGAGATCTTCTCGTGCAGACATCTCTGCTTGCCACTTACGCTCCATACTCCGACATTGAGTCTCAGCCAAAGTAAGCTCTCGTCGACACGCAGCGAGTTCTTCTTGCAGACTCTCTTCTCGTGCTCGCGTATGCGTGACATCTCGCTCTCGTTGGCGTCGCGCCTCGTAGACTTGAACTCGGAGCGTCTCTGCTTCTTGTTTGAACTAGATAGAGGAGAAAGTTATCAGCAAGAGCTTCTACAGTAGATCTTGCTGTTGCTCACGTACCTGCTCAGCTTCGAGCTTTGCCTGGCGAAACTCACATCCCATCTGCTCCAGTTGTGCTCTCAGCTCACTCTGAACTCGCTCATGAGTGGTGACAAGTTGGTCAAGTTGAGATTGAACAGTCTGTCGTTCCGACTCGAGAGCTTCCTGTTGGCGGCGACAGAGCTCTGTCTCTTTCTCTTTCTTGGCGAGCTTGGCTGTGAGCATATCGATGATCTCGTGTTGGACGCGCCTCTCTTCTTCCTCGACGAGCCGACTGCCAGGAGGGAGTGCTGCTCCAAGCGATGGACCTGGCGTCCATGCTTCTTCCGTCCTGCCGATGCTGCGTGTATCCTACGACTCTCTCGCATAAGTCAACGATTTCTACGATTATTGTACCGAGAGAATGACCGTACAGAAATGACACGTCCGACACGAGTGTTTCCTCCGCGTTGTCCTGGTTTCTTTGGGATGATTTTCGAGGTTGCATCCGAGCCAGTGAAGCGCACTGGAGGCAGGACGCTATCTACTGATGCTTGCCGATAGCCACTCTGTTGCTGTACATATCCGCTCAGCAAATTTCCTGTCATGAGCCTTGTTGAGGAACGCCACAAATAGGTCCAATGGCATACTGAAGGAAATGGTTGCTCTATTTGCCAAGGTTACTCACTACTTCAGAAACGATAGATGGAAATG
Organism: Pythium oligandrum; assembly: GCA_020085045.1. NCBI lineage: Eukaryota > Oomycota > Peronosporomycetes > Pythiales > Pythiaceae > Pythium > Pythium oligandrum. The sequence continues at coordinate 296,215 of JAHRIK010000014.1, read as the reverse complement.
TTCGACAGCCCGCACCAGTGACTCGCACAGTAACATTGCTGCTACCGCCCTCGAACACGCTTCGAGACAAGCTCAAGTCCACGGTGAAATAGGCCGCCGCTATAGTGCTCTCCCAAAGACTTGGCCTCGACAGCTCAGGAGCACGAGCCGCGAGAATTTGACGCTTTGGTTCTGGATCACACAGGTTTTCATCGAGGAGGGCTCAGGTAATGAGATTCCGCTGAGTAAATCAACACGCAGCAAGCCACAACAGCCGCTGCTCAGATGTCCCTATACTATTGTCCTCGTCATTGCCCTCAGATAGCAAACATAAAGAATTTGGAGCCTTCTCAGCGATCTTGGTGATTATAATGTCGTCATCTTTGATCAAGAGTAGCAAATATTTTTCGGCATCATCGAAAGTGCTCCATCCACTCACACACACATACGCACACATGCATCCACACAGAGAAATGATTGGGCTTTCATCATACAAATGCCTCGAATGCTCTTCACGATGGGAATTCGAGCCATCTCGACGCCCCGCAGAACGCAGGGCAATGAGACGCCCGTCCTCCTCAGTCTCGTCATCTAAATTGTGAAATCATCTGAATGCCGCCAACACACGCACACATACTCCCAGTCGCTTGCTCGTTGCCAATTCCGGACTGAGCAATGCAGACATGAAGGCTCACTCGCCATGGAACTGATGGCACGGAGAGCGACACAGCCAACCAATCATAACCGCCCTCCCGGCCTCGTAAAAAGAACCGACAAGACGTAATTACGCGTACTGAATATGAGGTACAGTGGACCCTCTTTGTTCTACGCGCCCTGTGACAGCGGGGATCCGGTGCGTGGACCAAATGAAGAGGAAACGCAGGCTGGAATTGGTCGAGAGAAGCAGCAGCGCCGACGCCGACGAGCGCGTGGAGAGGATGACCAAGACACTATGCGCCGAAGAGGATTGCACCAAGATGCGAAGGTAAGAGACAGTTATCTACCACAGGCTGGATTTTTCTAAATTCGCGGTGTAACCAACTGTTTCCGGGTCGCGATTGATACAGGGATGTTGAAGCGCTCGAGCACCTCGTGTATCGTTATCAAGCGGAATTAAGCAATAACAAGCCATGCTCAACCTGCCAGCGACGCAAGAAGCCAGCTCTCGAGTCTGTGGTCGAAGAACTCTACGAAGATCAGAAGCTGAATACAACCGAATGGAATGCTGGACTGGCGCAGATGACTCGACTGAACGGAGAACCGACTTCATTCGAAGAGGTACAAGGAAGATGACTATGTTTTGGCTATTATATATTACTCATCTGGGTGGTTACCTAGGTAACACTGCCGTCGAAAGAATGGGAATGGGTGGGTGGATGGACGTACGACATTGACAGCAAGACGGACATGAATGGCTGGACATATGCGTCAACTTGGACTCAGCTGCGTGATCCAGAATTATGTAATAGGTACTGGGGTATGGAATCTAGTGGTGGCAAGGCAGGATATCTAACATATCGTGCACTAGTGAAAGAACTGTCCAAGACCGAGTTCGGCGGCGGCATTGGCAGCGAGAAAGGCAACACCGAGGGCCACGGCGACAAGTTGGCGTCTCACCCAACAGTGTTCGTGATGACAGTGATGCTCAGGCGATGGTATGTGGTATCATTCGCCGGAGTTTGGTTGATCACAACCTCATGATGCGTTGTCCATAAATCCGAACAGCGAATTGCAAATGAGAAACTTACGGAGCAGGTTTGTGGAACTGATCTGAGTGGCTGTTCATGTTGAATATTGCCCTAACATGTACGTATTGTGAGCAGCTAAGGCAGTCTAATGAGCGGATACTTGACTACGAAAGTCGAATCGCCATCTATGAAGACCAACTGCGGCGACTGCAAGGACTCGCACATGCCACCCCGTCATCAATTGGCCCTTTTAGCTTACCGCCTGTGTCAAAAGATAGTGTCGTCATCATGGAACGTGCTCCCTACTCAGCTGCGAAGAGTGTGGATGTCCTCTACGAAACAGAAGCTCTACTCGATGAGTTACTCGAAGATGACCCAAGCCTCAGTGATATCGAAGACATGCAACAACGGCGGTCTCGAGTCGTACAGGAGTGTCAGGAAGAGTTGGATAGCGCAGTGATCGAGTTCCAGGCGCTCGTGAGTACCATGGACGAGTGAACAGATCGCATTCTCATTCTCATCAGATATCTGCTAAAAGAAAGTCAGTGTGCATAACCATCAATCAAAAAAAAATTAGGTTACCGAGCCAAGACGGTCATCTGTCAAGAACGACACCAAGCAACCAACACGGCACTGATGTTGACGACGACGGAGCAGAAGATTTCATGGTGGTGCCGGTCATGAGACTCGTGAGAGCCGTGCAAGTGACGGTCTTATGCGCGGTGACGATGCTCAAGGCTGAGAACAGCTCACCTCAGTTTCGCACAGCCCAATCAACTTGTTGTAGCCAGACTTACTGCTTCGAGCAGTTCAAGATACCAAACACGCGCACAATGAGTCAGCCGAACAGACGAATTGTTTTGTACGCAGGACGACGTATGTCACGTTAAGGTGTGATCAATAGTTGATGTATAGACACAGCTGATCGAATTCGAGTCCTTCCTCGTTCCAGTTTGTTCATTTTCCAATATTCACTCACTCTTTTGTTCTGCCCATACTGCTAGATTCGGAAATACCGACGGAAATGGGCGACGTAGGAGATCACGACACGGAGCAACCCAGCAGACACTACTGGCTTAGTGAAGCAATGGCGTGACTTCCGCCTGCGTCCCCGTGGTCGAGCGACTCGCAGATCGACGACGCAACAAAGAGATCGCAAACACACTGGCGATCGCGATCGGAGCCATCACTCCACAGAAAAGCAGATTCGACGACAGCATCGACTCGGATACACGAGTGTCGTCAGCAACTAGCGCGACTTCCTCGAGCGACACAGTCTCCGGCAAACGGTCCATACACTTGCTCTTGGCCAACGACGCATACCACGTCGCAGCGATACGAGGAATGCGCTCGAGATCCGTCGACCTTGGTGTCCAGCTTTCCTTCGAACCCGTCATCGACGTGAAGTTGACGTAGTAGAGACCGAAGCGAGGCTTGAACGAACCCCATTCGTAGTTGTCAACAAACGACCACGCAGTGTAGCCGATGATCGGGATGTTTTCTTCCGTGATCGCACGGTGCACTTGCTCGAGGTAGGTCTGGTAGTACCAGAGCTGGTCTTCATTGGCGATGGTCTCATTACCGCACCAGCCGTTCTCAGTCAAGAGGATTTCTGCCTTGGGGTTCTGCTTGTGCGTCCATCGGATCGTCTCAAGATAACCCTTTGGATATCCAGTAAACCAGGTGCAAAGACGGTTGCCGTCGCGGTCAGTACTCGATGGACGAGCGCCTTCTGGCAATCGACTTTCATCAATGCCAAGATCCGCCTCCCATCCGAGGGACTGGTCTGAGCACTTGACAGTCGATAGTGGCGACTTGCAGTCCACAACAGCCTTGGAGGAGTAGTGGTTGAGCATGAACAGATCGTACGAGTCCTTGACAACCACTTCATCCTCGGGAGTGAACGTTGGCAAGTTCTCTCCGGCGCGTTCTCTCATCACCACTGGGTAGTCCCCACTGACGATAGGCGTGAGGAACCAGCCCAAACCAAAGTGCATCTTGCGCTCAGCCGCAGCCACATCGCTTGGATCCGAGGCGTTGAGTGGGTAGGCGTAATCGACGTTCAAGACGATACCGATGCGCGCACCCGAGTGGATGACGTCCTCGTTCTTGAGAGCACGGAACTTCTGCACTGCGTAGCCGTGGGATCGCAACACGTTATGCGCAGCAATGTACGAGTTCTTCTTCGAGTGCGAGAGACCTGGTGCTTCAGCGCCGGAGCCGTATCCCTTGTATGAGGATGTCCATGGCTCGTTGAATGTCGACCAGTAGTCCACCTTGCTGCCGTACTCACGGAACATGAGCTCCGCGTACTCCACAAAGTGCTCCTTGATGTCGCTGTTCAACCAGCCCTGAGGCTCCAGCTCCTTGTGGAGCGCAGATGGCAAGTCCCAGTGGTACAGCGTCACGATTGGCACAATGTTCTTGCGACGGAGCTCATCGATCACATCGTGGTAGAAGGCAATGCCAGCTGGGTTTGGCTTCATGTGCTTGGTCTCCGAGTCCCACGTCATCACACGCGACCACGAGACCGAGAAGCGGAACGAACTGAGTCCCGTGTCGGCCATGAGCTGGATGTCGCTCTTGTAGCGATGCACAAAGTCGTCCGCCACGTTGGCGCATTGCTTGCCAGGACGCTCACGACAGAAGTCGTCCCAGATGCTCGGCGTGCGACCCGTGTCGTTCCATCCGCCTTCGACTTGGTACGCGGCGGTGGCCGATCCGAAGAGGAAGTTGTCTGGGAAGCATCGCTGCTCCGAGGCGGTTGCGCTCACCGCCACAGCACAAGACGCTGCCAGCGTCGCGAGCGAGAGACCATGACGCATGGTCGACGATCGATTGGGAACTGACTGACCCATCCCACGTGGCGGCCATCACTGACCTGAGGCTGTCCTTGAAGTTGAAATTTTCGGCCTCGCACCCTGGCGGAGATGGGACGGGAGGGTTGCATCTGCTTGGTGTGCTCGTTTGTTGACGACTGACAGTGGGAGTCATCCAGCTCTTCTACGCGTCCGTCTCTCCATGACGCTCGCCGATCTTTGATGATGTCACATGCGACCTGAATGCGCACCTGCTCGAGTCACTCAGTAGGACGAAACGAACAGATTATCTACCAATGACCCATGCGCGCATATTGAACCAATCATGAGAGATCGAGATCCAAGCAGCACTGGTCAATCTCCAGCTTTCATGGTCTACAATCCAAGGTCAAGCCATCGTACATACTACTGTATGCCTCGCGGACGCCTGTACCTAGTGGCAAGAATCCCAACAGCAATAATATTGTTGTTGGGATTCTTGGCTGCTGATGGGACGAGAGACGAGTCAGCTCCCGACGCCGTGGTCAGCGTTGATTGGGGCAACGGAGGGTCTCGTTCATGTAGAATGCATGCTCGATCGTGCAGATCCTCTTTCATATCCTCGTCCACAGCACACATAGTATCATCAGTCCGAAGGCAGGTTCCTAGGTCATGTTCATGACCTCGGAATCTAATTGGTACAAATGGTGCAGCTAAGCCTTGTGGTTGGTGGAAATAAATCTAAAACCTTGCGCCTAATTGGCCGAAATGGATCTAACTGAAAAACCTATCTACCAATCATAACATTACATTTGATTCAACCAATCAAAAGAACGTTAGCAAATCCCACCGAAACCACAGCCCAAGCGGAAGAAAGCGAGTGAAATGGAAGCAATGCGCGCGAGCTGAGCGATCTCCGTGGTGAATGAGCGGCGTCTAACTGAATGAGATGGATTAACGAGCGTGTGTGGCCGCATGCGGCGCGTCGGCGCATGTCTGAACTGTGAGTCGCGCGTCTTAGTGTGATGTTACACGAGTAACCCGGTTACACTCGGGTTACTTCCCACTACACACAGGCATGCCGAACCACCATTGCTGTCAGTCCAGAACGACACCAAGCAACCAACATGGCAGTGATGTCGACGGTGACGATGACGAAGCAGAAGATCTCGGCGGTGGCGCTGGTAGTGAGCCTCATTGTCACCTACACGATCTGCACCAAGACGCAAAGCACAACACAACAACATCCACTCACTGCAACAAGAAGTACTGCTTCGAGCAGTACAAGATACCAAGCACGCACATGAAGAGTTAGCTAAACTGTCGAATTGTTTAAGTAGGAACATATATGCTGAATACAGAGGTGGTCAATACTCTTGATCGAATTCGAGTCCTTTCCGGTTTTTGTCTATTGACTTTCCCATTCTCACTACTCACTCGTATTATTGCGCTTAATCCGCTAAAACCTAGGAGCACCCTCGAAAATGGGTGGTGTAAGGGAACACGATATGTTCAACATAAGCACAGCAACCCAGCAGACACTACTGGCTTAGTGAAGCAATGGCGTGACTTCCGCCTGCGTCCCCGTGGTCGAGCGACTCGCAGATCGACGACGCAACAAAGAGATCGCAAACACACTGGCGATCGCGATCGGAGCCATCACTCCACAGAAAAGCAGATTCGACGACAGCATCGACTCGGATACACGAGTGTCGTCAGCAACTAGCGCGACTTCCTCGAGCGACACAGTCTCCGGCAAACGGTCCATACACTTGCTCTTGGCCAACGACGCATACCACGTCGCAGCAATACGAGGAATGCGCTCGAGATCCGTCGACCTTGGTGTCCAGCTTTCCTTCGAACCCGTCATCGACGTGAAGTTGACGTAGTAGAGACCGAAGCGAGGCTTGAACGAACCCCATTCGTAGTTGTCAACAAACGACCACGCAGTGTAGCCGATGATCGGGATGTTTTCTTCCGTGATCGCACGGTGCACTTGCTCGAGGTAGGTCTGGTAGTACCAGAGCTGGTCTTCATTGGCGATGGTCTCATTACCGCACCAGCCGTTCTCAGTCAAGAGGATTTCTGCTTTGGGGTTCTGCTTGTGCGTCCATCGGATCGTCTCGAGATAACCCTTTGGATATCCATTGAAATCAGGACACAGGTAGTTACCTTCGCGATCTGTGCCTTCCCGACGAGCATCAGGTGGAAGTCGGCTTTCATCGATGCCAAGATCCGCCTCCCATCCGAGGGATAGATCCGAGCACTTGACGGCTGAAAGTGGCGACTTGCAGTCCACAACAGCCTTGGAATAGTAGTGGTTGAGCATGAACAGATCGTACGAGTCCTTGACAACCGCTTCATCCTCAGGCGTGAAGGTCGGGAGATTCTCTCCGGCGCGTTCCCTCATCACCACTGGGTAGTCCCCACTGACGATAGGCGTGAGGAACCAGCCCAAACCAAAGTGCATCTTGCGCTCAGCCGCAGCCACATCATTTGGATCCGAGGCGTTAACTGGGTAGGCGTAATCGACGTTCAAGACGATGCTGATACGTGCGTTTGGGTGGATAACGTCCTCGTTCTTGAGAGCACGGAACTTCTGCACTGCGTAGCCGTGGGATCGCAACACGTTGTGAGCAACGACGTACGCGTTGCTCTTGGAGTGAGTAAACCCCGGAGCGAGACGGCCAGACCCGTATCCCATGTATGAAAAAGACCAAGGCTCGTTGAATGTCGACCAGTAGTCCACCTTGCTGCCGTACTCACGGAACATGAGCTCCGCGTACTCCACAAAGTGCTCCTTGATGTCGCTGTTCAACCAGCCCTGAGGCTCCAGCTCCTTGTGGAGCGCAGACGGCAAGTCCCAGTGGTACAGCGTCACGATTGGCACAATGTTCTTGCGACGGAGCTCATCGATCACATCGTGGTAGAAGGCAATGCCAGCTGGGTTTGGCTTCATGTGCTTGGTCTCCGAGTCCCACGTCATCACACGTGACCACGAGACCGAGAAGCGGAACGAACTGAGTCCCGTGTCGGCCATGAGCTGGATGTCGCTCTTGTAGCGATGCACAAAGTCGTCCGCCACGTTGGCGCATTGCTTGCCAGGACGCTCACGACAGAAGTCGTCCCAGATGCTCGGCGTGCGACCCGTGTCGTTCCATCCGCCTTCGACTTGGTACGCGGCGGTGGCCGATCCGAAGAGGAAGTTGTCTGGGAAGCATCGCTGCTCCGAGGCGGTTGCGCTCACCGCCACAGCACAAGACGCTGCCAGCGTCGCGAGCGAGAGACCATGACGCATGGGCTTGGCTGCTGTGCTGATTGGGAAGTGACCACGTGCAAAACTCAGATTCCCATCCACCCACTTGAAGTTGCGGAGCTTCGAAATTTAAGGTCTCGCACTCGCAGGATGACGGAAGCGGGAAGACTTTGGTCTGCTTGCGTCGAGGCTGCGAGCGATACCCAGGGAAAGAAAGCCCTTCGTCATCACGTTCGACTAGGAGTCATCTCGGTGGTGATTCCCCCCCAGCTTCACCAGAGGGAGTGGCTCCTACGAGGCCATCGCCAAGTGCCTCAGTGTTGCTCTCTCAGCCGTTTCCCAGGGCTCGCGTTCGCGCGGCGGCATGGCGCGATCTCCGTCATGACCCACAACAGTCGTCGTCTCCTAGCCAGTTAGTCGTGCACAGATCAAGCCCCCTCTCCGCGCTCATGGTCATACACACGTTGATTTGATAGTGTTCTACTATATTCTTTCTTTTCTTGCCTGGTTAGACGAGGAGCTCGATAAAGACCTTGTCGTGGGTGCCCTTGAGCAGCAGCTGGCCCTGGTAGTCGATCTTCTTGAGGCGCTTGGCGGCGCGCAGCGTGCCCATGAGCGCCTCGAACACGTCCTGACAGCGCTCGTCGTCGAAGAGCACACCAAAGGTGACGCCGAACTTGTCTCCCTCTTGCGCGCCGAGGCGGCGGATCTCCACCACGAGCTGCTCCACTTCCTTGTCCACGTCCATTTTCGTCGTTGCCTTGCGCGCTGTCCCCTTGAACATGGAAGGTTGCACGAAGGTAACCTGTCTTCTGATTCGTGGAAAAGACGGCAGTGGGAACTTCTTTTCAGCGAATCACAGGACTTCGCGGCATTTGCGTGTCGCCACAATTGGCGCGCGGCCTCGACGACGCAGGTGATCATGGCGATGGCCGACGACGACGTCTATGCGTACGAGCAGGAGTTCGAGGAGATGGACGAGTGGGAGGCCATGCACGAGCACGAGCTCGAGGCCGCGGAGGAGGAGCTGCGCGCGATGGAGGCGGCCGAAGCAGCGGCGGCGGCCAAGCGCCCGGAGTCGCGCGACGAGCCCGACGAGCCCATGGACGTAGAGGAAGAGGAGCCGGATCGTTTCGCTGCGCTCGATGACAAGCTCGCCCAGACGCAGGAGCGAGTCCGCTCGGTGCTAGAGCGTTGCGCCGAGGCGCTTGGAGAGTCGGAAGATGCCATGGAAGTCACGGAGCCAGCGGAGGATGTCGTCGTGCACAAGCAGAAGACTGGTTTTGTGGATACGACGACGGCAAATTACCTCTTCTCGAGACCGCCGATCGATGTGGACTCCATGTCGATCGTGCTGCCCACGGGCGAACGCAAGTTCTTGCGCAAGCGATCGGTGTTTGACGCAACAGCCAGGAGCTCCAGTGCCAGTGCCGTCTCCAAGTCGTTGATTCCGATCACAGCCATGATGGAAGCGCTCGAACAGGTGAGCTTTGACTGACTGAGTAATCGTTTTTGCTGGTAAAGGTAGCTGAATGTTGTATGTGTGCGTTTCCACAGCGTCAAATCGAATCGGCCGTCAAGGCGGACGCTCGACCAGCAACCCGAGAACACGCGGAATCCAAGACTGGACAGCAGAGCAACGTGCTGTGGCTGGACAAGTACAAGCCTCAGCGCTTTATTGATCTTCTGAGTGACGAACGCACCAACCGCGAAGTGTTGGGATGGATCAAGCAGTGGGATCGATTCGTCTTTCCTAACAAGAAGCAGTCGCATCCACCGGTGGAAACCGCAACGCCATCGTTTGGTAAACCCGGACAGTACGGCAAGAATGCGGACGCTTCAAGTGCTGCGGCTGGTGTGGATACGAATGATCCTCGCCCACGCGAAAAGATCATCCTACTCTGTGGTCCTCCTGGTGCTGGTAAAAGCACGTTGGCGAGCATCGTTGCTCGTCATGCAGGGTACAATCCGATCGAAGTCAATGCCAGTGATGACCGCACAGCTGGCGTCCTCAAGAACAAGGTGAGTGTAGGCGACGATAAGAGTCCATTCTGGCCAGCTACTTACTCTTGTTGTTCCCCATTATCAGATCATTAGTGCGATGGAAATGCAGTCCATTTGGGGCGATCGTAAACCCAACTGTATTATTTTGGATGAGATCGACGGTGCGATGAACTCGGGTGACGGTAAATCTGCCATAGCTGCGATCCAGGAGATCATTTCCGCACCACTGAACTCTAACAAGGATGCGAAGAACGGCAAACGCACGAAGAGCTCACAACATCCGCTGACTCGACCGCTTATCTGTATTTGTAACGATCAGTTCGCCTCCGTACTACGACCATTGCGCAAGCTCGCCAAGATCTTTGTGCTCGATCCACCGAATTCGCAACGCCTGGTCACTCGTCTCAAGTTCATCTGTCGAAGCGAAGGCTTGCGCAGCACCACCGGTGTCTTGGCGTCCTTGTGTGCGAATGGTGGCAATGACGTGCGCTACTGTGTGAATGCTTTGCAGTTTCAAAGTACTCAGACCAAGCATATCACTTCTACTGCCGTCGCATCCGGTCTCATTGGTCAGAAGGATCACAGTCGTGGCGTCTTTGAGACCATGGATATGGTCTTCTACAAGGCAAAGTCGAAATCGTCGTCCAAGGCAGCGCCTATTATGGATCAGATCGACGAAGCCGCGCAGTCACTAGGCAATTTCCCGCTGCTGATCAATGCATTGGATGAGAATCTGCCAAAGATGATGTACAATGACCCCACGATGAACAAGATCTGCGATGCGTTCGAATGGATGGGAATTGCTGACGCGTGGGATCTGAAGGCGCGAAGTGAACAACAGTTCGCCTTTATGGCATACGTGCCATTTGCAGCTCGAGCGGTTCACTTGGTGTGTTGTACAAGCTCTCGGCGACGTATCGAATACCCGAAATCGCATGCTGAAGCTCATAAGAAGCATGAACAATCGACAAATATTCTTCGTGCGCTGGTGGAGAACTCGCTCTTGCAGCCAAGTATGCGTCAAAGTGCAGATGTCCTTGTGGTGGATGTTGTGCCGTGGCTACTCGCGACGCTGTCACCCTCGATTCGCCACATCAATCCGAGTTTGCAGACTGCAGATGAAAAGGTAATGATCCAGCGTCTCATCGAACTCATGGCGTCACTCGGCCTCTCCTTCCGACCGAAGTATTTGCCGGACGGAACGGAAGATTATGCGCTTGAACCGTACGTGGTCTCATATGTAGCTGTCTATGTGCGTGTGCTAACCATTATACTGTCATATGCAGTGCTGTGAATGAGCTTGTGCGTTTCCGCCACCAAGACAGTGGCAACGCATCGTCCATGGTCCTCCCTTTGCCTGTGCGAAAAATGATCACGCGAGAAGTCGAACTGGAACAGATGCGGAAAAGCGAGAACTCCGAGCGAGGGCCACGAGGTCGTCGCACGAAGGCGCCGAGTGACTTGAATCAAGATGCCGCAGAGGGCGCGCAAAGCAAGCCTACGAAGGCCTCTCAACAATTTGTACTTCCTACACTCACAGGTATGGCTCCTGCTTCGTTGTTGCTGCGCAGCTTGGAGGACTGATCGAGAACATTTCGTGTTTACAGAGCAACAAGTGGCTGACAAGCTAGAGATCATGAGAAAGCGAAATCCATTCGCGTTTGCTCACCGCGAAGCCAAGCGAAAGCGTGATGAAGCACTGAAGGAGCTGGAACAGACGGAAGAGGCCGAAGATACCTTGATGACGAAGAAGCGACCGTCTGTGCGATACCGATATAACGAAGGCTACACAAGTGGTATCAAGACGACCGTGTTTATGAAGGATCTGCTGTAAACCCAGCCAAGTGCTAACACTCTAATCCTGTGTTCTCTCTCATGCAGTTCCCTTCTTCTTCTTCTTCTTTGTCTCGGTCTGTTTGCTGCTGGTTGGTGGTGTATCTTTTGCTAGTTGCGTGATCCCAGGGACAGCAATTGGCGCCATCCGTGGACTGGTGACTCCGAGGCCATCGCTTTTCATCGGGCCGAGTATCTCTTGCATCGCGAAGCGTAGCAGACGCGTCAGGCGAGACAGCGTTGTGCTATCGCCTCGCGTGGAATCAAACGATGCCGTGAGGTGCTGTGTCTTTTGGGATTCCCCGATCTTTTTCGTTGTCACACGGGTCGCAACTCGAAGACCGCGCTTCGTCGTGGTCGGCACCGAACTGGTCTTGATGAAGAAGCGTGAGGCATGTGGCTGCTCCACGAACATCACCTTCGTCTGCTCTTCAAAGCGGTCCCACGCTCGCTTTTCCATGTTTCCCTTGATCTTGCGATCTTTCGACTGGAATCAGCTACGTGAGACTCAGTCATGCGTCAGAGTCAGGTCTCAAAAATACCCTCGTAACGTCCATCGACAGTGGAAGCAATGAATACTCGGCCTCAGCAGTGGCTTGGCTCTGTCGACGTGACTGATGGGAACGAGAGGCGGGAGCTACGCGCTTGGCGGTCAAGTTCGATGCACAGACGACCTCATCGACCGAAAGTTCCATGGTTTGGTCATGCAGAGTTGTTTGTATCGGGAGCTACAGATAACAAGTTGTGATTGCAGACACACTGGACGAAGTGGTAGCGCTGAAGCGGATTCTACAGGTACGACAGCTTTTTGAAACATTGCGAGGCAACGCAGAAGCTTGACGCTCCGTGGCAACTATTGTTTAGGACTTCCTTGCCGAACCTCAGCCTCAAACTGCTTGCAGCGACTCGCCTTCTCCACAGAAATGTCCTTCTCCCATGGAAGAAAGAAGGCTTGAGTATGGTAACCAGATATTCAGACACATAGATGGTCTCAACAACCTGCCCGACGCCTCCTACGAACCAACCCAAGAAGCCCAGGAATCACAGGGTCATATTCAAATCAGCAAAGGGTCCGAGCGCTGGCTACGAAACAGTGTCCACTTCGAGCCCAACTTCCAAGCTCGGATGCAGCACTACATGACGAAAACTGCGCGAAAACGAGAGCAACTTCGTTCGGAGTTGGAAGATGAAGCGAAGAAACACGTTCGACCAAAGCCCGCGATCAACCAGGTAAGGAGCTGTTCGTGAGTCCACACCTCCCCAATATAACAATGAACGTGCGGGGTACGTAATAGCGATCCCAACGAATGCGTCGTGGCGTCGAGCATTTGATGGCGTGGAATGATGAGAAGACCCACAAACTATCCCATCTTCGAGCAGAGGAACGACGCCGCGAAGAAGAGGAGATTATTGGTAAACCTCAGCTCAGTCGGCGATCGAAAAAGCTGATGGCTGCGAGAGATGACGAGCTCGCACGATGTAGAGTCGAAGATCGACTTCATTTACTGGGTCTGATTTACGAGTATCAGCAGGAAGAAAGACTGATTCAGCAGACTCAAGGGACTTTAGGCACGCGACCAACAATGGCGCCACACTCTTCGAGATTGCAAAGGGGCAAGAATATTACTGCACATGACCGCTTATTCCAACTCGCAAACACCAAACGAGCAGATAAAACGAAGAGTGTCCCTAGTCCGGACTCCCAGGGCCCTGTGAAGAGCAAGAAATCATCCGAGCAAGCAGTCGAACGACTGTACCAGATCCACAATGAGTACCAGAAGCGTCGCCATGAAATGGCTGAGCATCAAGAACGTCAGCAAGAACAGGAGCGGGTACGTAGAGGCTATTGGATATCTTTGGAGAAACTATTGACACCGATGGTGTTGTCTTCCGTAGACTCGGACCAAGTTGAGTGAAAAGAGTCATGTGCTCGCTAAAACTCGTTTGTCGAAGTGCAACGAGCTGAGTGCTCCAGTAAACTATCGACAGTGCGATTGTTGCCAAGTGCAGGAGGAGATTTCCGACGACGCTCCTACTCCGCCACGTCGTGTTGTAAGCACATCAGAAGCCGCCTCGATCTTCGACAAGCATGTGAGATGGCGAGAGGCAAAAGAGAAGCGATGCAAAGCCGAGAAAACCAGACGGGAGCAAGAAGAAGAGCGCAAATGCACGTTTAAGAACCCATACTATCACGACGCATGGGATACTATGGAAGACATCGGCGACACTCATCAACTATCCCCTCGATCTCGCAAGGCAAATACTTCGTTCTTTGATAAGAGTGTACGATGGGCGGAACGAAGAGAGCAGCAGCTTGAACACGAGCGTAAGCTGTGGGATGAGATCAAGCTACGCGAATGCACGTTCCAACCAGCTCTATCCGGCGCAGCAAGCACGAAAGCACGACCGCAGTCGAGTCTCCAGGGCACTTCCAGCGCAAAAGGCTATTTTTCCCGAACCAATCAAGCCACGCCAGTAACACCGATGCTCAGTATCGACACGAGTGACGTCGCAACAGAGGATCTACTCAGTGAAGAGCTAGAGTCCGAGTATGACGGTGTGGATCAGCCAGAAGCACCCAGCCCTCCAAGAAGTATCCGCTTCTTCAACCATGGTCGGCAAATGTACCCATGTGACTAACCCAATCCACGTGGACCACACGACTAGTTCCTATATTTAGCCAATCCACACCCTCCCTCAGATCCGATCTCACATATGATTGGTCATTATCTTTGTTTTGTTTCTTCCGCCAATCATATCCCTCTTTTCTTTCATTTGCGCCAATCCCTTCGCACCAAGAAACTCCCCGCCTTCCCCCCTCCCCTCCGTTGGGTTCCCCCTGTCTCCTCCCTCCCTCCCCCACCCAAGCCTTGGTCACTTGTGAACTTGCGCCGTCCTGTTCCAACGCCTCAGAGTGGGGCGCGGGGGACAGAGCGGACCCAAGCAAGCAAGAGGAGCGGACCGTCCTTAGACCCGTGTGTTGATCGTCCACCATGTCGTCGGCGCAGTTCTCGTACTCGAGCGCGCGGCTGCGTCGCGTCAAGTACCTTCAGTTCGGTGTCTTCTCGCCGGAGGAAGTGCGCGCCATGTCGGTGACCAAGCAGACCAAGGTCAACGACCGCATCGTCCCGGACGGCATCACGCGGCCAGAGACCTATCTCAACGGCCATCCCGTCATCGGTGGCATCGGTGACCCGCGCATGGGCACCTGCGACTTCCGCGCGCGTTGTAAGACCTGTGACTGCACCTACAGCGGCAGCGGCGGCAAAGTGAACGACTGTCCGGGCCACTTCGGTCATATTGAACTGGCGAGACCGATGTTCCATCTCGGTTTCATCAAGGAAGTGCTCAAGATCCTGCGGTCGGTGTGTTTCCACTGCTCCAAGGTGCTGAGCGACGAGCGCGACCATCGCTTCCGATCGGCGATGCGCATTAAGAATGGCAAGCGACGACTTAAGGCGGTGTACGAGATCTGTGCCAATAAGTCCATGTGTGAGTACGGTGAGGAAGCCGACATGGAGAAGATGCGCGAAGATCTCAACATTGGTCTTCAGGGTGGCCTGGATGACAAGAACAAGCCCAAGGAGGGTGGTCACGGCGGTTGTGGTGGCTTGCAGCCAAAGTACCGTCGTCAGGGCATCAAGATCCTGGTGGAATTCCCAGAGCAGATGGAGGACGTGCCTGGTTCGGGTGACCGCAAGCAGAACCTGCCAGCCGCCAAGGTCTTGTCGATCTTCAAGAACATCTCGGACAAGGACTGCTTCGCGTTGGGTCTGGACCCACGCTGGGCTCGTCCAGACTGGCTCATTTTGACTTTGATGCCAGTGCCGCCGCCTCATGTGCGCCCTTCGGTCGCGCTGGATGGTATGGCTCGTGGTGAAGATGATCTCACACACAACTTGGCGTCCATTGTCAAGGCCAACTTGGCACTGCTCAACTGTGTACGGAAGGGTGAGCCGTCACATATTATTGAGCAGTTCGAGCAGCTTCTGCAGTTCCATCTCTCGACGTTCTTGAACAACGAACAAGCTGGATTACCGCAAGCGCAGCAGCGTTCGGGTAAGCCACTGAAGACGCTTCGTCAGCGATTGCGTGGTAAGGAAGGCCGTATTCGTGGTAACCTCATGGGTAAGCGTGTCGACTTCTCCGCACGTACGGTCATTACGGCCGATCCGAACCTTGAGATTGATCAAGTCGGTGTTCCGCGTTCCATCGCCATGAACCTGACGGTGCCAGAACGAGTGACTCCGTTCAACATGGCATACATGCACCAGTTGATCTCGAACGGTCCACTTGAGCACCCTGGTGCAAAGTACATTATCCGAGAAGACGGCAACCGTATCGATCTGCGGTACATCAAGAACAAGTCTGATCTTGCGCTCAAGTGTGGCTGGATTGTCGAACGCCACTTGAAGGATGACGATCTTGTTCTGTTCAACCGTCAGCCATCTTTGCACAAGATGTCGATCATGGCCCATCGTGTCAAAGTGTTCGACTGGTCTACGTTCCGTTTGAACTTGTCGGTGACGGCTCCGTACAACGCCGATTTTGATGGTGATGAGATGAATCTTCACGTCCCTCAGTCTCTGACAGCGCGTGCTGAAGCCCAAGAAATGATGATGGTGCACAAGGTGATCATTACTCCGCAGAGTAATCGACCTGTGATGGGTATTGTGCAGGATTCCCTCTTGGGTGTGCAAAAGTTCACAAAGCGTGATGTCTTCGTGGAGAAGGATTGGGCTATGGGTCTTCTCATGTGGGTGCTCAATTGGGATGGTCGTGTGCCAACTCCCGCCATCTTGGTCCCCAAGAAGGGTGAGCTCGGCAAGTACCGTCCTATTTGGACGGGCAAGCAAATGTTCTCGATGATCATGCCGTCGATCAACTTCAACGGTTTTGCGACAACACACAACAGCAAGGAGAAGTTCTCGGCTCTCGCTCCTGTTGATTCGCGTGTGATTGTCCAGCGTGGTGAACTTCTCGCTGGTATCATCGATAAGAAGACCATTGGTTCTTCTCCTGGTGGTCTTGTGCACGTGATCATGTTGGAGAAGGGTCCTGAAGAAGCACGTAACTTCTTGGGTGCCACGCAGAAGCTTGTCAACAACTGGCTGGTTGGACGCAGTTTTACTGTCGGTGTGAGTGACACGATTGCCGATGTGAGCACGCTTACAACCATTGTCGACATTATTACCCAGGCGAAGGTCCAAGTGCACGACTTGGTGCAGCAAGGTCAGAAGGGCAAGCTTGAACGTCAGCCTGGTCGTACAATGGTCGAATCGTTTGAGCAGTACGTCAACAAGGTGCTGAACACTGCTCGAGATCAAGCTGGCCGTGAAGCACAGGGCAGTTTGGACGAAACGAACAACATTAAGGCGACTGTGACCTCCGGTTCCAAGGGTTCGTTCATTAACATTTCGCAGATTATTGCGTGTGTGGGTCAGCAGAACGTCGAAGGCAAGCGTATTCCGTACGGTTTCAACCGTCGAACACTGCCACATTACGGCAAGGATGATTTGGGTCCTGAAAGTCGAGGTTTCGTCGAAAACTCGTACTTGAAGGGTCTAACGCCTCAAGAATTCTTCTTCCACGCTATGGGTGGTCGTGAAGGTTTGATCGATACAGCCGTCAAGACAGCCGAAACTGGTTACATTCAGCGTCGATTGGTGAAGGCCATGGAGTCGGTCATGACTCGTTATGATGGTACTGTTCGTAATGCTCAGGGCGAGATTATCCAGTTCTTGTATGGTGAAGACGGCATGGACGCTGTCTGGGTCGAAAAGCAGCGCTTTGAATCCCATCGTCTCAACAAGAAGGATTTCGAGAAGAAATATGTCTTCGATATCACGAGCGATCTGTTGGGTTGCGTGCCGAACAGTCCTGACCAGCTCTACTTGGAGCCTGATATCATCAAGGACATTCGTACGAGCCAGCATACCCAACAAGTGCTTCGAGAAGAACTCGACCAGCTGCAGAAAGATCGTGTAAACCTCCGTGTCATTCTTGCAAGTCGTGGTCAAGGCCAGGAATCTGACGATGGTGCCCAAGTTCCAGTCAACATCCGTCGTTTGGTGCAGAATGCTCAGCAACTCTTCAGCGTCGATCTGCAGAAGCCGTCGAGCCTGCATCCGATCAGAATCATTGAGGGTGTGAAGGAGCTGTGTCAGAAGGTTATCGTTGTTCAGGGCGATGACCGTTTGAGTATTGAAGCTCAGCAGAACGCCACATTGTTCTTCCAAATTCTTTTGCGATCAACATTGGCATCGAAGACAGTTACTCTGGAGCATCGTTTGACCGAAACTGCGTTCGAGTGGCTGATGGGTGAGATCGAGTCCAAGTTTACCAGTGCTCTCGTTGCTGCTGGCGAAATGGCTGGTGTCGTTGCCGCTCAGTCGATTGGTGAGCCTGCTACACAGATGACCTTGAACACATTCCACTACGCCGGTGTGTCTGCAAAGAACGTCACCCTCGGTGTGCCTCGCTTGAAGGAAATCATGAATATTGCCAAGGATGTCCGAACTCCGTCGTTGCAAATTTACCTGACGCCTGATTGCGCGCACGACGCTGATAAGGCCAAGTTCGTCCAGTCTCAGCTTGAGTATACTACACTTGCTGATGTTACGGCAAACACCGCGATCTACTACGATCCTGACCCAATGAACACGATCATCGAGGAAGACCAGGAGTTTGTTGCGACATACTTTGAGATGCCAGACGAAGACATGCCTATGGCACGATCGCCTTGGCTCCTGCGTATTGAGCTCAACCGTGAAATGATGGCAGACAAGAAGTTGTCGATGAGTGAGATCGCGTCCCAGATTGAGTCTGAGTATGGCCAGGATTTGTCGTGCATCTTCACGGATGATAACGCTGATAAGTTGGTTCTGCGAATCCGAATTATGAGCGATGATGAAGAGAAGCTGCAGCGAACCACCGATGCTGTGGTTGGCCAAGAGGATGACACGTTCTTGAAGCGTGTTGAGCACAACATGTTGACACAGATGAAGCTCCGTGGTGTGATGGGTGTCAAGAAGGTGTACATCCGTGAGAATCATCCAACGATGTGGCAAGATGATGTCGGTTTCAAGATGTCGAGCGAATGGGTTCTTGATACCGATGGTACCAACCTTTTGGACATCATGTGCTATCCTCAGGTGGATGCCACTCGAACGATTTCCAACGATATTGTGGAAATTATCCAGGTGCTTGGTATCGAGGCGGTGCGTCGTGCCTTGCTCAACGAAATTCGTCAAGTCATTTCGTTCGACGGTGCTTACGTCAACTACCGACACCTTGCCTGTTTGGCAGATGTGATGACGTTCCGAGGACACTTGATGGCGATTACGCGTCACGGTATCAACCGTGATGATTCTGGTCCACTGGTTCGCTGTTCTTTCGAAGAAACTGTCGAAATCCTGATGGATGCTGCGATGTTTGCGGAGGGCGATCCTCTCACGGGAGTCTCGGAGAACGTCATGCTCGGTCAGTTGGCACCTCTTGGTACTGGTGTTATGGATCTCGTGCTGGATGCAAAGAAGCTCGCCAACGCGATTGAGTACGAAGCTTCTGAAATTCAGCAGGTTATGCGTGGTCTCGACAACGAGTGGCGAAGCCCAGATCAAGGTCCTGGTACACCGATGGCTACCCCATTTGGAATGTCTACTCCAGGCTTCTCAGCGTCGTCACCATTTAGTCCTGGTGGAGGTGTTCTGTCGCCAGTTGCTGGTGCTTTCTCGCCAATGGCAAGCCCTGCTTCGCCTGGATTCACTATTGGTTCTCCAGGTTTTGGTGCTGCATCGCCTGCGCATAGCCCAGCTTCACCGCTCAACCCGCATTCGCCTGCGTACAATCCAATGTCGCCAGCGTATTCGCCTACTTCGCCAGCGTATAGCCCGACGTCCCCAGCGTACTCGCCTACTTCGCCAGCGTACAGTCCTACGTCGCCTGCTTATTCACCAACTTCTCCGGCGTACAGCCCGACGTCACCTGCCTACAGTCCAACGTCGCCAGCGTACTCCCCAACTTCGCCTGCGTACAGTCCAACTTCGCCAGCGTACAGCCCAACAAGTCCAGCGTACTCACCGACATCTCCAGCTTACAGCCCAACGTCGCCGGCATACAGCCCAACAAGTCCAGCATACTCGCCGACTTCGCCAGCGTACAGTCCGACATCTCCGGCTTACAGCCCAACAAGTCCAGCGTATTCGCCAACTTCGCCGGCTTACTCGCCTACCTCGCCAGCTTACAGCCCGACGTCACCTGCATACTCGCCAACATCGCCAGCGTACAGTCCAACGTCGCCAGCATACAGTCCGACGAGCCCGGCGTACAGCCCAACGTCGCCAGCCTACTCGCCGACGTCGCCAGCATACTCACCAACATCGCCAGCGTACTCACCGACGTCTCCAGCGTACTCGCCAACATCCCCAGCGTATTCGCCAACCTCTCCAGCGTATTCACCGACGTCGCCTGCTTACAGCCCAGCCTCGCCTGAGTACAACCCAACGGAAGGCTATGATCCAACTGCAAGTGGATACAGTCCGACCGATCATGGTGATGAGTCGAAGGACTAAAAGAGGTTACCGATCGCTCCGAGATTGGCGTGTATTTGTACGAGCGATTGTTAATTAGCTGAAGTGTCGCTGACAAGGGTACTGGCTCGTGAAAGCAGACTTGCTCAGAGGGGCGAGTCGCGACAGAATGGCCCGGTGGTGATCCTAGACTGACAAAGCGCTCACGCAGCAGACATTTATAATCCACTGGAACATGCATTCAGCAAAACACTTTACATGACTTGTCACATCTGTTCTATGTAGTGCTATCACGTCACTTCCATCTACTCGTTCAGAGCAATGAGTACCATGAGACCGATACCGAGGCACATAGCAATGCCTTCTTTCACTGACTGCCTGAACGAGCAGTCCTCGAGTAACTCGGGCATGACACTCGCGCAGGCGATGTAGATGAAGCCACCGGCCGTGAATGGGGAGATCCACGCAGAGCTCGAGTCTCCAGCGCCCTCCATAAGAAGTCCAATGACCGTACCAATCATGGCGCCGATGGCAGTGACGAGCTGGGTCAGCATGGCCTGGCGTCTCGTGAAGCCTGATTGAATGAGGATCGCAAAGTCTCCGATCTCGTGAGGCAATTCATGCAGGAGCATCGCCAACGTCGTTTGCCAGCCGCTACCGCGAAGGAACGTCGCACCGATGGCTAAGCCGTCCGTGAAGTTATGCGTGAAGTCCGCAGCGAGGTTGAGGTAGCCAGCGGCGGCGATAGGCTGTTGGTGAGTCTTCTCCTCCGTGTTAGCCGACTTGCGTTCATCGTCAGATGTCTTAGCATCGTCCTTTGCCTTCTGCGCTGTTCGCTTGCGAATGGTCGACACGTCCCGGTCGCTGGCACCCTTGACAACGTGAGATCCGTGAGAGTGATCATGGTCCTCAGCCACGCCATGACTATGGCCGTGGCCGTGGCTGTGACCACCGCCAGTCTGAGCACGAACAAACTTCTCGAGCATGAGGAACGTCATCATACCCGCGATCGTCCAAAGCCACATGGAGAGATCCGCGATACTGTGGGCGTGTCCCTCGTGGCCATGATCATGGCCGTGTCCATGTTCATGATCGTGGCTATGATCATGTCCATGGCCACTGGGGACCGAGTGCGGCAGTAAGTGCAAGAGCGCGTCACCCAGCAAACCGCCAGCAGCAAAGCTCAAAAACACACGCAGAAGGGGCTTCTGTGCTTCCTGGTTGCCGATACCAAGCGGAACAAAGAGCAAGACGACAACTGGTGCGGCACCAACAAGCGCCGTCGCGAAAAGAGCTTCAGCCCAGATCTTGGGGTCAAATCGGTCAATCTTGGGCGTCGCTGGCTTGGACCCATGATCGTGCGCGTGTCCATGCGCATGGACATGATCGTGGTGATCATGGTCATGATGGTGTCCATGGCTATGGTCGTGATCGTGGTGGTGATCATGTTGATCATGGTCGTGATGGTCGTGGTCATGGTGGTGCTTATGGTCATGGTGCTGGTGGTCATGGTCATGATCATGGTCATGGTGGTCATGGTGATCATGGTCATGGTGCTTGTGTCCCTTGACATGACCGCGGGCTTCCTCTCCGTGGTCGTGGTTATGATGGTGCTCGTGAACGTGATGATGATGCCCATGGTGCTTGTGGGCGTCCACCGTCGCGTGCGCCATCACCCCCATCCCCACGAACGCGCCATCCTGCAAACCACTCCATGCGCACGCGGCCACGGCCACCGCCAGCGCCACAACCGACCGACGGAGCTGCATGTCGATGAGCTCTTCTTGCGCAATGACCCACCAGACCTCCTGACGAGGGGCCACTATTACAACCTCCAAGATTCAGCTCCGACGGCGGAGGACTACCAGGAAGTCATACCCAAAGTCTCCGCTTGTGGAAGAAAAGGAAGATGAGATGGCTGGGAATGGTATCTTACGTTGTTAAATAGCGCGTGAGACTTCTAAAATCTACTCTACGGATACACACGATTCATACAAAACTCTAGTGTTCGGTGCCCTTAGATGAGACGCGGGTGGCCCAACTCGAAGCGGATCACGTCGTCGAACAAACTGGGGGCTGGGCCGTCGCCGCCGTGGAAGCCGTGCACACCGTGCATGTCCTCGTACATTGGCGGGTGGAAGCTCTGGTGCGGGAAGCTGGACGCACCGCCGTGAAGTGGGTGGTGCGAGGCGTCGTGCGAGTGCGTGTTGGCATGGGTGAAACTGTAATACAGATTTGCCATCGAAGGCTGGGACGATGACGTGTGGTACGCTGGTGGGTGGAGCGTGGCATACGACGTGAGAGGCACGTGGGTCGCTGGGGCGTACATGGACTGAAGCGGGTGTTCGCCGGCAATCTGGGTCGTCGCCACCGAGACTGGCGACTGCGAGTCGTGGTGGAGACCCAGCATGGCATGCGAGTGTACGTTGCCGTGGTGGTGGTTCTTCATGTGTCGCGTGAGGTTACCAGCCGTACTGAACGACTTGCCGCATCCAGGCGCCTTGCACATGTGGGTCTTACCCCCGAGGTGGATCTTGAGGTGCTGCTGCAGCTTGAGCTCATTTGGGAAGGAGCGCTTGCAGCCGTCAATCGAACACTCGAACGGCTTGATCGACGCGTGCAGACGCTTGTGGCGGGCGAGGTTGCCCGACGTGCTGAAGCGCTTACCGCAGGTCACGACTGGGCAGACGTATGGCTTCTCACCCGTGTGGGTCTTCATGTGTTCGCTAAGCGTGAACTTGCGGTTAAAGCGACGTCCACATCCAGGCTCCTGGCACTGGAAGGGTCGGTCGGCTTCCTTGATCGACGGCGAGCGTGGATCCGAGGCGAGCATTGGCGGTCGGATCACCGTGGCAGATGGGGTCGTCGGCGAGTGGGCCGAGGCAGACACGCGCAGCGAGGAGGTTTCGTGCTTGACTTGGTGGTCGTCTTCGCTACTGGCGTCCGTGCCGCTTGGGCCGACAGTTTGGTGCAGTAGAGCCAACATACTGTATTGGATCGGGGATTTGTAGATATTACTACGTCCACACTGGGCCACAGTCACACAGTCTGTTGAACGCAGATGTGAAAGTGACCACCGCAGCGGATGGGGTGCACACGGAGGAGCAGTGTGGCTCACTCGGTGAACAGGGAGACTTGGCAAGGGGGGAGGAGCAGGAGGAGCGAAAAAAGAGGAGGGGGGGGGAGGGGAGGAGCCGCGAGAAAAGAAACACACGCAGACACTGGTGGAAATTCCGTCTGATGACGCGAGTCACGGCAAGTTGAGTGGGCACTAGACGGGGAGATGGGCGCTTCCGCCCCGGAAAGGCGCTTCCACACACCAAGTGGTGTACTGCTCGGTGCGCAGACGAGGCGGTGGTACCCAGAGTGCAACCTGTCATGTTATTTGCATCGGGCCATCTGGTCTAAGCGAAACCCAGTCTTTCGCGCGGAATGGCAGACTGGCGGCGCAAAAAGAGACGGAGGGCGCAGAAAACGGGTCGCCTGAGAACGCAAAAGCACATTTTGCTCGGCAGGCACTGATATGTGTGACCGACGACACCACGAGCCACAATTTCGTGGGTGGTTCAGGGTGGGAGCCAAGTGTCAAAACGGACAATTGTGGACCCATAGGAGATGAGCGCGATCTAACCAAGTCTTTCGCCTTGATCAGTCTAGTCTGTCTGTCGATCACTACGCCTTTGATGAAGAAGTTGCGATTCGGTGGGTAAAGGGGTTTGTACAGTATTGTGATCCTCTGCCGTCGCATATCGCGTAATATGTCCTGACATATTCCCGCTCTACGACATAGACTACCAAGCTCGCGTAAAAGCCATCTTGGTGCTCTATGTTGCTCAGGCGAAGTGAATGCCCAAGTTGAATCTAAGCTAGTGGGTTGCTGATCAGGCGCGACACAGAACTCGTGAGTGAGCCATGGACATGACGATACAGTTGTTGAAGCCCCCCTTGGCTATGTGACGATCTTGTACAACCTCCAGATAGATTAGCAAGCGAACAGACGGGTGGATTGTCCCTTGTGCTCTTTGTGATGAATGGGTGCATCTGGAATTGTTCATGGCATAATCAATTCATCTGAGCAATCAAAAACGTGGCCCCGTTCGAGTCCAACCTCGAACCTCAAGATTCAGACGATTCAAGTTCTTCTGCGCATTTCCTAACGAGGGTCTTTCTTCTGCAAGTCCCCGTCGCTCAAGTGGGCACACTGTGTTCAGCGTGTCTGTGTTCCTATTCCATGTCCTGCCTCTTTGCGCGCTGCATCAGATGACCCCAGCGCCGCAGAAGAGGAGTCTCTGCAAACAGAAGAAGCGCAACGAAGACAGTGGGACGCTTAGTGTACATATTCAGAGTGATGATCTATCTCAGAATGCACGTCCGGATTAGCCCATGGAGCGATTTCTGAGCTCCTTGACGGGCGCAATTGCATTCGTGGATGCCCACATTATGAACTCGAGTCGATTCCATCGTTTTTCGTGAATGCCAACCATGCTTTTACGACTGGAGATCAGCGGAGTCCGAGGTACACTCGGATTGACGATCGCGACAGTTGCAACACCTGTCTGCAAAGCTGTGGACACGACGGCTGGGATGCTGCGGGAATCCTGCAAATCGTGTCGTAATTCAGCCGTATGCGTGAACGATCCATCATGTTTCAGTTCGTGTGAACCTTGAGATGGCTTCACGAACGCAGGTTCGTCATGCCACTGAAAGGTCACAATGCGGTTGATGTTACGGTCAAGTAGATGTCAAGAAGATGGTCAACAGGACCGCGTATCCGATGGATCTGCAGGATCGCGTCTCATGCTGGGCGATTCTGAACCGATCAAGTGGAAACACGCACGCATTCGATTATCGAACAACGCGAATCATTCTGCCTACAGTATGAATGACTTCACTGACTACCAACCACATTTACTCGTTACT
The DNA here is from genome assembly GCA_020085045.1 of Pythium oligandrum. Lineage (NCBI taxonomy): Eukaryota > Oomycota > Peronosporomycetes > Pythiales > Pythiaceae > Pythium > Pythium oligandrum. Next base: position 271,206 of record JAHRIK010000014.1, on the reverse strand, counting down.
GGACGTCGAGGCAGATCGCGAAGGACGCAGGTTCTGGTTCTGCCACTTGGTCTCTTCCTTGCCTTCCTTCAGAGCTGCGTAACGCGCCGCAACGAAGAGAAAATCACTCAAACGATTCAAGTACCGAATGATCACTTGGTCCACATCGCCCGCCGCGGCTAATGGGACGACTCGACGCTCAGCACGACGACAGACAGCGCGAGCGACATGGAGGTGGGTCGACGCCAGGCCGCCGCCCGATGGGAGAATGAAACTCTTGAGCTGAGGAAGCTCAGTATCCATCTCGTCGATCCACTGCTCTAGTATATCCACATTCGCTTCATCAAACATACCCGCGCGGTTCTGCTTGCTCTTCGGTGCAGATGTCAATGGTGTGGCTACGCAAGCACCCAAGTCAAAGAGGCGAGACTGGATCTCTTCGAGTTTGGGAGGGAGGTACTCATTGTGGGCAATACGCGCGTTCTCGATCGCGACGCCGATCTGAGCGTTCAGCTCGTCCGTATCACCCAGCGCCTTGAAAACTGCATTGTCCTTGGGACGACGCTCACCCGAGAAGAGCTGCGAGGTGCCCTTGTCACCAGTCTTGGTGTACACTTTCATCCCACGAGTCTGAGTCTTGCACACGTCAAAGAATCGCGCGTTTTCGAGAAAAGAGGTGCCACCAGCGCTTCCAACGACTGCGACTGCGACTGGCGAAGCAACAACACGAAGAGGATGCACAGGCGCTCGGATTCGACAGGCGGGGGCGAAACAGCGGCGCAAAAGCGTCCCGACCATCGCCTGTGGCTTGAGATGTGAGCTCCTCATGAACCCAAAGGCAAGGAAGGGATCTTGTCGGTTTACCACCAATCAGAAGCTACAGTCGTCCAACTTCAAGGAAGACACGTTCCTATGTCGATAACGATTGGTTAAAATAGAAACAAACCTAGATCCACTAGGTGTAGGCATCTGTTTCCGTCAAACCTACTTCAACCAAGGTTTGAAGCACGCAATGGTCGACGTCTGAGTTTCGCTTCGAAAAAAGCGCCCAAGAGCTACGAATAGTACACGCACTTGGCCATGGACGTCCGCGGGAGCAAGGAAGAGCGCCGACCACTGCTGGGTTCGCCTCTATGGGGCACACGCACTGCCACCGAGGGCCAGTTCGGCCTGACTAAGGACTCGCGAGCTACCACCCGACGTCCCAGCGACGCCAGGACCTACGACACGATGATGCAACTCTCGGCGCCACGAAATCCGCTGCGGAACGAAGCCTTCCGGAATTTCGTCATCTGGGCGATCACGTCCAGCATCCTCTTTCTGACGAACCAACTCACAACGCTGCCCGTGGGGTTTTACCCCATGTACGCGCAAGAGAAGCTCCACATGACGCCAACCCAGCTCAGTCTCTTCTTCTCCGTCTACCCGCTCTGTATCATGCTCAGCAGTCCGCTCGCGGCCTCCAAGAGCTCATTGATCGGACGCCAGACCATCATCTGTGTCGGACTGTTGGTGAGCGGGACGACCACCATCTGCTTCGCGTACACCAAGTCCATCATCGCCGTCTTCGTTCTCCGCATGTGTCAAGGCCTAGGCGCGGGGGCAGCAGGTACGTTCAAGTCTCTCTTCTGATGAATGAGTGTGCGTAGAGGTTGACATGCTCTGCTGCTGCTGCTGTAGTCGTCGGCGCGTTCTCGATGATCACCGAAGAGTTCTCCTCGCGGGTCGGCCAGATCGTCGTCGTGCAAGAGTTCATCGTCGCAGCAGCCTTCGTCACGGCCCCTCCCCTCGGCAGTCTGTTGTACCAATACCAAGGGATCCAGATGCCGTTTCTCGTCTCGGGAGTCGCCCAGTTGCTCGTGGTCATGGTCGTCCCCTTACTCTTCATCGAGTACTCGCTTCCAGACGGTCTTTATGCTCGAAACGCCATGGGTTCGAGTTTCTACACCCCTACGTCAAAAGACGGTGTGCGCTTCCGTGACGTGCTTACGCCAACGTGCTCGTTGTGTCTCGTCCTCACGGTCTTCGCTATGGCGTCATTCGGGTTCATCGACCCGCACCTCGGCTCGCATATGCAGAGTGTACTCGGCGTCCAGCATCTTGCCGTGGGCTTTGGCTTTGGTCTCAGCGCCTTTGTCTACTTCCTCGGAGGCATCATCTACCTCTGGCTGAGTCGGAATTGCGGGTGCAAGCAAGTGATCCTTTTCGGTTTGCTCCAACTTGCGGTGGGATTCTTCTTCCTTGGGCCGCCTCCGTTCCTCGTGTCGTTCTTTGAGGACTACAACCGTCTCTGGGTGACGCAATGGCTTGCTCTCGTCTTCATCGGCTGTGGCGCGGCGCTCTCGATCGCCCCGGGGCTTCCTCTCACACTCACCAGTGTCTCCACGTCCGGTACCCAGGCCGCCAACCTCGTCATTGGCTTGTTCTCGGGCGCCATTTACTTTGGCCAGGCCCTCGGGCCTTTCCTCGCGCTCTGTTTCATGCAAGTGCTGCCTGCAACGCGGTCTCCCAACTGCGCCCTCGCGTCCGAGACGACCCAGGCCTGTGTCTCGTCCCTCCCGTGGGCTCTGACCATGTACTCGTTTCTCACGCTCCTACTGATGGGACTGGTCGCGTGGAAGCTCTCGACGGGCGAAGCCATCGTCCAAGTGCTCGAGAACGACCGTCGCGTGTTGTTAAGTCGCCAGGCCTCCGAGTACGGCCAATTCGTGTTCTTTGACGACGACGACAGCCAGGATGACTGAATGAACTAAATTATGTTAAATCAAACGAATGATCCTGACCAGCAGTTGCGGCTTCAGATGTCGCATATGCCCGTAAAACAATACATTTTGCATCAGAGCTTTTGGGAAACAGCGAGTGATTGGGTTGGATGGCGCGCGATGCGTCCTCTGCGCGGCCGCCGCTGCCTCGTCGGCGCCCAGCGCAAGACGCAGGCGTTGCGGATGGCGAGGGCGTGCGTGTCAGTGCGCCGCCGAAGACACAGGCGCTCGCGGCCTTTGCTCGATGTGTGGAAGCAGAGCTACGCGAACTAGTCGAGGTGTTTGTCGGCATTGTACGTGGCTCGTGGTCCTTTTTGACGCGAGGCTGCTGTATCTAACGGATGTATATGCAGGAGAACGTGTCATTTGCCGAGTTCAAGCGCCTGTGGGCTGAGCTTCGCGTCGGTGCGCTCTTCCATGTCGAGTTCCGCGACAGTACGCCCACGGACACGCATCGCATCATCCTCCAACAGGCTCTGGGTACGGCATTGCGCCTGCTTTCACGACGACTCACCACTCACTTTGCGTGTATGCAGCCCTCGTGGTCGACGCCGTTGCTTTGGATCACGACCAGGACGACGACATCGCGCAGGTCCTGGGCTTCGGGTTCGCACTGTACGCCGCTTTCAGTGTCCAGCTGAGTGAGCCGCGTCACAAGATCGCCGTGACGCCGACGTCGTGGCAGGCGCTCGTGGAGCTGAGCACACTGGCGACACAGGCGTTGGGACACGTGGACGAAGCGATCGCGCGTGCGGCGGCGGAGATGCTCGCTATGCTACGACAGATGCAGGCGGATGACGGGTTTCTGCGTTGTCTGAGTGGCGAAGTAGGCGAGTACAATGTCGTCATCCAGCGGAAAGGGACGGTGGCGTCACGTGTTGGCCTTCAGCAGACGATACCGTCGCGTGTTGCGTCGACAGAGGCTGACTACGCACTGGTACGAACACAGATTCGATGTCTTTCAGCTCATTTTGTGTCATCTAACACGAACTGTGGGACTGTTTGCTAGGATGACACGCTAGCGCGACTGGAAGCGCTGAACACGCAGTACGTCGCGCGCATGGAGGCGCTCACGGCAGCGCAGACGGGACCTCAGCACACTGTGAATGCTGCTCGAGCCAACAGCTCGCGTGGTCGAGCCGCGCCGTCATTCTTACGGTCTACGCGTCGAGCGGAGACTACAGCCAACAGTGCACGCCTCGGATCCCTGACGACGGTGTGGACGGAAGAACGCTCCACAGCTTCCTCGTCGTGGCTCAAGCGGCTTCGATCTGCGTTCGAGCCACCACAAGCACCCGCAATTGACCACAGTCAGGACCGTAGCGACTCGTTTTCCGTCCTCAACTCGTCTGACGGTGCGTCTAGTGACGTGGATGCAGCGTTGCTGGCGTTAGAAGCCGAGTTGGAACGGGATGTTGTCCCATCCGCTCCATCTCCGGAGGTGGTTCCTGTGGCTGTCCCAACGCCAAGACGCCTGCCAATCGCTAACCGCAGCACATTCCGCCGTGGCTCCATGTCGATCGCGTCAAGTGGGCAAGAGAGTGACGGCTTGGCGGAGCTTGAGGAGGAATTGGCCATGGAGGTCGGGCAACGAGGTCAGGCGTTGGCCCCAGCTCAGCCAAGTACTGCAGTCTTGCCCGCGGCACCACGGCGCTCAGTTCGTCCGCGCGCTCTATCGGTGGCCGAGAGCGCCCGATCGTCAGTGTTTGACAGTGGCGACGAACTGCTTGAGCTGCAGCGTGAGCTGGAAGCAGCCGTGGCTGAGCCACGCTCTGTGCCGATTCGAGAGCCACCGAAGACTACGCAGCCGACAAGAAAGCGCGCAGCGCCGACACAAAGAGCCAAGGCACCAGCCAAACGAGCGACACCTGTAGTGGCAGTTCCACAACCGCAACCGAAGGCGGTTGAGCCCCCTAGACGCAGCCGTCGTCTTTCGATTGTGTCGTCTGCTGCAACAGAAAGCGATGCCGAACTCGCTGAACTGCAAACCGAGCTCCTTCGAGACACTGTCGTGCCACTTGCCACAGGAACTTCGATCGGATTGCCTAGTGCGCCACTCCGCCGCCTACGTGGTCCAAGTATTTCGTCTGTAGCTACAGAGAGTGACGCAGAACTAAACGAGCTCTTATTCGAACTCAACACAACTGTCGCCGCGAGACCACCGCCGGCAAAACCACGACGGCAAGCAACCGCGAAGCCCAAGACGACCAAGCCAAAGGCTACCGCACCAGCAAAGCGTCAAGTCAGAGAGAAGTCGACAAAACCTAGAGAGACCAAGCCCAGGGCACCGGCCAAGAAGAAGGCAGCACCGACCACGACTCGAATGCCGACTGCCAAGCGCTCAACAGTGCCAATGGCTTCCACAGCTCCACCTGAATCGCGTCCGATTGCACCGCCTGCAAGCCGCCTACCATCTTCGCGGCGCTCGATCGTTTCCTCGTATGACGGTGAAAGCGATGGACTCGCTGAATTGGAGATGGAATTGAATGCGTCCATTTCCTAGAACTCCCCATATCCCCATTCCAGGAAACCGCGTCGCTGTCCTTTAGAGACTGGCGTCGCGAGTACTCTTGAATCTGTCGTCTGGGATGGCCTCGCTACCACGACGCCCCGCCGCAGCAGCTCGTGCTGGTCGCGCGATCCAGGTCGCCGTCAACCACTTTCGAGTGCGTGTCGACACGGGTCGGGGTGACATCAACCAGTACGACGTCGATATCGAGCATGCTACTCCCCGTGCCCCTGTCGATGGCCAACGCCGTCCGCCGTCCACATTACAATCTGCCCTTCGTCGGCGAGTGATCCGCGCCATGCTCGCGTTGGCTCCAGAATTTGAGAGCGTTGCCGCGGTCTCAGACGAGCAGCGACTCGTGTTCACCAACGTCCGTCTTAATCAAGATCACTTCGTAGTGCGTGGCGTTGTGCCCACGGGATCAACTGAACGTGGTGGAGCCTTCCACGTGACTGTGCGCTTCGCCTCAGTCAAACGTGTGGCGCAACTCGATGCGGTTTTCGCAGGACGCCTCGACGTCACACCGTACGATGTTCTCCAGGCGCTTGATGTCGTGATGCGGCACACAGCAGCCTTGCGTCTGGAATTGGTGGGGCGTACACTTGTGAATCCGATGAGTGGCAATCGACAGTCGCTTGGCGGTGGAGTGTCTTGCGTCGCTGGGTATTACCAGAGTCTTCGACCAACGCAGTCGCGACTGACATTGAATGTTGACCGCGCCTTCGCCTGCTTCTACGAATCCAAGCCGTTGACTGACTTTTGTCAGGAAGTTCTGGGTATTCAAGGCGCGTTACGTCCTCCGTTGACTCATGCACAGACGAGAACACTGACAGACGCGCTCAAGAATGTCCGAGTCGATGTGACGCACCGACAAGGAGCGAATGGCGGGCGATTGGGTTATCGCATCGACTCCGTGACAGGACTGAGCGCCGAGCAGCAAACGTTTGAAGACGAGAATGGGCGGGAGCAGACTGTCGCAGCATTCTTTGCCGCTCAGTATACGTCACTACAGTTCCCCAAGCTGCCTTGCGTTCATGTCGGCGTTGTGAATCGAAAGGTGTATCTTCCACTCGAAGTTTGCTTCGTGTCGGGAAAGCAGCGTGTTCGAGCCAAGCTCTCTGGACGACAGACGTCATCGATGATTCGTTTTGCGTGTGTAGCACCACAGGAACGCAAGCGTGTGATCGAGACGGCCTTATGCGAGGACGCGCGCTTTCAAGAAGATCCGCGACTACCGGCCTATGGTTTGTCAGTTGAGCAACTCCTGCAAACGGTGAATGGAAAATGGAAAGCCAGCATCACTTGTACGCATGTGAAGCCCTGACTTCCTGGAGTGTCATTGATCTTTGTGGCGGTCGACTCCGCGATCAGAAACTAAATCGGTTCCTCTTGGCGCTGTGTCGCGTCTTGGCTAGTATGGGTATCACTACTCTGTCGCAGCTTCCGCCTTTGATTCGACCACAACGTCGCCACGAGCCCGTGCGTTCTGTTCTGACCAGGGCGGTTGCCTCGGCTCGCTCTCGCTTTTCATGACCAGCTCAATTAGTGCTATGTGTTGCACCTGGCAAGGATGCGGCGTTGTACGGAGAAGTCAAACGAGCTGGAGACGTAGAACTTGGTGTTGTGACACAGTGCTGTCTTTTGAGTCACGTGGAGGCGTCGAAAGACGCGTACCTTCGCAACTTCGCATTGAAAATGAACGTCAAGCTCGGTGGTATCAACTGGGTACTTCAAGAAGAGGAGGGTCGTGGGACTGGTGGTCGTGGTGCGCCTCCACGGGCGTTGGACGTAACAAATGAGCCAACACTCGTGTGCGGCGCTGATGTGAGTCATCCAAGTCCATCGGATACTCTGTCTCCTTCGATCGCAGCTCTCGTTGGCAGTCTGGATCGCTTCCACGCCACGCATACGGCCATCTACCGAGCACAGACGCATCGTGTTGAATATGTGGAAGACATGGAGGAGATGATGGTGGAGCTATTGACTCGATTCGAGACTTCTCGTGGCGTTTTGCCGACTCGTGTGCTCTACTTTCGCGACGGAGTCTCAGAAGGTCAATTTGGAATGGTTCAGGGCGATGAAGTCGGTGCGATCAAGCGCGCATTGCAGCGGAAGACTGCAAACGCAGCGAACGTTCGTGTGAGTGCGATCGTCATCAAGAAACGCCACCACACGCGTTTCTTTCCCATGCGACCTAGTGACAGTGACGGCATGCGCGCGGGAAATGTCCCTGCTGGGACTGTCGTCGACTCGGTTGTGTGCCATCCGCAAGAGTTAGCCATGCAGGTATCCAAGGCACCTCACGCCCATGTCACTATCATGTTGTGAATGATGAGAGTGGAATGAGTGCGGATGCACTGCAGCTACTGGCATTTCGCTTGTGCTTTCTGTATGCACGGTGTCGTCGCTCGGTTTCGATGGTTCCTGCCGCGTACTACGCACATCTCGTGGCATTTCGTGCTCGGTGTTATCTGATGGGACGTCGAGCTGGCGCTGCTCCTATCATGCCGCAAGTCCACCCGACGCTTGAGCGTTCGCAGTTTTATATCTAAAATGGGGAAGTCGACATTGCCTGCAGGGCGAGGGAAGGATCGGATCAACGAAATTCGGAAGGCGACATTGGCGGACGACGGGTCTGGAGACGATGGCTGGCGTGTGGTCTTGCTTCGTGCACTTGTAAAGGGCGATTTGGAGGGTACGCTGTCAAATACACCTTTCGTCAATGTAAATCTTCTCACCTCTTACCTCCACAGCCGTTGCATCGATGCTCCAGGCCCATATCGACGTACTCTCGCTGCCATTGACCAGTATCATGCCCAGGTGGAAGCTCCAATGCGAGTCCATGCACTGGTAACGAACGGATATCCATCAGAACGAACGACTTATCTCATTTTTGGACGTCATGCGCAGGTGGATGCTCAGTGAGGCCACGCCACTCTTTCTTGCGAGTGCATACTCCCATCCAGCGATCGTCCAGTGGCTCCTACTTCATGGCGCAGACCGATCAGCAATGTGTTACCTGAATCAAACGCCTCTGGCTGTGGTGGGAGAGTGTTGTGAGCACACAGTCGTCCCAACTGACACCAGGCCGGCGCTATTGAAGCGAAGTGCTGAGTGTCGGCGCCTTCTGGAAGCGCCTGCTACCATACCAGAGGCCCCAGCGGAAGCCGTTGGGTTTTCATGTCATATTTCGACGCAGACCGTCGTTGTACGCGTCGCAACGCCAAGTGTCAAGGGAGCAGCTACGCCTCCGCCCCCACAGACGATCTACACTTGTTTCGTCGAAGTGACTTGGCTCACCCCTCTCTCAAACGGAGCAATCATCGAGAAGTACGATGTCCGCTACCGCGTCATCATTGAAGAAGAAACGTCGGCTGGAGGCGACGATGGAGACGACGACGCACAGGTTGGTGAGGCATCACAAGCAGCTTCAGCAAGCTCGAGTGCAAACTGGCATACAGAACGAGCTACACACAACCGGCGGCGGCAACAACAGACACTTGTCTTGAAGGGCTTGCAGTTTGAGAGCATCTACGAGTTTGGTCTTCGATCTTGGAATGCTGCTGGTAAAGGAGAGTGGGGGAGACCGTACAAGTTTCGGACGCTACCATCGCCTGTGGCAAACAACGCGAAAACGTAGTCACATCTATTACTTGACGGAACAACGTACCAACTCTTACGAGTCGTCAGACACTACTGGGATCACAGGTGCGACCAACGCTTCACGAATGCCACAGGACGAAATAAAGACACAGTCGTACATCTCCTCTGCCGCTTCTGCATCCACTTCTTGCTCTTCAACTGTAAAACCTTCTTCACTACGCCAATGATGTAGGGCCGACGACGCATTTACTCGACGAGACAGCGAGATTCCCTCCGCAGCGTAAATCGAAAGCATACGGTCAGAGGTAATCTCTCGCACGTTATAACTGGTACACAAGAGACACGAATGCAGATACATTCCCTCCACAGGAAATACGTCGGTTGATGTCAATGAGCCAGTGAACTCTGGTGTGAAATGGCAAATCCCTCCGCAGTTGGAGCACGCGCAACACAGAGTGGAGTTCTGCTGAGTGGCGTAGAGGTGCGAAATCAAAGGCCCCAACACACGGCCGAATGTCGACATCTGCTCGACTTGGTACGTGACATGTCCGAACGTCTTGCTGTCTTGCTTTCGCAGCTTCAAGAGAATGATCTTGGACCGATTTGACTGTGTACTCGTTCCAACAGCAACCACATCGGGTAATCGACGACTAAATGCAATTGCCGATTCGCGATCAGGGACGTGAAGTGTTTCTACAACATCATGGCTCTGCAAAGGCTGTGAGTATGAATCATTTCACCGACGGCTTTTTCGAGGCTGACCTTGATGTCGAGAGTCGCTGGGATCCCATCGATCCCGAATACAATATCGTAGACCGAAGCGTCTTCTGCGCTCAAAAGAACTCGTACATTTAGAGGCATCTAGTGAAAATGGGAATCCGATAATGAGAGAACGCTCGGACACTACCACAGACACCTTCGGTTTGGTACCTACCTGCTTGGATCTTGACTTGCTGCCAGAAGTCATTTGTGTGGCACGCACATCCGTGGGACTGAGAGCACCCTCCAGGAAGAGAGTCTCTTCTTCTTCGAATTCCCGCATGAAGTCGCTTTCCGTGTATTTGCGACTACGACGACCGCTTTCCGAGGCTGATGCGTCACTGCTGTCATCATCGACCAAGATGCCTACACATTGATTCAAAGCGGGTGCTATTAGCCATTCATCGCACGAGTTGTCCGGCGCAACGTACCGATGGGATCGATGGGCGACGAGGGAGTGTGATGGTGCAAGCTTACTTGCACATCCTGCAGTCGAAAGAACTCGTCAACGGTCTGGACCACTCCCACGCTTCCTTCAACTTCAACGTCCACATCATCTGTCACGACTGTCGTCGTGGATTCAATGCTCTCAGCCATCCCATTCACTTGAGTGGAACTGAGTTGATTCTGACTCAATGACGGCATCCCAAGTTGGGCTCTCCACCGTTGTGGCGAATAGCGGCGAGGCGGTGCAATGATCTCTGCAATGTGTGGTTTGATCGCTGATGTCAGGCGAGGCAACAAAGGATACCCGATGCTAACCTTGGTGTTACCCCAGTCAGCTGCGTCGGATGCCGAGGCCACTCTTTCAGCCCATGTCGTGGCCATGCCTTCGTCCAACTCTTGGGTTTGTCGGCTTGCCGTCATACTCTGAAGTTCTGCCACTGTCCACGCAGCATCATCCAGTGTAATTCTCTCCCCAAGATAGAATAACACTTCTCGTCGATGATCTGGTCGCCGTGAAATCGGATTTTCCTTGAGACACAGCGTCTCGAGCGCTTTGAGCTGGACGAGGAGCTCTACTTCATTGATTTCATCTAGCAGATTCTGCGAGAGATCAAGCTCGACGAGTGCGGCGAGCTGTTCAACTCCTCGAAGCGACTTGATCTGGTTCATGGAGAGATCGAGGCGCACGAGCGTTTGTAGCGAAGCGATCGGTGGGAACTGCTGCAGCTTGTTATGGCGCAGACTGAGTGATTCGATGGTCGTGGAGATCATCGGGACTTGGAGCTCGGCGATCTCATTCCACCCGAGATCGAGATCTCGGATCGTTTCCAAGGTGTTGACGCACTTGTCAATCGCCGGGAGCGAGCAGCAGTTAATATGCAAAGTCTCCAGTCGTCTCCATCGCTCGAGCTCGTCGGATTCCGCCGACGCAGGCGAGAGAATCTGTCGCAACGACTTCATTGCCGTGTGTTCAATGTGCAAATGCCTGAGCTGCCGCGCGAAAAAATGCACACTCTGCAGCGACGTAGCGTCCGTGCGTACGATCTCAATGGCTCGTAGCGACGGGAAGATCTCCAACTCGATGGCGGAGCGCAGCTGCGACTGCTGATGCACTTGCAGACACTGCACTTCGCGCAGAATGGTCGAGAGCTTGAGCACTTGGATATGACTCGTCAACTTGACCTTGAGCTGGGACTGCGGCTGGATCGTCCACGCCTGGATCACCTGCGTCTCCGGGTCTCGCTTGGGCTCGAGCGCTTCGTGCAGTCGGAACGCCAGGTAGTTGATCTGGCGCGCGCCCAACACGAGGAAGACGCGGTCTAACGCATCGATCTCTTGCTGCAGCCGTTCCTCGAGCGCGCGCAGGAACGCGTCTTCTTCCTGCACGTCGATCACGATCTCCTGCTTGGGCGCCAGGTGCTCGCTCGCCGCGCGCTCGCGCGTCAAGAGCATGCGCAGCTCTTGGCGTTCCAGCATCATGAAGAGTTCATTTGGGTGGGCGATCAATCCCTCGTAGTCCCTCCACGAGGGACAAAGATCGACCCGTGGTCCCTCGTACGAGACGTTCTGTGCGGGACAGTTGACCTTGTAGCTTCTCGCCCCCCCTGTGGATTCACCGTCCTGGCCGAGCACGGGACGACGAAGGACACGCTGGCCGAGCCCCCGAGAGCCACGAGAGACCCACCGGCCGACAAGAAGCTGCATCCCATGGAGCGGCTGCCCGCCGAGCACCAGAAGCGCCGCAAAAAGTCCCAGAGCGGCGACGCGCAGCGTACGTACCGTCGTCGATCCTCCCCCGACGATCCTTCCACCTCACCTTTGTTTTTGACCTCACCACAGGAGACGAGATGGACGACGAAGACGTCGAGCTCTTCCAGGTCGTCGTCGAGGACCTGCGACGCAACTCGACCGTCGGCTGGCAGAACGCCGTCAAGTCGCTCACCGCCGCGCTCACGCACATTGAGCGCGAGGAGAGTCTACGCTTTCTCGACTTTGCCTTTGCGCGCATCGTGAGCATCATGCTCGATCAGTAGTACGTCGTGCTCATGGATGGGATATAGAATGGGACTTGAGACTGATTGACATGCTCTCTGTCGTGAACAGTCCGAGCAAGATTGGCCAGTTTGAAAAGTCGTGCGTGACGCAGACGCTGTCGGTCGCCGTGCCCATTATCGTGGCGCAGCTGAAGAGTGGACGGTACATCCTCGCGCTTTCGGTGCTCGTGATGGTCTTCAACAAGAAGCGCTGGTTCTACAAGGAGCAGCGCGGCTCGACGATGACGGGCAACTACTGGAACCGAGCGGCCGGGGCGCCCGAAGTGCGAACACAGTGCATCGCCGCGTTCTGCGAGCTCAAGGGCTTCCATCTCCTGCTGGAAACGCTCGAGACGATGATGAAGAGCTTGCAAATGGCCGTCGACGAGGGACGAAAGCCCGAGGAAATGCCCGAGATGATCGAGAGTGACGACATCCGAATCTTGCTGCAAGCCTTGCTCGAGTGCCGCAATTCCGTGCCGGATGCCGTCACCAGTCGCATTTGCGTGATGATCATGACGTATTACGTGAAGCTTCCCGAGGCGATTCTCAAGCGCGAGTCGACAGATGCCGTCGGGGCGGTTGTGGCCTTGGTGCGACGGTTTGTCGACGGTGGCGCTGGAAACGCCTCAACGATCAACACACTGTGGCTCGAGTTGACGCATCGGGAGATGGAATCGACGTCGTTGCCGTTGCGTCTCTTTGGCCTCGAACAGATCAGTCAGATTGTCAATTGTGCAAGGGCATCTCGTGCTGTCCCGCCGCGCTATTTGGTTCGTAATGCCGGCACAAAGAACGTGAATGGTATCTACACGTTGAAGCCAGACGCAGCGAACGCGACGTATGTCTTCCATCGCGACGACACAAACCAGGACTTTACGCTTTTCTGCTGTACCATGAAGAGTGGACTCAAGTGGTGGTTCATCTCGGAAGCTGACAAGATGCAGCCTGGGTCGGATCAAGACATTGACTACTACCAGCATCAGTCGCAATTTGAAGAGTACTTGCCGCCAACCCACAACTGGATGGCGATCGGTCGAGGAGAAGCGCCTGCACCCGAGTTGATCCCGGAGATTGTGCATGATGACTCTGGCGAGGACGACGAGACTCGATCCGACAATATCCTCACCAAGTGGGTTCGTGAAAAGCACATTCTTGACGCGATTTTCGGAGACAAGATTCACCGTGAGGTCGTCTCTCGAAGCCTGGTGCTGATCAAGTTTCTTGCAGAGTCCGACAAGCTGACAACGGAGGACTTAGACACGATTTGGGCATCGTGTCTTCAAAAAGACCAGACATTAGCCGAAGAAATCTATGGTCTTCTCATCGCATCGATCCCAATCCTGTCGGATCAGCTCATTGTGCATCTAGTCCAGAGCCTCCATGCGGCTTTTCGGGAAAAACACAGCAGCAACGAATCCTTCCCCGAGCTGATCGCATTCCTTCAGCGCTTGGGCAGAAGTTCGCCAGGGTTTTTGATGGAGAGAAGCCTCGCAGTCACGGATGCGATTTTGCGACTCCTTTGGACTATTCAAGTGACGTCCGAGATCGATAACATTCAGCTCAGCAAGGACCTTCGCGAGTTCTTTTTGGATGGACTACGTAGTGAGTATGGCGACGCCCTGCGTCGTGTATTTATCAAGGAATGTATGGATGGAATCAAGCGACTTCTCAACCCGTCTGAAATCCTCGACTCCGGAATCGATTCAGGAGAGCCAGCACTCGCCGTGTCAGGGTCTCACGAGTTCGTTAAATTCCTCGTTGACTCCTATGAAGATGAGCTGGCAAGTGTAGTGGAATCGCTGGACGAAGAGTACTCCATGGTGGCGTTACTATTCGACGAGCTTGCTGCTTTCGTGACGCGAAGTACCGAAAAGTCAAGTTCTTTGTATCGAAGGGAAGTGGAGCATCGACTTGACTTGATTCATTATGTACATGTGAAATCGCACCGGCTAGTGCTGACTGTGCAGCAAGTTGAACGATTGTGGACGACACTGTCGGGGTCGCCCATGGAGCGAGAGCTTTGCCTCGTTTTCTTTGCCCAATCAAGTCTTCACCATCCAGAGCAGACTGTTGTTTCCTCAACTAGTCCAGCCATCTCCTCTGCTTTCACGGACGAAGTGCGACAGTACATTTTTGACGAGTTATTGTGTCGTCAGACAGACTTCAAGTCTCTCAGTACCATGGGTTATCGTTGCTTCAACACGTACTTCGTAGCCGTGAACACCAATGATATGCCGTCACCTGGCTCTGCGTCAAATCTGCAGAATCTGCTTGGGCTCGACGCAGTGTGGCGGATTGCTTTCGAGGCTCCGATTGAAGTGTCCGAATTGGCGTCTCGTGAACTGTTTCGTGTGTATGCTGGTGAAGGGGAGATCGAGAGGTCCCGTGCTGTGGGGAAGGTCGAGGATTTCTTGCGTCGTGTGTTCGGTCAGCTCTCGCTTGTTTCGGGAACAACCACTGACGAGGAGAAGCTTGTCCAGCGTTGCACGAACTTGCTCCATGGGGTAGTGGATGGCGCGAATAAACGCGAAGATGCCCAGTCTATCAAACGTGGAAAGTCTCACGGCCGTAGTGGACGTGGCACGGAGTTCCAAGTCAAAGTCATCGCGCAACGAATTCCTGGTGCATCAGCCGCGAGCAGCCCTGCTTCGGCAGACAATACCATTCGGACGACGAGTACCGGTGTTTTCGCGAACCAAACCATGTTGCAGCTTCGCAAGCAATTGGAGGGTCTTGTTGGTCATCCAATGGAACAAACAAAGATTTTGTGCGCCGGAGCTGCCTTGACAGGTGATCACAAGACGGTAACTGAACTTCGTATCTCAGAAATGAGCGAGCTTCGTGTTCTTCTCTTCAACACGGTCGTCCAGCGATCTATGTCTCCTGGGTTTGACGACCTGATGGATGATGTTTCCGAAGACGTTTCGATCAGCCCTGGCGAAGTCATTGCTGGTAACGAGCAGTACTTTGACGTGTTGTTCCATGTGTCGGACATCTTTGCCAGTCACGACACCATTCATGCCTCTCTGTGGGCATTTCTTCAAAAAATCCCAACAAATGAACAATTGTTAGAGAAGATCATGAGCTTTGGGGAAGGCAGCCTTCAGGACGACGATGGTGATTCTACGATGTCGACGGCCGGAGAAACGGTGACAACTCTTCGAAGCCGATGGAATTCGCTGCTCCACGATGCGTCTCGTCATAAGGCAGCGTACATCCTCCAGATCATCGACGCCCTGCTTCTTCCCTCGGATCCTGAGAAGTCTCCTTCAGCCCGGTCGTATCAGAAACACTTCGTTCTCAGTGACGGCTTTGATGAGGTCTTGCAGTATTTCCTCGGAGTGGATGTCGATGCGCGGTCGTTTAATGAAGGGATCGCGGTCGCGCTACGCATTTTGCAGCTGTGCGCATTCACTTATTCGACCGCATGTGCTACTGAAACACTTGATGAAGGATCGGACGAACTTGCGACATCAAGAGTATCTGTTACACAGAGTGAGTACGAAGGTGTTGCGAAGAAGATCGCTGAATTGGTTGTCGCAGAATACCGGAGTGAAGACGCCGCGACTGGCGACAAAGTGCACACGGATTCTCCTAGGATAACGGTCGAGGCGCTGAAGGCTATCCGATCCATGGTTACGATGGGGACGCATGTTGCGGATGCTTACCTCAGCTGTGAGGGCTTCCGTGCAGTTGCTGTGTCTGCTTTGATGGAGTGTGCGAACGATCAACTGCGCGAACAGTGGCTAGTCTCCCTACAATCCGTCTGTCAGGCCTCAAAAAGCACTACACCAGTCATCTTCGAACGTGTGATCGACTCGTTCGGCGCTATTGAAGACGTAGCAGTGGCATGTGACCAGTATTTCCGTCTGGTACGTTTCCTCGTGCAAGAAGATGAAGTTCGTAGTCATTGCAAAGTATTTGCCAATCTGATTGTGGAAAAGCTGCGTGCGGGCTTCTCCACAAAGTTCCTCGCAAGCAATGAGCACTCGAACGACGTTGTGATCGGGTTGCTCGAGTCTCTGCGGGATGTGCTTGTCCATCAAACCGAGCTACGAGCTGATCTAGCCGAACCCATTGTACAGGCAGTGTTCGAAGACTGTCTCTTCACTCTCCCTGTAAGCAGTTACCGACGTCGCCCACTCTGTGTGAGTACCGAAACCCGTCGACCAGCTTTCAAGCTCCTGGCGACTGCGATATCGTCGCATGCGGAAATTCTGCATCGACTGTACGATCGACTGAGTGAGCTTTTTCATCGCAATGAAGGCTTGCAGCAGAAATGGGGACAAGAGGTCAACGGAGAAATGCGTGGAAACGGAGAGTATGTCGGTCTCAAGAACATGGGCTGTTCATGCTACATCAATTCTTTCTTGCAGCAGATCTTCATGCAGCCGACGTTCCGCCAAGGCATCCTCGCTGCACAGCTCCCATCCCGCCCATCAGCGCCTGAGCCGACAAAAGCTGATGTCCAACAAGAGCCACAACGACTTGTTGGATTCCGTATTGCGATGGAGTGTGTTGGTGGACGGGTCTATGAAGCCACAGTTGTGGGGTACGATGCAACAAGCGGAAGACACCAGTTCCGGTACGACGACGGAAGCGAAGCAAGTTTCGTTTTGACCGAGGGTCGCCCCGGCAACGAAAACGGCCGCTATGCCATTCTGCACGCCGAACTGAGTGGCGCAGAAGCAACTATGGAGGTTCTGCGCCAAGTCCAGAGGACGTTTTGTTATCTCCGAGACAGCGAGATGCGATATTACAACCCAAAGGCGCTTATCGATGCGTGCAAATGTCTGAACCTGGAGTTCTCCGTCTACCAGCAGAACGATGCCAGTGAATTTTGTGACAAACTCTTGGACCGACTTGAGACAGCTCTCAAAAGCACTCCACAGGGGACGAAGTGCTTGAACCACACATTTGGTGGCAAACAAATCGCCCAGAACATCCCACAAGAATGCAAGCACCGAAATGAAAAAGAAGATCCATTTATTCGCGTTCCACTGGAAATCCGAGGCAAAGAGAGCATTGAAGAATCCCTGGCCAGCTACGTGGAGGGCGAACTTATGCATGGCGACAACAAAGTTACTTGTGACGAGTGCGAAACCAAAAGAGTCACGCTTCGCCGAATCGTTCTGGGGGACCTCCCGAACATGCTCATTGTGCATTTGAAGCGCTTCGACTACAATTTCATGACGAATGAAACCGTGAAGCTGAACAGCCGTTGCTCTTTCCCGATGCTACTGAATATGAAGCCATACACGAAGGCTGGCCTCGAGGAACAAGAAGGTGTTGTCTCGGCTGATCAGGCCCAGGACGAAGACACCGAGATGGATACGGGAGAGTCATTTGAGTATCGTCTGAAGGGCGTTCTTGTGCACTCCGGTGTGGCTCAAGGCGGTCACTACTACTCGTTTATTTTCGATCATGTCCTGGGCAAGTGGTTCAAGTTTGACGACGAGGAAGTGTCTCTATTCGATCCTTCGAACATTGAAGCTGAATGTTTTGGTGGTGTTCAGAAGCGGACTTGGCACGGAACCAATAGCTCAATGGAAATGGAAGTTTTCAGTAATGCACTGATGCTTTTCTACGAGAAGATTGAGCCAGTCGATACCGAGTATGCGGACGCGCTAGTAAAGGAGGCGCCGCACGTTCATCCCGAATACGAGACGGAGGTGTGGAAGGCAAATGAAGTTTTCCTTCAAAACTCCTATCTCTTTGATGTGGAGTTTCACGAGTTCTTGCGAGAGATGGTGCAATCCAAGTACTTGAAGGACTCAACTGCATCCTCCACTGATACGCCTGGGGAGCAAAGTGAATTGAATGGTCACAGCGTTGTCCCACCTGCTGCTCCGTTGGCTCTTGATGCAGACAAACGCTCGGACGAAGCTATTCAGGCTGCCTTGGCTCAGATCGGAGCTGAGTTTGTTTTAAGTGTGCTGCTCCACTCACGAGAGAAGCATGGAATTGCTCGATGGATCACGGTGCTCGCTTCGAAGTTCGTCAAGTACAAGAGCATTTGCGTTCGATTCTTCGACGAACTGTCCTCGTCCAAGCGTGTTGCGTGGCTTCGACGCCTTGTCTTTGAGTCTCCAGATTCGATTGCTCGACAATCCTTTGTTCATTTGGTCTCACGTGCACTCACTGCGTATGAAAGCCATTTGAAGAATGATCGATCAAGCGTTGATGAAGAAATTCTGCTTCGCTTCTTAAGCGGTATTGTCGAGTTTCTGGGACAAACGCCCGTTCAGCAGCAAACACACTTGGAAGAGTGCTTTATGCTCATCCGAAACTGCGCGGACCTATCTCCTACGCTGCGAGACGGAATGCAGAAGGGTGACATGGTAGCACGCCTTGTAAATTGCTTCTTGGGCGAGCGATCACCGGAAGCTGTGAAACAAGCATTTCCTTTGGCCCACACGAATCGCTCAGCTGGTCGCTTTGCGTCACCCGACTACCAGTATCTACTTGAAGCAATCATTGCGATCTTGGGTCTTCCTCGACGAACGTCTGAACCGCTTGTGAAGGAGACCAGCACCCAGTATCCTCACCGAGTAATTCTCTCCGATCGCGCAGAGCGTGTACTGACGGAAATTTACGAGCAATTCCAGTCTGGTGAAAGTATGAACAGTGAAGAGCTTCGCAAGTATCTCAGTGTGTGCATGGGTTGCTCCATCAACGCGACTGCTGCTGAACAGAAGAGCAATGCGATCCTCGCCAAGTATGGGGCACAGATAACGCCTTCTTCGCTTTATCTGGATGGATTCCTCGCTTACTACGCTGATTTGGCGTCGTCCTCACCCAAGAATGTCTACCAAGATCTTCGGGCGCACGGTTATGGCGAAGATTTGAAGCGTCGCGACAGCGGTGCTGAGCATTCGGGCGGCGTGGTTGACGTATTGAATCATCTAAGTCGCGATGCACTCTTGAGCGAGGTCTTCTTTGATTCGGCTTTGGAGGAAGACGCGGAAACAGTCGGCGATTTGTTGCTCCGTATCTCGGTCGGTAGTCGAGACTCGTCGCTGACATTGCTCCGCTCGATTCTTTTGTGTATGAACAGCACGGAGACGGGATGGAAGGGCCAACCAGTCGTCGATACGTGTTCTCATACCTTACAGGCTCTTCTCAGCCACGACGCGGAGTACCTATCTGAACTCGTTGAATTTGCAATGACGAATCCTGACTACGGCTTGATTACTACAGCAGACAGTCGGGAGAAGCTTCGCCAACGGTACATGAACAGCAATCATGTACCGCTCTTCATCTACCGCCAGATTGTGGTGCTTTTGGATCTGCACGCAAAAATCCCGACTGCCGCGTCATGGTTGGCTTCTCATCGGGAACTGTGGGAGTGGATGTATGAATGGTTACGTCTCGAGTCATTGAAGCCAAGTTTGGGAGGCCGCCTCGCTGTTCTGTTCCGTGAGCCTGCAAAGCTCGAGACTCTACAACGGTTGGGTGACATTCTCGGCATCACCTACTGCGAAGAAGAGCGTGTGTATATTGTTGAAGGTGCAGGATTTGAGCACGTGAACGGATTGTACAAGAGTACTGCGCAGACGCACGACAACTGCCCGATCTATTCGTGTGAGAAGGAGGCCATCGACTACACACTGTTCCGTTGCCGCATGCCTAGCAAGGCTCGTCGCTGGTACATCTCTTACTCGCCTAACAAAAGCCTTCTCGGAACCGTCTCTGATGAAGACTACTACTTCGTCGCATGTCACCTGGAGGATGACGCTCCTCCTGAATCAGGATGGAAAGTGTGGACGAAGAACGAGAAGGCGCAGGCCCCAGCCCCTACGGTTCGCTTGTTCAGTTCGACCGTTGCGTCCGACTCCAGTAACCGGATGTCAAGCATGAGCGAGGACTTTGGTCACGGTGACATCGATTGCGGAGACGGCGATGGCGATGCTGACGCGGATACTGTGGAGTATGATGATAGTGAAGACGAGATTCGAGTGAGCAACGAACGCTTCCAGGCCGTGCACCTCGACAACCAAGACGATGGTGACGGCTTGAGCAGCAGCACAGACGATTTCATGTAAGCGAATGGGGGAGTTGTTCAAGACTTTGACGTATTTAAATGCGCTGAAGATGACCAGCAAGAAGAACAGAGAGTGAATACATCAGAGGCGGAGTCTTCTCGGAAGAGAGCGACTAGATTTCTCGCCCGTGTGTGTGGTAATATGTCTGACCAGGCAATGGAAAGCATTGTTCCTCACCTGTTTCGTTATCCTTTAGTTCATCGCAGGCGTCATGTGTATCATCTGACTGTTTCCCGCAGGAGACCACACTTTGCCTTGAGCACTTCAAGAATCTTGATGTTTGGTTATCCGCAAAGCTCGTGCGGGCTAGTAGCCGGTTCAGAACGGACGAGGCGTGTCGCGCGTCGCTTCATGATCGTTTTCTTCTTGCCAGCTAGAGTCGGTTGTTTCTCAAGCGCAACTCCGCCAGCCGCCCAGGCAGCTTCAAGCTGAGACCAATAAGCTCACCACCTGTTTTGATGAGTCTCTCTCTCTACACGCGACTCGTCGTCTCTGCAACCCTTTGAGATTAACCTCCGCGACGTGCTCCGCGTCGTCCGATAACACACCAGCTGGTGAAGTCACCACCTGTCACAGCGTCCACCACGTGGAGGAGCGCAACGACTGAGCTTGACAATGCCACGCAGCTCATCTCTCGTCATCCCTGTTCAGGACTACCAGCTGGCTGGTAATCGGCGCGGGATCAAGTGAAAATATCAGTCTCTGATCCCTCCTGCCGGACAAAGGCGCCGAGTGCATCCATCATCCCATAAAGTCAGACAATTGCATGCCAAGCAGCGTCGTATCAGACGAGACCAGCGCACAACCCTCCTCACCATGGCCACCGAAGTCGACATGATGGACGCCCCTCCACGCCTTACACGCCGTCGCAGTGCTTGGAGTCGCTGCCAAGAAGCCGTCGCCCGTGTGGCACCCACGTCCACCACGACGTGTCAAGTATGCTCCAGTGCGATTGAACAGGGCGAATGGGAACTCGGACTCATGTTCCTCCATGTCGAAGGCTTTATGCTCATGGAGTGGCATCATGTAAACTGCACGACTTGCATTCCCGGTGTGAACGTGGCTGAGGTCCTCGCGATGGCGCAAAGTGATATGACACCAACGCAAAAAGACGCGTTCTCTGCTGTTTGCAGCAAGCTTTTGATCCATGACGGTACCAGCGACTGCGATTTGGCCTCTCCTACCTCCACATAGGACTCAAGATTCCAATTCCCAAGCAAGTCAAACCCGCATCGGAACGGGTACCGACCTCTTCTTGTGGAGTTGGCCATTTTGTCACGTGTATTTGTTTCTTCTTGCATCAACTCGTCGTCGCGTGTCGTCTTGTCCCTTGTCAAGTGCCCTTCGTGCCTTTAAGTTTTTGAAACCACTAGAAAGATATTGTCCGTGCTGTTGCAGACCATTCAGTCATCATATAAAATATCACTTCACCATGTTTGTGCGTTGCGTAACTCAACACTTTCTTTCCTCCTCGTTAATCCTCCTTGTCAGCGCTCTTAGACTTGAGCGACCACTTGTCACGCTTGATATCGAGATGCAATGGCGCCCAATGCAGCTTTTCCGCGAGTACCTGAGGTCCCTTCTTGGTTACCTTGTTGAGCTGTTCGTCGAGAATCTGCTTGGGCACGACAAACACATACTGGCCGTTGAAGTACTTGATCATGTTGAGGTACTGCAGCGTGGCGATGATATCTTCGTTTTTGATCGATGTCATCTACATAAACAACAGAGCTTCGTCAGAGAATTCACCGATTCGGATGCCATGCAGCAGTCAACAGACCCGTGTGAGTTCCATGATGGAGACTTCCTTCTCCGGATAGTCTCGCAAAATCTTGAGTAGCTCCTTGGTCCAATAGCTCCGATAACTCACGAGACCGAGATCGGACAATGGCTTCTCGGGAGAACCCACTTTCTCTTCCTTCTTGCTCAGTTCGTAGGAAAATTGGATGATAAAGTTGCCGTATCCCTTTCGTTGATGACACGGAAACGTGAGGATACATGCAAGGTTGTAGCCGAGCTCCGAGTACTTTTCCTTGGAGAAGTAACCCACTGGGTGAAAGCCACGGTTATCCACTTCGCACACTATGTAGAAGAGGAACGGGTCGACATCATAGTAAAGCGTCTTGTGATCCAAAAAGAGCCTACAATCGAAACGAGACGATCAGAATCTGGTCCAGCACACCGACAGTCTGGTGTCACTTACTTGGCAAGGTAGCAGAGGTTCTGACAATAAATCTTCGACACTGCACCGTCGACCTCGAACACACTGAGGTTCTCGTGGCGGTAGATCTCGTTACCAGGAGGATGCTGTAAGCCACACACGCAGATAGTTAGAGGTGGTAGATGCAGGGAAGGCGCACACAAACTCACGCGAGAGCAGGCTTCTCGCTCCTGATGGTGGCTCAGCTCTCGCTTGTGACAGAAGAAACCCATGCAGAACTCGCAAAAGTAGAGCTACACCGAAGCAAACGGTAAATACAACTCAACAACGCCATCACTCCTCGTCACGTACGCAATCAATCTGTCCATCTGGAAAGTATTCCTTGGGGAACGGCGAAAAGTACCACGCAGCCATGCGGAACCGACCAATTTCGACGAAACGCACGTTCTTGACCTTGGTCACTTCTTCATGCTCACGAATACTTGCCGCATCCATGCCCTCGTGCTCGTCATGCTCATCAGGCGGCGCGAATTCGTCATGGCTATCCTCTGGCGCCTTGCGCTTGTGTCCACGTGTGCGCGGCGCGCTCTCTTCCGTCGCATTGGTGGGTGTTCCGACTGCAGGCGTCCCTTCCCCCGAGGCGTTTGCCGCTGGTGTAGGTCGATGCGCGTGCTTCTCCTGCAACCGCTTCGTTTCTGCATACGTTTCGTCAGTGATACACGGTAGACCAGCTCTATGTATGCCGTATCGCTGCGTACCTTCCTCTGTGCCTTCGCGAATGACCTCGCTTTCGTTGATCCACTCATCCATTCGTCGATTAAACTATCATACCCACGCCATTAAGCCAGCAAGCCGCCATACTACAGCACAGACCCCACGTACGTCATGCCAGTGCACGTAGTACTTGAAACGCTCTTTGCCCACGAGTTCTGTGACGAGCAAACGCCTATTACGAGTGTGTCATCCAGCCTGTCGCGACGCAAATCCACGTACTGCGGTCGATCACGACGCACGTGCGCTCGGTCTGGCCCATCCAGTTGGCCCAGAGGATGGTGCCCACGCGGAAGCCCGCGCCATTCTCCTCCTCCTTGGCGTTCGTCGTCGAGGAAGCCGTCGTCGTCGACAGTGTCCCGTTCGTGGTGCTTGGCATGGTCGCGGCTTCCTCGAATATAAAATGCTACGGTTGATACACGGTAGTATTTGATGTGCTTTGTATTCTATGTCTACGGGGTATGTATTCTAAGAGGTGTTTCCCGCCACTTGAAGAGCTACGAATACTGTGAGGACCTCTACGACGAGCAGTGTGGCGCCGTCAAAGATGAACTTTGGTGCGAAAATGGCCCATACCATGAGATGACGACGCTGCAGAGCCACGAAGATGGTCGAGACGAGTGCGTTGAGGCCAAAGTAGCCGATGACTGCGAAGGCAGCGCGCCACCAGGTCGTGTGGAAGCCTAGGCTCTTTGTGCTGGAGCTAGGACGCCACCACAGCATCGGTAGAGCCATGAGACCGAGTACGTAGCTGCCGAAAGTATTGAAACCCAAGAGAGCGCCAGCCCAGTAGAGGTTGAACTCGTCAAAGCCCACGAAGCCCGCGGCGTTCTGGAGACTGGTAAAGGTATTCTGGTGGCCGGTGACGAAAAACGCGTGGTAACTCAACGAACAACAGAGGAAAACCCAGGAGATCGGAACGTCACGGGTCGAAAAGCACGCGAAGGCTGCATCTGCCAACGAGAACGACTGGGCCAACACACATAGTGTCGTAAGAGGCGACGTTGGACCCAAAACGAGTGAGTACGCCAGTACGAGCAGTGGCAAGACAGAGAAGAAGTCCTTCTTGAAGCCAGGTTGGTCTACTGGACGAAAGCTCTGGGCAATGCCTCGTCGCAAGCGAAAGGTGAGCTGGCTCAGAAGGACGACAAAGACTAATCGTGGTAACCACAGCCGCCAGAATGCCGAAGAGATCGGTGCCAGCCACCAGTAGGCGCCTGCCGCAGCATAGCAGGTGACGATGAGTACAGCCTGGACAACCGACCGGATTCTCGCCTCTCTGCACTCCCACAAGGAAAATACCACGCCACCAAGACACATCACCACAAGGGGAAGCCACGTTCTCGTCACACTCGTCGTAGACTGAATGATGTTGGGTGGAGTCATCGCTCCAGCCACACGACTAGCTAGGATCAGAATCATCGCACTCGCAACTCCACGACGCTTGAGATCTGGTTTAGCGTATCGATTGCTGTACCAGAGAACGAAGAAGCCGACCGTGACAGCGAGAAACTGCATCACTTTATCTTCTGCGACGATGTAGCTATTCGACAACAGCGCCAGTACGTGGAGCAGCACAGTCACAAAAGCGACGATAGCCGACGAGCTCATCCAAGACCACCACTTGCTGCTAGTGACCTGGTATTTGAGTGCGGTTGGATTGCTTTTGCTGTGCAACTTTGTCCACATCACCTCAAGACAACCAACAAGCACGCCGACAGCGAGCACTTTGGATGGTAATTGACGTGGAAGGACGGACAGTCCAGGGGTAATGATACTCGTGAGCACTCCAATCAAAGCGCCACGCCACGGAAAGCCATGAGTGTCACTAGCGGTGGACTCGAAAGTTATAAGCGTCCAAGCCACGAGAACAAGTCCGATCAGGAGCAAGAGAGTGCCCCAAATCATACTGTGGAAGTCAAACTGCGTCCAGATCGAACGGCCCAAGGCTAATGCTTCCCGCAAATAGGCATGCTGCTTTGATGAGAGCTCTTCGCAGCGGCGTTTCGCTCGAACGTCCTCGGCCGCGCATCCGAGGTCGTCGACTTGTTGCTGGAGCGTCGAGATGTCCTGGAACAAGCGCTCCAAGTGTTCGTACTCGCTCGCCGGTAGCTTGGATGCGCTCGAATACGTGAGCAAATAGCGCCGCACTTGGTCCACATTCAGTCGTAGCGCCTTATTCAGCGTCTTGAACGACTGCCCTGCTTCACTTTCAGAGTCTTCGTTTGCAGACTGATGGTAAAAGAGTTGAGGAATGACTGCACCGAGGTTGCCGAATGGGATTGGAATACCGGTAAGAAGCGCGATCGTCGGAACCAGATCCACTTGCGGCACTTCACGACTCCAGTTATCCATCGCCGCACTACTGACAAGAGGCTGCTTGCTATAGAGAAACAGAGCCGCACCGGTCTCCTCATCACTCGCACCACCGTGATTACCATCTGCCGACATGCCGTGATCCCCCATGATGAGCAGCAGTGTATCATCGTCAGGAAGCTCGCCCAGAAGCCGCGTGAGCACGCTGTTCATCTCCTTGAGCTTGTCAGTCATGTACACACTGCTAGGTCCGTGCGTGTGGCCAACGTGATCCACACCGAGGAAGTGTGCGATGAGTAATCCCCAATCCGATTCCTTGAGCTCGGGGAAGAGATGTCGAATGACGCCTTGGTCCACTGTGTGAAGGTCCTTGACATTAAATGAGTCGAAGGAATACTTGCGCGTAAAGTACTTCTCGTAGAGCGAATCCCACGTGTCGTCGCCCATGAACACGATCGGTCGTTGCTGCTGGTGCATCTGGCGGATGAGATTGTCTTCTGTGATCTCGCTGCTGGCCATATTGTCCTTAATATCGAGGAAAGTGGGCAGACTGCCGGTCGTGAGGCCCTTGAGACGCTGCATGGTCATCGTCGGTGGGTCCGCCACGAACTTGAAGAGCGCAGAGTGTGTTGGCTGAGTCTCCAGGGTGGCATTGAGCACAGGGAGGTGGTTGAGATAGAAACTCGACGGATCGTCCGACGGAGAGGCCACAAAGTCGAACCGAAGCGCATCAATTACTACGAATACGACTCGACGGAAGCGGCGAGGCATCCAGCAGCTCTCCGACTCGACAGTAACCCCAGAGGCATCGTGGTGGCGCAAATGGGCATTTGCCGCGGGTGCATGCGGCGGCGACTCGCACTCGCTCACGTCCGGCACCTCAAAACGCGTGAGGAAGAAGCCCGTCGTGAAGAGATACAGCGCCGCTGCGTGGACGATGAGGATCCACAGCAGTGCGCGCATGCCACCACGCCATTGCCTCGTCGTCGGCATGATGCTCGTGAGGGTACACGGAGGGGTACACTTGTGAGAGGTATAGTACCGTGTCCTAGATTAGACCAGCTGCGTAGGTTGCACGAAGCCTTGGTGCAACATTCCTTCGGTCTTTGTCGAAATTTTCGGTCGTAAACTTCAAGGAGAATGGAAGGGATCTTCGGAGGGACAATGACTGCATCAGCGAGTGGCCGCCGCGATCTTTCACTTCGCAATCCGCCAGCCAGCTCGCAGCCAGCCATGCGTCTCGCGCTCGCTCTAGTCGCAGGGCTCACGTCATGGGTCATTGGTGTGCACGCCGCCGCGCCAGAGCAACGCTGCTTCCCAGACAAGTTCCTCTTCGGCTCGGCCACGGCCGCGTACCAGGTCGAAGGCGGCTGGAATGAAACAGGCCGTACGCCGAGCATCTGGGACGACTTCTGTCGACACAAGCGTGGCTTGGAGTGCTCGAATGTCGCGGATGACTTTATCCACCGCTACAAGAGCGACATCCAGCTCATGGCCGCCACGGGTCTCAGCTCGTTCCGCTTCTCGGTGTCGTGGTCGCGCGTGATGAACTGGGACCCCGAGTCGGAGCGTATGAAGCCAAATCCACCAGGAATTGCCTTCTACCACGCTGTGATCGATGAGATCCGTCGTCAGAACATTGTGCCAATCATGACTCTGTACCACTGGGATTTGCCATCGGAGCTCCACAAGAAGCTCGAGCCTCAAGGCTGGCTCAACAGCGACATCAAGGACCATTTTGTGGAATACGCGGAGCTCATGTTTCGTGAGTACGGCAGCAAGGTGGACTACTGGTCGACGTTCAACGAACCATGGACCTTCACGAGCAAGGGATACGGCACTGGTGACCACGCTCCTGGCTGGAAGCACTCGAAGGAGAACGCGTACACGGCTGCGCACAATGTACTCTTGTCTCATGGCTACGCTGTGCAGAAGTTCCGCTTGCTGAAGCAACAAGACGTCATTCATCCGAACGCTCGCATTGGAATTGTTCTCAATGCTGACTTTGGATACCCTCTCAACGCGTCAGACCCTCACGATGTGGCCGCGGCCGACCGCAAGATGCAGTTTGGCTTGGGCTGGTTCCTCTCGCCTATCGTCAGTGGTGAATATCCCGAAGTCATGCGCGAGCGCGCCGGAAAGCACTTGCCAACGTTCACGGAAGAAGAGGTGGCTGTCGTCAAGGACTCGTACGATCTCTTCATGCTCAATCACTACTCGTCCAAGACTGTGGTTGATTGCAAGTCGCCGCACTCCCACGTCAAGTGCTCAAAGCAATCGCTCGGATGGGAAGCAGATCTCGGTATCGACGATACCCGACTGCCAGAAGGCGCTCGCCCATCGAGCACGGATGAGGACGGCAACTACCTGTGTACGTGGTTCACTGGTTACCCAAAGGGTTACCTCGACACGATCCGATGGATGCACAAGCAGAACCCGAAGGCGGAGATCCTTTTGACGGAGAATGGCTGGTGTGGCAACGACACAATCGCTAATGAAGACCAGCTCTGGTATTATCAGACCTACCTTGAGTCGGTGCACCGTGCGATCACGGAGGACAACATCCCGATCATCGGCTACACTGCGTGGTCGTTTGTTGACAACTACGAGTGGGGTTCGTTCAAGCCTCGCTTCGGTCTCTACTACGTCAACTTCACTTCGTTGACTGGTTCAAAGGATGGCTATACACCAAAGCCAACGGATCTTGAGCGCATTCCTCGTATCGCTGCAACCTGGTACACGTCGTTGGCTAAGACCAAATGCATGGACCGCTTGCCAGGAGGTGAGACCCCTACGGATGACATCGTGTCGCTTGTGGAAGTTGAGCGATCTTCTCCAGATGACCTTGTCACGGAACTCTCGTCGTCGACTCTGGTGTCAAATCTGCTTATTTGTGGCGTCTTGGCGCCAGTTGTGATCGCGAGTGTCTTCGCGATGTCCATCTTGCGTCGTCGCACTGCATTCCACGCAGCCACGTCGATCCAGACGGAAACCACTCCGTTGCTTTACTAGAACAGCGAGACAAGCTATTAGTGACCTGTTACTTCATTTATTCGTCTTCAATATCACACCAGAGCTAGAGTTCAAGGAGTTAATTGGGCGAAGCCCATTTTAGTGAGAAATTTTGAAACCGCCGGATGATATCACGATTTTCACTGCCTTTAACGACACAAGATATCGCTCGATCCAAGGTCGAAAAGCTGTTTTGCATGTGTGCGTGAGGGGTTGCAAAAGTGCAAGGTTCGTGCGCTCTTTGCAATTTAGCAAACGCATCATGTCGGAAGACAGTAGCTTATGCTCCCATTTGGTGAAAGAGGGTTATGATGTAGCTGTGGGCTCCATGGTGGATTGTACGTAGATGATGCCCTTCCGTCTATTGCTTTGTGTGCCATACCATTGTCAATCAGAACCTGTTATTTCAAATATTAGGTGTTTAGTTATTGCGGCCGTCCATAAATACGCCTATTTAAGACTTTATGAACCTATAAATATGATATATAATGCTACTATACTACATAGTATACAGTTTTGAGCACTCCAAGAACCCCACACAGCCAGTTGCAACCCGACCACATTCCTACACTTACATCGTCACAGAATTCCCGTACCACAACATGCCGACGACTCGGAGGATCTTTCATTTGGACCACCCCCGTAGCGAAGCGGAGGGTAGTGGGACGAAGCGCTCTAGCGCATGGCGATCGAGCTTACCGAGGGAGCGTGGGCGTGAGTCACCCTTTGCCATACGACCTCCTTACATGACAGACAAAAAATGAAAACCTGAACATTCTCCATCACAATATTCTCTCAACTGAGAGAAAGGATCATTAGGGTCCATAAGTCTATAGATAATCACACATTTTGTAACCTTCGAGGAGAACCCTTACGGAGAAACTCCTATGTTCAAGCAGAAGCTCTACACCGTTCCCGGCATCGATGATGTTTACGGAAACAATGGCAATCTTCTGGAGCGCCGCCATGAGCCATGCTCACCCTACAGCTTCGAACAATCAAGACGAGTATCAAGGACTCATCACAGGACTACGGGCTGCTTTTCGAGACAAGTGGCCACCGCTTGACCTGGTCGGGAACAGCGCCCTCATCCACCTACAGCTACGCTTCTCCCGTAAACCGAAGAATCACTGGCTACTTCGGCTGTACATGATCGAAAAATGTCTGACAGATCTTCTCGACGTCCGACGGCGGATGCATCACCCAAAAGGGTCCAGCAAAATGGCTGACTGGTTAGCCAACAACGCCATCGATATGCCGTAGGATACATGACATTGTCATGTATCCTACGGCACGATCTGGGCATACAGTGTCCATGTCCTTATTAGCCAGGATTTTCTTCTCCTTGGCTCGCCGCGAACGGCGACCGAGTTGATGAGTTTACAGATTCCTACATTCCAAAGCTGTTTGGGAGCAGTTATTCACCTCGGCATTTATTGCTCACTTGCTTAGGCTAATGTTGTCCATCGCAGGTTTTGCCCCATAAACAGCACTTCCAGTGATGTTCGCTAGTATTCAAACAATTGAATATACAAACTCACCCGACCTGTCTGGATCAGAAGCTCATAGACTACCTCTCAACCACCGGAAAACGTGTCTACCATCGTCGTTGGTTCGTTGGTTGGCGTCACCGTCATCCGTGTTGGTTGTTGGTTGGTTGTGATCGACGGACCAACAACCAGCAAACAAGGATGTCGATGACGCCAACCAACAAACGAGCGATGAAGACGGTGAGGATCTCGACGGTCGAAACTCTGCCGAAGACTCTCTCTCTCGCACGTGCGGACAATGCGCGGCGATCGTCGTCTGTCTGAGCGTGCGCCACTTTGGCTCGGCATACAAAGTAGTCCACATATACCGTAGGTCACTCGAGTGAACGGAGACGCGATCCGATGATGCGTTCGAACCCGCATGGAGAGTGTAGAAGCGTGCCAGGGTCGTCCATTTTGTCCATTTCGTCCATTTCGTCGCAGGATCCGAGAAACGTGATGTGATTGGCTGATAAATCTGGATAAATTGTTCTCTCATCCAATCAAAATGCGTGAGTCAGAATCATTCTCTAATATGTAATGCCTGAGTTCTCTCATATTCCATAATATGCGGGCTTGAAGTCATGACGACGCCACATTGAGCAACAAGCGAAGAGCACACGATGTCGCGTCGTCTCTGCATTCTGCTTGCTGCGGCACTGGCGCTCACACCAATCAGCAGTGGCGCGGTGGAGATTAATGGCTGGTATCAATGCAGCGCGAGCACACTGTGGGATGCGCCGGATGAGCCAGACATGAACTATTATATGGAGACGAAGCGACGGCGAGCTGCACCAAGTGCGCATTACCCTCAAGCAAAAACTAACGGAGACGCTCCCAAGTTCGTGTTGAGCGAGAAGCGACAGTGGCGTATCCCGTTTCTCCAGCAGTCGATGGAATTCAGCAAGTCACAGAGCGCACACAGTCGTCGCAGATTCAAGGACGGAAAGGAAGCCGCACCCGTGTACGAGTGTGCCGAGTTTCGCGTACCGCTATGCTACGAAGGTATTTGCAATAGCACAAGCTTCATTGACGTTTTTGTGAAACGGGTGCTTCCCATGAATTCATTGAGCGAAGGCGAGTCTAAGAAAGCACTCTGGGTGCTTCAAGGCGGGCCTGGCGCGTCGTCAACTGCGATGGAAGACCTGCTGGAAACTATGCACACTGAGCTAGACGGCAAAGTTGCGATCTACACCATGGATCACCGCGGCACCGCGCGCAGCAATCGCCTTGAGTGTCAGGCGGCGCAAGCCCAAACGCCAGGGAGTCCAGGAGGCACTGTCATCACGGTAGAGGAAGTGCCCGCATGCATCGACGACATTCTCTTCCAGATCGAGAATCAAACAGCCGCCTTCTCTGTGACCAGCGCAGCGATGGATCTACGGACGATCATCGAGCAGTCGTCTGACGAAGACGAAGACGTCTACGTATATGGGCTGAGTTACGGCACTTACCTCGTTGAACGACTAATTCATTTCGCTCCCAAGCGCGTCAGAGGCTACGTTATCGACGGCATCGTCTCTGAAGCTGGTGCAAAGATCGAAGATCGCTCGACTTACTCGAATTGGGATCATGACGTTGGCGTCGTGGCCGAACGCTTCCTTGGCTATTGCGCTGCCGACTCGTACTGCAAATCCAAATTCCCTGAGACTGATAACCTGGCTACGTTTGTCAAGGATCTCTACCAAGAGCTCGATGAAGCTGCTCAGGACCCAGGACAAAACGAGTGCGCTGACGTTCTGCAAGCAGCAGGACGTCGACCGTCCTATTTCCTCCGTTCGCTCTTCGGAGACTACCTCATGTCCCAAACTTGGCGCATTGTGATTCCAGCCATCATCTTCCGAGCCGCACGATGCTCCTCTGAAGACGTAGATGCCCTACAGCACCTGGTGGACGATCTCTCTGGACCGCCAAATGACAACGTGGATGTGGACGATCTCCTCTTTACTTCCGAGCCATTGTACAACCTCATCGTGTTCTCCGAGATGTGGGAGACCCCAACACCGAGCAAAACGACGCTGATGGAGTGGTACGAGAACGCCACGATGGCTTCGGATAACTACTATTCGTTGCCGTACTACTGCCTGTTCACTGGCAGTCGAGAAGAAGCATGCAAGGAGTTGAAGCACCTTCCACCGTCTCAGCCCATGATGTACGAACGCGACCAGTACTGGAACGTCACAGCTAAACTCCCAGTCGGTTCATCTGCTTTGCTCATGAGTGGTGGCCTCGATGTCCAAACGCGACGCATGTACGGCAATCTCGAGTACGAGCTGCTCGAGGGCGACCACATGCTCGTGCACTTCGACTATGCCGGCCACTGTACGACCTTCACGACGCTCACACGCTCGGGAGTCGCCACCTGCGGCGTGCAAATCCTCGCGTCGTACGTGAGGGAGGACGGCGTGCTGCTTAACGTGGATACGTCCTGCATCGACGATACGTTCGCCCTCGACTTCCATGGCGACTCGCGACTTGCTGAGGAGCTCTTTGGGCGGAGGAATCTGTACGAGTAGGTGCTTTGATTGGATAAAAAGACGATAGGAGAGAAGCGATTGGCCAATATCCGCAGTCATTCCTCTCTTTTTACGCCGGCCGGACAAGCAAGAATGGACGTCCCGACATGGCATCCGGCGAACGAAGATGCGTCGCTCACGCGGCAGATGCTCGCCAAGACGAACGACACGTCATCCCAACGAACCGAGTTCAAGGTCATGCCTGGGTCCACTGCTGATCTGTCCAGTGATGCCGGACGAGAGCTGCTGCATGAGTTGACGAATGGTGGGGATGGCGGGAGTGCCGCGGTGGAAGGACGAGGCTTTTTTGACTCGTCGGATCGGTAGGGATGCTACTGCATGGAAGAAGGCGTGGTATGCGACGAGCTGACCGGCTGCTGTGACGAATCAGCTTGTATTTGCAGGAGCAAACGCGCCTCGAGGCGGAGCGTCTGAGCAAGCAACGTGCTGACGAGGAGGCTGGTAAGCGGCGTCTGTGATCTGCCACCGCCGTGTAAACGTTAATGATGTCTCCGCATCACGTAGAACTGCTGCGTTTCCGCCAGAATGCACTGAAAGTTCAGGCTCAAAAGGCCAAAATGGCGGTGGCGGAGGCCATCGGAGCTCCCAAGAAGGAGACCACAACGGCCACAGCATCCGTCGTGGTAATCAAAGCCAAGAAACGCACAGCTTCGAGTGCATCCACCGCCACGCAGAAGAAGGAGAAGCAGCAGCGAAAAGAAGAACCGAAGGCGTCCACTCCAAGCAAAATGAAAAGCAAGGACAAGAGTGAGTCAAAAGACGAAGACAAGAAGCCAACGCCGTCCTTGCTCATGGGCTACTCGAGCAATAGCGATGAAGGGGAAGATGATTGAGAGGCAGAAACTATAATATACTATCGATCCACACACATGCTCTATCTATTTACTCGCCGTCGCTGTCGAACGTGATCTTGGTGGCCTTCTTGTTGGCGTCAATGTTCTTCGCGAAGGCGCCGTAGAGCTTGTGCTCCTTCTTCTTGACGTGCGTACCGAACTTGAGCAAGTCGGCTGGCACCTCCTGGTTCGAATCACGCAACAGGTTCACCAATTCACCAGCACGAGGCTTGTCGTTCACCGTGAAGAACGTGTGGGCAGTACCCTTCTTACCACCACGACCCGTACGACCAATACGATGGACGTAGTCCTCAATTGTCAAAGGGAACGAGTAGTTGAGCACAAACTCGACACCACGAATGTCCAAACCACGGGCAGCCACATCCGTCGCGATCAAGAGAGGGATCTTACCGCTCTTGAAATGCTCGACCGCCTCGGTACGCTGCTGCTGCGAGCGATCACCGTGAATCGCCGCGCAGTTCCAACCACGCTGCTTCAACGTTCGCTCCACGCGATCGGCCTCCTTCTTGTACAGCACAAAGATCAAGATGAGGTTCTTGCGGCTGCTGTGGTACTTTTGCAAGAGCGTGTGCACACGAGCGTCACGAGCACGGTCTTCCACGACTTCAACAATCTGCGTGACGTTCTGACTCGCCGCGAGGTCATCCGAACCGATGGTGACCTTGACTGGGTCCGTCAAGAACTCGTGGGCGAGCTTCTGAATGGACTGAGGCCAAGTGGCACTGAACATGGCGATCTGGCGTTCTGGATGCGTCGAGCCGATGATCATACGGATATCCTTCTCGAAACCTTCGTCCAACATACGATCGGCTTCATCCAACACGACGAACGTCACACGCGAGAGGTTACACGCGCCTTCTTCAACGAGATCCTTGAGACGACCAGGCGTCGCGACGACCACATGCACACCAGCACGGAGGATCCTCTTCTGCTCGTGCTTTGGCGTGCCGCCGTAAATGCACGTGCTCTTGACACCGACGAGCTTACCAGCATTGGCGATCACGTCCGCACTCTGCATGGCCAACTCGCGCGTCGGCGCCACCACGAGCATACGAGGACCAGGCATCTTTGGCGAGATCGCAGGCTGCGCCGCGATGTGCACAAGCGCAGGGATCGAAAACGCCAGTGTCTTGCCGGAACCCGTCTCGGCAATACCAATGATGTCACGACCCGAGGCAAGGATCGGCCAGCACTGACTCTGGATGGGCGTTGGCGCGGCAAAGCCCTCGCAGACCTTCATGAGCTTGTCGGCAAACTTGATCTCCGCGAACGTGCGCACTGGGCGGTAGAGACAGTTGTTGCCGCTGATGGTCATCTCGTGCTTCTGGTGGAATTCGGTCACCTCTTCATTCGTCATCTTGGCGGTCGTCTTGCTCTCCGTGTAGAACGCCTTCTTAAAGCTACCGTCGAACGCAGGCGGCTGCTGGAATGGACCGTTGCTAAAGTCGACCGCCGCTTCCACGCCATCGTCATCGGCGTTCTCCTTGCGCTCCTTCTTCTGCTTCTTGGCCTTCTTGGCCTTCTTGCGTGGCGCTTGGTCCTCCTCGGCTTCGGCTTCGGCTTCGGCCTCTTCCTGCTTGCGCTTGGCCTTCTTGAGCTTCTTGCGCTCTTCCTTGCTCAGCTCCTGCACGGCGCCGTCCTGCTGTGCCTTCTTGAGCTTCTTCTCTTCCTTCCGCTTGCGCTTGGCCTCGTCCATCGCCGCCATCGTGCTCAATCTCACAATGGCATCCTTTCGTGGTGACATGCCTCGTACTTAGGCGGAGCAGCCACTTGCCCCACAACCAATCATCGATGATGGACAACTTGATAGTCACACGTCGTCACCACTTGCTATCAGCACGTCCTATGAGGTTTTATCCTTCGAAAGCACCTCGTTGGGGTGAGGTTTTGGAAATGTTTGAAAACCAACAGCTCCCATCTGAAAAGCGCGGACTCGCGACCGACGCCCCGCGCTCCTCGAGATGGCGGACGACGCGCTGGCGTACGCGCTCACGGCGCCCGACATGGGCGAGTCCATCACCAGCCAGCTGCAGCGAGAGCTGCTGGCCGCCGAGACGCCCACGAAAGCGGTGGCGGTGCAAGACCAAGACGACGAAGCGCGGCCGCGGACGCGCAGTAGCGCGCGCAAAGAGAAGCGCTCGGCCGAGAAAGCCAAGACGCCCACGCCCACCAAGAAGACGCGACGGAAATCCGACGAGCACGACGAGATCGCCATCGCCACGCCCGAAGCGCTGGTGGAGAATGGCGAAAAGCACGTGGAAGAGGCCGAGACAACCGCCTCGGAGCGACGACGGACGCTGTCCCCGTCCAAGGCGCAGGCGTTGATGGGACGAGCGACTGTCACGGACGATGACATCTCGCGACGAGACACGGTCTCGCCTCAGGCGATGCGCAAATTGCTGGAAAGCATGGCGGACGGCGACGATCCGATTGCAAAGCGCTTGATCATGCCGCAGAAGGATTCCGAGAACAACAATGAGGTGAACGAAGAGCAGCTGAGCGAGATCCTCGAAGACGTGTCGCGCACAAAGGAGTATGTCGAGTCATCCAAGCAGCAGCTTCAGAGCTCGTCGAATGGCACCCTGCCGCTTCAAGATGGTGAGGAGCAACCATCGCAAGGCAAAGACCAAGACAGCTTCACGGACGCATTCTTCTCGCGCACACTCATGTCTCGAGAGGACGACACGATGGATGGCGAGTCTCGACGAGCAACTATCGAGCCAACTGATGCGGCAGCGATCTTTGCGGAGTTGCGATCCAGCGACGGCGAGAAAGCCACGGAATCCAATGCTAAAACACGAATTAGCCCACGGCGGAGAGACTCCAAGTCGCCGAGTAAACAGCGTCGTACGACTCTGGATCCAACCGATCTGTTGGCGATGCGAGACGACGTTGGAGCGAGTCCAAAGCGATCAAACTCGAGCGAGTCTTCTCGTCGACGAGAGACGATCGGGGACGTTGAACTGAGCGAACTTCAACGTGAATTTGGTTTGAAAGCGTCGTCTCCATCGCTGAAGCGGAAATCTCCTGAGAACAAGAGTTCGCATGGTGACAAACGAACGCGGTTGGAAGAGGACAAAGCGAAGGACGTGACACCACCCAAGAACGGCTCTGCAGACGACGATCACACGCCACCAAAGACTGCTTCGGTCTCCGAGGAATCTCCTTTTTTCTCTCCTCCAGCCACAGCAAATCACAAGACGCCACTGAAGAGCTGTCTCAGTGCAAGAAAGGCAAAACGAGGGTCGTTGGACACTACACCCAGCAAGTCTGTCAACTTTGGTCCGCCACAAGGTGCAGAGTTCAACTTTGGCTCTCCGTCTACGTCAATGACGCCGCTGCCTCCTCGTGACGCGAAAGCAATGTTCCCGTTGGAGGAAAAGAAGTCGGAAGATACGTCTGAGGGGGAGGATGAGGAGACGTCTCATAATTCCTCACTCTTGGATGAAGCTGATTCTCGAGATTCCGATGAAGATATGGATTTGGAGTTTGAGAATACCCTCGAGAGAAATCTCTACTTTGGAAATGGTGCGATGCGAAACCGTCGAAGATACAGCTTGCGTGGCGTCAGTCCTTTGGACAACCAAGCAAATGCAAGACGTCAACGTCGTCTCAGCGCAGCTTCAAACAACCGATCGCCACTTGTCTCGGCCCGAAACAGACCAAAAGATCTGCCGAAGCCGAACAACTCCTTCCTTAGTGCGTCGAATGTCCAACCTCAGAGTCGTCTCGCCTACGCTGACTCATCCGCTTCGTCAGACGAGGGAGAAGATATGGAAATTACTGGTGACTACTCTCATCACGCGTCGACTGCAACCGCCTTGCATCGGGGTACACCGGAGCGAGCCACTGTGCCACCAAAGCGTTCAGTTCAAGATGTTCGACGGGACTCGTTGTTAGTTGATTCTCCTCAATCCGATCACACGATCGAACTGGGCACACTCCAGGATTTGGTGACTGAGTCGGCTGCTTATGACGAGAACAAACCAAAGCGAACCAGTGAAGCAGAGGCTGATGCACACGATAATGAACTGGGGTCTCTGGGCGACTTAGCACGAGAAGGCGAAGAGGATGACAAAGTTACTTGCTCGCAGACTCGACGTGAGACTCTTGATCCTATCCAAGAAGAAGAAGACGAAGATCGCCGCAGCTCAGCGCAGAGTATGATGAGCCTTGATTCGACGGAAGAGAGCGATAACGAGTACGATGAGAAGCGGAAGTCGCTTGTCGTGAATCTGTCATCGAAGTTCGAGCGCATTGGGTCTGCGACGCCGAAAGGATCAAGACGTTCACCGAACAAGTCTTCTGCCAAGCGAACTCGACAGGACTCGTCTCCGAAGAAGAGCCCGCCACGGCCACCATCTCCCCCCAAACCTGTGCCTGTTCTTCTGGAATTGGAAGAAATATTGTCCCGTGTGAGTGTACCACCAGTCGAACCTGTGGTTGTAGAGCCGTTCAATGTTGACAGCCTCAACAATGAGACCGATGACAAGCTGGTTGGCCGCAAGTCCTTCGCTCGGGGGCTTACAAGTGTTCTTCGAGCTCACGCAGGAGAGTTGGCCTCGTGGTCTTCTGGTTTGGCAGATGGGCTTGCTTCATTGTCGAAGGAGAAGGCGTCGGCAGTTTTTGCTGAAGGTCAGCTTCAACCAGCAGTATTGGACCTCGTTCGATCTTTGCACACAATGGAAAGCCGTAGCGTTCGCAGTGGCTACTGCCAGTGGAGGACGAAATTCGAGTCACGAGCGTGCGATGCCTTGACTGGTTGTGAGAATACTTTGCAAAACGATCTCAACGTCCTTCAGGCACGAGTCGCTGACGATCAAGCGCAGCGTGACAGCGAGATTAACGCTATCAAGGAGTTGATTGAACGCGAACACCAAATGGCTCAACTGCTGGATGGCATTGAGGAGCAACAAGGAGTTCAGCGAGAATACGCCTCGACTGTGGAAACGCTTGAAGGCCAGTGCGCCTCGTTGGCACTCCAGGAGAAGGTGTTGCATCAACAGTATCTTGATGTTGATTCTGCCTCTCCGTCTTCTAGTGTGAACGAAGTGACTGAGGCAACCTTGCGTCAAGAAGTGCTGAAGTGGGAGGAACTGCTCGCTGTCCGCGAAAATGTCGTGCATTGGCGTGTGATGTCTGCTTCTGCTTCCCGATTCGATTTGTGTGCCCGTATTGAAGACGTGTTGTTCAAGGGAGAGGTGCGTTGCACCATCTACCTGTCTGAGGCTGGTAGATCGGGTCGTGTGGCATCACTTCGAGTCCAATCGGCTTTTCACGCCAAGCATCAGAAGAGTACAAGCGGCCATTTGTCAAATGACGACGCGGTGTGTAGAATTGCTTCGCAGTTGCTAGATCAGGAACGATGGCGATCATTCTCTCAGTCGGAAGTAGCTGTGGCTATGCTGCAAGAGGTCTTCAGCCAGCTCGATGCCACGTTGAGTCGCGAGTTCCGCTTCATCACTGGTCTGCGAGAGATGTCGACGACGTGTGCTTTGCGATACGCAATCGAGACCAACCAGCTCTGGATGGATTTTGTGCGCTTCCCTCGTCAAACGTCCAATGGTATCATTGATGGTGTGAAATTTTGTGTCGGGTATGAAATGGTGCCGGAGTATCCGTTTGTGGGTGAAGATGTGGCTGTTGCGATCAAATACGGCAAGGTAAGATTGGTCATGTTGTGGACCCATGGTGAAAAGGATCTCATTTGTGCTTGAATACTTTCAGGTTACCGAAGAGAAGATTGGGCAGCAAGTCGATGCCGTCACCCGTGACGGACACGAGTATTTTCAACGAGTATACCGACGGCTCTACGACGTTTTTATCAGCGAGTGAAGTCGGTTAGAGAAGCTCAAGCTTTTTATCTATTAGGACGAAGAGGAAGACGGGAGATGAGGAGGTTTGTGTCGCTAGGGGGAATCTGTACAATACACCATGGCGTCTTGGTTGTTTACGCTCGCTCAGTCGTCCCAGTCATCGTCGCTGTCGTTATCCGCTCGCACTTGCCCTTGTGGCTGGTACTTGGAGTGAAGCGAAGGCTGCGCAGCAAGAGACTACACCACAAGTCATGTCAGTTATACCAGTTCCTCTCAGCTTTTGACCATTTCAGGTGTACCTGAAGTCGTTCATACTGCGCCGCTTTGAGTTGCTTCTCGCGTTCTTCTTCCTCCCACTTGGCACGGTAGTATTCGCTCTTGGAAGAACGACGTTCCGTTTCAACGGGCTTCTCGGAAAGCGGGACCATGTCAGGTGGGCGAAGAGAGTCGTACTCGAGCACAACCTCCTCCCCTGCAAACCACTGCGATGCGCTAAGCGACGGTCGAGAAGCTCGCACGGGGCCGTAGATGTCATCTTGGAAATACTCTCTCAATCGATCAGCACGCGGGAGTGTAAACGATACGCGCTCCACTGTCTGCTTTCTGAGCAAGAGTACGCGGTCGATCTCCACTTGGCGCACATCGCATAGCGCCTTTGGAAGCACGACAGCACCGCTGATAGGTTCGGCGCCTTGAGCAACAAACGGCAAATTGGCATGAACAACTGGAGATGACTTTGAACCCTCGCTCGTGTCCTTGAAATCCAGCTCATAACTCCAGATGTGGCGTGCACCCAGCCCCATGATGAAGAGAACGCGCGAGCTTTCGTCATAAAATGGATATGCCGTCGTGCTACTATCGTTTGCACAGTCGAGAGCAGTCGTTTTCAGCGGATCCACCAGGTTCCGAGCATCCCAGAGCTGCAGTGTCGTCTCGTTGCGGAGATTCGTCCCAAGAGTAAACAACTGCGCGGTTGAGAGCCACGAAACGAACTGTGGGCGAGTCGAGTCGAGACCGCAGCCCATCGCAATGAGTGCCTGGGAGGTGGAACGCGGGTCGAAGACGCGGATGATCTTGTCGCGACTCGATGTAGCGAGCAAACTGCCGTCGGGACTGAAAGCGGTGTTCCATACGCTGTCTTCCAACTTCCCATGGAGACCGACTCGCTCGGCTCCAACTTCGACATCCCACAAACGAACCGATAAGTCTTGTGACGTTGTACAGAGCACGTCCGAGGCTGCCGGGTGAAAGAGAACGCTACGAATGCCCTTGGTATGCCCCGTCAAGCGATGAACCGGCTCGTCGTCGTTGCTGAGAGTATCATTGAGCTTCCAGACACTGAGACTGCCATCGCTCGCACCAGATGCAAGAATTTCTGAGTCGAAGGAGTGAAAGTCAATGTCAGTGATGGTGAATTTGTGTCCATTCAGGACAGGATCTTCAGCTGTTGCACGTCCAGTTACAGAGAGATGCTTGACGAGCATTGGACCACCAGCCCCTTGCAAAGGAACTGCCCAGTACTTGCTGTTGGCCTTGATAACGGACGAGCCAGCGCCACTTCCAGCGAAAGCGGGTACACGGTCTCCTAAAGTGAAGACGTCATTGCGCGTCGCCTGTTGGCCTTTAATGTATTTGAGCTACGAGGCATGAGAGGTGAGGTTTAGGAGATTTCGCTTAGTGGCAAGTACTTACTTTGTGGCTCGGCGTCGCCCCAAGACGTCGGCCGGACCCCGAGTTCTCTTGAGCAGTGACAACTGGACTAGCTTCGTTGGAGATTGAGTCGGTGCTCGTCGACGAAGCGTTTGGGGTCTCCGTGGGCACGGCCTCAGGAGTTGTTTCGGTTGTCGAGTCAGAAGCAACTGGTGCAGTAGACCACTGAGTGATCGGCTGAGGTGCAACAGAAGTTGGAGCGTTCCACGTGGTCCCACTTGACTTCCAGCCACTACTACCAGTGGACGTGGTAGCGGGAGTTGGTGCAGATGATGGCGGTGCTCCCCACGATGTCGCTCCGCCCCAGGCGTTCTGAACCGGCTGAGGAGGAGGAGGAGGAGGAGCTGGAGCATTCCAGCTCGTGCTACTAGACTTCAATCCACTCGTTCCATTAGATGCAGGTGCTGGAGCTGGGGCAGAGGTTGGTGGAGCTCCCCATGACGA
This sequence comes from Pythium oligandrum, assembly GCA_020085045.1. Lineage (NCBI taxonomy): Eukaryota > Oomycota > Peronosporomycetes > Pythiales > Pythiaceae > Pythium > Pythium oligandrum. Next base: position 229,916 of record JAHRIK010000014.1, on the reverse strand, counting down.
CGTCGCGCCCCATCCACTTTGCATCGGCTGGGCTGGTACTCCCCACGCAGAGGCTGCACCATTATTCCCTCCAAATACCGACGAAGCTCCACCATCCGTAGGGATATTCGTTGTTGGCTTGACAGTTTCCAGTACTGGGTCCGCATTTTGTCCCCGCTGCCACTCCTCCGCGCTGAGTGCAGCCGTGAAAGCCCTCGTATCTGGGTACAGATCTCGCTGGAACTCGTTCAATGCATCCTTTCGAGGCACTCGGAACGAGAGGACGTCACAAATTCCACCGCTGGCACCCCCACTCGCACTGAGATTAAGGACACGTGCGACTTCGCATGCGGTCGTATCACATGCTTGCTTGGGCACAATTGCAGAAGCCAACGTCATGTGAGGTAGCATACTGTGATCCAGAGCGTGAACGAACGGGGCGCGAGCAAAATCGAGCTCATAGCAACGAGCACTACGATCGCCCTTGCCCACCAAGTAGAGCAGATCCACATCAGCATCGTAGAGAGGAAACAGCTGACCGATGCTTGTATCCAAGCGCTCGCGACTCACAGGCGTACTCAGATTACGTGGATCCCAAAGTTTCAACTCACGTTCCTGCGTCACTCCACTGCCCATGGAGAGAAAATGGTCGCGTTGCCCGCACCAGATGACGTTGGTAGGACGACGACGTCCAGCGTGGCCCTCCCATTCGTTCACCACACTTGTTGCACCTCGTGGATCCAGCAAGCGCAGCTTCTGATTGAGCGAAGAAGCCACGAGCAAACTGCCGTTGTAGTTCCAGCACAAGCCAGAGTAAGCACCATCGTCTTCGACAGCGTGCTGGAACAGTACGCTCTCCGCAGCGGCGTCAAACACGAGAGTATCGCGTTGGCCCACTGCTGCCACGACGTTGTTGGCGGTTGGATGACACTTGACGATCGAGACGGTCGACGACGCACCACTGAGCGTCGTCGTGGCACTAAGCTGCTGCTCCAGCTTGGCATCTGCAGGCAGTTTCCACACCTAAAACATAGCCACCACGCGTCAGTGGCGCGATATACTCGCCAGGATCATACAGACAGGCTCCTTACTTTGACTGTGGCGTCCGCACTGCCTGAGAACAACGTGTTGGTGTCAAAGGGCGAGAATTCGAGCGAGTTGACGCGATTCTGATGGCCTCGCAGCAGTGGTGGCTGTATCCACATCCTCATTAATCCGACAGTTCCGTCCATTAGCGGCATCGTGTTGCACGTACGGTGATCACGGCGTCCTTGCCCACATCCGCCAACTCTTTGACCTGGATCGCGCCGCCGCCTGTGCATCAGAAGCCGTCAGTCGAGTCCTCGTCCATCCATATCCACTCGCCACCATCACCGCACCGTCAATCTGATGCGGGAAGGCGAAGCGGTCGCGTGTGGCCGCGAGTACATTGCCGTCGACCATGGCCGAGGTCACTTGGAGCTGGTCGTAGCTGCTCTCGCGCGGCAGTTGCTTGCATTCGATGTTGCGGAACTTGCTACAGAGACAGACGTGTGAGACCCATCGTCGCATCCCATCCGCCTCTCGGACGTCGCGTACCTCGCGCGGAAGGCGAAGCGCGGCGCCATGATGGTCACCCGATGATGCGAATCACGGTCGCGTATCTGACTCTCTGACATGGATCCATCGAACCGGTCGACTAAGTACGTCTTTCATTTCATTAAGTACGTTTATGTCGTACTTTAGCGAGTCGATCCACTAGTGCGTCCGTGTGGCTCAGTCGACCGAAGAGCTCACAGGCGAGTGGAAGGAGATGATGCGCCACGCGTGGACGCAGAGTGCGGCGCTGCTGCGGCGGCAGGGCGTCTCCATGCAAAGCGCGGCGTCGGTGCAGACAGCGGCGGGTCAGCTGCAGTTCGCTGCGCATCGGAGGAAGCGCGCTGGGCCCCATCGACCGCGTCATGGCGCCGCGGCGCCGCCCACCGGACCACCGGGACGACGCCTGCGTCAACAGGATCTCTCACACAAGCGTCCGACGCCATTGCGAGTGGCCGACCAGCGCATCGGCATGCTGCTCACGCGCCAGACGCCGCCCAGTGCGATCCAGCGGATCTGCGAAGAGCTCGGTCGCGAAGACGAAGTGGAACTGCTCTCGGCCACCGAGCCCAAGGTGTGGAACGTGGCACTGCAGAACCGACTGGTGCAAGACGACGTCGATGGTGCCAAGGCCTTGTTGCAGCTGCTGAGCGGCTTTGCGGCGGAGAACATGAGCGAGCAGCTCTGGAATGACCTGCTTTTCACGCTGCTCCGTCAACGCTCGTCGTTGTCGAGAGAGAAAGAGGTGCGGCGTCTTCTCGACACCCTCAAGCGCGCGTGTGGCGCAGAGTTCGTGGCCAATGTCATTGTCTCGACCGTCAACGGATGCGCCAACATCAAAATGTTTGAGGAAGCGCGTTTCCTCGTCATGTATCACTTGGAACTCAAGTCCCGAGTGCCGTTGCCGCGCCGTATCATGGGAAATCTCATGTCCAACATGCAAATCAAGCGACGATACGAGCACGTCGTGGAGTTTGCGAGCGATCTCATGCTGCACAAGCAAACGACGGTCAACCAGGTCCAGCCGCAGTTCTGGATCGCGCTCTTCCAGAGTTGTGCCCAGACGCGAGCAAACCCGTCGCGCTTTGTCGACCAGCTCATTGTGTGGTTTGACGCGGTCAAGACACGTCCCATGGACGAAAAGCCACAGTTCGAGCGAGTTTTTGGCGCTGCGATCCAGTGCTGTGTGAGCACGGGCCACGAACGCCTCGCGTTGCGATGCTACCACGCCATGGTTGGTGAGGAGGAAGAAGAAGAAGGAAGCAACACCGCACGAGTCTGTCGTCCTGATGAGAATATCTACGTGAACGTCCTCAAGGCCGCTCGTGCTCTCCATGATACGTCACTGTTCGTTGATGTGTATCGCGCTATGGTACGAGACCGAGTGGCGCGCAGTGCTGGCTTTGGCACAGTGATTCGCTTTTGTCACGAGCAGCAAGACGTGGAGCTGCTGGAAGAAGTGTTGGAACAAGCATTCACCGTCGAAGAATCGCTTCGTGGGCGATGGATACTGCCCATTGAGCAGTACAACGACGCACTTGGTTGCTTTGCGGAGACCAAGGCCTTTGACAGTGCCAAGGAGCTCTTTTCTCGTGTAGTCGCGAGTCCAGTGCTCAAGCCTGACCATGTGACGATGGTCGAGATGGTTGAGAATTATCGTGAAGCTCCATTTTCTGATGTCTTTGAGCTTATGGAGCTCTTCCTCGAGCTGGACATTTCGCCAAACCTGCACGTCTTCACTTCCCTCCTTGCAACATGTGGTCGCCGCCGGCTCATCAACGATGCGATGGCTCTTATGGACGCGATGAAGGCGCAGGGTGTGGAGCCTGATGTCAAAGCATTCACGGCGGCGGCATTCATCTTCGGAACCCACGGTCACTTGGAGGGCATCATCGGTGTCTTCCGCGAGATGGCGGCGCGAAACATTGAAGGCGACGGCAAGTTCTTCGACACTATCATGGACGGGTTGTACGAAGGCAATGGTATCGACATGTGTTTTTCGCTGTTCCAGGAGACATTGGCCGCAGGTTTAAAGATCCCTCAGCGTATGTACGCGTCTCTCATCCGTGTTGGCACGCGCGTTGGACTGATTGAGCGAACTCTCCACATCGCGTACAACATGGAGTGTGAGGGCTTCCCTCTGGGGTCAGATGAACTGTTGGGACTCATTCGCCGCTGTGAAGCTTCAACGGAAGTAAAGGAGTTGCTACGAACCTTCATCTTGCTTCACGCAGAGCAGCCAATGGATTCCTCTTCTCCTCGCTTCTCGTTCGATGTGTATGACGAGATGATTGACCTCCTGGGGCGTTTCTCACTGCGCGATGGCGTCTCCCGGGTGCAGCGACTTGCAGAGCAAGCGGGGTATTCTGGATTAGCAGCATAAAGCGACAAGAAAACAATCACAATAGACAAAAAGAAAGTAATACGACGTGGGTGTTGCGTTTTATTAGCATACTACAGTAGTGGTCTTTATACCCCCGAGTTGTATGTGGAAGGGCGCTGTTTCTGCTTGTGGGCTTCTCGCATGACAAAACTCCGACGAGCCGCAGTGTAATGCTGATCGGTCGCCAGTCTCTGCACGGTGCGCTCTAGCTCTGCCTGTGCCTTGTCCATTAGCGCCTGTTCCGTGGCGGCGCGCTCGGCACGAGCTGTCGCAGTCAAGCCGTCCGGTGCGCTGTGATAGACGATATCGAGAGATGACAAGTCGGAAATCGCAGCCAGCACGGTGTCATAGCAAAGACGCACGCGCGGCACGTGGAACTCGGATGTGACAATGTGGATGGTCTTGATGTGACGCTGTAGCAGGATGGGGACGAGCTGGACGGCATTGTCGATCACGTTTGTCTGGTATTCATACACGAGTGTGAGCGCCTTGACCAGTTAATTCGTCGTTACAAGGACGACGTACCGATGTGCAGTCCATGATGATGTGATGTGGCGAGATGCCTGTGCCGACGAGTGCGTTACGGATCGCTTCTGTCTCGCCAATGCCCTCGTCACTCGACTCGCTCGCAGTCGGCACGACGTAACACGTTGTGGACGGCGCCGCACTGTCTTCGTCGAACGAGAGCGTGATTTGCCAATAGAGCTGGATGGTCATGGCGATGCGGTTCGAAACCCATATACCAGGCTCTCCACGGCTGTTGAGCGGGCCTCCGATCACCACAATGAGCTGGCAGTCCGTGCCCGGGTCGGTCTGCATGGCGTCGTCCTCGGGGATGCTGAGCAAATTGGGCTTGACCGCCGGATGCCGTGCTTCTTGATGCGTCGGCTGCAAGCCATCGAACGCGAGTCCTTTGCGGAAGAGATCCAGGCCAGCCGCCGCGAGTAGCTTGGGGTTCGGAGGCGTCGTGGAGGAAGAAGACGACGACGAGCGCGGGAGTAGGATCAATGGCGCGGGGACCATCGCGGCGAGCGCTTTCGAGCGGTGGTCGCGCAGTCCACGCAGCGAGTCCTGCGGGAGCAGCGTGCCGACCATCTTGGGTCGACTGGACGTGCTCGACGCCGTCGTGGAGCCGCTCGCAGTGCTCATGCGCTTCTTCTTCGTGCTTGTCTCTTGCTCGTGAGCAGTTGAGCTTTCGATGTTTATTTGTTTCGTTCTGTGATGAGCTTACTTCATAACGGTACTTCAGCGGCAACTGCGGACTTGAAGAGACACATCAACCAACGAAGAGCTACGCGACGAGGGACGCGATGCTGGACGACGTGGATCCCTTCTATCTCGCGCTCTTGCGTTCACGGCAGCGCCGATTCACAGAGTGTATCGACATTTGCACTGACATCCTCCAGCATAACCCGTATGATCAGGTAGGACGGACGCGGCACTCCATCCATTAGGGTCGTGACTAATCGTTGGCTTGTCTAGGCAGCGTGGGTCACCAAGACCAAGGCGTTGACGCAGGAAACGTACATCGACGACTCGGAGCTCGAGGAAGATGGGGCAGCGGACCTTCTTCTGGATGATAACGTCATGGCGTCCATGCCGCGACCTGGTACTTCCCTCAATCGCCCCGGCACAAAAGCCGGAGCAGCCGGAGGAGACCAAAGTCTTCGACCCATGACGTCTTCTGGGCGACCACTGAGTGGCTTTGCACGTCCAGGCACGGGATCACGGCCTGGAACCGGCAGCATCTCGGTGGATCGAGCCTTACAGGGCAATCGTCCAGGTACATCACGACCTGCGACCACCCTTGGTCGCCAAGTTCGGCTTGGTACGGCGTCAATGCAGTCAGGAGACAACGGCGTCTTCATCGACGTGAATCGTCTCGACTTTAAGCGCTACGCGGCTCGCCCAGCGATCGCCAAGGTGCTTGTGGATTATCTCCTCTACCACGAACACAATCCACGCAAGGCACTTGAGTTAGCTGCTGAAGCCACGGTCGCCGCAGACTACAAGGACTGGTGGTGGAAAGCACGGCTGGGCAAGTGCTATTACCAATTGGGACTCTATCGTGATGCTGAGAAGCAGTTTGAGTCGTCTCTTCGCAATCAGGACATGATCATCACGGTTCTGGAAGTCGGGAAAGTGTACTTGCGCCTTGATCAGCCCAACACTGCGCTTGATCGCTACGAACGAGCCAAGGAGAAATTCCCAGGTGACGTCAATCTCCTGCTCGCCATCGCGCGCGTCCATGACATGCTCAATGATAGTGAAAAGAGTGTCGAATGTTACAAGGAGGTGCTTCAACTCGACGCCTCGCACGTCGAAGCCATCGCGTGTCTGGCCTCCAACTACTTTTACACGGATCATCCCGAAGTCGCACTTCGTTACTACCGCCGATTGCTGCAGATGGATATCAACAACGCCGAGCTCTGGTGTAATATCGGTCTCTGCTGTTTCTATGCCTCGCAGTACGACATGACGCTCTCGTGTTTTGAACGCGCACTCTCGATGGCCTCGGACGACTGCATGGCCGACATCTGGTACAACATTGGGCAAGTGGCGATCGGCATCGGCGACTTGGGGCTGGCGTACCAAGCATTCAAGGTCGCTGTCTCGGTGGATAGTAACCACGCTGAGTCCTACAATAATCTCGGTGTTTTGGAACTTCGCAAGGGGAACCTGGATCAGGCTCGTGCCAACTTCCAGCTCGCCGAGTCTCTAGCGGATTTCATGTTCGAGCCGAGCTTCAATCGAGGTAAGTCGCGGACTCGTGGGATTTTTTACCCTTGGTCTCATTGATCGCTTGTGGTTGTTGTAGCTTTGCTGGCGTACAAGGTTGGCGACTTCCACGACGCCTACACCAAGGTGAACAAGGCGCTGGGCACGTACTCGACCCATAGTGATTCCCAGGAGCTCAAGAAACAACTGCAGCAATTCCTCACGATGATGTAGCGAAGAGAAAACGAACAACGTCGCGACACCGTGCAAAGTGATGAAACTATTTGCGTAGGAAAAAGAGAAATATACCACTACTACTAAGTTCGCTTGACGCACTCACGCCCACGCCCAAGCCTCGAGAGACATCGCCTCTGTGTCTACAAGAAGTAATCTGGCGTGCGCTTCTTTTCGTTGAACGTGCTGTCACGCGGAGCTGGGTCGAACTGGATGAACTTGCACGTCTCGTACACCTTGTCGCCACTGCGGTCGCTCATGACTTCATCGATTTCCATGAGAGCAGCCTGGTTACCACAACGGTAGCAGTAGTTTGGCGCACTGAAGATGGTCACGACGCCACGGTTGTGAGTCCACTGGTAACCTTCCATAACAAGCTGGTGTGCACGAGCAATGAAGGTGAGGCCGTTGCTGCGCTTGAACTGCTCGGTAATGTCCTGACCGAAGGTGTAACCAGCACCACGAGGGGAGATACCCCATCCCGAGCGGTCGTCAGGATCGGACCAGACCAAGTCACACATTGGACCTTCGTGCGGCACTTCCTGGACACGGTCGAGGGCACGAGCGTGATCGAGGGTGTCAATCGACGGCGAGAGACCACCGTGCATACAGAAGACGCGGTTCTCAATCAACGCGGTCATTGGGAGGTGGTCGAAGAGATCCGTAAAGTACTTCCAGACATTGGCGTTGCCGTACTTGCGCAGACACTCGTCGTAGAAACCGTAGACCTGGGTAATCTGTCGACTCTCGTGGTTGCCACGCAAGATCGTGATACGCTCTGGGTGACGCACCTTGAGGGCCACGAGGAGCGTGACACTCTCGAGCGAGTAGTAGCCACGGTCGACGTAGTCCCCCATGAAGAGGTAGTTGGTGTCTGGGCAGTTTCCGCCTATTCTGAAGAGCTCCAAGAGGTCGTAGAACTGGCCGTGGATGTCACCACAGACCGTGACCGGGCAGCGCACGGGCTGCACATTGGACTCGGACGCGAGGATCTCCTTGCCCTTCTGGCACAGCTCGAAGATCTCGTTCTCCGAGAGGTTCTCGGCGCGACGCAGGCGGTCGATCTGCGCGTCCAGCGCCTTCATCTCTCCGCGCGAGTCCATGGCTTGCTGCTTCTTCCTCTCCTCTTTCCCCTTTGCGTCTCCGTCTCTCACGGCGAGCGGAATAAAACCTCAACACGATACACGACACGTCACCAGCTGCCCTGGCTGATGTCACAAGTCCGCGGGGATGTGTACCCCCGGTCGCGAGTCGGTGGCACCAGAATGTTGGTTGCCTCGAAAGAGACAGCTTCCAAGGGGGAAGTAAGTGGGTGCTCCTCCATGGAGGACGGTGATGCGAGCAATGGCAACACGAAGGGAAGAAGGGGATGGTCAAGTGAGAATGGCTGCTCGTGACGCAGCAAGCGGCAAGAGAGGGCCCGACGAAGTGCGAAGAGCGAGGTTTGAAGAGATACCTAGGGGATCCACATTCATCAATTTCAAAACTAGCCACGATTCGTAAAGTTTTTTCACAAAACGGTTTTTGGGTCCATGAAAGGTCACACATAAATGGCGTTGGGTGGCGACCGTTGTATGCGCTGGACGATCCCGCAGCAGCAGCAGCAGTAGTAGACGGTCGGCGTAAAGATGGCGGCGGCGCGTAAGAACAACTACAGCTCGCGATGCGAGAACGACGCCTTCGAGGAGCTCTCGGCCAAGCTCACGGCCGACCTGCGGAATCACGTGCGCTTCATGGTACGCTGATGGGAAAGCAACGAAAAACGGCGTCCATATGATCTCATTCGTCTGGCTATGGGTGATCAGGCGGATTACCCAGTACTCTCAGACGACTGGATCCAAATGGCCGAGCAGATTGGCCGCATCGGCGAGATCACAGAGATGGTACGATTGCTCTTGGACATCAACGAGTCGCTCCGTCTTGCTCACAGAGATGCATGAACCATAGGAGAGACAACTCCCAAAGGCGAAGGATGCGACCTTGTGGGAGTGCGAAGAAGTTGCTCTGAGGTTTGTCGGAGCTCTGACCTTGGCTTCCGCTCTCACAGTGCTAACGCTCACGTCTATGAAAAGATATCTACTTGAAGACGGAAAACTCAACCTGTACGAGTCTAGGCTCCTTTCTGGTGGTGTCTCTTTTGGCGAAGAGGAGTGACGTCTCGTTTGCTGTTTACATGCAGATGTCTGCGCAACCTGGTCGAATTCAATGATTACTTCAAGCGCCTAGTCGAGCGGGGACCTGTAAAGGTGGGTGCTGCTTTGAAACCTTGAGAGTGGTCACCACGTCCTCATCATATACGGGTGCTACGATAGGACTCGACAATGGAGCTCTTGGAAAAGTTTGAGAAGGGCATGGGCCTCACACTCAAGAACGCATGGCTCCACGCAGAAGCAGTTCAGGTTCGTTGTCTGGTTCTCATCAAGGTAGGGTACTGTCTCGATCTGACACGTGACCTCTAGACAACCGATTTGCCCTTGCTCATCCAATACATCCATGATGTCCTCAACTATTGCCTCGAATATCCAACCGTACGAATGCTCAGCACACTGATGACATGGAGACGAACACGCTAACTCGTCTGTTGATCGTTGCTGCGTACTAGTATCTCTCCAACAAGAAGATGGACAATTGCCAAGAAGTGACGGTCATCTACTTCCTCCTCGGCCTCTCCAAACAGCTCGAGAGTATGGACGAGTCCAGGTGCGTTAAACTCGTGTACCTCACAAATGGCAGTTGCTGATCGGTCGCTTGCGACGTCCTATGAACAGAATCATGCCTCTGGTTCAAGAGAAGCGCATCTTTTCGCTTCTGGCGGCGCACCTAAGCGTCAACATGAACCGCCTTCGGGTAGGTACTTCCATCCATACTACTCACAAAGAGCATGGACTAAAACCTTTGCCTCTTCTTCTAGATGGCGGATATCAGTGCTGGTGTCGAGACACTCGCGCTGTTGAGTAGCACAGAAGACTTTCAGACACACTCGGATCTGTACATTGATGCGCTGGAGACGGAATCGGCGCTGCGTTCGCTCAAAGGTGCGTCTCCTCCTCCAACCAACGCTGCACTCTGTCTCACGCGTCTGCATTCGCTTCAGACGACTTCCTCGACGCCGTGACGGAGGATATCGACGTGCGCAAGCGGCTTCGTCCGTTGCTCGACGTCATTCGGAAGCTCCAACGCAGTCGGAAGTAGGAGGTCGAGTTGGTGTGTCCCACACCATTTGCCAACTGTGTCCTACATTAACGCGCCTAATCTAGGTCTCTTCTTAGCACAGCACATGGCTGTCACATTCGTCTCGTCAGTGTCGGGCGACTCGCCGGCGGCGTGGACGCGATGAGCGACCATGAGCCCACCATCTACACGTTCCTGCTCACGATCATGTGTCTCGCGCTGCTGGTCTTCACGCTGCTCCAGCTGCTGCGCGCGGTCCAGAACAAGAACAAACTGCTCGCGTGGTCCACTTGTTTCTACGTCTTGTGTCTCTTGTGGACAGTCGTGCGCTCCACCTACTGGATCATGATCCAGACGCGCGAGACCATGACGTATCTAGAGCTCTACTTGCTCTACTGGTTCCCTACACCGATCCAGTACGTCGCCGTAGCACCATATTAACACGGAGGCGTCGAACTGACTAGATTTCGCTGTCGTTTGTCGTGACAGATTCGCCAACTTTTCGCTCTTGATCCTGTTTTACATCCAAGTCATCACAGGGAAGCAGTGGCGGACGCGATGGCGCAATATCTGTCTCCCGCTCTACTTTTTATTGACGCTGTCCATGGCGACTTTCACGGCCATCTGGGCGCTCAACTCGTCAAACGACATCTCGTACGCGACGGAATATGGCGATGAGTACGATGAAGAGTTCTCCAAGATCACGGATGTGAGCGTGCAGCTAGAGTACTCGGCGATCGCGTTCTCAACCCTCAGCTTCTGCTTTGGCTTCTTTGGATGGAAAATGGCAAATGTATGCAGCAACGCAGTGAGCCGGCATGCACTCATGCACTCACACTGGTGTCTCTTGTTTTTCTAGGTGGAGAGCTGGAAACGAAGACGACTATTGATCTCTAAACCACGAGTGAGTGTATTTTCTCAAGGTATTACTGGGTTGAGGCTCACTCGTCTGAATCTGCTTGTAGAGCTTGGCGATCCTCAACTCGTTGCTCTCGTTCATCTTCTTCACGCGATCTGTCCGAGATCTGGCAACGTCTCAGAACTGGTTCCTCAGTATTTGGAACCAACTCGATATGAACGGCCGCGTGACCACGTTCGCGTACTTTATCTTCTTCTGCTTCTGGGAATTCCTACCAACAGTCTTGTTGTTGTGTCTCATTACCACGAAGGCTGGTGGTGTTGGAGGTTTGTCCACTCGTTCAATCGACTGGATGCAATGCACTGAACGGCTAACGATTGTTTCATGTGTTTAGCACCAAGACACGTCCCAGCGAGTAGTCATAAACTACCGGATTTTGGCATCTTTCACATAATCAACGTTGGTGCAGACAGAGCGGAGGGCAAGCTATTGGCTAGTCCTCTGAACAGCTCCTACGGCACAACTGCATCATCTACTGGCGTAATAAGTCAAGCCACTGAGCCCCCACGATGGACTCATGGAGGAGATCTCTTCCAAGATCCTCTCCGTTACGACTCGGACGATGGCGCCGGTCCTTCTCCGCGAAATTTTCCGAACAGTTTTAACAGCGACAGCAGTACGACGGCGGCATCGTACGGACGAAGATCGTCGCTCACATCGTCATTTGTGCCTATCTGAAGTCAAGAAGATGATTTATTACTTGTATGTTGACGATGTTGTGGTTAGAAGCAGCATCTTCACGATGGATCGTTCTGTCGTGTACAAACTACTGATAGGTGTGAATCAATTCAATCATCTCCTTCGGTTGCGTCCACTTGGTGGTTGAGGAGTACTTCCGATTGCCAGTCCGCTTAGGGACATGCTCATGGCTGGGCCGTCACGCAGATTTGCCGTAGAGACAGAGTTGATGGGAGGCGTCGGCTCAGTTGCAAAGTATACAGCCGGTCCCTGGCCTCCCACTTCCTGGTTCTGCGAGCGTTTTCGTCCTGCTTCGGGAGGTAGTTGTGGGGATGGTTCCTGGGGTGTAGCGTCAGCATAGCTTTGGACGCCGTTGATCTTGGCAAAGACGAGTCGCAAGACACGTTCTTTATCTTCCCATGTAAGCTGACGGAGGTCGACTTTGTCACTAAAGTGCCGACTGTCAGAGTCTCGTGACCCCGACGGAAGAACATGAGCTGGGGATGTATCACCCGACGATGAAAGGAGAGGAAAGCGTAGTGGGAGGCCCTTGAGTCCGCTTGCCTTGTGCATTTGAATGTGGTACCGCTCCATTTCTTGCTCTTTCTGGCGTCTACGCTCTGTTTCAATCTCCCTTTTGACGTGTTCGAGCGCATCCAAGAAGAAAATCTCCACGTCGGTGCGCTGATCCAGGATCGTTTGAGCGAGACGACGCAGATTGCGTAACTCTTTGTTCTTGAGACGTACAAGCCGCCGAAGTCCTTCGACATCCAGTGTCATTTCTTCGATTTCCTTCTCGCTTTTGTTCTCGAGGACGTACTTCTCTCGCTCTAGGGCCGCAACGCTCTCACTCATCTGCTTCTCGAGATCGCGTATCGTCGCTCGCAGCTGTCGAATCTCACGAGCCTGCTTCTGCGCGGCTGCAGCATACTCCTCTTCTTTTGATTTGGAAATCTGCATCTCCATGTGATATTTCTTGGCCTTGGCTTCGAACGTTGTCTTCTCCTTTTCAAGCTCTTCGGTCATCTGCAACTGGAATCGGAGCTCTTCACCCATCCGGCGGTTGTCCGTCATGATCTTGCGGGTGTCCGCATCCAATCCATTGCGTGCGTCTTCCTTGGCCTGCTGCTTGACAATCTCAATTTTCTTCTCGTGTTCCTTCTGAAGTCGCGCTTTCTCCTCCAGAAGCTTGCGCTCTAAAGCACCGATCTGCTCCTTCGTGCCGTCCCGTTCTTTTGTTAATAGCGCCTCGAGGTTCTTCATCTTGTCATGGATTGTCTCCTTCATCTCTTTGAATGTTTCCAACTGGTTGAGTTCTTCTTTCAAGAAGAACAATTGCTCCGTGAAGTTCTCTTCCTTGTTGGAATAGTATTGCTGCAGCTGCTGACTCTCCGTTTCCTTGGCCTGTTGACTCGCTTCGAGTTCAAGTGCATGACTCAACTTTAGTGCTGCCAGCTCTTCGGTCAGTTTGGTGATCTGCTTGTCGCGAGTCTGGATCTCTTTTTGGAAGTATGCGACGAATTCGTGTGTTTCCTGCTCGCGCTTGTCATGACGCTCTCGGAGTGCTTCGTTCTCTGCTTGGAGCTGAAGAACTCGATCATTCAGAAACTCAATCTTCTGCAGATCGACTTGGCGATTGAAGAGATCACTCGCAGTTGGTGGAGCTGTCGCGGGGTTGGCTCCTAGAGATCCCGATGCATCCACTCCTCCAGTGGAACCAACAACACTGCTACGACGCACTGTGGGTCCACCTTCTTCCATGATGATGACAGCTGCGATGTGCGCAGTGCTCGTCGGACTCGAAGCAAGCAGAAACCCTTTTTGGTCAATCTATTGCTCGCTTATTTTTGTCTTTGAGTATGACCAAGTCTAGATGCCTTTGTTATATGTCACGATCTGCACCGATTCACCATCGCGACGGCGTTGCACACCTCGGAATTCGGGCTCGAGGTAGTGCACTGGAACCTGCGCAGTCTGTCGGAAGAGACCAAACGTGAGCGGCACAGAGAACTGGATCGCAGTACCAACGAGTGTCAAGAGGATCGGGAGCTTGAGCCATGGACGCTTGACCATCCAAGGCTTGGGCTCGAGCTTTCGCATGATAAGTGGCGGCACGATCAAGATCGGGGCAGCTGCAAAGATCCGGCCAGCGATGCACGAGGAGACAGCAAAGGCACCACAACGCTTGCTCTTGCCGATGCTGTCGCCGTTCTCGTCATAGACGTTCACGCCCTTGAGATATTCGCTTTGACGCATTACAGCGAGGTTGAGGAGATCTGCAGCAGCCACGGCACCAAAGGGACCCATTCTCGCCACAATCGGAGCCCACTTGACGTTGCGCATGTGCTTTGCCCATCGACGAATCCCCAACGAAGCTGCAACGGAACTAGCCGTGGCTCCAATGTACGCTACGAGACGTTGCTCGGCAGTATCTTCATTCGAGGCATTGCGGTTGGCGTAGTAGTGCAGAGCATTGTAAGTTTGGTTGAGCCATTGTGCCAAGATCGTCGTCTTGGTCGAGTTGGCCAGCAGCATGCCACAGTCCACCATGACATTCATCGGTACGATCATGGACACGCGCAGTGGTGTGAACACAGCCTCACCTATCACAGATACACTTAGCTCTTCATTCATCAGAATCCGTCTTCACAACGCAATACCTGTGTCAGGATGTACGATGGCATGTTTGATCTTGAGCGCGCGAGCATACTCGTCCGCGTCCACTTCAGCACTATGTTCTACAGAGATATACCGTCGAGGTCAATGATAGTTTGTCAGACAGTCTCCACGTGACGTACTCTTCGCCGCGACAATGTCGAGTGCGTGCTTTAGCTCTTCGTGCGTCGTGAAGGCAGTTCGAAAGTCGAGCTGATGGAACGTCTTCCGCACGCGACCAAAGTACGTGGCTTCTTCGGGGTCCGCGAGCTTCAGATGCTCGCCGTCGTCCCCGCCACCGCCGATGCCCATGACTCCCGTTGACTTTGCTTCTGACGAAGGCACCTCGATGGTAAAGGGGGATGCGTCCGTACGAAGTGAGCTGTATGAGCATTCACTTCATCATCAGATCCCGCCAATCGCATCTGTTGGGGATCCGTTTCCCATCAGGCCGTTTTGTCCCACTACTACAAGTATCCGTTAAAATGCGAATGAATCCATCTTTCGTTGTCTGAGATGATGTCTACCAACTACATTTTTCCCATTATCAGAAGCTATCACTCGCTACACTTACGCAGTCTTCTTCTTGCCAACCGGCTTGGTCGACTTGAAGAAGTAACGCTGGATGAAGAACTTGAGGAAGAGGGCAAAGTAGCTCGAGTACATGATGATACCCCATTTGAGGTTCTCCTTGTCCACGTCACACGCCAAGCCTTCGCGCAAGTAGTGCACGTTGAGGAAGCACACGATCACGCCAACGACCATCTAAAGCACACAAAAAGATGATCAGTTCGTCTCATTCGCCTGATCATGAAATCTGGATGGCACAAACCTGGCTCAACTGGGCGACAGTGACAAACTGAGCCCACCATGGACGGTAGCCAACAGCCGTGAGGAAGTAGTAGAAGTACATGATGGCATGCACCGAGTAGTTCATTGCGACGAAGTACAGTCCACTGTTGGTGTACAGAACACTGTAAGTGACTGCGACCGTTGCCAAGAGGAACGTTCAAGCAAACATACCTAGCGGACTGGGTAGCAAACGCATGCCAGCAGAAGAGGAGGACCGTGATGTGGTGGTACCAGTGCAAGAAGATCAATGGCTTCTTGCGCAAGACGATGAAAGCCGTGTCAACAAGCTCTGGAACCTGAAAGCAAAGCATTTTGTCGGTCAAGCTTGAATATTGGGCACGTGGAGAGGAAATCTTACCTTGGAGAAGATGAAAAGAGTGACCCAAAGGCCAACAGGACCATGGCCGTAGTGTGGGCGAGGCGTCGCACACACTGAGTTGTACACGCCACGACGGTAGAGCGTGTTGAGGAGGAATGGCGCGGTGCGGACACTGCCCATGAAGCTGAAAACAGCGAGAGCAAGATTCCAGAGAGCAAGCGGGCTGATAACAAGCATAACGTCATGTCAGACGGCACCTTCTGATCAAGCGTATCATCTCACGTACATGCGAAGATCGAACGGCTTGCGGTTCTCCATGATCCAACGTCCACCAAAGCAGAACACAAAGTAAGCTGCACAAAGCAAGATAGCTTGGCGCATTGTCTGGTGGCAAAACTCAGGTTCCCACGTGATTTCCTACTCGCAAACGTAGCCATGAGCTTCAAGTCGTTATCATTGCGATGCAGCTTGCAACGTACCCATTTGCGTTCCCATTCGAACGGATAGAGCGCCGAGAGGAACGGTAATTCCTCCACGAGGATCGGGGCTGACGCAAAGCTCATCGTCGTCCACCTTTCTCGGCTTTTTTCCAACTAGCACGCGACTGGGAGTGATATACCTCGACCACCAGGTGCGCTCGGCGCCTTCCGTGCAAAGGGTCTGTGTTTGTGCCATGGGGGATGAGCAAACAAGATCTGGACGATGCGACGCTCCCGGAACGGAGCTCCACTAATGGGAGACGCTGATTGGTGCACGGACGCTCGCGTACCCCTACACTCAGATGCTTACGTACTGATTCCTTCGGCTATGTACTTGATTACTGTATGTCATATGATCCCCTACACCTACACCCATCGAGCTCCCTGATTTGTGCAATTCACATAACGAACTGACGATTTGTGATGAAGCGTAGGGTCACTGTATGACGCGCGTCGGGCAGCACACTGGATCTTTCATTTGATTGGTTTAAAAGCGTCATGATTACCTGATCAGATTGCTGCACATGTCGCACGTCCTGTGACATGGACAGGCGGTCTCACGTAGCGATTGGCAAGGTCGAATCCAGGCGCACACTAGCTTCTAACGTGGCCATATAGAGCGCGAGATCACCGTCATCAGGAAGAACTTCAAGCAAATCTTCTGGTCCCAACGTAGACGATACGTGATGCAGCACACTTTCGAGTACGCTTACTTCGTCCGTGTTCTCAAGCACCCCATCCGCCTAAGCATCTCTATGTCAGTGCACAGTTCAACATCACAACCAGCACCATCTCACGTACCTCGGTGTTGTTGTCACTCAATACTGACAGCGTTTGGATAAGGAAGCGCCACTCCTCGAGGGAATTGCAGTAGCTGCGTCCGTACGGCAAGAAAAACTCAACGTATGTTGTCCGACGAGTGATAAGGCGAAGGCCATCCACAGTCCTATCCAATGACACAATCACGTGAGAGACCCTACAGCATCAAGCATGCAACAACCAACAAACCTGGATACTCTGGGCAGCGATAGCAAGACGAGGAGCGTGGCCAAATCGTTTGCTCCGTCATCACGAGAAACGACACCTTCATAGGCAGATACAATTGCTTGCGGTGGAATCAACTGAGTATCATGGACAAGTTCGAGGACGCGTATGAAGATCGCTCGCAGGATGTTTTTCATACCGTCGTTGCTTGCAACGAGGCACCGTGTCTCAATAAACCGGAGTTCCCATTGTGGAATAAAACCACTGGTGTGGCTCGCTCCTTCCAGCCACTCTGCAAACAAATGTGTCAGAGTATCCACCGTTCGCTCTTCAGTATACTCAGCTCGGTGTGAACTCAACCCGGACGACAATGTCACACTCAAATGTAACACTTCGACTGCGAGAGCTCGCTCCACTCGGCAAAGTGCTTCCTCGTCCTCGTTGATTTCATCATTCTCCGCGAGCTGGTGAAGTCGAGGAAACAACTCGATTGCAAACAGCAGAACTCGAAGAAGTACAGCGTGAGCGTGACCAAAGGTCGGTACGTCTTGTTGTGTAACCTTCGAGTTGACACCATCGTTCGACAGAACACGCTCTAGCGATTGGTCGCAGGTTGCACCAAGAACTCGAATGCAAAAAGCGACAGTGTTGATGGTTTCTTCCCGGCGAGCAATCGCATTGTTGAAGGTGCCCTCGAGAATTCGAACAAGAACCAGAGGAGTTTGCTTCAACAGGGCCTCCGCAAGAACTGTCGCGCTCATCTTGTCCACGAGCAGTTCTGGGTGCGAGACGCACAAGCGCACCAAGGCCGACGTGTCTGCTGTGACTGCTTGGTCAACGATGCTGAAAATGCTCTCACGGGAGCAGCTCGTGGCTAGATTCGAATTTTCGCTCGCATTGGCTTCAAAAGCTTCCCAGTCACTCGATGAGAAAGAGGCTGCTCGCAAGAGAAGGACAAGACGGGTGATGAGAAACGACTGTTTGTTGTTTGTTCCGGAGCTGCGGAGTGTTGCGTGCGCAAAATCAATGTCTTCGAGCGACCACTTGAGGGACGAATCAATGACCAAACGCGCAAACTCCTCGGGTCGATGTTTCAGGTAGTGCGAGAGCACGTGACGCGTCAAGGCATTGCCGATCCGGGCCCGTTGGAAACTTGAATTCGCGGCACCAGGAAGATAAGCCGAAGAATTCGAAGTAGGGAAGAGGCAAGCTTCGAGATAGGAATGTGTTGCCTCTAATACCTGTGCCTGGCTCTCCTCACCCACCAACTCTTCGAATGACTTCATGACCTCATCATGCTCAACACTAGACGCCACGAAAAACATCGCAGCCCGTGACAAATCCCGAGTCTCACGGGCGAGAAATGTCTTAGCGAGAGCCAAGGCACAATCTCCAGCCAGTTTGTCGTACAGATACGTCTCCAGTCGCAACGCAAGCACAAGCCGCTTTTCCGCGGCGCTCATTGTACCCTGGCTTTCTGAATTCTGGAGAAGAGTGGCTCCGACGTCAGCACGGTACCGATACAGCGAAAACAGGCTCAGAAGTAGATCGATACGACTTTCCGCCGTGAGGGTCTTCATAGACTCAAGCTTGGAGAGCACAGTAGATGGAGGGCTTTGCTGGAAAATCAAGATACTTGGTTCAAATCGCGCAGAATTGGCTTGTGTACTTCCTCGCAATTCGAGCTCAGCCACCGGAAGTTGGTCGAGCGCCACGTCTCCTGAGATGCTCAAAAGATCGCGAGGATCGACTGTCGGTTCCGAGTGCTGTTGAGGTAGCAGGACCACGTATGAGTCGAGCGCAACGAGCTCTTGGGTTGTATGTAGCAGTGGCTGAACACTCAATAGCTGTGACTGGGCTGGCTCCGACACAATCGACGCATTCAGCGATCGACTTGCTGCGACATGGTGGCATGGACTCCAGATTGACCACACTTGGAGAGAAGATTGAGTGGCAACAAACAGGAATGAGCTGTTGGCAGAAATCGACGTGATCGGGCTCGTGAAGCTGTAGTGCATTACAACTCGCCCTGATTGAGACTCATCACTGCTGTCTCTATCGTCAGATAACCCAGCTTTGCCAACATCTGCTATCGACAAATTCCGTAGCGATGATGATCGACTGCTGATCAAACGACCCATCGTTCCGAGAACCTTCTTCGACATTTTCTTCCGAGTCGCGTCTGCCTCATGCGACAGAAAATAATAGAGAAAGGCTTGGTTCATAGTGCCGACTAGGAGGCGCGTATAGCTCCTGGCTTCGAGAGATGCCTGGTTATCAATCGTCTCGGGGAGAAACTTGAGCTGGCGAATGCGCTGGTTCGGTGGTAAGAACCGTTGCAAGAGGATCTTGACATCATCTTCACCCACGTGATAATTCTGAGCTTGATTGACTCGGATGTCTTGGCTGCGAATCAATCCGGCCAGATTCCATGCCTCCTGTTGAGCCTCTTCTCGACCCAAGACGACTGGCTGGTGATCTGGTCGAATAGACATACTCTTCTCGTGAAGATGGAGATGGTCTTTCTCGTCTGCCGCCTCGCCAAATGATGCAATTGGGACCGCGATAGAATCAAATGCGTTCATATCCTCACCTAGTTGGAAGAATGCGCAGTCTGGACTGTCTTCTGGTAGTCCTCCTGAACTCGAGTCGGAGATCTGATTGGGTGAGAGTGGTTTAGAGGTCGTCAGCGTGGCCGAACTTGTCGTGGACGTGTCATCTTGGATATGGCGAACATGGATCTCCAACACTCGAACTTCCGTTGAAGAAGCGTAGGCAACGTAGATACCGTGAATCGCAACGTACTCGAGCACATGGTAGGCTCCGTGTTGAGACAAATCCACCATGAGCTCCATCACATGCTCGAAGAAGCCTTGACTGCACTGCCAAATGTTGAGCACCGAGCCCATCGCTACAACCACTCTTCCGGTGAAGCTACAGACCGCCACACAGTCTGCTTTCCGCCTGGAGCCTGGCGAATCCAAGACACCGAGTGGCAATGTGTAGCCTCGAACCATCTTCTGCTCGCGCCAATCGTGATACACGCAAAGAAACGTTTCTTCATCGTCGCTGCTATGATTTTCATCCTCGATGCCAACAACCCTGACTGGGTCACTCTCCAGCGTCACAAGCGAATCAGAGAAGCTGGTGTAATGCAAAGCATGGACTCGACCATGGATCGTCGAGAACTCGTGCAAGAGCGCAGCGCAGGACGCCGCGTAGACACGAATCACGCCTTCGTCGCTACATGCCACCGCGAACGTACCATCCCCAGTGGTGCGCGAGGCGCTCGTGATGCAGCGCGCATCTGCCGCCGTCGCCAGCGCCAGCGAGCGCACGAAGACCGAATCCATGGTCGACGAAGTGAGCGAAGTTGATGTGGCTCGATCCTCGTACTTAGTTGAATCGGGTGCTTGGTGGAACCCGTATCTTTCTGATTCGATCAAATACGGTTTGATCGGTGCCGTGAGGTGTACCTCTGCGATCCAACCACAGGCCACGTCTGTCTGTGTCTCAGCCAGATCACGCTCGAGTAAACAGCACTTAACCGCAAGCAAGTCGTCTTGGGAAGTGATCGCTGCGAATACGAAATGCTAAATGAATCCAGCTACGCACATCCTAACAAGCTGCTCAGTGCACTGTGATCCTTCTCCTTTTCACGACGAAGATCGTGTCGTGCTCTCATCCCAGCGACTTGACGAGGCGACCGAAAGCCCGAGTCGGTGGCGCTAGGCACCATCTGGCTTCTTGGCGCCTCTACCAGCTCACGGGCACTGACGCACTCGGAATCGCCACGACTGGCCGATCGCAGCCTTCTCGCTGTGGAGACGTCAGTATATTACTTCACTCACCTCCACGGCGGCCATGCCGTACATGAAGCACGATGCGTTTAATCGGAGTGACGATGAGTCCTCCATCTCCTCCACGTCCACCATGGACTCGGATTACGAGATCCCCATGGCGCTGCAGACACTCAAGTGCTGGTCCAACGAACGCGTGTCCAGCAAAGTCTCCGAGTGCCTCTCGGGGATGATGGCTATCCGCGAAAGCCAGACAATGCGCTTCAGCATGCAGACCGCCACCAAGTGGAAGAAGAAGGGGTACCATCCGTACAAGCCGGACGCCAGCGGCTACACGGCGCTTCATCGCGCTGCCAAGCGTGCCGATCCGTCAATCATCAGCTCTCTCTTGGCCATGTACGATGGCCGTCCGCTCGATCTGGCGGCTATGCAGTCACACAAACAGCAGCAAATCGCATTACACATCGCGGCCAAGTTTGGCAACGTAGAAGGCGTGCGATTACTCGCCACGGCCGAGTTCCGCAGTCTCGTCAATCTTCCGGATCGCAACGGAAATACCCCGCTACACTTTGCGGCCACCTCCAACACTGATACTGCTGCCTCTGTTGTAGCACTGCTACTGTTGCGTGGTGCTGACCCGACAATCAAGAGTCGCCATGGTGTCTTCCCGATCGTAGCCCATGTCCTTACAGCACAGAGCGACGAGCCGGAAATCGTGCAGCTCCTGATCAAGTACGGTAGTGACCCCAACACTCTCGATGCGTCCGGCAACACTGTTTTGCACATTGCCGTCTCACAGGGATTATGGCAAGTGGCGGGTGTGTTGGTGCGCGAAAATGCGAGTCTGACAACCAAAAACAATGACGGACTCATGGTCCTCGACATGGTTACTCCACACCAGCTCGAGTGGTTAGCCAAGTTTATCATCAACCCTCCAGAGTGGGTCTCTGCGTCCGAGCACAGTGCGTGCATGGTGTGCCAAAGGAAGTTCAACATGCTTGTTCGACGTCACCACTGTCGTCTCTGTGGCCGCATTTGCTGTCGAGCCTGTTCCAAGTACAAGCGACAGCTCCCGTTCGTCGACGTGGCTGCTAAATCCTCGAGAACTGCCGGTAATCAAGTGGCCAAGGTCTGCAATTCGTGTATTTCGGTTCGATGTGTTACGACCGACGAAATCGAACTGGCAAATGATCGAGTTGAATCCTTGCTCTCGAGTCATTTGCATGCAGAATGAATGAATTCCTCGGGACTTTGAACGAGCGAAACGAGTGTAGTACATAACGTAATATAAGACGCGGACGCATTCCGGTGGTTTTTCCAATTCGAGTTTTGATTCAATTGATCCCAAGCTACTGCCTGCGATACCAGTCACCAACTCGGACTCCTCTTTTTGACTTTTCTTCTGTTTTCGCATGAGTCATCGACACACCTACGCCTGGTACGCACCGCCGTGGGTTGGCAACATCATTGGTCCACCATCCTTCATGCTGTTGATTGCACGCACAAAACAATCAGAACGACCAGCGTACCACCTCAATCAATCCGACTAAACGCACCTCTTGAAGTAATAGTAGAGGAAATCAGCCATCATCAGCATGTGACCGATCTGCACAAAGATCACCGTGTAGCCGACGTGCTGGCCAGCATCCTTTTCTCCGAGTTCGTGGTACGACGAGAACCAGAACACCAAATGGAGGAAGCTACCAAACGCGAGTGCGTACACGAAGTGCGAGATACACGACTCAACCGCACCACCACCCTGTTGTATGGAGAAGAATAGTTAGAGATTGGGTAGACGACGACGGCGATTGATAGAGGCACTTACTCGCTTCTGGAACATGAACAGCTGAGGCAAAATCGCAACAGCCTACAGACATCGCAGAAAACGTTAACATCGACTTTCGAATGCGCCATCATTTGTATCAACCAACCTCAATGTAGAGCGCGATGGTCCAAGCAACGTCAGCGAACCAGTTTCGGTTGAGGTTTGGATGAATAATCTACAATGACAATCGCAATGGGTTGGGATCAAGGGAGTTTGTAGAATCCAACCGGCAAGTATGCTTACCATGCCAAAGAACATGCATGGCAGAAGGATGTAGAGTGCGCCAAGTTCAGTTGGCACATGCAACCATCCAAATGTGTCGTAACGCAACTCATACGTCGAGTTGAAGCGGCCCGTCACCAAGTAAATAACAATACAGCACATGGCAAATGCACTGATCTCAAGGAAGGAGTACAGCCAGTCTCCACTTCGATCGTATGGCAAATAGCCCTGGTAACGCAAGATGGAGCTCAAACGGAAGAAGAACACAAACGCGTACAACTCCAACGTCTTGAGCGAAAGTCCTATCCACGGGAACGGCATGATTAGACCTATCCGAGCCATCAGCTATGTAGATCGCAACGTACCCGACACCGACTTCTGGGAGAACGCCTTGAAGATGAGAACAGCAAAGCCAAAGGCTCGCACGAACGATCCAAACGTCTACGCAGCAGCAGCGAACGAGGATGAGCTCGCAACCACGCAAGCACAACACTAATCAGACCCACCATCAAGAAAGAAAAGTCGCCATCACTGAAGAGGTGATAGCAGAAGAGCACGAGGACGAAAAAGCCCGACCAGAGGGCGATGTTGCTCTTGTGCGTCGTCATGAACGCCCTGTATCACGGCAACGAAAGCACGCTCCTGTCAGCATCCTCACTGCACAGTTGACACTACGTCCTGCGAGCAGCTACGTACGCGCCGGGGTACTTGTCCTTGCCAGCCATTGCGATCGCGTTGCGGATGATTCCCTACTGAGCTGCCGCGCGTCTCCCTTCACACGAGTCCACAACGAAAACGATCTCACCAAGTGCCACGAGGGGCGCACTTTAGCGTAAAGTTCCACCTCGCCAGCTGGAGAGCCTTTTTAACCAATCCAAGGTTATTACTTGGATAAAAGAAGCATGATTGGCCAAAATCGACAAAGTGACTGATCTATTGGATCAAAAATATCAAAATCAGTGATTGGGACCGGTGTGGTTGAAAACGGTCAAAAGGGGCCAATTGCTTGTTCTCAAACACAGGGTGTATAGTGAAAAGCTCAAGGAGGCAATCTGGAACGAAGGAATTAGTTATTATATTATTGCGCAATGTCTGTAAGAAAGGGAGAAAAATAGCCTAATTTGGGGAAGGGGGAGATTTTCACACAGATAAGTTTCAGTGTATCCTATACAAAAAAAGACAGCATTGGTGATACGTGAAGACATCATTCAGATAATTCGATTCATACAAGGTAAATAGGGATGAAGGATTGAAGCAATCTTGGGATCATTGAACCAATTAGGCAAGCTTTCTCCAGTTGTTATCAACACCAAATATCTGTAACAACCGAGGTGTGTGGTATGGATGAATATGATCAAACAACCGACAGTGTATACTCGACATCTTACTTCTATCATGGACAATATCAACCAATAGGATCATTCTATAAATCAATCAAATATACATAGACGCTATTTGAGCCAATTGAAATGAATAAGGGTAGGGTAATGGTCTAACCGACAGACTGCCGACAATATTGTCGATAGAAGCCCTGAAATATGCCCAGATCCTATACAAACATCGAGATAACAACACATCGGCAATATATTCGAGAAGTTGCCGTCATTTAACTCGATCTTTGTATTAACGATTTAGGCAGGGTTTGACCTGTGTTCACGTGGTCCTCATTTGAGAATTTCCAGTGAAACCAACAAAGAGAATCAAGCAACATGAGCCTCGAAGACTTGGCGCCGATCGACACGCTTCAGGCGCGTGAGACGGCGGTGCGCCGCCTCAAGACGTTCCTTACGTCTGAGAACGTAGAGCTATACTATATTCGATCTACCTTGTTTGGGGACTAGATGGGGAGAGTGTTTGTCAAGCTGATGGACCGATGGGCGATTATCTCGCCTTTGCCAATGGTCGCGGAGACAATCCTCTCGCTCGAAATATGGTGATGAGCTAGTACAGGAACGTGAAAAATTGGCTTTTGAACGATTTCCCCATGCACCTGGCGATGATCGAGCGTCAACTTTTGGGCAAGAAAGGGGGACACTTGATCGCTACTGCGTGAAACAGCAAGGTGCTTCCATCAAGAAGGCGCCTGCTTGTACGAAAGATGATCTCAAGTTGCTCATTAGGACCAGCGGTGGAGATGCTCTTAATCTGCTTTATCCGGATGAAGAAATCCGAAGAGCATGGAATTTCGATTTTTTCCGACCGTCAAAGTTTCATAACTTGCCTGATTCACGTCCTTGCTATTGCAGTAGCCATGCAAACTTGTCCAACGATGTCTCTTCTGGATCATCCCAAACTTGTGTGCGATGATCCAGACGAACGATTCGAGATATCAAGTGGAATGCCGCTTGCAGAGTCCCTGAATGAAGTTGCTTACGAAGATGACCTCAGAACCAGGAAGAAACGTGTCGAGGAAGCAACGGAAGATTCCCCAACAAAACGTACGGCTCAACCAGGATTGAAGATACATGTGTATGTAACGCGTATTGTAAAGCCTGTGTCGGCGCGACGAGCAAGAGCCGGTACTCCCAAGCGATCTATCAGCTCATTCATTCAGGTGTGGGAGAGCGCAGCACGCCAATAGCGATGGAACGTTGAGCCCTCAATGGATCTTTGTTCGAGGGTCATGGAACATGGCTTCGGTTTGCTGAAGGAGTTGCGTATTCTTTATAGAGATGGTGCCATGGATCAGCTTGTCGCTCAGTTTCGTACACGATTGAACACTGGTCTTATCACCGATCTGGCACCTGAGCAATCAAACCTTTTCGAAGGCCGTCAGTGAAAACAGAACCTGTCGAGAAACACGTATATACATGTCACGAAACGTACATAGCCGTTGAGCAGCCCATATAATGCTAGCGACAAACACGTACATGCCTGTTGAAAAAAACGTACAACTCTGTCGAGGAATCCGTACACCTCTGTCGACTAAACCGTACACCAACAGCTTTGTTCAAAACCCCGAATAATCATGTCGAAGAACCTGTACATCACCGTCGAGCAACCCTTACGTTGTAGTAGAAGAATCAGTGAATTATTATCGAACAACCCGAACAATACTGTCGATCAAACTATTACTGTCGAGAAATCCATATACTGCCTTCGACCGTCACGCAGCCCGTAGATTGCTCTCAGCGAAATCGAAAATTACTGTCAAGTAACCCGAATATTACTGTCGCGCAACCCATATAACGTTGTCGAGTAACCCGGAAATTACCGTCGTGCAACCCGTATATTACTGTCAAGGAGCTGGCATAACTGTGTCGAGGAACCCATACAGTTCATTCCGTAACTTGCGGAATGGACTATTCAGACTCGCAAAGGGTATAAGCGCTCAACTTGTGGGAGCAGATTAGATGGACTATATCCGCCAGCTTGGTGTGCCACAGTCGACGTTGATGAGATGGCGAGATAATCAAGAGAAGTTCTCAACGCGTTTGAACGAGAACAAAAAAAGATGCACGGGTCCGAAGCTGTCGACCATCAACGACGAAGATGATGTCGTCCTATCAATAAAGTGCGCAAGCGATCTTGGCGCGAAGATCACTCGAACCGCCATCATATTCGAGTGTACTCTCGAGATAAAGAATTTCCCCACCGGTGTTAGCGCCAGGCGCTCGTGGCTCAATCGCTTCATCAAGCGACATGACCTCGACACATTCATTGTTTAATCTTGAGAGAGGCAGTTGAGGATGCAGCGCAAAATGAAAAGTGAGATTAGCTCAGTTAGGCGCGCTACAACTTTCCCAATTCTTTCCTAACCATTCATTGCTCGGGCGCTCCTAGGACTACCTCCTAGAAGCTCTCAAGCGCGCCCACACATACAACCTACTAGCGAACCATGAATGCGCCCAGGTGAGTCACCGTGTGCACCCACAGTGCGCCTTGGTGGTCAACCCACATTGAGTCTGCCGTCCAGACCGGAAACCTCTCCAATCTGATCATCATCATTGAGCGGTTAGGTCTGGACGGACCACTCCAGAATAGAGGGTCGCTCTTGTTACACATTGCACGTCATGTCATGAAGTCCCATTGACCTACGAGCCGGAAGCTGTCAGTAATGACCAAGAATCAATCAGCACCTGTTTGAAAGAATTGTCGCCAATGGAAATGCAAGGTTTGTCAATTCCGATGCCTGTGGAACTCAATGACAGTCTAAACGATGTTGTGCCACTCACACTCCTCCAGCGACGACCGATGTGATTTCAGTCTTCAACAATTATCAAGAAGATTGTGCGATTGCCTCCGTGACTGCGCATGATACACATGTTTTGTGTGAGATAACCGGCCGATGTTTCACACCCGGCATGTCAAGCACGCGTTTGATCGTCCATCAGGACGACTTTGCAACTCTAAATGACGGAAAATGGCTAAATGATGTAATTATCACTTATTACATCAGAAATCATATTCCTGATTATGGCAGTTTCTTCATTTTCGACGCCAATGTGTTCGATCACATGCACGTCGCCTTTAAGAAGGGCGGACCATGAAGGAGGCGTGTGTCGCATGCACCAGCACGTTCCCGTACGAGCAATACGATGTTTTGATTTTTCCGATCCGATTTGCATGGCATTACATTGGACATTCGCCATATTCCAGAATCCGCTTGGTGTAAAGGGTCGGTCGCAGCGGAGTTTGGTTCATGTGGACTCGTTGCAGCTCGTCAATACAACTACAGTGAAGACAATCCTCGGTGGATAGTCGGTTGTTTTACTGTATGGAAACATAAAAAGCTATAATTCGCTATTTGATAAGTAAGTTAGTGTGTTGCTTTTCATTGGGAGGGGCTTCGTCAGGAAGTCGCCCAACTAGTGCGACTCGGTCAGGACGAAAAAGGGAGGATATAGCAAATCCATAGCACTTCTTGTATGGTGAGCGCGAGAGCCATCTGCTTGTCTTCAGCCGACGAAAGATCCACCGTTGACTGACGATTGCTCTGGTAGATGACCGGACCACCACCAAGCATCACGAACGAATGTCGACTTGCCTTGTCTCCTCCCCAGCGTGCATCACTGAACACGCGGATAGAACCTCACCACAATTGCCCTTGCAGAAGCGAATACAGTGCATCCGAGATGTCTTGACGGGTTCCACTCGCCACATAGAGCAAAGAGCCAACGATTCCCTAAAATTAACGCTTGTTGTCATAGACATCGTGCGTGTCACCAGGGATTAAATCTTGACCAACTACCAAAAGGTTGCGGACGGCATTCGCATTGAGACAATCGAACTTGGCTAACAATTTACCAATAATTTGGATCTGCTTCAAGACCAACTGACCTTTGTTTTCCTCATAGGCAATCTCCATTCCACGAACGTGACGTGCAAAACCAAGGGACTTCAGCACAAAGCGCTCCCACAACTCATTGCATAAACCATCAGCGGCAGCTTGGGTCATGCTTCCAATGAGCAAATCGTCCACATACGACACCACGTTGACACCACCGTCGTCATCGTCGTCATCTCGACAGTGGATAAGGAAGCATGGATCGGCACGAGACTGACTGAAGCCAGGCTGCTTGAAGACAGATCGAATTTTCTTGAACCAGGCTGACGCAGCCTGCTTGAGTCCTCACAAACTGCGACACAGCTCGCATGCCATACCAAGTTCGACATTGATTCATTCAGATGGATGCATGTGCACCGTTATCGAGGTTAATGTTGAGGAACGCTGTTTCAAAATTGTATTGATGGATGGCATAGCTTTGCACAGCAAACAGCTTAGAATGTGCTCATGCTGGCGACGGGCCGAAGTAGTCAACACCATGAGCAGACCTCGTTTGGTTTTTTTCGGGATTGCCATATGGTTTTCCCGATATTCCCGAAATAAACTCTCGAAAAAAATGATTGGGAATGGCTCGGAGTCTCTAACTTTTCGGGAATGACTACATGGATGTCATTCAAGGAACTCTCATTGAAGGAGCCCATATATCTAGGAATTTGTATGAACCGAAATTCCCGAAATAAAATGTGAAATTCTCCCGAAATCCAGTTCATTTCGGTATATTCGACATATACCGAAAAAACGTGATCTGACCACGAGTCTGGAGAAGCCCGTGAGCCGTGAGACGAGCTTTGACACATTGCGTCATACTTTCGGGGAAATAAATACCCGTCTGGAACTGACGACTTTGCCACCGTGAGGCTTCGTCACGACATGTGTGATTCCGCAATGTGAGCGGATCTCGCTTCTTATAACTTCTTTCCATTGGGTGGCCCCAGGCGTCGACATCGCCTCTTGTGTGACGACGGAAGATCATTCCCCACAAGAGTGATCTCATACGAATCCGCTGTCAACGCTTGCTGTTTGGATCAGCACCTGCAGCATCACCAGCATAACCGTCAGTCAACAATCAAGACGGATCAAGCAGGAGCTGGAGAGGGCGACCATTGTCACCATTAAAGACCAGGCGGTCTTCGAGTACAACAGGAGGGTGACGTGACGTCGTGGTGGTCGAACCGATGCACGAGGTGGGTCTGTTGGCGATGTAATTACAGGGTAGCTGGCACATGAGCGTGCAGGTAGAGACATGAAAGAATCAGATTTAAACATAAAGAATCCGCTGTCGACTTGTTGATACCACTTTTCGACTCTAATCACCGCGTCGTGTCGTATCCCAGCGGACTGATCACTCTCGACGACTTTGCCCGCGCCCAATCGGCTGCACTTCACATGTTCGTGACTCTGCGCCGGGTTTTCAACAGTGATCATCTGCTAGAGCGGGTGTTCGGTAGCGTGGATGCCTTGCTGATGTGTAGATTCATTCAAGCGATGAACGATCTCTACAAGAAACTTCATTTAGAAGTACCATCTTTTATGAATGTCCACAGTCACGGTAATTGGGGTCACTGGTATCTGACGATACTTCTGATCCTCCGTTGTCACATTGAAAACAGGCGAACGCTTTGTTTGACGCCATCATGTATCGTGTACCTCTGTCGAAGATCCATTGCGCGGAGAGTTTGAAGTCACCACTCGCATGCTGGGCACCTCCACGGCTGAACGAGTGAGAGGTCAAAGTGGTTGGGACACATCTGCAGATGGCACACCACGCTAGAGAAGCTGATTCATATAACTATGGACTCCTGACACCACCCGACGAAGTGCAATAGCCACAGTTTCATATTTGCCAGATATCTACCGGCTTCAATGCTTCATATCAGCGTATACAATACATACTCACAAGTTAGTTAGAAAATAGCGACGGCCTTAATCAATACACGTACCCGTTATAATAAACTCCGTCCACTTGGCACGCCGACCCACCGCCCGAGTGCAGCTCGAGGCGCCCACAACACACTTTTCGCACACTTTTCGCACACTTTGTACTCGTTGGAGACCCCACGCGGTGGTCCGAGGACCGATTTTCCGCCCACTTGGCACGCCGACCCACCAGCCGAGTGCAGCTCGAGGCGCCCACAACACACTTTTCGCACACTTTTCGCACACTTTGTACTCGTTGGAGACCCCACGCGGTGGTCCGAGGACCGATTTTCCGCCCACTTGGCACGCCGACCCACCAGCCGAGTGCAGCTCGAGGCGCCCACAACACACTTTTCGCACACTTTTCGCACACTTTGTATTCGTTGGAGACCCCACGCGGTGGTCCGAGGACCGATTTTCCGCCCACTTGGCACGCCGACCCACCAGCCGAGTGCAGCTCGAGGCGCCCACAACACACTTTTCGCACACTTTTCGCACACTTTGTACTCGTTGGAGACCCCACGCGGTGGTCCGAGGACCGATTTTCCGCCCACTTGGCAGGACCGATTTTCCGCCCACTTGGCACGCCGACCCACCAGCCGAGTGCAGCTCGAGGCGCCCACAACACACTTTTCGCACACTTTTCGCACACTTTGTACTCGTTGGAGACCCCACGCGGTGGTCCGAGGACCGATTTTCCGCCCACTTGGCACGCCGACCCACCAGCCGAGTGCAGCTCGAGGCGCCCACAACACACTTTTCGCACACTTTTCGCACACTTTGTACTCGTTGGAGACCCCACTCGGTGGTCCGAGCACCGATTTTCCGCCCACTTGGCACGCCGACCCACCAGCCGAGTGCAGCCCGAGGCGCCGAGAACACACTTTTCACACACTTTGTACTCGTTGGAGACCCCACGCGGTGGTCCGAGGACCGATTTTCCGCCCACTTGGCACGCCGACCCACCGCCCGAGTGCAGCTCGAGGCGCCCACAACACACTTTTCGCACACTTTTCGCACACTTTGTACTCGTTGGAGACCCCACGCGGTGGTCCGAGCACCGATTTTCCGCCCACTTGGCACGCCGACCCACCAGCCGAGTGCAGCTCGAGGCGCCCACAACACACTTTTCGCACACTTTTCGCACACTTTGTACTCGTTGGAGACCCCACGCGGTGGTCCGAGGACCGATTTTCCGCCCACTTGGCACGCCGACCCACCAGCCGAGTGCAGCTCGAGGCGCCCACAACACACTTTTCACACACTTTGTACTCGTTGGAGACCCCACGCGGTGGTCCGAGGACCGATTTTCCGCCCACTTGGCACGCCGACCCACCAGCCGAGTGCAGCTCGAGGCGCCCACAACACACTTTTCGCACACTTTTCGCACACTTTGTACTCGTTGGAGACCGTTTGCGAGTAGAGGTCCAGTACTGTCTCGTGCGCATGTCGACAGGATAATGGGTGTGATTGCTTAGTGTGCATGACCAGTACATCTCATTTTAATGGGTGATACCTAGACCTATCTCAGTATACAAGACAGCTCGAGGCGCCCACAACACACTTTTCACACACTTTGTACTCGTTGGAGACCCCACGCGGTGGTCCGAGGACCGATTTTCCGCCCACTTGGCACGCCGACCCACCAGCCGAGTGCAGCTCGAGGCGCCCACAACACACTTTTCGCACACTTTTCGCACACTTTGTACTCGTTGGAGACCCCACGCGGTGGTCCGAGGACCGATTTTCCGCCCACTTGGCACGCCGACCCACCGCCCGAGTGCAGCTCGAGGCGCCCACAACACACTTTTCGCACACTTTTCGCACACTTTGTACTCGTTGGAGACCCCACTCGGTGGTCCGAGGACCGATTTTCCGCCCACTTGGCACGCCGACCCACCGCCCGAGTGCAGCTCGAGGCGCCCACAACACACTTTTCGCACACTTTTCGCACACTTTGTACTCGTTGGAGACCCCACTCGGTGGTCCGAGCACCGATTTTCCGCCCACTTGGCACGCCGACCCACCAGCCGAGTGCAGCTCGAGGCGCCCACAACACACTTTTCACACACTTTGTACTCGTTGGAGACCCCACGCGGTGGTCCGAGGACCGATTTTCCGCCCACTTGGCACGCCGACCCACCAGCCGAGTGCAGCTCGAGGCGCCCACAACACACTTTTCGCACACTTTTCGCACACTTTGTACTCGTTGGAGACCCCACGCGGTGGTCCGAGCACCGATTTTCCGCCCACTTGGCACGCCGACCCACCAGCCGAGTGCAGCTCGAGGCGCCGAGAACACACTTTTCACACACTTTGTACTCGTTGGAGACCCCACGCGGTGGTCCGAGCACCGATTTTCCGCCCACTTGGCACGCCGACCCACCAGCCGAGTGCAGCTCGAGGCGCCCACAACACACTTTTCGCACACTTTTCGCACACTTTGTACTCGTTGGAGACCCCACTCGGTGGTCCGAGGACCGATTTTCCGCCCACTTGGCACGCCGACCCACCAGCCGAGTGCAGCTCGAGGCGCCCACAACACACTTTTCGCACACTTTTCGCACACTTTGTACTCGTTGGAGACCCCACGCGGTGGTCCGAGGACCGATTTTCCGCCCACTTGGCACGCCGACCCACCGCCCGAGTGCAGCTCGAGGCGCCCACAACACACTTTTCGCACACTTTTCGCACACTTTGTACTCGTTGGAGACCCCACGCGGTGGTCCGAGCACCGATTTTCCGCCCACTTGGCACGCCGACCCACCAGCCGAGTGCAGCTCGAGGCGCCCACAACACACTTTTCGCACACTTTGTACTCGTTGGAGACCCCACTCGGTGGTCCGAGCACCGATTTTCCGCCCACTTGGCACGCCGACCCACCAGCCGAGTGCAGCTCGAGGCGCCCACAACACACTTTTCACACACTTTGTACTCGTTGGAGACCCCACGCGGTGGTCCGAGGACCGATTTTCCGCCCACTTGGCACGCCGACCCACCAGCCGAGTGCAGCTCGAGGCGCCCACAACACACTTTTCGCACACTTTTCGCACACTTTGTACTCGTTGGAGACCCCACGCGGTGGTCCGAGCACCGATTTTCCGCCCACTTGGCACGCCGACCCACCAGCCGAGTGCAGCTCGAGGCGCCCACAACACACTTTTCGCACACTTTGTACTCGTTGGAGACCCCACGCGGTGGTCCGAGGACCGATTTTCCGCCCACTTGGCACGCCGACCCACCGCCCGAGTGCAGCCCGAGGCGCCGAGAACACACTTTTCACACACTTTGTACTCGTTGGAGACCCCACGCGGTGGTCCGAGGACCGATTTTCCGCCCACTTGGCACGCCGACCCACCAGCCGAGTGCAGCTCGAGGCGCCCACAACACACTTTTCGCACACTTTTCGCACACTTTGTACTCGTTGGAGACCCCACGCGGTGGTCCGAGGACCGATTTTCCGCCCACTTGGCACGCCGACCCACCGCCCGAGTGCAGCTCGAGGCGCCCACAACACACTTTTCGCACACTTTTCGCACACTTTGTACTCGTTGGAGACCCCACTCGGTGGTCCGAGGACCGATTTTCCGCCCACTTGGCACGCCGACCCACCGCCGAGTGCAGCTCGAGGCGCCCACAACACACTTTTCGCACACTTTTCGCACACTTTGTACTCGTTGGAGACCCCACTCGGTGGTCCGAGCACCGATTTTCCGCCCACTTGGCACGCCGACCCACCAGCCGAGTGCAGCTCGAGGCGCCCACAACACACTTTTCACACACTTTGTACTCGTTGGAGACCCCACGCGGTGGTCCGAGGACCGATTTTCCGCCCACTTGGCACGCCGACCCACCAGCCGAGTGCAGCTCGAGGCGCCCACAACACACTTTTCGCACACTTTTCGCACACTTTGTACTCGTTGGAGACCCCACTCGGTGGTCCGAGGACCGATTTTCCGCCACTTGGCCGATTTTCCGCCCACTTGGCACGCCGACCCACCGCCCGAGTGCAGCTCGAGGCGCCCACAACACACTTTTCGCACACTTTTCGCACACTTTGTACTCGTTGGAGACCCCACGCGGTGGTCCGAGCACCGATTTTCCGCCCACTTGGCACGCCGACCCACCAGCCGAGTGCAGCTCGAGGCGCCCACAACACACTTTTCACACACTTTGTACTCGTTGGAGACCCCACGCGGTGGTCCGAGGACCGATTTTCCGCCCACTTGGCACGCCGACCCACCAGCCGAGTGCAGCTCGAGGCGCCCACAACACACTTTTCGCACACTTTGTACTCGTTGGAGACCCCACGCGGTGGTCCGAGGACCGATTTTCCGCCCACTTGGCACGCCGACCCACCGCCCGAGTGCAGCTCGAGGCGCCCACAACACACTTTTCGCACACTTTTTCGCACACTTTGTACTCGTTGGAGACCCCACTCGGTGGTCCGAGCACCGATTTTCCGCCCACTTGGCACGCCGACCCACCAGCCGAGTGCAGCTCGAGGCGCCCACAACACACTTTTCACACACTTTGTACTCGTTGGAGACCCCACGCGGTGGTCCGAGGACCGATTTTCCGCCCACTTGGCACGCCGACCCACCAGCCGAGTGCAGCTCGAGGCGCCCACAACACACTTTTCGCACACTTTTCGCACACTTTTGTACTCGTTGGAGACCCCACGCGGTGGTCCGAGGACCGATTTTCCGCCCACTTGGCACGCCGACCACCGCCCGAGTGCAGCTCGAGGCGCCCACAACACACTTTTCGCACACTTTTCGCACACTTTGTACTCGTTGGAGACCCCACTCGGTGGTCCGAGGACCGATTTTCCGCCCACTTGGCACGCCGACCCACCGCCCGAGTGCAGCTCGAGGCGCCCACAACACACTTTTCGCACACTTTTCGCACACTTTGTACTCGTTGGAGACCCCACTCGGTGGTCCAGCACCGATTTTCCGCCCACTTGGCACGCCGACCCACCAGCCGAGTGCAGCTCGAGGCGCCCACAACACACTTTTCACACACTTTGTACTCGTTGGAGACCCCACGCGGTGGTCGAGGACCGATTTTCCGCCCACTTGGCACGCCGACCACCAGCCGAGTGCAGCTCGAGGCGCCCACAACACACTTTTCGCACACTTTTCGCACACTTTGTACTCGTTGGAGACCCACGCGGTGGTCCGAGCACCGATTTTTCCGCCCACTTGGCACGCCGACCCACCAGCCGAGTGCAGCTCGAGGCGCCCACAACACACTTTTCACACACTTTGTACTCGTTGGAGACCCCACGCGGTGGTCCGAGCACCGATTTTCCGCCACTTGGCACGCCGACCCACCAGCCGAGTGCAGCTCGAGGCGCCCACAACACACTTTTCACACACTTTGTACTCGTTGGAGACCCACACCGGTGGTCCGAGGACCGATTTTCCGCCCACTTGGCACGCCGACCCACCAGCCGAGTGCAGCTCGAGGCGCCCACAACACACTTTTCGCACACTTTTCGACACACTTTGTACTCGTTGGAGACCCCACGCGGTGGTCCGAGCACCGATTTTCCGCCCACTTGGCACGCCGACCCACCAGCCGAGTGCAGCTCGAGGCGCCCACAACACACTTTTCGCACACTTTGTACTCGTTGGAGACCCCACGCGGTGGTCCGAGGACCGATTTTCGCCCACTTGGCACGCCGACCCACCAGCCGAGTGCAGCTCGAGGCGCCCACAACACACTTTTCGCACACTTTTCGCACACTTTGTACTCGTTGGAGACCCCACTCGTGGTCCGAGGACCGATTTTCCGCCCACTTGGCAGGACCGATTTCCGCCCACTTGGCACGCCGACCCACCGCCCGAGTGCAGCTCGAGGCGCCCACAACACACTTTTCGCACACTTTTCGCACACTTTGTACTCGTTGGAGACAATCGTTGCCCATGCTACGGATGGCATGATAGGCACGATAGTAGTAGTCGCGCACTGGCCATTTCCGCTTCTCACCACTCGTGCACCCCACGCGGTGGTCCGAGGACCGATTTTCCGCCCACTTGGCACGCCGACCCACCGCCCGAGTGCAGCTCGAGGCGCCCACAACACACTTTTCGCACTTTGTACTCGTTGGAGACAATCGTTGCCCATGCTACGGATGGCATGATAGGCACGATAGTAGTAGTCGCGCACTGGCCATTTCCGCTTCTCACCACTCGTGACCCCACGGTGGTCCGAGGACCGATTTTCCGCCCACTTGGCACGCCGACCCACCGCCCGAGTGCAGCTCGAGGCGCCGAGAACACACTTTTCACACACTTTGTACTCGTGGAGACCCCACGCGGTGGTCCGAGGACCGATTTTCCGCCCACTTGGCACGCCGACCCACCAGCCGAGTGCAGCTCGAGGCGCCCACAACACACTTTTCGCACACTTTTCGCACACTTTGTACTCGTTGGAGACCCCACGCGATGTCCGAGGACCGATTTCCGCCCACTTGGCAGGACCGATTTTCCGCCCACTTGGCACGCCGACCCACCAGCCGAGTGCAGCTCGAGGCGCCCACAACACACTTTTCGCACACTTTTCGCACACTTGTACTCGTTGGAGACCCCACGCGGTGGTCCGAGCACCGATTTTCCGCCCACTTGGCACGCCGACCACGCCCGAGTGCAGCCCGAGGCGCCGAGAAACACACTTTTCACACACTTTGTACTCGTTGGAGACCCAAGCGGTGGTCCGAGGACCGATTTTCCGCCCACTGCACGCCGACCCACCAGCCGAGTGCAGCTCGAGGCGCCCACAACACACTTTTCGCACACTTTTCGCACACTTTGTACTCGTTGGAGACCCCACGCGGTGGTCCGAGCACCGATTTTCCGCCCACTTGGCACGCCGACCCACCAGCCGAGTGCAGCTCGAGGCGCCCACAACACACTTTTCGCACACTTTTCGCACACTTTGTACTCGTTGGAGACCCCACTCGGTGGTCCGAGGACCGATTTTCCGCCCACTTGGCACGCCGACCCACCGCCCGAGTGCAGCTCGAGGCGCCCACAACACACTTTTCGCACACTTTGTACTCGTTGGAGACAATCGTTGCCCATGCTACGGATGGCATGATAGGCACGATAGTAGTAGTCGCGCACTGGCCATTTCCGCTTCTCACCACTCGTGCACCCCACGCGGTGGTCCGAGGACCGATTTTCCGCCCACTTGGCACGCCGACCCACCAGCCGAGTGCAGCTCGAGGCGCCCACAACACACTTTTCACACACTTTGTACTCGTTGGAGACCCCACGCGGTGGTCCGAGGACCGATTTTCCGCCCACTTGGCACGCCGACCCACCAGCCCGAGTGCAGCTCGAGGCGCCCACAACACACTTTTCGCACACTTTTCGCACACTTTGTACTCGTTGGAGACCCCACGCGGTGGTCCGAGCACCGATTTTCCGCCCACTTGGCACGCCGACCCACCAGCCGAGTGCAGCTCGAGGCGCCCACAACACACTTTTCGCACACTTTTCGCACACTTTGTACTCGTTGGAGACCCCACGCGGTGGTCCGAGGACCGATTTTCCGCCCACTTGGCACGCCGACCCACCGCCCGAGTGCAGCTCGAGGCGCCCACAACACACTTTTCACACACTTTGTACTCGTTGGAGACCCCACTCGGTGGTCCGAGGACCGATTTTCCGCCCACTTGGCAGGACCGATTTTCCGCCCACTTGGCACGCCGACCCACCAGCCGAGTGCAGCTCGAGCGATCCCAGGTTCATGCACAGGCGTGCTCGTGGGTCCAATTTGTCTCTGAATTCTTCGTTGATGTGGACGTATGCTGCACATCCAAAAACTTTGAGGAATTCCACTGATGGTAGTTTCTCATACCGAAGTTCGAAAGGCGTTTTGCCGTTGATAGCTCGACTTGGTGTCATATTGATAAGGTCACAAACGTGCCGTGCACATTCTGCCCAGAGTTCTCGCGGGATATTACCATCAATGAGAATGGCTCTAAGTCGTTCCATGATCGTTCCCATGCGTCGTTCAGCTACACCATTTTGCTGAGGTGTGTATCGTGATGGAGTGGGTTGGGAATTTTCCCAGACGCAATGTAGATAGGCTAAAAACCAACTAAGAACCGTCCAGCGAAGGGGTCGTGCTAACCAGTTCTAGTTTGCCACGGTAAAGTTAATGGGAAATAACGATACTTATGACCAGTAACTCACGTTGTGTACCCTTTATTAGCAGCCCTTTGATGCTTTACGGCACCTATCTGATGGTCTACGTGCAGGAAGTAGGTTTAACTCTACCACTGACAGACTCAGTCAAGCTTGGGGAGCCCAGCTAGTTGTTGGGAAACGCAAGTCTTAGACGACTTTATATACACACAGGCTGGGAGCGGAGTATTACTCGGCTCCCCAGCTAACGATCGGGATCCTCGACCTCTTTTAACACTCTCAAACAAATATAAAGCGTCCACCTGGCGTGAACCAGCTGATACGGGGTTGATATGAAGGCTAAGTTACTCTGGTGAGCCAGATTCCTCAGCAGAACACAGGGGTTTTGCTCCACCTAATGCGCCTCAGACTCAGGGGGGCTGGGAAATACACACAGATGCCAACTACTAGATTTAGTACTTAGACACGCAAGCTTACCTTGTACCGCGGCAGCAGGCCCGATACGCGCGCAGGAACCAAGTCACTTGAGTCTGACGTGGCAAAAGGAGAAGTCTCTATTGGTGAAGGAGGCCCCTCTTGGCCCCCCTCTTAACTGATACGAAGTGTCTACAAACTGACTACAGCTACCCTGTCCTGGCTATGTCCGGAGGGCGATACCCTGGGAGGCGTCTCGGATTCCCAGCCCGGCTGGGAACCAATCCTGGGAATGGGGTTGGGAAATTGTCCATCCCAGCCCTGGGAATGGGGCTGGGAAAACTGGACTCAACCCAGACCTGGGAACCTTGGTCGTATTTTCTGCCTGTACCGCTGGCGGGAGGGAAAACTCTGGGACCAGACGCGAGGGGAGATGGACGGGGGCCACTTTTTGGAGGGCGCTACATCACAGTATGATTCGTGAACTGTGCGTGGGTTCCGTACTTTGCGAAGATGATTTGACCGAGCTTTTCAAATTCGCCTGCGTTATCAGCTTGCAGGGCTGGATCTCGGGGTCAAACAGGTTTGAACGATACTCGAGCGTGTGAACGTCACTCGGAAAGATGTTGAGAGCTCGCTTACGGAAGTCTTCATAGCACGCATAAAGTTCTGTTCGAAGCTTCATGGTGTAGAGGAACATGAAACGCGTGAAGTCATCAATGAAGATGAGGAAATAGCGATGGCCAGTAAGGCTGGGCGTCGGCATAGGACCACAGATATCAGTATGAACCTTTTGTAAAGGGTGTTTTGTGCGTGGAACGCCTGTGTATTCAGTGTTAAACGGCAAGCGGTGAGACTTCGCTAGCGCACGCGATTAGCAGAAGAAACCTGCATTCCGATCTTCCCTACCACGAGAACAAAGATGTCATCATATTTGGCGACGAGCACAATGGCGCGCTTGGCGGTTGGAGTGGTTCGGAATTGGTAAAGGTTGGCATCCTTGGCCATTCTCGCCTCGAGACTGAAGCGCTGGCTCGTGTTGATGGCGCAGGCTTTGCGGTTGAACGAGACGTGGAAGTCGTCCATGACGGCAGCAGCAACCGAGAGCAGGTTGAACTTCAAGCCAGGAGTATAAAGAACATTCTTCAGCTCGAGGTACTTGGTCTTGCCCTTCGAGTCGGTGACCTTGAGCGTCACATCACCAGTCGCTTGGATGGGGATCTGATTGTTTCCACCAAACGTGATGCTACCTTCACTTGGTCGCATGGTAGTGAACCAGTCATTACGACAGGTCACGTGCCTGGTGCAACCAGAATCGACAGTCCACGTAGGATCATTTGTGATGAAGTGGGTCCAGAAAATCGACTTTACCAGCTCAGTCTATGGAAAGGGAGACTGAAACCGGCTAAGCTAGACTTTCTGGGGTGCACAGTACATAAGCTGCGAGCTGGAACCGTAAAGCGAAGGGGTCGCGCTAGTCAGTTCCAGCTATAGGCAGCGAGTCTCTCTTCTGGGAGAAGGAAAAAGACCCCAGCCAATATCTCACGTTGTGTGCCCTTTATTTAGAGCAGCCCTTTGGAGATTTACGTCTTCTATCTGGTGAAATCAAGCGTAGAGGTACCAAGACAGTGTCTGAAACGAATCAGGCTTTTATTGGTTCGACTAACCACTTCCCAGCTGGGTAACTACTAATCGGATTGAGATAGAACGCTAGCTCAACACGTACATATACAAACACACTCTGGGCCTCTCTGGGCTCTTTTTTCAATCGCAATCTCAAACACTCTCAGAAATATGAAATGCCTCAGCAATATGAAATGCCTCAGCTGGTCACTGTTGACCAGCTAGGACAACTGGTTGATACGGAGTACCAAGGGGTCTCTGGCCTGACCAGATTCCCTCGATAAGGTTAAAGGGGAAGGTTGCTTCACCCCAATCACCAGACCAAGCGACAAGCTCACACAGGCTCACACACACGTACAGAAATACCCACACAGTCCAACCTACCGAAAGGCTCACCTTGACTTGGATACTTGGGAGCGATGCCAGGATGACGCCTACTGCAGACCGTGATGACCGCAGCAGGCTTAAACACTTGCGCTCGACTTGGTGAAAAGAGAAGTCTTGTTGGATGAGGGGAGAGTCCACTGGACCTCCCTTCTTCAAACCGCTAACTGAACACATGCATATGCAAATCCTACAATCCTACGATCGCTTCGAAAGTGGCGGCCGACTTGAGCTACTTAACCGAACCAGCTTGAGGCTGGTCAGATAACCCAGCTTGGGCTGGTTAACTTTCCAGCTTGTGCTGGTCTCACACCCAGCTCTGGTCGGAGACTTGGGTCGGACCACAACTTGGTCTGGGACGCTGGCGCAGACGGGTCGCCTGATCTTCACCTGCAGCTGGTACTGGTCGAAGTCCATCACCAGCCACTTGGGACGAAGGGAGCACTTTCAGCCAATCCAGGCGTGGCGAGGTGTGGGACACGATGGAGCGCTACATCACACATTCATGGTCACAGTCACTGCAGCAAGGCTGACAATGGTCGCAGGGACGATAATCGCAAAGTTGGCAACATCGCGACGCGACTGCTGATAGCCACGGTTGTCGTTGCGTGAGTCGCGCTGACGGTAGCTGTTCGAGGAACGGCCGCCACCACGATGACCATGCTGACGATGACCATGTGAATGGGGACCTTGGTGGTGAGGTGGACGTTGGCCTTGATCGTGACCATGATGGCGCTGGTATGGCTGGTAACGTGGAGGTTCATCAATCCGAAGAGCGAAATTCGCTGGGAGAACCGTGCCTTCCTTGACTTGGCCTTCTCGCAGGTCCTTCTGGATGCCGCGACAGTTGCGAATGTGGTGATTCGGCTTGGCGCAGTAGGAGCAGTTGGCATCAGCATGAGCAGCAAGAGCTGTGTCTTGGACTGCGCCGACTAAGGCTTTCTCATTCTTGGTCTCTTCGGACTCCGGAGAGCCCTTGAGGTTTGAGTAGCGCTCCTGAGCTTGTGCAACTCGGACTTTTCCTTCGAGTTGGCGTTTCAGCTCTCCATACGGGAATGTACATCCGTGTGCCCTTCCAGATTTGGAGTTCGGGCTCCCAGGCCTTAGGCATGGCATTTTACAGGAAGATGGACTTCCAGGTATCTTCCATTGCCGACCCGGTGGCATCATCAAGTGCCTTGAACGTGTCTTCATAGTGCAGGACGAATTTCAACAAGTTGTCATTCTCCTTGAAGCGCGCGTTGAGCAGAAAGCCCATGATGGTGTACGGATTGCCGTGGGCATCCACACCTTCATACTTGGAGCAGATCGTCGCGTAGAACTCATACGCAGTGAGCTTCTCCTTGACGAGGCGTACGTGACTGTTGTCCAACCTCTGGATCAGAGAATTGAACGCGTCCGCTTCACGTTGTTGACGAAGAGCAGCTTTCTTCTTCTTGAACTTCTCAGCCTCAAGTTTCTTCTGCTGCTCAGCTTCAAGCTTCTTCTGTTGCTTCGCAGCCTTGGTCTCGGCAAACGACTTCACAGCTGGTGGCTTGGAGCTTGACCGCTTCTTCGCACTCGAGGACTCATCCGAGGAGGACGAGGAGGACGAGGAGGAGGACCGCGGGTCGAGCTCTTCATCCGAACCGTAGTCTACGGCGTCGGGATCCGGCTCTTGGCTCACAGGCTTGACCTTGGAATTGTTAGACTCAGACTCAACGTCGTCGTACAAGGTGGGGTCGTCGTAGCTCTCGTAGAGGATGTAACCCAAGATGCCTTTGCCGTTGAGCGATGCGCGGATGCGCGCCTTCCAGACATCGAAATTGTCGGCGCCGGTGAGGCAGGGGATATCGTCCTTGGAGGCTTGGCTTGGGCCCATAACCTATCGAAGATAGAGCACTTGCGCTTGGTAGAGAACCGGTGAAGAAGACCAGAGAGGAAGAGGGAGAAAAGGATTGTTGTATTGTTGTATTTGTGTGGTCATGAGAGCATGACAAGTTACTTAGTCCCTGTATGTGATAGTAGAATCCTCGTTCTCCGGAGCATTATATCTGAGAGACATCTGATGTGTCCGTATCATATTTCATAGTATGGTACACATGTGGTACCATTGTGGTACACTGAACCACCGGTGGAGGGCCTCACTCCGATACATACATCCAAAATTTCTGGTCCCGCAGGTGCGAACAAGATGAATGGAAAGAGCTTGTCCAGCCTCGGCGCCACCTCGCAGAATGAACCAGGAGCCACTCACTGAGCGAGCAACGCGAGGATCTTTCGCTGGGCTCGGCGCGACGACGAGTATGGGGCTAGCGCACAAGTGGGCGCGAGAGGAGGAAGCAGATATCATGGTAAATGGCGGTGGACTTGTGTCGGACTACGACAATTGCGTGTACATCAAGGGCCTGCGGTACGCCACGGCTGGCGGCATCAACTGCAACGTGATCGCAAACGGCGTGTGACTCGTCCGAACAGCAGACATATTCTCTGTGTTACTGATCATCTTGACACGCAAGCGGCG
Source organism: Pythium oligandrum (assembly GCA_020085045.1). Lineage (NCBI taxonomy): Eukaryota > Oomycota > Peronosporomycetes > Pythiales > Pythiaceae > Pythium > Pythium oligandrum. The sequence continues at coordinate 186,833 of JAHRIK010000014.1, read as the reverse complement.
TCGGGATATGTATGTGTACGAAGTCAAAGACCACAAGGCGAGCCAAACGGCCAGACTGGTCTATCCGAACACGATGATCCTGAAGGACCTGACCAAGGTCAACACCACTTTGTTGGCGTGATAGGTGCGTTGCTTCTTGAAAGCATCGCTGTAAAAAAGGTATCTAACCGGCTTGTTCCACAAGTTCTGAAAATCGCAATATTTGTTTGTATTTTTAAGATAACGAGTACCATCGGACAGTGAGTTTTATTTGAGTCGCCTCGGCGACATGAGGACGACGGAACGACCACGTTTGCAAGCCGAACGCAGTACTATGCTCAGTTTCCCGAGTTCCGCGCATCGAGTCCCAATGCCTCACAAGAACTAAACACTTCAACACTAGGAAATACCACACTGCACACTGCACACTGCGACGTGACGTGACGTGAATTGAATTGCAATTGCCGCTGAATGCATTTGATATTTGATATTTGATTTTTCTGCGGTGGGTGTCTGGGTGTTTCTTTCCCCCTCTATTTTTTATTTTTTTTTTTTATTTTTTTATTTTTTTTTTATTTTTTTTTATGAAGTAGTAGGGTGGGAGGGGAAGTGGTCGCAGATCGAATCGAATCGAATCGAATTTTGATGTCGCGAATCGCAACCGCAAAGCCAACCCTACATAACCAGGAAAAAAATCAAACACATCCAGCGCAAAACGAGCCGCCGAATACCCAAAGAACCGAGTGCAGAGCCGCGAGAAGGTGGGTCGGGTATTCGACGGCTCGTTTTGCGCTGGATGTGTTTGATTTTTTTCCTGGTTATGTAGGGTTGGCTTTGCGGTTGCGATTCGCGACATCAAAATTCGATTCGATTCGATTCGATCTGCGACCACTTCCCCTCCCACCCTACTACTTCATAAAAAAAAAGTAAAAAAAAAAAAAAAAAAAAAAAAAAAAAAAAAAAAAAAATGAGGGGAGATGGTAGGAAGAAAGACTTGAGTTGGTTGTGCCAAAAGACCGAGTGAGTCATTATGGGCTTAGGCTCAAGAGCAGGAAGAACAAGCGAAGGGGTAGAGAGTAGAGAAGGAGATAAAGGTAAGAGAACAACGATGAACCCTTGTGTCCAACCGTCTCAGTACCTCTCGCATCTCTGTGTCCCACATCGTGGGACCCCACACAGAATCCTCTGACCCGTCCCCGATCCATCTAGGATTTATCCGATCCAGATTTTCAGATCTGGACTTCTAGATCTAGATTTGTGTTTCATATCACTCCCCCTCAGCGTTGTAACTCTACCTTTGATACCTATATCAATCCGCTGGAAAAAACTCCCCGCAATACGCCGTGCGGTGAGGGAAAAAAAAAACAGCGTAGGAACTACAACTAAATTTGGACCAAGCCCAATCCATGGGCGAGGTCCCAATGCTTGATACTTCCAAGACTCTTGGTAAAGAGGTTGGCCAAATTATTGTTCGATTGGATACGCTCAACTTCGAGCTGTATACTATTGAGGTCGTGCATGAAGAAGAACTTTGGATCGATGTGTTTCGTACGATCGGTCCTGATGTATCCTTGTTGAACTTGAGCAACACAAGCTGTATTGTCTTCGTAGACTTTGATCGGTAGCAATTCTTCGTAGATACCCAAGGCTTCCCTGATGAACTTGATAAATTTGCGGAGCCAGACACACTCGCGGTATGTTTCGTAGAGTGCAATGAGTTCTGACTGGTTTGTCGAAGTCGCTGCGAGCGTTTGCTTCGTTGATTTCCATGAGATGGCACCGTGTGCAGACATGAACACATAACCAATCTGGGAACGAGCCTTGTGCGGGTCCGAAAGGTAACCAGCATCTGCGTAACCGTAAACGTCGTCAGTAATTAAATTAGAGACACGTTGAGCGACTATTCCTCCACGATATAACAAACCGTAGTCCTTGGTCTTAGCCAGATATCTTAGAAGTTGCTTTACGCCGGACCAATGTCTTTTGGTGGGTTCTGTTGAATAGCGTGCGAGCACACTAACGGCGAAAGCAATATCTGGGCGCGAGCAGTTGGCAAGGTACAGGAGTGCTCCAATAGCCTCTCTGTACGGATAATTACCGCCAAGGACATTTTCACTGCTGCGTCTTGGGCCGTAAACGTCACTGTCTGGTTTCAGGGTCCGCACTACCATTGGAGTCTTTGTGGCTCTAGAGACCTCCCTCATACCAAAGCGCTGCAGCAGCTTCTTAATGTAGTTTGCCTGATGCAACATGATCCCCGTCGAGATCTGGCGGACCTGGAGACCCAAACAGTATGATAAGACGCCAAGATCTTTCACTTTAAACTCGGCCTTCAACGATGCCATTGCATCTCTCATTGCCGCGTCAGTGCCCACCATTACGATGTCATCAACATAGATCCCAATAATGGCGATCTCGGCGCCACTTCGCTTGACAAACAAGCACGGGGAGCATTCGTGCGTTTGAAAACCACACTTCACCAAGTACTGCGAAAAACGCATGTACCAAATTCTGCCAGCTTGCTTCAACCCATAGAGACTTTTGTGTATTCTTACACGCGGGTACTTCCATGACTTCCCCACCTCGACACGTAGTCCCTCGGGCACTTTCATATAAAGCTCGACGTCAATGACTCCATACAGGTTAGCCGTCTCAATATCTGCTTGTTTCACCTTCATATCGTTCCTGGCAGCGAACGCTAACAACCACCTAAGGGTTGTCATGGTCATGACTGGCGAATACGTGTCGGAATAATCGATTCCAAATACTTGTGTGAAGCCTTTTGCAACTAGTCGCGCTTTGAAGCGGACTATTTTGCCTGTTTGATCTTTCTTGCGATTGAAAACCCATCTACATCCAATTAGCTTGTGTCCTGGGGGGCATTCCTGCACACTTCCAAATACTTCACGTTCAAGTAGGGATCGTAACTCGGCCTTGATTGCGACCTTCCACATGGGCCAATCAGGCGAGGATTTACAATCTTGCATGGTTTGAGGTTCGGAATCGTCGTTCAATGCTAGGAAAGCACTCACGTTCACTTCTGTTAGAGTGTCGTCAATCCCTGTTGTTGGTTCTTTCAACGTGGCAACACGAGAAGCCTCAAACTCTGCCTTCGTTCGGCGCTTTCTTGGTACCTGGGCCTTCGCGCCTTTTGGACGCCCGCGCTTATTTGGCGGATTAACCACGGTAGCTGCAACAGGATCAGCAGCGACTTGTGCTGGATAATTCGTTGCTTCATTCAATTCAGACCTTGTCACTCGCTCGGTAGCTGCGAAGACATCTGGGGGCGTTTTGTGCAATACGGTGGAGATGTAAGATCCGACGAACATCTTTCTCTCCTTGACCATTGTACGGATCCTTATGTAATTCCTGAGTCTCTTGTTGCTCGAATTCAAAATCATCTATTGGAATGTCATCGTCGTCGCCCATTTTTGGAAAATTTGTCTCGTCAAACTCACACATAGTGACATGTGCCGGAAATAAATCTCCTGTTTGCGGACACAAATAGCGAATGATCGACGGTGACTGGAAACCAACATAAATGCCGAGTTGGCGCTTGGGTCCAAACTTAGTTCGTTGATGAGGCGGAATTGGTACGTAGACTGCGCTCCCAAAAATCTTCAAATGTGAGACCGTTGGAGCGAATCCATGTACCATCTCATATGGGGATAATTCATTTCCGGCTGAAGGTCGGTAGCGAATTAAATCACCAGCATGTACCACGGCATGTCCCCAACACGACAGTGGTAAACTTGATCGAAGGAGCATAGGTCTCGCAATCATCTGGATCTGCTTCACAAAGTTTTCTGCGTGCGTGTTGTGTGCATAAAGTACCGATATCTCTAGGTTTATGCCACTTGACGTACAAAAATCCTGAAAAGACTTTGACACATATTCAGACGCGTTATCAACTCGTACATTCTTGATTGGATGCTCTGGAAATTGTGCCTTCAGTCGAATAATACTTGTCAGCAATTTAGGCATCACTTCGTTTCGTGAAGTGAGTAGATGAACTGTGGAGAATCTTGCCGATGTATCCTTGACGATCATGTAGTAATTGAACGGTCCTGACAATGGAGATATCGGCCCACAGACATCACTCACGAGCATATCCAGAATGCCTCGTGGTTTGAACTCTCACTTGAATGCCTCGTCTTGGTTCGATTTTGGAGCTTTCCCATCGCACATGAGGAACGCAGGCGTTTATCCCGCTTTTCAGTGGATTTCAGTGGGATATCCTCACGAACTTGGCCATTCTTTTCATCATTCCTTCTCCAGGATGGCCGAGTCTATCGTGCCAGAGAGAGAACTTGGTTGATCTCAAATCTACTTTGTCCCTCTTGATGCAGAACGACGCGTCACAAGCAGGCGACGGTTTAATGTGCGTGAAGTAGAGTCCATGCCCATTTTCCGCACATTCCTCGATGATGTGTCCATTTCGATCCAAGATGTGTAGACATTCACCACCGTCTGTCGACGTAGCTGTGTGAATATGCAAATCGTTTTTGGGTAGATCTGAGTAGCTGAGTAAATTACGCGACGATGTCGGAACGTAAATTGCATTTGCAATGTCAACCACTGTGCCGTTCGGTAGAACTACTTGGGCTCTACCAGCTCCACGAGCAATTGAGGTAGTACCTCCCACTGTTTTGATGTTGCTTGGAGTTTGATACACTTCAAGATTGATAAAGAAACGTTTATCCATAAGGATGACGCGCGTAGTAGCACAATCGATCAGGCAGTACGTCCTGTTATTGTCAATTGCATTACTGTAATTCTCGACGCAGTGCGGCTCAATGTCACTGTCGTCAGATAGATTCGTCATGATAGTGGTCTTCCTTCTTGAACGTTCTTTAGTTGTCTTGCGATCGTTGGGCTTGGTTAATCCTTGCCTTGACTGCTGAAACAACTTGCAGTGAAATGCTGAGGTGCGACAATCCCTAGCCCAATGGCCACGGAGACCGCACTTTCGACAATCATCATTGGTGTTGGATGATTTCGGTCTTTGTCGCCCCAAGCGTTTCCTTTTTCCACGTGCATACCGCTTACCACCTTGCTGTTTCCAGTTGCGGTTGGTATTGCTTGGCTTTGGCTTTCCACCTTGATCGTAATTACCTGCATCACCGTAGTGAACCTCAGGTGTTTCTTGCTTTTGACCAGTATGGTTTCCAGGCAAGCGCCTCTCATCATGATTGCGCTGTAACAACAAACCATGCTTCTCATCGAGCAAGAGTGCTGCGACGAGTTTGTCGAATGTATTGAGATTCATGCGTCGGTACTGCACGGACAAAATACGTTCTGCCGGATTGAAAGTCGTGAGCGTCTTCTCAATCTTGTCGACTTCGCTGAGCTTTTTCCCACACCAGGATAACTCGCTAGCGATACTGTACAACTTGGTTGCGTATTCAGTCACAGTCTTGAAGTTATAGAAACATAACTTATTCAATTCGTCATTGAGAAGTGGTAGCATTGCTTGCTTCCTATCCGTGTCAAAACGGAGCTTCAAACTTCTCCATATCACTGCGGGATTTGGTTCTTCAAGGTAGTTGAACTTCAAATCTTGATGCAGGTGCCTCAGCAATAAGCACACTGCACGAGCTGCATTCTTGCGCCCGCTCTCATCTTGCGTGCTATTCCCAGTTGGGAGTACAAACGCAGCATCAATCGTGCCTCCAATGCCATCTGCACTTAAGAAGTCGCTTGCTTCAAGTGCCCATACGATATTGTGATGTAGCGCCCTCCAAAAAGTGGCCCCCGTCCATCTCCCCTCGCGTCTGGTCCCAGAGTTTTCCCTCCGCCAGCGGTACAGGCAGAAAATACGACCAAGGTTCCAGGTCTGGGTTGAGTCCAGTTTTCCCAGCCCCATTCCCAGGGCTGGATGGACAGTTTCCCAACCCCATTCCCAGGATTGGATCCCAGCCTAGCTGGGATCCTCAAGGATTTTCCCAGGGTGCCCCAGGCTGGGCATAGTCAGGACAGGGTAGCAGTAGTCAGTTTGTAGACACTTCGTATCAGTTAAGAGGGGGTCCAAGAGGGGCCTCCTCCACCAACAGAGACTTCTCCTTTTGCCACGTCAGACTCAAGTGACTTTGGTTCCTGCGCGCGTATCGGGCCTGCTGCCGCGGTACAAGGTAAGCTTGCGTGTCTAAGTACTAGTAGTTGGCATCTGTGTGTATTTTCCCAGCCCCCTGGGTCTGAGGCGCATTAGGTGGAGCAAAACCCCCGTGTTCCGCTGAGGAATCTGGCTCGCCAGAGTAACTTAGCCTTCATATCAACCCCGTATCAGCTGGTTCACGCCAGCTGGACGCTTTATAGTTTGTTTGAGAGTGTTAAAAGAGGTCGAGGACCCGATTGTTAGCTGGGGAGCCGAGTAATACTCCGCTCCCAGCTTGTGTGTATATAAAGTCGTCTAAGACTTGTGTTTCCCAACAAATAGCTGAGCTCCCCAAGCTTGACTGAGTCTGTCAGTGGTAGAGTTAAACCTACTTCCTGCACGTAGACCATCAGATAGGTGCCGTAAAGCATCAAAGGGCTGCTAATAAAGGGTACACAACGTGAGTTACTGGCCATAAGTATCGTTATTTCCCATTAACTTTACCGTGGCAAACTAGAACTGGTTAGCGCGACCCTTCGCTGGACGGTTCCTAGTTAGTTTTCAGCCTATCTACATTGCGTCTGGGATAATTCCCAAACCACTCCATCACAATATAGTTCGTTCCAAATTGAGTGCTGGGAACTTTAACTTCTCCAATTCGGACATGATGAGAAGGAACTAGGGTAGTTTAAAAGTTACGACAAGTATAGCACGAGATGCAGTTGTTGTCGTGGCCCTTGCGTTTAACTTCAGCTTCTTCCTCCTTCCGTTGCTTTGCTAGCGCATCCTTGGACTTGAGTATCGTAGTGACGCCTTCTGATACGATCTTGCGCTGCAGCTGGCAATGAAACGGAATTTCACCGATGGCTTGCTCAATGCTCTTGATACGATTGGACTTGGATGCTTGCTTGTTTAGAGCCTTGACAAACGCGTGTTGGACTCGGATGACCCTTTCCACCGCTTCTTGAAGGTCGTCGCGAAGTTTATCCAGAGATACAGCTTCAGACTCGTCGATGTAAGGGACGTGATCGACAAAATCGCTGCGAGGCTCAAAACTGTAGGTCTCCTTCTTCGAGCGATGGTGTGGTTTCTGGATAACCACAGGTTCACCGGCCGTCAAGTTAAGGACGCGCGGGACTTGTCCTTCTTCGAAACGCGCTTGTTTGATCTGGTGCCATGCAAAGCGGGAACGAGGGAAGGCAACAAACTAATGGCCACTCCACACGCCACAGCAATTACAGCAAGGAGGCTTCCTAGACTTGGACTGGTGGGTCGCTGGCTTGTGGCGAGGCTCAGTGCTGGCAACGTGAGGGGAGATGGTAGGAAGAAAGACTTGAGTTGGTTGTGCCAAAAGACCGAGTGAGTCATTATGGGCTTAGGCTCAAGAGCAGGAAGAACAAGCGAAGGGTAGAGAGTAGAGAAGGAGATAAAGGTAAGAGAACAACGATGAACCCTTGTGTCCAACCGTCTCAGTACCTCTCGCATCTCTGTGTCCCACATCGTGGGACCCCACACAGAATCCTCTAAAAAATAAAAATAGAGGGGAAAGAAACACCAGACACCCACCGCAGAAAATCAAATATCAAATATCAAATGCATTCAGCGGCAATTGCAATTCAATTCACGTCACGTCACGTCGCAGTGTGCAGTGTGCAGTGTGGTATTTCCTAGTGTTGAAGTGTTTAGTTCTTGCGGCCCAAAAGAAAAGAAAAAAAATGAGGGACAATGAAATGACAAAAAAAAAAAAAAAGAAATAGAGGGAATGGAAGAGAGAATCGTCCGGGAAGGAAAGGGATAGAAGCGAAGAAGCGTGTTATGTGTTGTAGTTGTTGTCATTGATGTCGTTGATGTCGTTGATGTAGGCAGTATATTGTGTGTGTGTGAGTATGATGTCGTAGACGGCCATCTTAGGCTGAGTGCACCGTATCCCGTTCGCTCTGCGAAGTTAAGCACTTTCGAATTTGCCAAGTACTGCTCAAGTCGACCGGAAGTGACCCAGTCACCCATCGATATACTCAGTTCAAGTCAAATTCTTTCAAGCCAGAGCAAGCCAGTTGCCAGCTGTTTTTCCGACTTTCCTGCTGAACCCAGAAAGTGTACCATTACTGCTTCAAGTTCAAGTTGAAGTGGCATTTGAGTATCTTTCCCATCCGTAAGATACCCGGTAAGAAACGGTTTTTTATCCAAGTCAGCCTTTTCCAAGCCAGTTCTTGTCGGATTCTCGTCGCCGATAATTCGACTCGATACCATGGTCAAGCCTGTCACCCCTGATGCTGAGTGGCGCCAAACTTGGTTGCAATCCGCACCAAGTCTGGACAACGTACGCCCTCCGACCAAATTTTCGCGAGTGCGGAAGAGATTTTCATCGATCCGAATGCCACTCCCGAAATGCGACGTGAGGCTGCGTTGAGAGGCGTCCCAACCCCTGTTGCGGACGATCTTCGCTACAATATGTGGATTCCTGCAAGTGTCCTAACGGCGACGTTCAAGGACACGGAAATTTTGACCTCTCTCGGTCAATCTTCGCAACCAAGTGTCTGGATGGACAATTGTGTCAACGGGAACATCCGAGACTTCAAGTGCATCAAAACGCCGGTATTTCCTTCGTCTGTACCGACCGTTTTATCTGCCAAAAGTTGGGAGGAACCGAACTCTCGATTGCGGTAAGAAATTCAAGGTTCAAACGTACTCGCGCTACACGCACTGGTACTACGTGGATCTCACGCGTTTGCCCGACGAGACAAGCGACGGTGAAATTTACGACTGGTTCGCGGAGCAAGGTGCACCTCCGGTGTATATTACACCAACGAACTCCATTCGTGGTCTTCACTCGCGGTCGAGACGTGTTTATTTCCCGACCAAGATGACGCCAGCTTGTTTTATCTTACCGGGTGAAAAACCACTTCGCCAGATTGGTTTCCGGGCCGGTTTTTGCGTTGTTAATCATCGCATTCGCGCGTACAACCAATCCAAGCCGCCATTTCTTGAGGCTTTGCAGACCCAGCGTCGGGAGCTCAAGAAGCAAGAAAAAAACGAAAAAAACGAAAAAAACCAGTCCAAGTCCAAGCCAGCTTTTTCGAGCTCTCTCCAAGCCAATATCGCGAAATCGTCCACGGAAAAAGAAGTGAAGGACGGTGATGACGACAGCATGGAAGGTGACAGCGAATACAATCCCGACGACGACGAAGGCGGCGACGGTGGTGATTTTCCCATGTCATCTTCGAGTGAAAAGTCGAAATCTCGCGGTTCAAGTTTCGATTCCGACTCCGATCCTCACTCCGACGACGAGAAAGACGATGGGAAGGTCGTAGTGAACCCTGCTACGATCTGGCGCGACGTTTCAAAGCCTCCGCCAAACTTCCCGAGTCCCCCGGACCAGAGAAGTGAAATCACTTTTTTCCAAGTTCTTGGTCAACGGCACACGCTTTTTCCGGACGCAGAAATTTTTTCTGCCAAGGATAACTTCAAAGTGAAGGTGCTTCCAGTCTCCCAGAACTCGTATCCGGTATTTGCAACCGTCAATCCTTTCGAATGGATCGCCAGTGGCGAAACTGACGACTTGCCCCCGGATGTCGATATTTTGCTTACCGACGACAACAAAAAATGATTGCCTCGACGGTCAAGATGCAAAAGCGTGCAAAAGAACTTCTCGACGGCGCTCGAACAGCGTTCGACGTCAACGAGATGTCTCTGGAAGCGTTGAGCAATTTTTTGGAGAAAATTCTCTCCGAACTTGACAACACCGAAAGTGCCGACGATACGATCGCAAAAATTCAAGCCCAGCCGTGTTTTTTGCGCCCGATTCTTTCCAAGACGGTTCCCGCGAACTACAAGGTGCTCGAATCGAAGATCGTTGATCACGCCTACTACCGAGTAGTGTCTGAGCGCACGAAATCGAAGACTAACGCCAGGTCGACGTTTGCGGAAAAACTCAAGATACTTTTCGCGGACCAAGTGCCTTCAGATGCAATTACTGCACTCCAGAAGCTCGTTGAAGATCCAGACGAGTTCAAACAACAGCTTCGGCTCGCTGAATCGCTGCTGCAAGTTCTCGCTCCAAGTTATTTATTATCCCTAAGATTTCTGCGATCGTCCAGCAAGAAGTCACAAGACTTTCCAACTCGCGCTGGTTATTGTGGGATGACGCAACTCTTGAACTCCTTTTGCACTCCGACTTCGGTACCAACTTGCTAAAGACGAAGATTCCGACGCAACTGGCCAAGGCGGTCACTGAAGCTCGCGCTCGTCTCTAATTCAGCGTATTCCCTTCGGGTTACAGCTTGAATGTGAATGGTGCGAACCATATCACTCAAAGCGCGCTGAATTTGTTTTCTAACGAATATCACATCGTTGGACTTCAAGAGACTCGATTTACTTCACCTGCAAACCTCAAGAGGACCAAGTTTCTATGGAACAAGTCTTCTTTTTGAACTCAAGCTTCTGGTCGCATGATAATGCTCCAGTTTTCGAACGCAACAAGGAGTTGGCCTGCTGGTCACGCCAGCATGTCCAATTCGCAATTTACAAGACGTGACGACTCGCAAAGTGTCTCAAGAAGCAATTCTTCGTCGCTATTTGATTGTCCAAGGTGTTTTAGACGACAAGGAAGTTTTTATCCACGTTGTTTACGCCCCAGTCGACGGTCAAGAGCGACGAGAATTTTTTGCAAGTCTCCCACGCAATTTTGACGACGATTCTCACCACATCGTCGTTGGTGATTTTAACACTGTGCTCTCGCATCGAAAAGACCAAGTGGATCCGGAAAATCGATCAAGAATCGCTGGACAAGAACAACTACGCGAATGGATGCGAGAACTTCGAGTATTCGACGCGTGGCGACATCAACATCCAGATTTGAAGGAATTTACCGGTCCAACTCGAAGTGCTCGCATTGATTATGTCTTTTTAGACAGTCATTTATGCAATGAGGACTTAAGGCACATCAAGCACGACTTTTCCAGATCGATTCATCATGCGGATCATGCCGGAATTGAATTTTCACTCGGCTGTAAAAAACTTCGTCTTCGAACGCAAGCTCCGTGGAGATGCCCCCAGTGGGTTATTGACCTTCCGGAAGCACAAGAACATCTGAAGACAAGCTTGAACGCTCTCGCAGACAAGATCAAGTACTCGGACGATTATTCGTTCAATCCCGGCTGTCTTTTGGATGAAACCAAGCGACTTGATTCAATTTTTCTACGGCAACTTTTCACCGAGAAGAAAAATCAACAGCACGGTAAGATTGAACGATTACACCTCGAAATCAACAGACTCCGGGTTGCAAACAACGTACAAGCAAGCCAAGATACTGAGGAAGTGCTACAAGCAAGAATCGAAGAGTTGAAGGCACTACAGGAAGAACAAGATTTTTTCGCGTCCAAGAAAAAGTTCGCCGTCGATTTGGAGCAGTCGGAAAAGTGTCCAAAATATTTCTCCGACCTCCGCAATTGTTACACAAGTCCAGAATTCCTGTCGACGAGACGATCTACATGACACAGCAAGGCCTTCAACGAAAAAAAAGTCGCGTTTATTGCTCGCCTTCTCGAGAATTCAATCACCCAAGACCGCAATGGAACAAGGACAAGTTGGTTGAAATTTTGCAACATTCGACGAAGAAGATCACCGATTCGCAGAAGGATTACCTCGAAAGTCCAATTACTAACGAATCTACTGGCGATCAAGACAATGGCTCCAGATCGAGCGCCGGGTCCGGATGGGCTTCCGTTGGCCTATTTCAAGAGTCATCTTTGGAATGTGTAGGCAATTTTGCTCTGGGTCGCATGACGAATTCAACGCCGTCAAATTATATAAAGAAAGGTGACAAGCGAGATCCATTAAACCACCGTCCTCACTCTCAATGCCAAGATTCCTCAAAAGTACTTGCTCGTCGGATGGGTCCAGCACTGCAAACAATCCTCGGTGAAGATCAGTACGGTTTTGTGCCTTCACGGGATATACGCAATGCTCATCTTCGTTTCCAAGCTCTCCAGCAACTGTACAAGAAGAAAAACACAACTGCAGGTGCAGTTTTGCTCGACTTTGCCAAGGCTTTTGATAGTGTCGTGTGGGATGCACTCGACCTCACTTTGACACACTTCGGTTTCGGTGAAAACTTCTGTGAGTGGGTCAAGACTTTTTCAAGGACTCTTTGGTGTCGATTCTATTCAACGGTGACCCTTTACCATCTTTCCAGATTGGTGCAGGTGTCCGTCAAGGCGATCCGCTGTCTCCAGCACTCTTCGTAATTATATTGAGCCGCTGCTCAATTTATTACGGGCGACCATGAAGGACAAGGGACTTCGATCAGCACCTCAAGATCCAAGCCACACGGTGATTTCTTTTGCAGACGACGTTACCGGATTGCTTCACGACCTCAAGGACGCTCCGGCTTTTCTTGAAGTGGTGAATGAATTCTGTGAAGCGTCAGGAATGAAGCTCAACACGGACAAGACGGTAATTTTGCCTTTCAAGCCGTGGAATGATGACACAAGACCACTCCAGAATGATCTACAACAACTCGGTTCAGGTGATCATGAACGATGAAGAAACCAAGCTCCTCGGATTTTTTACGGCCCAAATTTGACTTCCCTCGGGAGATTAAAGTTGGTGTTGGAAAAGATGCAAGATCGGTGTTCCAAGTTCCATTATCGTGCAAGAACTCTTCGTGGACGTGTGGTATTGTTGCAAAGCATGATTCTCCCGGTCCTGGGATATACTGCAGCAGTGTGTTTCATACCCCAAGTCGGTTTTCTCGACCAAGTTGAAAAAATGATCAAGGGTTTCATGAGCTCTATCAATAATTCGACTGGCAAGTTGCAAAATGTGCTTCCGCGATGCTGGTGGTCGACTCCAAGGGTCTTCGGGGTCTCAGCCTTCCATCTGTCGAAGCTTTGGTGTACAGTCTTCAAATTCATGCAGTTTTCGACTCATTCAAGCTGTACGAAACGAACTTTGGACGACCTCCCAACTGGGTTTACCCAATTTTGGGTCTCCTCGCGTTTGATATCCTCCCAGACCAACCAACCCAGAGCACGTTCGATGTCTGGGCAGGTCTTGGGAATTGGCATCAAGTACTTTTCCTGTGGCACACCAAGTTACGACCAAAACAAGCAAGACAAGTCGGTATTTTGACAAGTTGACGATGCCATTTCTCTGCAACGACATTACGAGTTGGAACCAACAAAAGTCCCTATTGGTGCTCTGATTTCGAACTTCGGTGATTTTTTTCTCGATCTATTCGAATGGTGTGACACAACAAGTATTGATCCTTCGACTTTCGAAAAACTCCAAGGATATGTTCCGGATGCAGGCCGCGCTTTGTCATCCAGGTACACTGCGAGCTTTCTTCGATATATTCAAGACCTCCTGGAACCATTTGAGGAGCTTCCGATGGGACCCCGCCCACCGAGAAGATTTTCTTCGGCGTTTCACACGTGGATTTTTGACAAGATTGAAGTTTCCGATCTGGAAGTGCGCAAGATTCGTCAACTTATTCTGAAGTACGACAAACCAAGTGTGCCAATGGAACGTTTGGGACTCGGTGAGCATTGTCAACCAACAATGAAGGACTGGCAACGCGATTTGAAGCACGCCAAGTATATATTACCGGTCTACTCGGATTTTCTTTACCGACTTCAACACAACGCGTTGCACCTCGGCTATCGTTTCCAGTATGATCCAGATGCATCGACAAGATGTCATTTTGGTTGTGCTATGTTGGAAACAACTCAGCATTTGTTTTGGGATTGTCCCTTTGCAAAAAACCTGTGGCAACCGTGGCTGCGAAGATTTCAAGAATATTTTTCAAGCGAATTACAATGGTGCCACGTGCTCTTCCCTCAAGAACTCCGTTGTACGAATGAAGCCCACCGTGCTTACGGCTTGGTGATCTTCCAGTTATGGTTTTTTGCAAGATGTGTCGTCACAAGACAAATTTGGATGCACCGCAACGATATTCGATTCCACGAAGCTACTGAGAATTCGGTACAAGTTTCTGCAAGAATTGTTGCGCTATTTGCTCTACACGTTCAAGCCTACCAACGAAAACTTCAGCAATCCATATCCAGAAGCGACATCCACACACTCACCAAGCTCAACAACTTCATCAACACTCAAGATTTTGCACATATTACACGTTTACCAAGAGAACAAACGCAGATCGACTAACGAAGTCATCTAACCAACTCAAGATCGAGCTTTCGAGATTCGAAAAAAGTTGTGAGGTTTTCCTCTCACCTTTTCACGAACCCAAAAATATTCGCACTCCAGAGTAGACGTTAGGCATTCGAAAGTCACACCCCCATAAGTGTAATGAAACTTATTTATCTGCGAAGTTAAGCAGCCTCAAGCTCGGGTAGTACTCGGGTGGGTGACCACCGGGGAAGTCCGGGTGCTGTCTACTTTCTTTTCTTTTCTTTTCTTTTCTCTTTTTCTTCTTTTTTGCTTTCGTTCATCGCTTTTCATGCTACTAAATTTAGTACATTACGTTCGACCTTTCACCTTTGTTGCATCAAAGTCAAGTCGAATTATTCTACTCTCAAACCGCAATATAAAAATAAAACCACTCTCTTTCTCTCCTCCGCGCTTCATTGTTTTTGATTTTGCGCTGAAAGAGCTCGATTTTTATGCTTGGAGTGTGGCCCGCACGTACGAGCAATCGCAAGGACTGAATGAATTGGAAGAAAAAATATTTTGGACTTGGTGTGAGGTTTGCTTTTGCTGTTGCTGGTGTCATATTTGATTCCATTTTGATTTTTGTTTGATTTGTTTCGGTTTGTTTGTTTGATGTTGGTTGTGTTTGATTTGATTTGATTTGATTTTTGCTTTTGTTTGGTTGCGTTTGATTTGATTTGATTTGATTGGATTTGATTTTTGTTTTGGTTTGGTTTTATGTTTGCTTGGTTGCGTTCGTGTTTGTGTTTCGATTTGGTTTGATTTTGTCTGAAAAGAAAAGGCAAAAGTTGTTTCGTTATTGCGGCCGTCAAGTATGTGTAGTGTGTTTGTTGTACGAATATTCGTAGACGGCCATCTTAGGCTGAGTGCACCGTATCCCGTTCGCTCTGCGAAGTTAAGCACTTTCGAATTTGCCAAGTACTGCTCAAGTCGACCGGAAGTGACCCAGTCACCCATCGATATACTCAGTTCAAGTCAAGTTCTTTCAAGCCAGAGCAAGCCAGTTGCCAGCTGTTTTTCCGGACTTTCCTGCTGAACCCAGAAAGTGTACCCATTACTGCTTCAAGTTCAAGTTGAAGTGGCATTTGAGTATCTTTCCCATCCGTAAGATACCCGGTAAGAAACGGTTTTTTATCCAAGTCAGCCTTTTCCAAGCCAGTTCTTGTCGGATTCTCGTCGCCGATAATTCGACTCGATACCATGGTCAAGCCTGTCACCCCTGATGCTGAGTGGCGCCAAACTTGGTTGCAATCCGCACCAAGTCTGGACAACGTACGCCCCTCCGACCAAATTTTCGCGAGTGCGGAAGAGATTTTCATCGATCCGAATGCCACTCCCGAAATGCGACGTGAGGCTGCGTTGAGAGGCGTCCCAACCCCTGTTGCGGACGATCTTCGCTACAATATGTGGATTCCTGCAAGTGTCCTAACGGCGACGTTCAAGGACACGGAAATTTTGACCTCTCTCGGTCAATCTTCGCAACCAAGTGTCTGGATGGACAATTGTGTCAACGGGAACATCCGAGACTTCAAGTGCATCAAGAACGCCGGTATTTCCTTCGTCTGTACCGACCGTTTTATCTGCCAAAAGTTGGGAGGAACCGAACTCTCGATTTGCGGTAAGAAATTCAAGGTTCAAACGTACTCGCGCTACACGCACTGGTACTACGTGGATCTCACGCGTTTGCCCGACGAGACAAGCGACGGTGAAATTTACGACTGGTTCGCGGAGCAAGGTGCACCTCCGGTGTATATTACACCAACGAACTCCATTCGTGGTCTTCACTCGCGGTCGAGACGTGTTTATTTCCCGACCAAGACAACGCCAGCTTGTTTTATCTTACCGGGTGAAAAACCACTTCGCCAGATTGGTTTCCGGGCCGGGTTTTGCGTTGTTAATCATCGCATTCGCGCGTACAACCAATCCAAGCCGCCATTCTTGAGGCGTTGCAAACCCAGCGTCGGGAGCTCAAGAAGCAAGAAAAAAACGAAAAAAACGAAAAAAACCAGTCCAAGTCCAAGCCAGCTTTTTCGAGCTCTCTCCAAGCCAATATCGCGAAATCGTCCACGGAAAAAGAAGTGAAGGACGGTGATGACGACAGCATGGAAGGTGACAGCGAATACAACCCCGACGACGACGAAGGCAGCGACGGTGGTGATTTTCCCATGTCATCTTCGAGTGAAAAGTCGAAATCTCGCGGTTCAAGTTTCGATTCCGACTCCGATCCTCACTCCGACGACGAGAAAGACGATGGGAAGGTCGTAGTGAACCCTGCTACGATCTGGCGCGACGTTTCAAAGCCTCCGCCAAACTTCCCGAGTCCCCCGGACCAGAGAAGTGAAATCACTTTTTTCCAAGTTCTTGGTCAACGGCACACGCTTTTTCCGGACGCAGAAATTTTTTCTGCCAAGGATAACTTCAAAGTGAAGGTGCTTCCAGTCTCCCAGAACTCGTATCCGGTATTTGCAACCGTCAATCCTTTCGAATGGATCGCCAGTGGCGAAACTGACGACTTGCCCCCGGATGTCGATATTTTGCTTACCGACGACAACAAAAAATTGATTGCCTCGACGGTCAAGATGCAAAAGCGTGCAAAAGAACTTCTCGACGGCGCTCGAACAGCGTTCAACGTCAACGAGATGTCTCTGGAAGCGTTGAGCAATTTTTTGGAGAAAATTCTCTCCGAACTTGACAACACCGAAAGTGCCGACGAGACGATCGCAAAAATTCAAGCCCAGCCGTGTTTTTTGCGCCCGATTCTTTCCAAGACGGTTCCCGCGAACTACAAGGTGCTCGAATCGAAGATCGTTGATCACGCCTACTACCGAGTAGTGTCTGAGCGCACGAAATCGAAGACTAACGCCAGGTCGACGTTTGCGGAAAAACTCAAGATACTTTTCGCGGACCAAGTGCCTTCAGATGCAATTACTGCACTCCAGAAGCTCGTTGAAGATCCAGACGAGTTCAAACAACAGCTTCGGCTCGCTGAAATCGACCTCTGCTTGCAAGTTCTCGCTCCGGGAATTTATTTCGATCCCTACAAGATTTCTGCGATCGTCCAGCAAGAAGTCACAAGACTTTCCAACTCGCGCTGGTTATTGTGGGATGACGCAACTCTTGAACTCCTTTTGCACTCCGACTTCGGTACCAACTTGCTAAAGACGAAGATTCCGACGCAACTGGCCAAGGCGGTCACTGAAGCTCGCGCTCGTCTCTAATTCAGCGTATTCCCTTCGGGGTTACAGCTTGAATGTGAATGGTGCGAACCATATCACTCAAAGCGCGCTGAATTTGTTTTCTAACGAATATCACATCGTTGGACTTCAAGAGACTCGATTTACTTCACCTGCAAACCTCAAGAGGACCAAGTTTCTATGGAACAAGTCTTCTTTTTTGAACTCAAGCTTCTGGTCGCATGATAATGCTCCAGTTTTCGAACCGCAACAAGGAGTTGGCCTGCTGGTCACGCCAGCATGTCCAATTCGCAATTTACAAGACGTGACGACTCGCAAAGTGTCTCAAGAAGCAATTCTTCGTCGCTATTTGATTGTCCAAGGTGTTTTAGACGACAAGAAAGTTTTTATCCACGTTGTTTACGCCCCAGTCGACGGTCAAGAGCGACGAGAATTTTTTGCAAGTCTCCCACGCAATTTTGACGACGATTCTCACCACATCGTCGTTGGTGATTTTAACACTGTGCTCTCGCATCGAAAAGACCAAGTGGATCCGGAAAATCGATCAAGAATCGCTGGACAAGAACAACTACGCGAATGGATGCGAGAACTTCGAGTATTCGACGCGTGGCGACATCAACATCCAGATTTGAAGGAATTTACCGGTCCAACTCGAAGTGCTCGCATTGATTATGTCTTTTTAGACAGTCATTTATGCAATGAGGACTTAAGGCACATCAAGCACGACTTTTCCAGATCGATTCATCATGCGGATCATGCCGGAATTGAATTTTCACTCGGCTGTAAAAAACTTCGTCTTCGAACGCAAGCTCCGTGGAGATGCCCCCAGTGGGTTATTGACCTTCCGGAAGCACAAGAACATCTGAAGACAAGTTTGAACGCTCTCGCAGACAAGATCAAGTACTCGGACGATTATTCGTTCAATCCCGGCTGTCTTTTGGATGAAACCAAGCGACTTGATTCAATTTTTCTACGGCAACTTTTCACCGAGAAGAAAAATCAACAGCACGGTAAGATTGAACGATTACACCTCGAAATCAACAGACTCCGGGTTGCAAACAACGTACAAGCAAGCCAAGATACTGAGGAAGTGCTACAAGCAAGAATCGAAGAGTTGAAGGCACTACAGGAAGAACAAGATTTTTTCGCGTCCAAGAAAAAGTTCGCCGTCGATTTGGAGCAGTCGGAAAAGTGTTCCAAATATTTTCTCCGACCCCGCAATTGTTACACAAGTCCAGAATTCCTGTCGACGACGAAGACGATCTACATGACACCAGCAAGGCCTTCAACGAAAAATGGAGTCGCGTTTATTGCTCGCCTTCTCGAGAATTCAATCACCCAAGACCGCAATGGAACAAGGACAAGTTGGTTGAAATTTTGCAACATTCGACGAAGAAGATCACCGATTCGCAGAAGGATTACCTCGAAAGTCCAATTACTGCTAACGAAATCTACTGGGCGATCAAGACAATGGCTCCAGATCGAGCGCCGGGTCCGGATGGGCTTCCGTTGGCCTATTACAAGACCGACATTCATCTTTGGAGTCAAGTTTTGGAATGTGTCTACGCGGCGCAATTTGCTCTGGGTCGCATGACGAAATTCCAACGCCGTGGTCAAATTATCTTGTTATACAAGAAAGGTGACAAGCGAGATCCATTAAACCACCGTCCGATCACTCTACTCAACATGGATGCCAAGATTCCTCCAAAAGTACTTGCTCGTCGGATGGGTCCAGCACTGCAAACAATCCTCGGTGAAGATCAGTACGGTTTTGTGCCTTCACGGGATATACGCAATGCTCATCTTCGTTTCCAAGCTCTCCAGCAACTGTACAAGAAGAAAAACACAACTGCAGGTGCAGTTTTGCTCGACTTTGCCAAGGCTTTTGATAGTGTCGTGTGGGATGCACTCGACCTCACTTTGACACACTTCGGTTTCGGTGAAAACTTCTGTGAGTGGGTCAAGACTTTTTTCAAGGACTCTTTGGTGTCGATTCTATTCAACGGTGACCCTTTACCATCTTTCCAGATTGGTGCAGGTGTCCGTCAAGGCGATCCGCTGTCTCCAGCACTCTTCGTAATTTATATTGAGCCGCTGCTCAATTTATTACGGGCGACCATGAAGGACAAGGGACTTCGATCAGCACCTCAAGATCCAAGCCACACGGTGATTTCTTTTGCAGACGACGTTACCGGATTGCTCCACGACCTCAAGGACGCTCCGGCTTTTCTTGAAGTGGTGAATGAATTTTGTGAAGCGTCAGGAATGAAGCTCAACACGGACAAGACGGTAATTTTGCCTTTCAAGCCGTGGAATGATGACACAAGACCACTCCAGAATGATCTACAACAACTCGGTGTTCAGGTGATCATGAACGATGAAGAAACCAAGCTCCTCGGAATTTTTTACGGCCCAAATTTGACTTCCCTCGGGAGATTAAAGTTGGTGTTGGAAAAGATGCAAGATCGGTGTTCCAAGTTCCATTATCGTGCAAGAACTCTTCGTGGACGTGTGGTATTGTTGCAAAGCATGATTCTCCAGGTCCTGGGATATACTGCAGCAGTGTGTTTCATACCCCAAGTCGGTTTTCTCGACCAAGTTGAAAAAATGATCAAGGGTTTCATGAGCTCTATCAATAATTCGACTGGCAAGTTGCAAAATGTGCTTCCGCGATGCTGGTGGTCGACTCCAAGGGTCTTCGGGGGTCTCAGCCTTCCATCTGTCGAAGCTTTGGTGTACAGTCTTCAAATTCATGCAGTTGTTCGACTCATTCAAGCTGTACGAGGTTCTCCGGATCGACCTCCCAACTGGGTTTACCCAATTTTGGGTCTGTTCAATTCGGTGATCTCAAAATGCGGATACGGCTTTGATATCCTCTACGCGCCAATTACTACAAGTCCCAACCATCCGAGAGCACGTTCGGAGGTGTCTGATCAATGGGCAGGTCTTGGGAATTTTTGGCATCAAGTACTTTTCCTGTGGCACACCAAGTTACGACCAAAACAAGCAAGACAAGTCGGTATTTTTGACAAGTTGACGATGCCATTTCTCTGCAACGACAGATTACGAGTTGGAACCAACAAACAAGTCCCTATTGGTGCTCTGCGTTCGGTTTTGATGCAACTCGTCGGTGAATTGCGACTTTTTACGGTTCTCGATCTATTCGAATGGTGTGACACAACAAGTATTGATCCGGTTCGACTTTCGAAAAAACTCCAAGGATATGTTCCGGATGCAGGCCGCGCTTTGTCATCCAGGTACACTGCGAGCTTTCTTCGATATATTCAAGACCTCCTGGAACCATTTGAGGAGCTTCCGAAGGGACCCCGCCCACCGAGAAGATTTTCCTCGGCGTTTCACACGTGGATTTTTGACAAGATTGAAGTTTCCGATCTGGAAGTGCGCAAGATTCGTCAACTTATTTTGAAGTACGACAAACCAAGTGTGCCAATGGAACGTTTGGGACTCGGTGAGCATTGTCAACCAACAATGAAGGATTGGCAACGCGATTTGAAGCACGCCAAGTATATATTACCGGTCTACTCGGATTTTCTTTACCGACTCCAACACAACGCGTTGCACCTCGGCTATCGTTTCCAGTATGATCAAGATGCATCGACAAGATGTCATTTTGGTTGTGCTATGCTGGAAACAACTCAGCATTTGTTTTGGGATTGTCCCTTTGCAAAAAACCTGTGGCAACCGTGGCTGCGAAGATTTCAAGAATATTTTTCAAGCGAATTACAATGGTGTCACGTGCTCTTCCCTCAAGAACTCCGTTGTACGAATGAAGCCCACCGTGCTTACGGCTTGGTGATCTTCCAGTTATGGTTTTTTGCAAGATGTGTCGTCACAAGACAAATTTGGATGCACCGCAACGATATTCGATTCCACGAAGCTACTGAGAATTCGGTACAAGTTTCTGCAAGAATTGTTGCGCTATTTGCTCTACACGTTCAAGCCTACCAACGAAAACTTCAGCAATCCATATCCAGAAGCGACATCCACACACTCACCAAGCTCAAGAACTTCATCAACACTCAAGATTTTGCACATATTACACGTTTACCAAGAGAACAAACGCAGATCGACTAACGAAGTCATCTAACCAACTCAAGATCGAGTTTTCGAGATTCGAAAAAAGTTGTGAGGTTTTCCTCTCACCTTTTCACGAACCCAAGAATATTCGCACTCCAGAGTAGACGTTAGGGATTCGAAAGTCACACCCCCATAAGTGTAATGAAACTTATTTATCTGCGAAGTTAAGCAGCCTCAAGCTCGGGTAGTACTCGGGTGGGTGACCACCGGGGAAGTCCGGGTGCTGTCTACTTTCTTTTCTTTTCTTTTCTTTTCTTTTCTCTTTTTCTTCTTCTTCTTCTATCTCCCCTCCCTTTTCAGCGACCGACCGACTCATCATCTTCTTCTTTTCTTCTTTCTGGTATTGCCAAATGTTCGTTGTGTTTTTTTCGGTTCACATTTTATATAAATTTTTGTGTGTAGGTTTTCTGCGAACCGGAGTTTGTAAATGGCAGTCACTGTCTCTTGATAGTGTTTGGGGTGGAAGATCAAGAAGTGTTGGTGCTGGCTCAGGATACGCATACCGAATGAGAGTCGATTCGGGAACCCTTTCGGTATTTTCGGGTGAATGGCATACCGAATGGATACAAAAAACACCTCTCGAATAATATTCGAGAGGTGTTTTTAAAATACGGTTTTATTACATAATCCATCATATTATGATGGATTATGTAATAAAACCGTATTTTACTACACCCCAGAACCCCAAACCCTGGGTAGCGTGCATAGAAAGCCACAGCTTCATCAGCTTGACGCAAGGTTGCGCACGAGCGAGCACAGCTACGCTGCGCTCGTCGTGACGGAACCTTGCTAAGAGACAAATAAAAAGGTATGAACCCTATTTTGCTGCGCTACGCGCAGCGCTTGAGCGGGATTCCTCCGGCTTCGCCTCCGGAACCCCATTTTGTTGAACCCTGCTTGTTTTCTGTTCACTCGTAACTGATGAAATTAATCTTTTCGCCCCACCCCACGGCCTACCGAAAGAGCTACCGAAAAACCGAAAGTGTTCCCGAACAATTCGGTATGCGTATCCTCTGCCGTTGGGGCTGATGAGGGCGTATTTTCATTTACTTCATGTCTATCATACTTGTGTTGCCAAGTGATACATATGCAGTTGTCGATGTGTGTTTCCATGAAAAATTAATTTACTAGAGCGACGATTCCTCATCTCGGTCTCGATATCTACTCACGAGTTCTGTGATATCTTCAATCAGCTAAAAACAATCATGAATGCGTCAGCTTGTACCGTAACAATGACACGCAGTCTAACGTACCAGAGCTTGGACCTCGGCAGCATCGATATCTCGCTCACCAAGTATAAATGCTTGAACTTGGACGCTCCACTTTTTATTGGGCATGACCGTGATTACGCACTGGCGGCCACGCGCTCGATCTAGTGTGTCTCGTATCTCTCGCGCGTGTGCATCGAACAGGTTGCGAGCACTTGAGTCTCGATTGTTTCTTGTATCATCTGCACCAGCGATTGCTGCCGTCATACGTCTCATCGTTCGTGGACGAAGAGGCTCTTTGCTTGAAACCAAATGGTCAAGCTCTTGAACGAAGGCGCGGACAACACGTGATGAGAGGTATGGTGGGAGCTCGATTTCTAGCCGCACAGGGCGAAATCGATTTTCGTACACGGTGGTGGTTGATGTAGCTGTTCCACCAGCTGGGACGAAAGTTTTTGCCTTGTTCTTTGTCTCGAGTACAAGGAAGCCCAGCGGCGCGTCTTTAATAGATCCATGTGCGTTCCCTTGGATTCGGACGCGTGTATGAAGATGCAACATGTTGCTGATGAACATGTAATGGGCGCCCATGATGTTTCGTAGCTGCAAGACATTCACACAGGAATCAATCAACCAGTTACCTACAGCGATGCTCAACCAAGTATACTCACCAGAGGAAGAAGCGACAGTGCAATCGCCAGGAAGAAGCCCGTTGTACTGACGAGTCGTAGGACATTGTCATCACCGAAGATGGACACGAGGTAGTAGTTGTAGATCACGAACATTAGGAGGAGCATCTTGGCTAACTACATAGATAGTTCAAGAAAACACTCACACGGTTGCTTCGATAGCATTTGTCAAGGAGAGTTTTGGACTTACCGTCGTACCCTCATAAAGCAACGTCAGTCGTCCCGGCCTCTCGTCGTCACTGTAGCCTTTCAGACCCTTCCGCACAATCACCTGGCACAACGAAGCGCACAATAAAGACACAATCACATCTAGAGGGGAACGAGACCTCTTACCTCACGGAGAACATTACCAAGAGCATCCATCCAGATGAGAAAGCACACACCGAAGAGCCACGAGGGCCACTGACACAAAAATACAGACACCCGCGACACCTTCAAGGCCATCCACAGAAGACCAGCACGACAAAGCAGCGAAGTCTGCCACATCATCAGCGACCTCGCATCATCTGGCCATCTACGCATACACGTTGTGAGTGTATTTTCCGATCCAAAGCAGACAACAGCCATCCGTACATCCATTTCTTGGGGCTGAATCGACGCACGACGAAGAAAAGCGTTCGCGCGATGGGATACGCCAGCACAGCCGAGAGGAAGAAGAGCACGACAGAGATGTACATCTGGATGTCGAATCGCCGCGTCTCCTCCCACCAATCGGCCCAGCCATCGAGCTGGATGACGCAAAAGTCGGTGCCGCTCGCCATCTTGTCGTGGTGGCTTTGCGAAATGCCGACACAGAGTGCATTTCGGCAATGCAAACGAGATGATTGGACAAAATCCACACCAACGCACGTTGATTGGCTATCGGATATTCAGTCGTCTAATGGTCCTCGTATGGGTTCAACATGCTGAATGCACTATGTACTAGTTAGCTGGTCACTCTACTCGTCATCTTCCTCGTCGTACGACTCGTAGCCGTCTTCATCATCGTCGAACTCGCCGTCACCCTCACCACGAGCCTCCTTCTCCTTCTCCACCTTGCGCAGGTACGCGCGACGTTCTCGCTCGCGCAGACCTTCCAATTCCGCCTCAAACTCCTTCGACTTTTGTTCACGTTCGGCTCGGAGCTCGTCCTGACTGCGAATGGCAACGATAGTACCGTTAGGAGGAGGTAGCCGTCATAACAACGCGCGTGGACGAACCTTTGGACGATCTCCTTGGAATGGCAGCACTTGGCACAGATGTCTCGATCCTGTTTCGTCATCACCAGAGCACAGTCAGTTCCATTCCATTCAGGCGTCTTGCGTCCTGAACAGCGCACACATCTATCAATGTGCCCGTCATAACACGCATCGTACCCTTGCACAAGGATCACAAGCGGCATGATAGGCCGACGTGACGGTCTTTTGGTGGCAGTAGATGCTGTGGAATCACCATGAACACGACCAGCAACAAGCATTTATCAGCATTCCATCCGATACCTCCGCCCACAGCGCCTCGCAACGTACCAGTTGGCTGGCTTGGTGAGCGGCTTGTACTTGCGGTACTGCTTGCGCCACTCAATCTGCTTGTGGCATTTCTCGCAGAGCCCGCGGATCGGCAGCGACAGGATGTGCTGCGTCTTCTTGGACTTGGGGTTGTGCTTGAACGCGAAGCTGTTCTGGTGCTTGGGCGCGCCCTTCTTGACGTTGCCGCGCTGCGTGCTCATGCTGAGCTCGTCGTGCTTGCCTTTTCGAGTGACTGGAGTGGCGACGCGGTCTCAATAGTGGCCGGTGCATCTCACACGCGTTAACTCAGTACAGTGAGTGTCTCATCAAGATCGCACATGGTGCATGGCGTCTTGCTCGTGATCGACCGCACGGGCATTCCTGTGCTCGTGCGGCCATATGGCCAGGTGCAAAAGCCACCCAGTGCGGCTGTGGGGATCGGCAGCGCCATCTTTCACGCCGCCAAGGCGAATCCGCACGTGGAGCTCCGCGTGCTGGCCTCGGAACATCGCAAGGCGGTGTATTACCAGTCAAAACACGAGCTCCTGGCGGTTCTCGTGTCGGAATCGAGTGGAAACAGCAACGCATCAACGGAGCGCATGCTTGAGCTGGTTTGTCGACTCGTCGAACTGCTCGTGGGGCCGGGGAAGCTTGGCATGGGCGTCGACTCGAGTAGATTGCGATCGGCCACGCAGCGGCATCTCGCGGCGATCGACTACGTGGTGACGCAGTTCACCACAGACGCGCGTTTGCCATTTGCTCGACCAACGTACGCGCTGGAAGCCAAGAATGAACGCATTGACCAGCCCTCAGCTGATCTAATCCTCGGCGTGTGGCTACGTGACGGGGAGATCGTAGCCGAGGTGGAGGCATCCGATCGCGGCAGCCTGACATTTTCCCCAGCCGATCTCGTTCTGATGAAAATCCTCGCCTCTTCGACGAAGGAAGCTGGTATCCAGATCCTTAACGTGTATCCGACTGTCAATGAGGTAGAAATCGCGGTTAAACTTGCGCGTGTTGAATCAGAGATGGCGGAAAACGCATCATTATTCTTGGGCATATTCAACTCGAACACGGCAGGCGACCACATCCGTGATATTGTGGTGAGTTTTTTGTGTGCGGTATATTGAGTATTTGAATATGGTTTTCTTACTTCTCCACGTTTAGAAGAGCCGAACAGCGGAAGGAGGCACTCCAAGCGACTCGACCACACACTTGGAGCACATTCATCAAGTGTTCCCCGCTCTTCGTCACAGCGTTTTCCTCTGGTGAGTGAACTGTGAGTTCGTGGATCATGGCTATATCGCTCATCATGTCTTGGTTGCAGCTGCTATGTGTCTAGTACTGAGCTATCACCTGCAATTCCGTCGCGCTTGGTAAGGATTCCGCCTGTGGATTGGAACAGAGCTGCGGAAGATGCCCGTGGACTCGTTGATTCCAATTCCAGCGTCTTGAGTGAGAAGTGGTTGACAGAACCGACTGCATGGCGGATGTTGGGGCGATTTGTATCAGAGAGGACAAGTATGAAAGCCACAAGTGTCATGGACTACAAACGTGAAGATGAGGTGAGTTCATGAAGTTTGATTCGACCTAACTCATTCGAGTCTAAAGCAATAACCGTTATATTTCTAGGTATTCACGTTCATACAGTGCATTCGAGGTCCAATGGTGGCATATATCCTTTGCGGAGGATCCGTGACCTTCGATGAAGTTGTTCGACTTGGGGACGAGGTCATCTCATCCGCTTCAGGCGCTCGATGGAAATGAGAATGATGAGTGAATACATGAATTGTTGATTTAGTGAAGATATCCAATCGCAAGACGACATGAAGGCTCTAAACGCGGTTGGTGAGTTCTGACTTGTTCGCATACGCCTTGATATTGTCCATCGTCGTCTTGGCAATGTTGCCCAAGGCCTCCTTCGTGAAGAAAGCCTGGTGGCCCGTGATGATGACGTTGGAGAAGGTGAACAAACGCGCGAGCGTGTCGTCAGGGATAAGTTCACCCGAGTGATCGGAGTAGAAGTATTCGCCCTCGCCTTCGAAGACGTCAAGACCAACACCACCAATCTTCTGCGACTTGAGACCTTCGACGAGTGACGCCATCTCGATGAGACCACCACGACTGGTGTTGATGATGACCACACCTTTCTTCATCTTGTTGATGCTCGCCTCGTTCACAATGTGACGCGTCGTTGGGAACAACGGACAGTGGAGCGAGATGATGTCCGACTTCTCCCAGATCTCGTCGAGTGTGACGTACTTGGCGCCGTAGCCGACTGCCTCTGGGTTCTGCACGACATCATACGCGAGTACGGTGGCCCCAAAGCCAGCTGCGATGCGTGCGAATAAGGCACCGATCTTGCCGGTACCGACGACACCGATGGTCTTGCCGTGGACATCGAATCCCAATAGACCACCGAGACGGAAGTTGAGCTCCCTGGTGCGGTTGTACGCTCGGTGGATGTTTCGGTTGAGAGTCATCATGAGCGCGGCGGCGTGTTCTGCGACGGCGTATGGTGAGTATGCGGGGACTCGTAGAACTGGCATGTCGAGTTCCTTGGCGACTTCGAGGTCGACCATGTCAAAACCCGCACAACGCAGGAAGAGAACGCGCACGCCCACAGCGTACAGCTAAAGAGGCAGGATGAGTACGTGTCCATATTGTATTCGGATGTCGAAAAAGACATACCTTGCGTAATGTCGCGGCGTCGGCAGTATCGTTGACAAAAATCACGACACCTTCGCAGCCCTCAGCGAGAGCAGCTGTCTTAGCACTCAAGCGATGCTGGTAAAAGCTACATGGAATGAGTATTCCGTCGTAAGCGACAGACACATAACACTTTCACACCACAAAAAGCTTACATGATCTCGTGCTTGGGCGTGATACCTTCTTCTTGCGCCGTGGCCTTCATAGACTCGATATCATACGAGTGGGCAGAGTAAAAAGCAATTCGCATGCTCTTGGTGCTGACAATGCCTTCTTCGCTTGTGGTCGCGACGTTCTGGTTGTTAGGCGCCATGCTGGTTGCTTGGTTCTATGGGAGGTGTGTTGGTTACTTGGTAGATTTCCGAATGATCAGCAACCGACACCCTGCTTGACACGTGCGTGGCCGGGCGAGAGGGTGCTTGGTGCTTGGATGAGGCTGCTTGGTCGACAGACACGAGATTCCTCATCGACGCAAAGACACACGACGCTGGTGAGATTAAACCGCGGACAAAGACAAGCGCCGTCCACGTCTCCGTAGCCATGTTGCTGGACACGCAGACTCAGAGGCGTGACGCACGTCGACGAGAGCCAATCACGTGATGCATGTAACGACGAATCTGAGTCGTCGACGAAGAAACGAACGGGACGAATGTGTGTCTCTCTAAACGACAGAATGCTGGTGGTGTAACTCACACGACGGGTGCAACACCGACTACTACACCAAGGGAATGTGGGGTTTCAGCTGTATAATTACTATATGTAGCTATCAATTACGGGGTTGGCGCACGTGGCACGCTATGAACTCGCTCTCTCTGAGCACTTAGACGCGGTTGGTGAGTTCTGACTTGTTCACATACGCCTTGATATTGTCCATCGTCGTCTTGGCAATGTTGCCCAAGGCCTCCTTCGTGAAGAAAGCCTGGTGGCCCGTGATGATGACGTTGGAGAAGGTGAACAAACGCGCGAGCGTGTCGTCAGGGATAAGTTCACCCGAGTGATCGGAGTAGAAGTATTCGCCCTCGCCTTCGAAGACGTCAAGACCAACACCACCAATCTTCTGCGACTTGAGACCTTCGACGAGTGACGCCGTCTCGATGAGACCACCACGACTGGTGTTGATGATGACCACACCTTTCTTCATCTTGTTGATGCTCGCCTCGTTCACAATGTGACGCGTCGTTGGGAACAACGGACAGTGGAGCGAGATGATGTCCGACTTCTCCCAGATCTCGTCGAGTGTGACGTACTTGGCGCCGTAGCCGACTGCCTCTGGGTTCTGCACGACATCATACGCGAGTACGGTGGCCCCAAAGCCAGCTGCGATGCGTGCGAATAAGGCACCGATCTTGCCGGTACCGACGACACCGATGGTCTTGCCGTGGACATCGAATCCCAATAGACCACCGAGACGGAAGTTGAGCTCCCTGGTGCGGTTGTACGCTCGGTGGATGTTTCGGTTGAGAGTCATCATGAGCGCGGCGGCGTGTTCTGCGACGGCGTATGGTGAGTATGCGGGGACTCGTAGAACTGGCATGTCGAGTTCCTTGGCGACTTCGAGGTCGACCATGTCAAAACCCGCACAGCGCAAGAGCAGGAGGCGAGTGCCACCCGCATGGAGCTTGCGAAGCGCAGCCGCATCGGCCGTGTCGTTGACAAAGATCACAACGGCTTCACAGCTTTCCGCAAGCGTTGCGGTCTGCGCATTGAGACGCGTGGTAAAGTATCTACAGACAAGAGATGCATTAGCACGAGGAGCTCCTCTAACTGCGATGGGATTCAACTCACTCGAACTGGTGTTCCGGGAGCACGCCCTCGGCCTTGCCCGTGTTGTTCATCGACTCGATGTCGTAGCTGTGTGTGGAGAAGAAGGCGATCTTCATGGTTGGCTGGTTGGTTGGGTGGAAGAGGAGGCGCTTGGGTTCGACAGAGGAACTTGAAGAGTGAGCCCTCGACGTCGATCCGTTTCGCGTACTATGTGGAACAAGTGAGCTAAATGACGGACAAAGACACGCGCAGGTGGGCGATTGACGCACCATCGCATAATAACCTCTGAGATCGAATATTAGTTGATGGACGAATCAGTAGCGAATGGATTGTCACACACGATGGACCTCTATGAATGAATTGGATACGCCAACTCGTAACCCCCCAAGCGTCGAAATCGAAAAAGCGCTTTTTTTCCCGGCGACTGCGACACGAAGGTGGGAGATTCGCCATGGCGCGTCGCAGTGACGATGACGTCGTCGAGCAATTGCTCGCGCGCCAGCGTGCGCATCCAAGCGTCGACGCCGTACCCATCGCTGCCAAGATTCGCGACGTGTCGCTCTTTATTGGCGAGGCCAAGGCAGCGCAGGTACGCACCTCAGTGCGTGGTTTTCTGCTTGGTTGGTGCTCATCCATGTGACTGGCTCATCCTTTCGCATCAGGATGCCGAGTTTCTTCAGCAGCACAAGATCGCGCACGTCGTGTCACTGGGGACTGGACGGCTCTCTCCTGCGGTAGGTCTGCTTGGTGATATGAAGAGAGACAGGCGTGGCGTGGAGTTGATGTGTGCAGAGCTGCGATGTGCTCCTTGTAGACATTCTCGACATGGAAGACCAGCTCATTGTATGCCACTTCAACGAGTGCATCGAGTTTCTTCGGTCTGCGTTAGCAGATGGCAAATCTGCGGTGCTTGTGCATTGTGTCTATGGGCAATCGCGCAGCGCCGCTGTGTGCGTTGCGTACCTCATGGCGTGCAAGCAAATGTCGATGCTTGAGGCGTACAACGCCGTTCAACAAGCACGACCATGTATCTACATCAACCTAGGCTTCCTGTCCCAGCTGCAGCTCTTTGAGCGTATGGAGAGGGATGCAAATCTACTAGGACCAACGAATGCACACGCGGAGGTATGCTGGGCATGGGCTTTTTCAACGAATTGACATAGCTGACGTATCTCAAGCTTCGAGCTCTGATTGCAGCAAGACAACGAGTCGATTCAGGTGTTGTGCAGCTACTAGATATCCCAATTCAGGCTGGCCAGGCCTATCACTGCTCTAAATGCAGTCTCTTGTTGTGTACGAAGCGGAATGAGGTGTGTCCGAGCGCATGTGATTGTTATCTTGATCGTAAACACTCAATCGGTTGATAACTTATAGGTGCCTCATGGCAAAGCCCATACTTCTGGGGACCAGCGTAAGTTATCTGTTGAACAGAGGCACATGCGCCGGACTTCTACAACTAGTCTTCTGTAGGTGGATGTACATCAATCTTCTTGGAACCGATGAAGTGGATGTCTACTCAATCTCACTTATCCACCGGAGACTTCGGGTACGAGAAGGAAGGCAAGCTCAATTGTCCCAAGTGTTCCTCAAAGCTCGGGTCGTGGAACTGGGTCGGCGTCAAGTACGTTTCTAATGTAGTAGCGATGACGGCGGCGAAATCCGCTCTGACATTTCATTCATGTTATCTAGATGTGCCTGCGGTGGATTTGTCGCTCCCGCCTTTCAGCTGGTGCCCAGTCGTGTGCGATTTCGTCCCTAGATGCATCTCCAAAGACAATGCAGGACCGTGATTCATGGCAAATTCGCCATAGGAATGCTGTATGGCATGCGGTCGTAGTTCTGGTTCACGCCAAGACGAGGATCACCCCTGGATATATACGGCTAGTCAGTTGTCTATACTCTAAATAAAAGAACACCACAACGAACTCACTGGCGAGGTGGCAACTGGACTTCGTCGTTGCGATAACGTCGGTTAGGACTACGGACGTTTACCATCGACGTGTTCTGGGCACAGTTGATAAACGGCGGACAGCAGTTGTCGACGCACGGTGTTCCTGGAGTCTCTACAGAAGTGAGCGCGAAGACCTCTGGTCGAATATCGACTCGTGGAGACAGATCCCCTTCGCGGTACTTGCAGTATCCGTCCTTACAGTAGCCTTTGCGTGTGCAAAACGCATACACATCTATCTTTTGCTTCATACTGCAGCCAATGCGCACGAGACACTGCCCCAGTTTGCTGTTACGTACGACATAAACGCCAATCAGCCGGAATCGCTACGATCATGTACTCATTTCGACGGTCTCACCTGTAGCACGGACACAGATACATGCGCGAATCGTGATACTGGATGGGACAACCCATTCGACAGGCCTCGACATCAGCAGCAAGACAGCCTACAGGGAGTCGTATTCATAAGCTGACCTCTCTTGTCATGGATCGCACCGAGCGCGCGCGTACCTGGCTTCACCACTTTCATTCGCGGAAGAGTCAACTACCCAGCATCCCCGTCCATATCAGTCCGTCTGCGATTCCGCGACGACCGCAAACGCCATACCTGTGCTTGAGTGGGTCCATTGACCACCCACAGCGTCACTATGAACAGCAAGAGCGCATGAAGGCGGCGTGTCGTCGCCATGGCTTCGAGTCGCACTTCAACATGCCGAGAATACCATGTCGCGTGGTCCACACCACTGTCGCACCTATCGAATGGATCCCTTCGTCCAGCGCAACATTGGCGATGCCGCGTGAGCTGATCACGCTTCAAGTGGGGCAATGCGGCAACCAGGTCGGTCGGCAGTTCTGGCAACTGGCGCTCGAGGAGCACGCGAAGGTGCGGATCGGATGATGGACAGGAATGACTCGCGTTATACGTGGTTTGACGATGTGTCCTGTACCAGTAGAATGCGAAGAACGCGCAGTTTGACGAGAGCATGAGTACATTCTTCCGGAATGTCGACACACGCTACTCTGATCCTGTGGATCTCCCGTTTGAATCGGGCAAATCGGCTATCCGTTCACTCAAAGCCCGAGCCATTCTCGTCGACATGGAGCAGGGACCTGTGTCCGAGACACTCGCGGGACCGCTGGGCGAGCTCTTTGACCAGCAGCAGTTCATCACAGACGTCTCTGGTGCCGGCAACAACTGGTACGAAAGATAGATAATGCCTTGCTGCTCGCTTGTACTAATTCTTGGCGGTCTATACTTGATCAGGGCACATGGTCATTGCGTCTACGGCCCAAAGTATCGCGACGAGCTGCTTTCCAAGCTCCATCGCGCCGTCGAGCTTTGTGATTCGCTTCAATCGTTCTTCTTGATCCACTCCATCGGTGGTGGTACAGGTACGTTATCCTGGTTCGGAAGATGATGCATTGTGTGCTAATCCGAATCTGTATTTGTAGGATCCGGTCTCGGCACATACATCCTCGGACTACTCGAAGACCATTATCCCGAAGTCTATCGGTTTACGACCGCGATCTTCCCTTCAGAAGACGACGATGTCATCACTTCTCCCTACAACAGCATACTCTCTCTCCACCAGCTCACTGAACATGCCGACTGTGTGCTTCCAATTGAAAACGAGGCACTCGCAGACCTTTGCGCTAAGATTCCTTCGTCATCGGCTGCAAGCTCAGCAGAGTCGGCAGCACCGATCACTGAAGGCTCGCGTCTCAACGAAGGAATCGATCTACGAGCTCTGGAACATCTATACTGCGGCAAGGCGGCTCCAAGCGCTGCCAACCAGAAGAAGAAGCGGTCAGCTGCGAATCTCACCAAGGCGATGACTGCAGTAAACATCACCTCAAGGCAAGCGACGAGTGCGTTTGGCGACATGAACAACATTGTGGCGCGTCTGCTGACGAATTTGACCAGCTCCATGCGATTCGAGGGAGCCTTGAACGTTGATCTGAACGAGATCACGACCAATCTTGTGCCCTATCCAAAGCTTCACTTCCTCTTGTCTAGCATGAGTCCAGTGTTTACGACCGTCGACCCGCGACAGCAGCCTCGTCGGCTCACGCAGATGTTCTCCGATGCTTTCAGTCGGTACGTTATCAGCGTAATCATCAACGTTTCTCTGTGTTCTCCCGCGTGGGTCTGATGATTATGCTTTGGTAGGGATCATCAATTGATTCGGTGCAATCCGCGCGCCAGTGTTTACCTCGCGTGTGGTCTTTTGCTCCGTGGGAACGTTGAAATCTCGGATGTCAACGCCAACATCCAGCGACTCCAGTCGGAAGTGCGGATGATCCATTGGAATCAAGAAGGCTTCAAGGTCGGCCTCTGCAGCGTGCCTCCTGTGGGTTACAATTCGTCACTGCTGTGTCTCTCCAACAACTGCTGTATCCGAAGCACGTTCGAGCGCATGCACGATCGGTTCCGACGATTGTACACTCGGAAGGCGCATTTACATCACTACACCGAGTATATGGACGCAGACATGCTGGCGGAGGGCTACGAGAACGTCAAGTATCTGATCAACGAATATTCCAAACTGGAAGAAGGCGGGCGTGCGCTGGACACTGCGTCAAGTGACGCTATGTCTGACAAGAGAAGGCGTCTTCAGCCGTTGGTGTGAGGTGCTGAAAGTATCAGATCCCCATCTCAAACAACAGAATGAAGCCACTCAGTGTGTGTCACACCACGTCAAACCAAGTTGAGTGTACCGAAATCCAGTCGGACGAATGGGATCCGTCGATTGGATTAGTACGGGAGAGGAGCCGAAGAAGAAAGAACATTGAAGAGCGAGCAGCATCTCCTGAGGGGATCCACTCGGTCCGTCCGCCGACCAGAGCCGTACGGAGGCTAGCCATCTCATACACAAACAAACAATCAAACAGACCAACCAACCAACAAACAAACAAACAAACAAACAAAGCAAGCGACATACACACACACGGACAGACGACCGCGTGGTTCATAATCTCCGACGGTGAGTCAGAAAGCCCGCTAGTGACAAAAGGTGCTTGGTGACTGTCCCTTTCTCAGCACATCTCCTCAAGGAAGTACAGTAGAACAGAACACCTCGTGTAGGCACGTTTTGTCAATTCGAACACTCACTTGTGGATAGTCAGCACTGGTGTTCCGCTCACTTTCCACGCACGTTTTGGCGAGCAGAGCCCTAGCCCGTGGAGGTGGTGTACCACCCTTGCAGTTGGTCCTGTCTTTCGAGGATGGAGCGGACGAGGAGGTCCACATCCGCGCCATTCGCCATTCCTCCGTGCCCATGAGCCGCTTCGTGGACCCTGCGACGCTCGACGTCCTCGACCGACTCTCGCGCTCGAGTCTGGCGCGCCACGAGCACGAGCAGGAGCACATTGATGTCCTCGAACTCTCGCCAGGGTACCACGACGCCCAGACGCCCGGTGAGGCGGGCAAGACCAAGCTCCCAGTCATCGACAAGCGATGGCTCGGACTCATCGTGCATAGCACAGTCGTCGGTTTCGTGTCTTCAGTGCTCCCGCTCACGGTGTTCCCGTTCCTCACCAGTTTTCTCAACATGGAAGGCACGCAGACCTTGTCGACACGGACGCTGTTCGCGATGCCCTGGGTCCTGCGGCCGTTCTACGGGATTCTCATCGACTGCATGCCATTTGCCTCTGCGTTCCGTCAGCGTCTGTTCCTTGGACTCGGCTGGGTGATCTGTGCTGGTGCACTCATTGGCGCGCATTTCGTACCGAAGCCAGACCCGTACTTTCGAGACCGAGCATATGCTGGAGAACCACTCGCGGCTTTGAATGCGACCCAGCAGAGCACCATCACGAAGGATGCCCAGTCACAAGGCGCGATCTACATCTTGCTCATGACGATCGCTACGATCGGATACGTGCTGGCTGATGTCGCAGCTGATATGCTCGCAAAGGACGTCTCGCGTAATTACTTTCCAGCTCTCAAAGAAGATGAGGACTGCCCGCTCGTGATCTCAATGACCATGAAGCGATACCTGGCCATGCTCTTCTCCTTCCTCTTCATGGGTGTGGGCATGAGCGGACCAGATTATGGTGGTGATTTCGGCTTCACACTCGACATCTCGACCTTGATGCTCATCATCGGCATCATCAGCGCTCTCCCGATCCTTTTTGCCTTCACGGCAATTGAAGAACGACCTCGTTCGCGTCGTTCGACCCGAACAAGCTTCCGTAATATTTGGCTGTTGTTCAATAATCGTGCGGTGAACTACGTGATCGCGTGTCGCTTCGTCGGTGGCATTTTCGGTGGTATTAGTGCAATCGCTGGCAACCCCATTGCTTTGTACTGGGCTCACGTGCAGCCTCTGAACGACAATGTCGTGAGCTTTGTCGCGACGGGTGTCGTTCTCTTGGTGCTCCGTCTCGCCGACAAGCGTGGTTGGAACATCAACTTCCGCATCACAGTCATTGTCGCCACCGTCATCATTCTCATCCTCGACTGCGGTGCCACCATGTTCACGATCTGGAATGTCGTGCGTAGTCAGTGGTTCTGGATCGGTCTCCCTGTCATGGAGGTACTCCCATCCAGTCTCGACTACGTCATCCTCACGATTATTCTAAGTGAGATCGCGGAGCCTGGCTCGGAAGACCTCATGCGGTCCCTCATCACCAGCGTGGCCTTCCTCGCGGGACCATTCGGCGTTTCCTTGACCAAGTACATTGACGCGCAGTTCGACGTCACGAACCAGGACATTATGAGCGACACCACGACCGTCCGTACCCACGCCACACTGGTCTTCCTGATCGCGTACGTGTGCCAATTGCTCTCGCTCGCGTGGCTCCTCGCGTTGCCTCGCA
The DNA here is from genome assembly GCA_020085045.1 of Pythium oligandrum. NCBI lineage: Eukaryota > Oomycota > Peronosporomycetes > Pythiales > Pythiaceae > Pythium > Pythium oligandrum. Next base: position 150,679 of record JAHRIK010000014.1, on the reverse strand, counting down.
ACGGCCAGGAGGCCCGGGAATGGAAGAAGCGCAGTGGCACGTCGCGTGGCCACGCCATCGTGGTGATTCTCTTGCTTCTGGCGTCGTTCGTCTGGAGTATCACTGTCCACGTACTCTCGGTGAATCAGTCGACGTCGTGTCTCGAGATCGCCGGCGGCAAAGGCTGCTAAGCAGGACAAGTCCAGTGTAGCCATGTTATTTAGGAGCTCTTCATCGATCGTACTTAACGACCACTATACAGTACTCCCATTGTCGTGACACGCAAGCACCTTACTACCTGATCTTCTGGAACGTTGCGATCCGTCGAAGGACCGATGTGGAAGCGAAGCCGGACGCTGTTGCTCCTGGGCGCTGTGCTGGTGGCCCTGGCCGCGCGTCCCGAGAGTCGTGTGGACGCCTTTGGCTTTGGCTTTGGCGGCGGCCACGAGGAAGAGGTGGACCATCATCACCACCACGACCATGACGACTTTTACGACGGTCGGTGGCCGCGAGCATTGGTGGAGAGAGTGCTGTACTAACGACATGACTAGTGTTGGGATTGACGATGGAGGCGTCCGACAGTGAGATCAAGAAGGCGTATCGCAAGCTCAGTCTCAAGTACCATCCAGGTAGGTGCGCTGGAAGAAGAGAGGTGATAGTCCACGCCTGACGCGTCGCATCGCTAGATAAAAACAAGGGCGACACGGAAGCGGAGCAAAAGTTCCACAAGATCTCGCGCGCCTACGAAGTGCTGTCGGATCCTCAGAAGCGACAGGTGTACGATCTCGAGGGCATTGAGGCGTTGGAAGAGGAAGAACAAGGTCGTGGCCGCTCCAATAGTCCGTTTGACTCGTTCTTTGGCGGTGGTGGCAAGCCACGCGGCCCCGACGCGGCGGTGGACATGCCTGTGACGTTGGAAGAGCTCTACAACGGCGCCAAGAAAGAGGCTCTGTTCACACGAAACGTGATTTGTCGCAAGTGCCGTGGTACGGGTGCCAAGGACGGCAAGGTACGGCGCGAGACGTAATGCTACACCTATTGATCCATCTGACGCCTCGTTCATACAGACTACACCGTGCAAGACCTGCGGTGGCCAGGGTGTCGTGCTCGTGCAGCAACGCATGGGACCAGGCTTCACTGTGCAGATGCAGCAGCCATGCCCAAAGTGTGGCGGCAAGGGCAAAGTGTTCCGTCATCAATGCCCTCATTGCCACGGTCACAAGGTTGTCAAAGAAGAGAAGGTGCTCGTGGCTGACATCGAGCGTGGTATGCCGTCCAACCACCAGATTGTCTTCGAGCGTCAGAGCGAGCAGCGACCAGGAATGGTCCCAGGTGACGTCATCTTCCGTCTTCACCAAGTGCCTCACGCACGCTTCCGGTATGTTGCGACTGCTTCTCTTTTTCGTCTCATCAAATCCTGACTGTTGGTTTGTTCTATTAGCCGCGCCGGTAGTGACTTGCACTATGAGATGCAGATCACGCTTGAGGAAGCACTTTTGGGTTATCGCAAGCACGTGACTCACTTGGACGACCGCAAGGTCCCTCTCGTGTTCAGCGCCGTGACCAAGCCATTTGAAGTGCGCTCGATCCACCAAGAGGGAATGCCGTACCACAACTATCCGTCGCAGCGTGGTGACCTCCACGTTCTTCACCACATTCAGTTCCCTTCCAAGCTCACAAAGAAGCAGAAGGAGTTGGTCAAGGAGCTCTTGGAGGAATGAGAGACAAAAACGTAGATAAATGGAAGCATTTTCAGTTTCATACGACTAGCAATCAATGCAACATGAAGAAACCCATTCGTGTGGACACAGCTGCTCTACCAGAGTTGTGTGTCTAACTACCACTCAGCACTCTCATGGGTTGTACATCAACGCACGGAGGTGCTCCTTGAGGTTTTCTGGCTTGGCCACGGTGGCGTAACCCTTCGAGTAACCCTGAAAACAAAACTCTGTCAGTTGAACTGAATCCACCAGCACGGCATCTGACATCGACTTACGTATTCGGCAACCGCCGTAGCGATCTCCAGGGACACAGCGCGGATCGTCGACAGAGGTGGGTACACACAGCCCGTCTCGAGATCCGCTGGCGTCACGAGCTTGGCCAAGGTCTCAGCCGCGATGATCATGATCTCATCGTCCACGTGTGTCAAACCAGCGCCAACGCACGCAAGACCGACACCTGGGAAGATGTACGAGTTGTTGCCCTGGCCTGGCACGAAGCGCTGACCGTTGTACTCGACTGGGTCGAATGGACTGCCACTGGCGAAGATGCACTTGCCGTCCGTGAACTTGTACGCTTCTTCCGCCGTGCACTCGGCCTTGGACGTTGGGTTGCTGAGCGCGAAGATGATCGGACGCTCGTTGAGCTGCGTCATCTTCTCGCAGACCTCCTTGGAGAAAGCCTTGGCAATGGTGCACACACCGATAAGCGCCGTTGGCTTGATCTGGTCGATCGCGGCCTCGAGACTTGGAGCGGCAGGTGCGTCATGGGCATAGTGCAGCTTGTGGTGCTGCAACGACTCCTTGCGCGAGAGCACAACGAGACCACGCGAGTCCACGAGCCAGATCTGGTTGCGCGCTTCCTCGAGCGACTTACCAGTCTCGTGCGAGATGGCAAGCGCGATCAAGTCAGCGATACCAGTGCCAGCCTCACCTGCACAATCAAGATTAGCTAACAAAGCAATCGATGCATCACACCAATGTCTTACCAGCTCCCATGAACAAAAACGTGTGGGCCGAGAGTGGCTTGTCCGAGAGAGGCACAGCAGCCAACAGACCAGCCAAGACGACCGAAGCGGTACCCTACAGGTGAGAGCAAGACAGTAGTATCAGTATCATACCAGATGAGTATGCAACAAATGGGCTTCTTGCTGACCTGGATGTCGTCGTTGAAGGTACAGTGCGTGTTCTCGTACTTGCGCAACAATTCAAACGCAGTCGAGTTGCCAAAGTCTTCGAACTGGAGCAACACCTGAGGGCCGTACTTGGCCTTGGCAGCGTTCATGAACTCGTCGACGAGCTGCTCGTACTTGGCTCCACGCTCGCGTTTCTAAACACAAGATCAATCATTCTCAGTCATCTCGTTGCTAGTCAATGGATCCAGCTGAGCTCACCTGGCGGAGACCCATGTAGAACTCGTCGACGAGGAACTCTTCGTTGTTGGTACCGCAGTCCAACACAACAGGAAGACACATGCGTGGTGGCACACCAGCACACGCAGTGTAGAGCGCAAGCTTGCCGATTGGAATGCCCAAACCGTTGACACCAAGGTCACCAAGACCCAGAATGCGTTCCTAGTATGGATCAGATTCTGTCAGATGAGATTGGACTAGATGAATGCAAGCACAGACAACGTACACCGTCGGTGAACACAATGGCGCGGATGTCCTTCTCTGGCCACGCGTCCAAGATCTCCGAGACACGACCAATGTCATTGAGCGAGACGTAGAGACCACGCGGCGTCTGGCGGTAGATGTGGCTGAACTCCGTGCAGCCCTGACCGACCGTCGGGGTGTAAACGATCGGCATCAACTCGGCCGTGTGCTCGATGAGCATGCGGTAGTACACCGCCTCGTTCGTGTCCTGCGTAACAAGCCCATGCATCCGTCAGTCGTGATCGATAGGGGCCATGCGACGCTTCAGCGTCTCGCGTACCTGCATGCTCTGCATGAAGATGTACTTCTCGATCGGCGAGGTCTTCTTGCGCAGCTGCGCCATGGCGCGCTTGGTTTCAAACTCAACGGACGTGACGGCCGCGGGCACGAGGCCACGCAAGCCGAGCTGCTCGCGCTCCTCCGAGGTGAACGCCAGGCCCTACCACACAAACCCGTGAGTGTCATGGCCACTGCAGCACCTGCATGGACTCCGGAGACGCACCTTGTTGACGCTGGGCGTGCGCAGTGCTTGGTATCCGCTCATGTCGACGGGAAGAGGGTGTGGACGCTTGAAGGCGAGTTGTCGAATGACCACAAGATAGCAGAGCTTGTCTCACCTGACCTGCTCAAGAGATACGCGGGCAGACCCACGGGTCGGCATCCCTCCCCAAGCAGCAGCGACCCGAACCCATGTCCGTCATGAGGAGCTCCGATGATGGGTGAGCCCGCCGGATGCTTCAGTTGCGAGCTGTCTATGCACGAGGACAAGCGTTGGTTCAACTTGGATCACGGCAAGAGACCGATTGCCCAAACCTGTTAACCAGCGCTCTCGTTGAAGCTCGGCTGATTCACGCGCAGGTGGAAGGGCCAGGACCACATCCGAGGACCGCGGTGGCAACAATGACGTAGCTGCCGAGGTGGCTATGACACGCAGAGATCCAGAGCTTGTGGTGGGGCCCCGAGTATCGCATTCCACGCCTGTCTTCCGCTCTTCCTCCCCCGAGAACCGAAGCATGGCGAAGTTCCGAGCTATTCCAAGATGCTCAGGCTAGGAGCATGGTGTTTGGCCAATTAAAGGAGACTTTGGTCGTGAAAGGCCGTGAAAACCATGGAAGCCGTGCGGTTTCTCGTGGATTTCGTCGTGAGCAGCGTTTCGTTCGTGCTGGATCTTGTGGAGCCACGAGAACTGTCCGGTTTAGTGACTGATTAACCTGCGTCTTGACGCCAGTCCGTCACGCGGCGGGCTTCACGCAGTCCATCCTTCAGTCGGCGAGGGCAGATCGCCTCGTCAGCGGCGCTGCTGTCTGATTGGTAGATATGTGCATCCCCCAAGCGATTGGCTGAATCAGTCGCATCAAGCAAGAGCTACGAGATGGTGCAGGTGGCCAAGGCGTTGGCGCCGCAGCTCGCGCGCTTCCCCGTGTGCGTCCCAGCGCTCGATGCGCAGGTCAAGGCGATGGTGCGGGCGATCAACTGTCCTGGCGGGCCATGGTGAGTGGCGGAGGTGCGGGGAGGAAGAGCGAACCACGCTAACGAAGGCTGCATTCGTGAAGGGACATTGGCGTCATGCTCACGACCAATGAGCACGTGCATCGCTTGAACCGCAAGTATCGACGCAAGGACAAGCCCACCGACATCCTTTCCTTCCCTTTTCACAAGGTGTGTCGCCATTTCGATGGGGTCTGGATGCAAACACGGTGTGCTCATGGCCTCATCAACACGGCGTAGGTATCACGACCAGGTCGCTTCCCCGTCGTCCGAAGTCGCGAAGAGCGCTATCTCGGCGACATTTACATCAGTCTTCCGTACGTGTACGACCAGTGTCTGGATCCGGAGGAGACCGAGGTCACGTCGCTCGAGCAGCGCATGCCAATCCTCTTTGCGCACGGGATTTGCCATCTCCTGGGCTACGACCACGAGACGGACGCCGACTACGAGCGCATGGCCAAAGCAGAGGCGTTTATTCTAGGGCGATACGAATCCTATTTGGACAAATAGTACTACTATCTACGAGTGGGTAGGAGCGGCTGCCTCGTTAGTTGGTGCCTTCGTACGCCTCATAAATAATGCTGGTCGCCGTCTTCATGATCATCGTAGTGAAGCACACGTGCGCGAGACGTGGGACGAAGCCCGTCGTCGCGAAACCCGCCACTTGCTTGATGCCGCCGCTCTTGAATTCGCTGCGGAACGTGTCGATCACAGAGACGTTCGCGCCAGCCTTGGACGCCTGCTGGATCTGCGAGACCATCACGTCAATGGGGAGAGTGCAGAGCGTGCTGCCGACACCACCGAGGAGCGACGCAGTCATCTTCTCGCCGTTCGTGAGCACCTTGGTCGAGTCGCCACGCTTGAAGAAGACTTCTTCCGCTTGCACCGAGAAGAAGAAACGCGTGGACCAGTCGGCGACGCGCTTCATGGAGAAGACCGTAGCACCCTTCATCAACGCCGCGGGGCCTTCGATGCGGATCACCTTCATGCCGACCTGCAGCGACTTCTTTGTGGTCTCCATCGGCGTCATCTTTTGCCGGAAGACAGGATCCGTCATCACACGCGTCTTGAGCAGCAGCGTCGGACTGAGCACGAGACCCTGGAAACCACCACCGATACCACCAGCCATCACTTCCGCGGCGTTTTGCGAGAGCGTGCCATTCTCCACCAGCGGCTGCACGTTCTTCTTGGTCAGCGCGTGGGCCCAGGCGAACACAGCGCCCTTGGCCACGGCCTGGATCGCACCCCATGGGAAGAAACCATCCCAGATGCCCACGATGCCCTTGGCCTGCACGATCTCTCGCGTGAGCGTCGCGTACGACTCGGTAGGGCGCGTCTGCTTCATGATCTTGGTGAATTCAAAGCAGTGGCCAAACATGAACTCGAAGACGAGCGTCACACCGGCGCCAATGACGAGCTTGACCCCAGGACGCTCGGCCTTCTCCACGACATGATGCTCCGGCGTGGCGGCCACACTGAGCGCCAGGGGGCGATAAGCGCCGGACATTGGCGCCAACACCATCGAGCGCGTGGATTGCCATGCATGTGGCTTGCTTTGCAGCCGCGGCGTCATCGCCGTCGCGAGCATCGTCGGCGTCAGCATGGTCGTCACGTCACTTGCGAAGTGGGGAAAAGAGCTGAAGTGCCAATCAACACGGTACTTCACGAGACAGAATAATAAAAAATGTGTTATCACAGAACAGAGGGGATGATGACGTGGCACGCGTCATCCAAGAGCTACTTCAACTGGGCACTGTGTTATCCATTGAGCTAGCTGATGCGGTGCATGCCCGCAGCGCGGCCGCCGTGCACGTGACGGCGCAGTCTCGCGCGAGGGCTTGGATAGTCGCGAAGGATCGACTTTGTGTCGCACGGAGCAGAGCCGACGCGATCAGCTGGTTGCAGGTGCTCTGTGAGAAGGACGCGATGCGGTCTGCCTCACCCACTTTCTCAGCGTTCTCCGTCTCCTGCGGCTCTGGTGGGAGGCTGAGTTGTCGACACTGCTCCAGTGCACCGCAACCAATGGTTTGAAGATGCAGACGGGCGAGATGCTGAGCCATGAGATGCTTGCGCGCATGCACGGCGACGTCCTGGAGTGCTTTGAGGCAATGCAATTGTCTTCGCGCCACCACGCGTGCGCGTTCAGCTCGCAGGATCGCTTCCTCACGAGCCTTTCCTCGCTTCTCATCCGGTCGAGCAGACAGCGACGTGTAGCCGTCCTGCTGACTGATTTCATTCTTGCGGGAACTGGGGCGTAGCTCATCATGGAGCGGTGTGAGCGGCTCAGATTCTGACTCGGGTACTTCAGCTTCGCATAGATGGGCGGGTGCTTGGGGTGCGTCCATCCCCACTGCTTCGTCCTCAGTCTCAACGTCTGTCGAGGTGGGACCTGTTGGCACGAGCTCTGGCTCTTCAACAGGTGGAGATGGGGGAATCTCCTCCTCTCTGGGTTCGATGACCTCGGGTGCATCTTCGGCAGGGGCTTCGCATTCTGGCACTGACGTTGGTGGGCTAACGGTGTAAAACTCGGCTTCCTCGGCTTGCAAGCTCGCGACCAGATCGTTCAGTTTATTGCGTTGCGTATCGACGTCTCTGTATCCCAGCGCCACACTCTTCGCCTCGACGGCATTGACCAGAGCCTCGTATTCGATCACATCATCGTTTTGACTCGCCAGTTCTTCCCGCAACGCAGAAGCTGCATCGAATCCACAGATATCTGTAAACAGCTTCTCCAAGGCGCTGCGTCGAATCATGCCGCTGCCTTTTCGATCGATGGCGAGTAACACGCTGCGAAGATCGAAGCGGAAGGCTGCGCAGCATCGTGCAATACACTCCACAAGACCTTCTCGTGTCGGACTAGGTGGTGGAGAGGTGTTCCCACTCGCTTCGTCTTTGGCTTTCGGTGCCACTGGCGTGAGCTCTTCTGCATTGCTCTTCCCACGCGGCGCTTTGGTAGAAATGATGTAGTTGCGGGAATGGAGGGAGCGGCCGGGCTTTGATGGTGAGCGAGCAGCGCGCGCAGCCAAAAGAGTAGCTTCTCGGGCTTCGGCCTCCCTTCGTTTGCGATTTCTTGCCGCCTCCAGCTCCTGTAGAGCCACTTCAGCCTGTGGGTACGCATCAAGGACAGCCTCGAACTCAATCTGTGCCTCATCGAACACCTCCAGCTCCTTGAGCACTGAGCCCAATTTGAAACGTGCGTATGGATCGTTCGGATTGAGCTGCAGAGCCTGGCGAAGTTGCTTCTGGCACGCACCAAACTCCTTGCCGATTTCAAACGCGCAGGCCAAGTTGACTCGCAGACGGAACTCAACTTCTTCATTGATTTCCATCGATAGGGCAAGGAGATAGAGCTCCGAGGCACGTTCCCACTCGCCCTTTGTGTGTAGCCGCACAGCAGCTTTGGTGACCATCTTGAGCTTTTGCGTCGGCTCAAGGCTTGTGTGGTGCTGCGGCAACGAGCGCCACCACCACTCAAAGCCACTCACCGAGTTGATGCACTCGGGATTCCATGAGTACTTCTCTGAGAGCACAACACGCTTGTTGACTGAGGGCAGTGTGCTGCCAGGACTCTTGGGCGGCGATCCAGCAGTGCTACTGCCGCTGTCCATCCATTGAAGGTCGTCACTAGGGCGTGCGGTTGCGAGCCTGTCCTCTGGGAGGTTTGGTGAGAGGCAACGTCGTTTGCGGTCTCCAATGACGGCTTTTTCTTTCGGCGTACTGTAGATGGCAGAGCGTCGATGCTGCTCCTGTGGGGATGTAGGCGGCCGTGCGATGGGTAAGCAGACCGTTGGTGAGTATGGAGACGGCACACCGATATAAAGAGTAGATATGGTTGTAGTCGGACGGTGAGGAGATGACTGAGGTGTTGGACCTCGAAGGGCTGGCAGTGTATACGTCCGTCGAGTGGGTGAGCTAGCAGTGGTTTGTAGAGGTGCCTCCTGCTTCTCGAACGTATATTCCTGCTCTTCAGAGCGTGCATTTTCAAGCTGAATGGGTGACGAGATCGGCATGTGCTGTGAGAAATATGGCAGGAATTGCGTGACGAGCTGCTGGATGGTCTCATTGTCATGATGGCGCTTCTGCAGCGTGTAGATGAACATGTTGGGCTGCCAGAGCTGACCCTGGGCGGCGACTTTGCACGCCTGGACCACTGCCGCGGCGTCGTCCTCCGCAAGCAGCAGCAACAGCTGGAGACTGAGAATCTGTGGATAGCATCCAGAGCTCTCGTTAGCACAAAGGTACAACCGAAAAGACGCCTATCCACCTCGTACGCGCTTTTTGACTTCAGTGTACGATGTCAGGAACCGGAAAATGCAACCGGCAAAGCCTGAGAGATTTGCATGTGCTCGTATCGAGCGGATCTGCAAGAGTTCGAGGGCTTCGACCATCAAATGCTCCTACAATGCAAGCAGATGGTCAACGTGACGAGAAATGACGTCGACTAGCAACACGACGTACGAGCTGGTATTCAGGACAACGGTCCACCGAGACAGCGAACATAAGTGCGGCCATAGGGTCCACCAGTGTCGTGGAGAACTCGGATTCTTGATGCAACGCGCCGCTTGTACCGCCACGCAGACGCGCGACGACACACTGCTGGTGCTGCGTAAGCAGCGTCTTGGCTGAGCAAGCATGCGACACGGTGAAAAACCAGACCGCGAACGACTTGACCAGACGTACGTGCCTTGTTTCGAGTAGGGCGACGTGATCATGCGGTGCTTTTGGAAGTACGCATTCATCCAGAGACTGTTGCGCTCGAGCAGCGAGGGGTTGATGCTGAAGGACGGGTGGATGCGTGCATAGCTGCTCAGCCATCGCTGGTTGAGCACCACGAGCGTGTCGAACCACGGATCCTCTGCGTCCAGCACGAGGTCCAGCTCGAGCTCCATGCGTCCTCCGTCGTGGGTGGACCCCCCAGTGCAGCCATGTGAGTGTGTGGCACTCTATGTCGTTTCGCGACAGCCCGATTTAGTCTCAGATGGTCCTCAAGTGGCAATTTCGAACGACATGTTGCGACTTGAGGACCCGCCCACACTGTCTTCTAGGTTGTCCGGATAAGTCGTATCCGGATGGGTCGACGTCGCGCTGTTGTTATCGAGAGGGAGAAACGTCAGACACACAAACGCACACACAGAATCCACGAGCACACAACCCCCAAACCCACCACCCGCAACACACATCCCTACACGCTCGCACACATACATACACCAAGCGCGCCCCCAGCATTCCAAGCAAGGAGGCCGCCCTCTCGCCCTGTTGTGTGTGTGACTGTGTGTGAAGGCCACACCAGTACACCATGGAGCCCGCCCCCCCCGCGGACATCACGGAGCAAGCGCGCAAGCTGCTGGCCTCGGCGCTCGCGGATCCGCCCTCGTCCACGGCGGACGCGCGTCCACCGCCGGCGTCCACCACGAGCGATGCGTACCAGCCGGAGGACCTGCTCGAGATGTCGTCCACGACCACAAGCGCCGCGATCTCGCACGAAGTCCACTGGGAAGGCTACGTCCGCAAGAAGGGCGACTGGCTGCCGCGCTGGGAAGAGCGCTATCTCGTCCTCGACGGCGCCACGCTCACCTACTACAACACCAAGGAGGAAGCACGCAGTGGTCGCAATCTACGCGGCCGCATGATCATCTCCAAGGTGCGGTCGGAGAACTATGGCAAGGCGCACGGCTTCTTGATCGAGACGCAGGGCCACAAGCACTTTCATCTCTGCTGTTCGAGCGAATTGGAGAAGGACATGTGGATCGAAATGATGCAGGCGGCCATCGACGAAGGCGTGAAACACAAGCTCGACCGGTCCATCATGGGCGCCGACGCCGCGCCGCCCGTGCAAATGTCCCCCACGCAGGTGGATCTGCGCAGCTTCTACTTTGCCTTCCGCGAGCTGCTCATCTCCCACGCGTCGTCGCCGCAGTTCTTCCCCAAGCTCTCGCGCGACGTCGTGCTCACGTCCAACTACGCGCCGACGGTGCCGTTCTGGGGCGAATATCACGGCCTCGACGGCGTGCTGCACTTCTTCTCGATCCTCTACGAGACCGTTGAGTTCTCATCCTTCTTCGTCACTGATATCGCACAGGCCAAGGGCGGCAACACGGCGGTCGTCGCCGGACGAGAGACCATGAAGAACCGCGACAATGGACGCAAGTTCACGCAGCAGTGGCAGCACACCATCGAGTTCGCGCCCGATGGACGCGTCAAGAGCCTCACGATCCACGCGGATCCGGTCGCGGCCTCGGCCGTCTTTGGTTGCAATGCCACGTCGAGTCTCTCGCTGCCGATGGCGGCGATTGTGGGCAATTCGAGCCATGACAACCCAGCGGGTACATTGCACGTCGTGGTCTTCCGTGGCGAACAGATCTCGACCTTGGCCGCGCCTTTGCCGCCATTGAGCGACGACGAGTATGCCGATGAGCGCGCGTCGGGCGAGGCCACGCCATTGCCACGTCGTCGTCTCTTCTTGGGCTTGCGACTCATCACGGATGGCAAGACGAACGTGTACGCGCCATCGACGTCTTCCAACTGCTTGACGCGCACGCGTGTGTGCGAACCAGAGGAGACGCCAGATCCAAAGTGGAACTCCAAGCACGAGGTGCAGTTCAATGGCTCGACGCGTGGCAAGCCGTGCTTTATGCTCATTGAGGCGTGGGAAGTCAAGGAGAATGAGATCGGACAGGAGTTTGAAGAAGTCGTGGGTGTCGCCAAGGTGAACCTCGCGCCGTTCCTTGCGCTTGCCAGCACCTCCCGGACGGTGCGTGAGAGTGTGATGCACTCGGACATTGCGCGTGGTGCCGTGCCGCAGTGGTACACGCTCTTGTCGGCGAACGAAACGAAACACTCGTGTGGTCGTGTGCAGCTCAGTATCAGCTTCGAGCCAATTCCAGTCGGTGAGAGCACCATCTCGTCGACGACGTCGTTCGAGATGGTCTCGGCCATGAACGGACAGCCATCAATGCGTGGGTCGCCTGGCTTCAGCGCTGATGCGGCAACGCCTCTCGTGCGTCCTCCAGGCGCTGCGCTCTCGCACTCTGCCAGCCAGCGTGCGGCGATTGCTCGCGGCTTCTCGTTCCGTGACACCAAGCGCGACAACCACCAGTTCCGCGTTGGCAACACGGCGTTCGATATCCCTCGACGTTACCAGATGATCAAGGCTGTCGGCCAGGGTGCTTACGGTTGTGTCATTGCCGCCAGTGACACCGAAACGGGCCAGGCGCTTGCCGTCAAGAACGTGCCAAACGCATTCAACGATCTGATCGATGCCAAGCGTATCCTTCGTGAGATCCGACTGATGCGCCACCTCAACCATCCGAACCTCGTGAACCTCGTCGATTTGCCTCGACCAGCATCTCTCCAGGACTTCAACGACGTGTACATGGTCATGGATCTCATGGAGACGGATCTTCACCGTGTGATCCACTCGAACCAGTCCATCAGCGACGACCACATTCAGTACTTCCTCTACCAGATGCTCTTGGCGATCCACTATGTGCACTCGGCTGAGGTGCTTCATCGTGATCTCAAGCCTTCCAACGTGCTCGTGAACTCGGATTGCGACCTGAAATTGTGCGATTTTGGTTTGGCGCGTGGTGTCCACGGTATGGACTCGGGCTTGACCGAATACGTCGTTACGCGTTGGTACCGTGCGCCAGAGCTGTTGCTCTCGTCCAAGTACGACAAGCAGATGGACGTGTGGGCCATTGGTTGTATTCTCGCTGAAATGCTTGGTCGTCGACCGCTCTTCCCTGGCCACGACTACTTGCACCAGCTCAAGATTATCATGGATGTCGTGGGGTCTCCGACGGAAGAATCCCTCGAGTTCATCACGAATCCAAAGGCCAAGCGTTTCATTCTGCGTCAACCAAAGAAGCCAAAGGTGCCGCTCTCGTCTGTCTACCCCCGTGCGACGCCGCAGTGTCTCGACCTCCTCGACAAGATGCTCGTCTTTGATCCACGCAAGCGTATCACGATCGAACAGGCGCTTGAGCATCCGTACTTGAGCCTTGTGCGCGACCCATCGCTCGAGAAGACGTGTGGATCGCCATTCGATTTCACGTTTGAGAACTGCGAACTAACCAAGCAGAAGCTGCAGGAACTCATCTTTGAAGATGTGTGCTTCTTCCACCCAGAAGCGCGTATGCCTGAGAGTAGTCCAGCTAGTTCGCCTGCTCCTCTGTCAACGCCAAGTCGACAGGCGAGCGGAACGACGCTGTACGCGCCGTCAACGTCATCGCGCCAGGCGAGTCAGAGTTCGATCCCAGTGGCCACTGCTGTCGAAGTCGCGTCCTCGTTGCCTGTGGCGTCGGTCGTCGCCAGCAATGGCCGATCGGACGTCGCGATCGACATTGGTACGTCAACACCAGATGCACCACCTGCCCCAGTGGCTAACGGTGCTGGAACCAGCAACGGCATCGATCTGTCGGGGTCGCCGAAGAAGCTCGCTCAGCCCAACAGTATGATGACGCCGTCGTCCGTCGTGTGAGGCAGGCGTGCGAGCTCGTGTGCGTGCGGTATTAGTATATTGACCAAATAACAGAAAGACAAGCCACTGTCAGCGTCCGAGGAGCGCATTGACGACGGAGTGCGTGGCTCTGGATGGGACGAGCGACATTAGACCCGAGAAGACCAGCAAGGACCCCTCCGTACATAACTGCAAACGCAAAAATCAAACGTGTATTCTTCTGTGTCGTCTCCTATCCCGTGTCTTCATCTTACGAGCGCCGTGGGCGGCGCTAGACTGGTGAGAGGCATATCACCATTGTTACTACTTGTACGCAGCATGGTTGCGTACTGACGGATGAGTGAGGCGCTGAATGGAAAACATCGTAAGCCTTGCATCAGCACGAGTTCTTGTCGTAGCTGGGACTCGGACTGACTCAGTAAAACTGTCGGATGGGTCTGTAAGAGCCTCAGGACATCACTGTCACTCTGCGCTTGGGCGAGCACCTGAGAATCCAGCCACGCAGCCAAAAACACGTCTTTCCACGATACAGTTGCTAGGTTGTCGGCAATGCTGACTGAAGAGGGCTGCGTGGTGAGTCCAAATTGGTGGGCGACGTGAGTCTGCCAGTGTGCATTGACGTTGGCTTCTTTGTGGAGTTGGCGGTTGGTGACGCTGAGACGGGCAAGGCTGGCAGGATCGAGATACCCACACACGTGAAGCTCAACGATCCCGGGTGGAAGCTCTAGAAGACGCGTCATGCTCGACAGGATGGCTGAACGCACAGTGGCGTTGGAAGATCGACGTGGACGAGGCAGAGACGACAGTCGATGGTCATACTCTCTGCCGTCACCACCAGCTGGTCGCGATCGTCGTCGCGCTGCACAAGTCAACAGCACAACAGCAGACACAAGCTCACCGTTTCAAAGTGTCCATATTGTATTCGTGATAAAGCCTCTTCTGGTCTGTCCTGTGCTTGCTGTCTATGCGTGCGGATTACGCAGCACCAGGATGACCGAGTCGCCACGCAGGAACATCTTGCTCACGAAGCGGTCCTTGTTGACTGGCTTGGCGCCCTTCTTGCCCTTGCCGGACTTGGGGATCTCCGTCCACATCTCCTTGACGTTCTCCAGGACCCTACAAGCAGCCATTCCCCCATCAGCCAGCGGTCGACCATCCCAACCCACCACGAGGAGCTACGTACATGTTACAGTGACGATCAAAGGCCTTGACACGCGCGAGCAGCTTGTGGTTGTTACGCACGTTGATCAGCACCTGCGAGTTGTTCTTGACGCTGTGCATGAGCACCGAGAGCGGGCCCTTCTGGAACTCTTCCTCGTCTTCCTGCACGCGCTTGTATTCCACACTGCATTCAAACACGCACACACGACCTGGTGAGCCTCCTCTGCACCCATCATACCAAGTCGCGTCTCCTCTATCGATAGAGACTGCGTTTGCGTCCACTGCGTCCCTGCAGCGTCCGCAATCGCCGCGTGCACATCACATACCTCGCCATACTCGCCACTCGACTCGTCCTCTGTGCTTGGTCTGGACGGATCCAGGAAACGTCGTCCACTCACCCTCTTTTGGTATTGGTAGCTCATGAGCCCACCTTTCAATAAAACTATATTTAGAGAACCTACAGCTCATCCTATAAACAGATGACTCTAGGAATTTGTAGGTTGACGTAGCCAAATGTCCTGAGGACGAAAATGGGTTTGCGCGTTGTTGCGTGCTGATGATGGCCACCGTATTATCAAAAGAGCAATTGCATTCTGTGGTTTTCGAATTCATGATTGTGCATCCTTCGGTGTGTCTGTCTGTCTGTCTACTACTGGAAAAGCTGGATCAATACAATACCCATCAAACTAAAAAAGAGATCACGCCCCAGCCAAACGACTATGTCCTTCTAGTCGCCGCTGCTCTCGGTCCGTTGATCGATAGTTTAATCGAGATCCATCTTGTCCGCCTCCTTGTCCTCAGCCTTGCTCTCGCCGTCCTTTGGCTCTGGAGCAGATGGCACCTCTACCTTTGGCGCTGGCTTTGGCTTGGTGACGATTGGCAAGGCCACGGCACGCACACCCACGATCTTGCTGCGGATGGCAGCCGACGTGAGCACTGGCGTGTCCGTTGGCTTCAAGTTGCCCTGCTTCGAGAGCTCCTCGAAGAGCCACGCCTCAGCGTCAGTGGCGGCCTTGCGTAGCTTTTCGCGCTCCTCTGGCGTCCAGTGAGCGTAGAGCTCCTCAGTCGAGTTGGCCATGCGCTTGTAGTCCTCAAGCACGCTCTGCAACTCGCTCGTGGCGGTGGCACGCTCGGTGCTCTCCGACAATCGGAATTCGACAGGCGACGAGAGCTTGCGGAGCTCGTCCAACTTGCCCTGGTACACCGACTTGGTGCTATCGAAACCCTCGTCCGAGTACAACCAGTCCTCAACAACAGTGAGCTGGTCCTCCAACGTGTTGCGCTCGCTCTCCGAGATGAACTCAGCCAAACGGTCCGAGACCTGGTTACGCATGTCGTACACGAAACTCTCGAGCTCGTTACGCTTGTTGAACGTCTCCTCGATGACACGGTCCTGGTGGGCCATGGCAACTTCCTGCTCGGTGGCGGCAGTGACTTCGGTGTTGGTCAAACCTGGGACATCAGCGTCCACCTTGAGCTCAACCTTGCGGAAGCGCTTCTTCTTTGGCTCAGCCGCCTTGTCCTCGGCCTTGGCCTCGCCCTCCTTCTCTTCATCGGCAGGCTTCTCCTCCTCCTTCACTTCCTGCATGAACTGCGACGAAGCGATCGAGAACAGACCGTTAATGTCCTGCTGCACGTTCACGCGGATCTTTGGGGCCTCAACGCCGGATGGGATACCCGAGATCGTGTACTTGCCGAGTGGGAGCTGGTAGTCTGGTGGCAAGTAAGCCTTGGCCGCCTCGTCGTAGGCGGCGTCAATCGCGAACGTCTTTTCACGACGGAACGTAATGCGCTTCGTCTTTGGGTAGTCGTCCTTGCGGTCGAAGATCACAATCGTGTTCTCGTTACCAGTCTCCATGTTGACATCCTCGTCGTTGTCATCGGCCGTGTCCATCGACGCGTTACCGTCCTCCCACGACACACGCACTGGGAGGTGGACCTTGTCGGCGATCTGGAACTCCTTGACCTTGAAGACAGGCGAGAGGATGGCGCACTGAAGGGCGCAACCACGGGCAACCGACTCGTCGGCGTTCAAGGTCGTGCTGAGACCGTAGTTCTGCTGCTCCTTGTCCAAGCCCAAGATGTCTGCGAGACGACGCTTGACGCTCGACACACGGGTGGCACCACCAACAATCTCGATGCTCGTAAGCTGCGACTTGTCAATGCCGGCGTCCTTGAGGGCACGCTGGATTGGGTCCTCGAGACGCTCGAGCAATGGCGCAATGAGCTCCTCGAAGTGCTCGAGGGTCACCTGGCCGCTGTAGTCCTTCTCGTCGGCGAGACACTCGATGTTGACGTACGTGGCGGTCACACCGTGTGGCGAGAGGTTCTTCTTGGCCTTCTCACAGGCCGAGAGGAGCTTAATGCGGGACTTTGGGTCCTTCAATGGGTCAATCTTGTACTTGGCGTTGAACTCCTTGGCGACGTCCTCGGCGAGAGCTTGGTCAAAGTCACGACCGCCGAGGAAACGGTCGAACGTGGCCGACTTGACCTGGAGCTTGCCCTGCACAAAGGCAACAATCGACACGGTGTAGCTGGCGTGACCCATGTCAATGAACATGACGTGCTGTGGCTCCGACTCGTGGAAGAGGTTACGGGCCGACTTGTAGATACCGTACGCCAAGGCCACGGCCGTGTGCTCGTTGAGCAGACGCAAGCAGTTGAGGCCGGCGATCTTGCACGAGTTCAAGAGGGCGCGACGCTGCGCATCCGTGTAGAAGCCTGGGCACGAGAGCACGGCGTAGGCTGGGCTGACGCCCTCGTTGGCGGCGGCGGCGATCGCCTTCATCTTGTTGATCACCATGGCGACGATCTGTTCGCACGTAAAGGTGACCTGCTCGTCGTTGTAGTTGAGCACGATGCCGACATCGCCGCTTGGGAGCTCCACGCACTTGTAGGCGAGCTGCTCGATCTCCTTCTGCACCTCTGGGTGCTTGAACTTGCGGCCAATGAGACGCTTGATGTCCGTGGCCGTGTTGCGGAAGTGCATGCGGGCGACGCTCACGGCGGCTTCACCGATGAAGCGCTGCTTGCCCTGGATGCAGACCAAGTTGGGGTTCTTGCGGTTCGAGTTTTCATTGAGGATGATGTCGATGCCGCCGCGCTTGGCCTGGCCAATGACGCAGTCGACGTTACCGAAATCCACACCGATGACCGACATGGCGACGAAGGAGGCGAATGGGAGAATGAGGCGCTGGAGGCGACGCGGGGCGCTCGGGAAGAGGAGGGGCGAAGTGCCGCTGGCCTTGCGGGCGCCGTCGAGAGGGAGGAGTGAAGTGTTCTAGAACGCACGCCACCACACAAAGCCACGTCATTCGACGGGGCCCGTCAGAGCGAATAGAAGGAGACAAACAGATAGGTACCTTATGATCGGATCCGACGGGGAACGACACGATTGCAGTCGCTCATAAACCTGTGAAACTTGATGTGGACATGACGAGGAGGTCCAGCTGGCGGCGCAGAACAAAGATGCGATCCTTTGGCTCCAGGAGGAGCTACGGCGTGCATGTATATAGGCATGACGGAGGAGGCGGAGGAGCATGGAGAGGAGGAGGAGGAGGAGGACCAGGACGTGGCGACTTGTCCGCCGCCTGCTAATGATAGCGCGCACCCAAGCCGCCTGAAACGACTGGACAACATCGAATCTTCTCGAAAGCGTTGCATCACTTCTGACGGGGTTGAACCAGTCCGCCGCTGTCTCATGCGGCCTGGCTGCGGCGCTTGGCACCTGCGTACTTGGCGTGCAGGTGACGCAGTTGGTGGAGAAGCGCGGCTTGCGTGTGCTCGTGATGTGTGGTGGCCGCGTCCATCTGCCGACGAGAAGTCTAAGCAATGTAGCCATGTGATGAGAGAGCACTATTCGGTGGCGAATGGTGGAGATGCAAACGAACGAACCTCGAGTTGCATCTCCATGCTGCGGTTGGACTGGTCGACGCGTGTGACCTGTGCCTTGGCCGTCTCAAGCGCGACGATCGTGGCGGTGTACTTGTCGTTGGCGTCTTGAAGCGCTTGATCGAAGCGTGTCAATTCGACGACTCGAAGCTCCTCAAGTAGACAGACGCGTGCGGTGACGTCCGTCAAAGCCGTCTCGAGCTCTGCGATCAAGCCGTCTCGCTGTGTAAGCGCGTGCTACACATACACACACGTGCTCATCATCACGTGTCAGTGTCGTGTCTGCCGCTGACGAACGTACCTCGAGACTCGAAAGATCGGCGTCCTGGGTCTCCGTTATTGTTTTGCGGTGCGCAGCCTCGCTCTCCAACACGCTCACGCGACACGTAAGATCCGCAATGGTCTGCCTCAGCTCCTTCTCTGTAGTACGCCACACATCCGTGCTTTTTGCATGTTGTTCTCTCTCTTTCTTCAACTTGGTCTTGAGTTGATCGATCTTGGGTAGCTGCGCCTTGAGACTGAGGATGTGCTGGCAAGCCTCTTGTAGTCTGATCTGCAACTGCTCGTTTGCACGCCGTGCGTCATCCAGTTCCTTCCTGGATGCTACAATACACTCATTGATAGTAGGTCTGGAGGCGGCTTTTATCCAACACTCACCTTGTTCCTGGTCGCGTAGTGCGATCTTTTCGGCACTTTGCACATCTTTTTGGTGTTTGAGCTGTTGATGCACCTCCTGTTTCCATTTCGTGCGTTCGTGGGCCATCGACTGCGTATGCTGCCGTCTCACTTCGTCCAATTCACGTTGGTGTTTCTTCGCGAGGTCTTGTATCACTTCCTGGTGTTCTGCAAGTGAAATGGATGAGCTCAAGACGTCCTTGAGTTTGCCCTGCAGACTTAGGAGCTGGCGCTCGTGTTGTGTGTCATGCCGTTGCAGGAGAATCTCATACTGCTGACGTGTGTCATCACACAGAGCGCGCGCCTTGACTTCCATCGAATTCTATTCCAAAAAGACAGATTAAAAGGCTTGGTGGTTTTAGTACACGCAGTCTTTCGACGTACCAGCATGCGTTGGTGCTGAGCCGCACGGTCTCGTGGTGGCAACACCTGACTTCCGTCACTGGGTAAGTAACTGGCTGAGTGAAGCTCTCCACTCTTGCGTTTATGCTGAGCTTTGCTGCTCTGTTTGCTTGAGGACGTCGAAGCGAGCGGCATCTTTTGTCGCTCGCCTCTTCACGAGTCAACTGAGACTTGTGGCACATGATATTTCGAGCATGGATGGTAGTGAAGGTGAGTGCTGGCAGTTAGGAGACTTGAGAGAGTTGATACAACAAAACGAAGCCGGTGGATTTCATGTAGTCCCATTCACACTCAATACAATTTGCTCTCTATGAAGCATGGTGACGCACAGTGATGCCACTCAAGTCACACAATAAAGAACGTGCACATACTCATACTCACGTCCAACGGTGCTGATACACATAGGATCTGGAGTCGTAGACATACTTTTGCCAGTACGGTAGCAAATGAGCCGAGCTGTTCGCAATCACCTCATCGCTCGCACCTCGAGAAACAACCATGGGCGACGTCTATATCCTGAACATCAAGTGAGAAGGGACTCCTTATCTTAGAGTTGAGTGCAAACGAATCAATTTACTCCTTACGTCTCTCTCGTCGCAGTCAATGTCTCCAACAGCATACTTACACGCTGAGCGTGTCGGTCGTCGGACAGTTGCGACGCAGCAACTCCGCGACCATGTCGCTTCGCGCGACGGTCACTTCATCCTTGGACGACATCTCCTTAATCTTGACCTCGCCCTTGGCCAGCTCGTCCTCGCCGATCACCACCATGTATGGGATGCCGCTCTCAAGAGCGTGGTGCAACTGCTTGGTGAACTTTGGGTTCTCCAACTGCATGATCTCCGCGGCAATGTTGGCGCGCCAGAGTTCCTTGCACAACTCCAATCGAGGCAGCAATAGGGCGCCACCAGTCGACGCCACCAGCACCTGCGAAGTCGCCTTGTTCATTGAGCTCGTCTTCTCCGCGTGCGCCTGGAGGATACCGAAGATACGCTCGATACCCATACTCACACCAACGCAAGGGATCTGCTGACCCGTGGCCGAGAACATACCCACGAGGTTGTCGTAGCGACCACCGGCGGCGATCGAGCCAACGTTGTGCTCAGGGCTCGTGAGCACAAACTCGTAGATGAGACCCGTGTAATAGTCGAGACCACGCGCTAGACTGAGATCGAACGAGATGAATGGGAGCACGCCCATCGCGTCCAAGTAGTCGAAGAGTAGACGCAGCTCTTCCATGGCACGCTTGGCCTCGGCGTTGTCGCCAAAGAGGTTTTCGTTGGTCAACTTCGCGTGGAGCTCGCGTGGCGAGCCAACGTGGCACACAAAGTGCTCGATGCGATCAGCGACTTCTTCTGGAAGACCCTTTTCGTCGACCATTTCGCTGCGCACGCTGGCCCATGGCTCCTTGTCCAGCTTGTCAATGGCACTGCACGTCGTGCGGAACTTCTCCGCTGGCACACCGCAGATCGCGAGGATGGCGTCCAACAACAGACGGTGGCTCAACTTGACCTTGAACGGACCAAGTTCAGGGAATTGCTGGAGGACCTCGATACCGATCGAAATGACTTCGGCATCTGGGAGCATCGGCGCGTACGAGCCGGCAATGTCGAAATCACACTGGTAGAACTCACGGAAACGGCCACGAGCCATTTGTGGGTTGTCACGACGGTACACACGAGCAATGTGGTAGCGCTTGATGTTACCTGGGTTGTGCATGGCCATGAAGCGAGCGAATGGCACCGTCAAGTCGTAACGGAGCGCCAAGAGCTCACCACCCTGGTCCGCCAAATCGTAGATGAGCTTGCTGTCCTCGCCGTACTTGCCCGTGAGCGTCTCCTTGAGCTCGAACACTGGCGTCTCGATCTCCACACCCGCGTGGCGCTTGAAGACCATGCGGATCTTGTTGAAGATCTTTTCACGGAGTTGCATCTGTGGTGGCAAGAAGTCCTGCGCACCCTTGGCAATCTTTGGCTTACGACGCGAGCCACCCGAGCCCAAGCGAAGGAAGAGGTCTTCCAAGAACATTGGGAAGGCGGTGACACGCAAATCGAAAGCGTTCACACGCGTCGCCCACTCGGCACCCTGAGTGAGCACGTACTGACGGAGCGCCGCACTGCCGACACCGATCTTGATCTCTTCCTTACCGCCCTTCTTGGCTTTCTCCTTCTCCTTCTGCTTCTCAAGCTTGATACGACGCTTCTCGAGAATCTTCAAACGCTGAGCTTCTGGCATGGCGGCGAGCTTTTCGTCCTCCTTGGCAGCAGCAGCGGCTGCCTTCTCCGCGGCTTCCTGCGCCTTGGCGTTCTTCTCCGCAAGCTTCTTCTTAATCTCTTCATCTTCACGGTCGAAGAATGCCAACGCGAGCGTGGCTTCCTTCAGCAACGCAGTCGTGGTGGTCTCCACGAGCTCAATCGCGCACGACGAAGTGGCAGCGAGTGCTTCGGCGCTGGAGTCCGCAGCCTGGCGACGCGAGTTGCTGCCCTTCAAGAGCACGTTCAGCGCCTCAATCGACGAAGCGAGCGTCGTTTGCAATGCCTGTGGGTGGAAAGTACCAGCGCTCTTGATGACAGCGCTGTCAGTCGTCACGGCACTGTTGAGCTCGAGCTCCACCGCCTTGAAAGCAGCGAGCACAGCGTCGCGAGCTGGACCGTGGTACTGTGGGATGTATCGGATGCTCTCAGCGTCGGCCGCCGCGACCTTCTGCGAGTTGATGTACTTGGAGTTTTCGAGCATGAGACGAAGATTCGTCGCCGACGTCACGATACCACGGTGCGGACGGCTGACGTCCACGAACTCGGCCTCAAACGGCACCGAGCTCGCCTGCAAGAGCTCGCACGTGAGCGCAGCCACCGCGTCAGCCACTGGCAACAACCCACGAGCACCACCGACGGTGAGCGTGGCAACCGCAAGCAACACGGCAGGGATCTGCACGAACGCGAGCTTCTCCGTCGCGCTGAGTGGCGATGGGAGGGCAATACCCGCGCTCTGCAACACTGACTGGAGCTCCACGGCGGCGTCGTTCACACGCGCAAAGCCACGGCCTTCCGCCGCCGCGAGCACCGCCAGCGCGGCCGTATCTTCCGGTCCCGAGGCGAGCAATGGCAACACGTCCTCGTTGAGCAAGGCGACGAGGAACTGCACCGTTTCGCTCACGGCCTCGGACGGCTTGAGGCGCAGGAGACGGTGGATGAGCACCACCAAGACGCCGCGCGTGACGACGCGGCTGTGCGCGTTGCTGAGCTCCTGGGTGAGCGGCAACGCCTGCATCTTGCCGGCCACTTCGTCTTCGCGTCCGCCGGCGGTCGCGTTGGCATTGGCAGCCGCCGCTTCGGCCACCACGCGCGCCTGCAACGCCGCGACGGCGCACACGTCCTCGATCTGCAGCTTGGCGCCCGTGAGCGTCACTTTGGTCGTCGCCATCTTGAGCTACACTTGGTGAATGGCCTTGGCTTCCTTGCCGATCCTCACCATGGATGGGTCGACGGGTCGGGTGGGTTCAGCACCACAAGAACCAATTTACGAAACGGGTGGGTCGGGTTGCAACCCACAAGAATTTTTCCCAACCCAAATGCCGTACCACCTGGATTTGGTATTCGAATATACCGTGTTTTAGGTTATCAGAGTGCTGACGCGGTCAAGAGCTCTTGAGGAGCGAGGCCGACGGGTATGACGATGCTCCTGACGACGACGACGACGACGACGCACTGGCTGCGCGCGTACGTGCTCTATGTCGTGTCCTTCCTCGACCTCATGGCCGTGTCCATGATCATCCCGTCGCTGGCCTCCTATATCAAGGGCATGGAGGGAGGTACGTGTCCTCGCTGATTGTTGGAAATGACCAAGCGCGCTGACTCGTTCCTCCAAGGCACATTGGCCTTTGGCTACATCATGAGTATGTATGGCTTCATCCAGTTCTTCTCGGCACCGATCGCTGGTAGTCTCAGTGACGTCTACGGACGGTAAGTGTCCATGTCGGTGTTCCATACTCAAAACCTAGGGTCTCAGTTCTCTCGGCTTCTGCAGACGCCGCGTGTTGCTCGCATGCTTCGTCGGCGCGTCGCTGGGCTACCTCATCCTCGGCGCGTCGTGGAACATCTACCTCGTCATCCTCTCCCGCATCCCGCCGGCGCTGTTCAAGCACTCGCTGGACATCATCAAGGTCGCCGTGACCGATGGGCAGGACCCCGAGACGCGCTCGGCCTCCATCGGCCGTCTCAACGCCGCTGCCAACGCGGGCTTCATCATCGGTCCTGTCGTCGGCGGCTACGTCAGTGCCATCCCCAACGGCTTCAACTACACGACGCTGCTCACGACGGCCATCTTCGCCCTCAATTACGCGCTCATCTCGTTCTTTTACGTGGATCACATGCCCACCAAGGCGCACGACGACGACCAGGACGCGACACCAGCCGAGAAGAAGAGTGTCCACTACCGCCAGCTCGTCCTCGACACCAAGAACAAGCTGCTCGAGTTCAAGAACATCATCCACGAGACGGGACCGGCGCAGACGTTGCTCCTGGCGCGTCTCTTGCTGGCCATGGCGGCGATTCTCTACCGCACGCACTTCTCGACGCTCTTGGAAGACAAGTTCGGGACGGACCCCAAGTCCAGAGGCTTTGTGCTCAGCTACATGGGCGTCCTGGGCGCTTTTGGTAGCGTCGCCGTCGGTGTCGTGACCCGCTTCGTGCGCTCGGAGCGTCTCGTCCTTCAGGTCTCGAGTCTCATCTACGTCGCGACGTTCCTCGCGCTCTCGCACGCCACGTCGCTTCGTGCCGTCTACATCCTCTTGGTGCCTCAAGTCGTGTCCATCAGCATGCTCCGAGCGAGCTCCATCGGCTTGCAGACGACGTTCGTCGCGCCCGAGCGAGTCGGTACCTTTATGGGCATCTCGTCCTCGCTGACGGTACGTTCCTTACCATTGCTTCTCTGTCGACTCGTTCCACTCACATCTTCTCGTTGTCTCAGTCCGTGGCTCGCACTGTGTCGCCAAGTACGTTCGTCCCCTCCTGTTGCTTTGTATCGCCTTGTTACTGATGTAGAATACGTGTGTCTTCGTAGTCATGTCGGGGTGGACATACCTCGTGTCGGTGGATGGCCCTGCGTACGGCGCTGCGCTTCTGGCGGGACTCAGCGCCGCCATGTTCTGCTTCTCTCCGCACTTTAACTCGATCAACAGCATCAAGCACGCCAGCAACGAGAAGAAGAGCGTCAAGGACTAGTACAATACACTCGCTTGCAACTTCATTGCGTTACATCAATCACACTAGAGCGGCGATCGGTCGATTGGGCAGGTCGGTGTGTGCTCTTCCCACTGGCGCAAGCAGTGAGTATGGAAGACATGGCGCACGGAGTGACGTCAACCGCGTCGTTCGCCAGGTCTTCAAGGTAAATCGCACACTCGGATGACAGCCTGAGTTGGCGAGATCGCCGTTACTCACGATGCTGGTCGGCTTGTCGACGTCGTTCGTTCCCATTTTGTCTACGGTCTTCTGGAGGCGGTTGATGGTGATGATCTCTCGCCACCATGACCACGGTGCCGAGGAAGATAACGTTTACTGCGAACGCAGCAGCGACGGCACCGTGGTGGATGACAATCATCGTGGCGTTGCTCGACTTGAATCGGCGAAGACGACTCAAAGACCTTGTGCTGCGGGTGGTGATAGTGGAGCCCTTGAGACGCAGAGCCGAAGGGACCACTTGGACGATGGCGCAGAAGATCCTCGGATGCGAAGTGCTTGGTAGGTTCGAGACTGAGCAACGTGGCCACGCCCGACGCATATGCCTCCTCTTTCTCTCTTTCGAGCGATCCGACGGAACGCATTGAAGGATACATAGCTTCCTTCTCTTGGCCTCCATTGCTTGTGGTTGAACGGTGTCATCAAAACCAGCTGGCGCGTCGTCTCGGGATCTTGGTGAGCCACGAGAGAAGAAGCAAGCTATGATGCCAGAGCCATTTGGACGAGGAGAGAGGGTATGAAGAGGCGTGAGGATCCATCTTTCCACCGTGTTGAGTTTCGGTTGTATGTCGGTCGAGCGTTGGCCGACACGTTGCCTCTCACGGCGCTTCCACACGATCTTCAACCGCATCAACCACGCAAGCAACAGGAAGAAGCGCGTCAAGGACGAGTACAATAAAATATATTGGCTTTCAGCTTCCTCTACGTCCCACCTGTACACTAGAGCGCCTTTCGGTCGATGGGGCAGGAGGGATTGTGCTGCGCCCATTGACGCAAGCACTGTCGATCGAAGACATGTCCACATGGCGTCTCCCGCGCGTCGTCCGTCACGCTTTCGAGACAAATGGCGCACTCGCTGGCTCCTCGACGTGCAGGCCGCGCGGCAAACGCCTCGCCCGTCCGTTGCTCGCGTTGGGTCTCGACCGCCGCGCCAATCAAAAGAACGGGCACGACCAGCGCCACCGCGACGACCGAGGCGACCACCACGCGTCGCACGAGGCCCATCGTTGCCTTCCTTCCCTCCTCTTGGAGAGAATTATGACAATGTGCGCAAGCGAAGGCGTCGGACGCGGCGGGCGTTGGACACAGAACAAGAAGGGATACCAGTGGTCCTGCTTTCGTCTGGTTCCATGCACACCAGCTGGTGTGGGTCAGTCAGAGCGGCACAATGAGCACGGACGCCCTGTAGATGACGCCAAGGAGGAGCTGCTCGTCGGCGCGTTGCTTCTTTCTTTCCCCTCAACGGCAACATCGCAGCAAAGCTACTCGAACGGACGGGCGGCTACGTCAAAGTCGAGGCGGTCGATCGGACAGCACGTCTTGTACTGCGCCCATTGCCGGATACAGTGGCGATGGAACACATGTCCGCATGGGATGGCTTCACGCGTTGCCGTCGACAGGCCGTCGAGACAGATTGCACAGACGCGCTCGTTCGGATCCGACCCGCTGGCACACGGCGTCTCCTCCTGCTGCTGCTGCTGCTGCTGCTGCTGGCGTTGTCGTAGGAACGCGCTCACGTCCAAAGCATGGCTCTGCGTGTGCTGCATGCGTCTCGCCAGCAGCATGCGCCGTCGCTTCTCGTGCGGCAGTTGGACGGGACGTTCGTCGCTCTGCCGTCGTCGTTTCCGACTCTGCAAGGCGCGTTCCACCGCGACCATCGTCTCCACCACCATACGCTTCGTTTCCATCTCTTCTACGCAGCCGAACGCGCGTACAGACGTCGCATTCTCCATCACCGCCGCCGCTGCCTTGCTCGTCATCTCCATGTTGACTGGTCGGTCGGTTGCTGAACTCACCACTCTGACTCCCTCTATTAATTAATATCCGTCCTAACCGTGGTCTAAAGAAGCTTATGCTGTTATAGAGGCTCGTGCCAGTTGAAGTCTATCGAGCGGATCACAAAGCTCGGCATGGACAAGGATCACGAAGTCGAAGAGCCCCTGCTCCCTGTGGGCGCGAGTCCCGTCAAGCGACGCGCGCCATGGCATCAGCGCCATCGGAAGGCACTGCTGGTGCTCGGTGGCGTCTCGGCGGTGCTTCTGGTCGCTCTGGTGATCGTGCAAACGCAGATCCATCGCATCGCCACCAACGCCATCGCGGCGACCGAGATGAGCATCCAGCGCATGGAGCTCACGCAGCCACTCGCCCATAGTCTCACACTGTCGCTTGCGTTGCTGATCCAGTCGCCGTCGTTCTTTACGGCCGAACTCGCCGCGACCAACTTCACCATTCGCTACCAAGAAGGCGTCGTGGGCGTCTTTGCCGCGCCGTCCATGACGGTCAAGCAGGGCAGGAACCTCCAGCAGTTTGCCAACACGAGTCTGGAGATTGCCAACCGCACGACCTGGGATGCGTTTGCCCGTGATTTGATGCAAAACCCCGCATTAACGTACGAGATCAACGGGCAGCTCGCCTTGCGCGTCAAGATCTTGGGTGGATTGATCCACTTGAGTGCATCGGACATTGCTCTTGTCAAGACCATGTCGTCGGACGGCATGAATGGGCTCAAGCAGATGGAAATTGCCGACATTCAAATGACCAACTCGACGCAGAAACAAGTGATTGCGACCATCAAGACGTGTCTCTACAACCCATCGGTCATTGTCTTGCGTCCCGTGGGCCGGATCTGCATGAACGCGCACTACCCACGCATTGGATCTGCCAGTCACGTCGCCAGTTTGCTCACCAACGGCGTGGCCGACATCGCCGTTGATCGGAACAGCGCCTCGCATCCGTACTGTGCATCGCGAAGTACCGACAAGAAGGACATGCGGTCCGGGTACAATCTTTTGGAGCTTACCGGTGAGATGCTCTCGACGAATCCAGAAGCCATCAGTGCTCTCATCTCCAAGTATCTCAGCAACACACCGGCCGACTTGGAAGTGGTGCCATGTCATCCACAAGCTACGACGGTCGATATCTTCAACATCGCCATGCAAGATCTCAAGATCCCGACGATCCTGCCGCCTCGTGTGGAGCCGCTCGTGGGCAAGATGTTCTTCCAGAGCATTCGCTTGGACGCACCGCGTAAAGAAGACGAAAACGACGTTCTTGGACTGAACACGGGCGTGACAGTGGAAGCCTCGTCGCCACTGGGACCGAATTCAGCACTGATGCTCAAAGAAATTCACATGACCGTAGGACTCTACGCGGTGCATGAGCAGCACGAGTTGTTTTTGGGCAATCTGACGACCTTGAAGGTGGACATTACGAACGGAAAGCTGGTGGAAACGAGCAACATCTCTGTGGATTGTGTTGCTCAGCTCAAGTTCGACTCTCATGGGAAACCGTTCGGATCGTTTGTGCGGGAATCTGTCGTCCAAAACGAAGTGAAGTTGCACCTCAAGGGCTCGATGAATGTCATCGCAAAAGGCGCGCTCGGTAAGAAACATCCGAACCAGTTTATGTGCTGTTTGGATTTCTCGCTAACGTGAGTGTTGTACAGGTCATTTGTCACTCACTGGCCTTCCACTGGATGTCGCTACGCAATTGCAAGGAATGGATAACCTTCAGCGAGTCACTATTGACGAATTTGAGCTTCCAGGAAAGGCGGTAAAGCCACGAGGAGAGGCCCTAAGCACGAAGATCTCGATCTGGAACCCCTCGCTCTTCTCGGTTTCGATTGGTGTCGTCATCATGCAGCTCAACCTCGCTGAAGGGAGTAGTTCCGATCGCTACTTGGGCGAACTCACGGGCAACATGGTTCTGCATCCAGGCAAGAACAAGTTGCACATGAAAGGCGAGTTGAAGCCGCACCTGGATGCACAGGGGCGAGTTAGTGACGGCGTCGCGCAATTTTTCTCAAAGTACTTGCGTGGTGATGAATCTCGGGTATCTGTGATTATCCAAGGTGTCCAGTACCCCGATTGCACATGGATGAATGACGCTTTGGTGGGTTTGGTGATCACTACACCATTCCCAGGTGTTGCTCCGGGCTTCCAACTCATCTCCAACCTTCAGATGCGTGAATTGGATGTTTCTTTGGCCCCGCGTCCTGCAAATATCGGATCACCAGCGTCGAATACGGTGATGAAAGTTCGAACAGATCTGACTGCGACGGTGAAGATGCCCGACACCATCTCCATTCCGATCAGCATTGCCAACGTTTCGGTCAACTTGCGTCTCGAAGATGAAGGCATGAGTGTGATGGGTGCGCTGACATCAGATCGTGAGGTTTGTGAGTTTGATCAGGCCAAGGACGGGTACTTTCGCCTCGATATGCACAAGTTCTACCCCATCAGCTTCAACCATCCATCTGAAGCGGGAGCCATGGCATCATTTGTCAAATATTTGCTCACGCAAAGCGGAAATGTGACGCTGCGACTAGTCTCGCATGCTGATGCGGATGAAGGCGCGTTTCCTTACGTGAACACACGCATGGGAATGCTTCCTCTCCTGGACATCCCGATAATCGGTGCTCCACAGCTACCAGCAATGAACTCGTTCCGCGATCCTCCGATCAAGATCTTGAAAGTGGATATCCTAGCGGGATCCGACTCGGCGATGTACTTGATGATGGAGTTCGAAATCCGTAACCCGTCTGTCGTGAAAACGGCTCTTGGAGCATTGAGTCTAGAAGTGTTTTCGTCGCAAGCGAAGATGGGGACAGCAACAATCGCCGATTTCAAACTCGAGTGCTGTGGTAAGGCGACGGTTCTGAAGGGTACGTTCCTCTTCCAGCCGGCTCCAACTGATCGATTGGCCAGCTCAAAGTTCCTATCGAACTTTGTGTGTGGCTACTTCACGAACGGGACGGCCCAAGAGGTGAGTAGGAGCATGAGAACACCGGCAATGTAAAGTACTAATGATGTATTGTAGATTTCGATTGCTGGAACAAAGGAAAGCACACCGCTTGACTTGCTCCAACCAGCTCTGGCAGCTCTTGAGATGCCAACTCAGTTGCCAACTCTGGCGGATTTGTTCCCATCGACACCGACCCTCGTGACGTCGTCTCTACTTTATACGCCATCGATTATCCACCTCGACCGTATCCCGACGTCGCTCATGTTGCAGAATCCGTTCAGCGAGAACATTACCGTGATTGGTGTGGATCTGCTTCTCTATCCTTGTGAAGTCCAAGCCAAAGGTGTGCTGATGCCCTGGTCTACTTTTTGATTTAAAGGCACTGACATGCGGGTAAATATTGTAGTAAACGACACGTTGGTGTGTCATTCGTACTATTCTGTACCGCTGGCTCGCTTCGCCCCAGAGAAGTTCGACCCGATCTTCATCCCAGCCAACTCCGACGGATGCCACTCGTGCTGCCAAGGCGCGAATTGCGAGAAAAAGACGGCTCCTCTCTGTCCAAATGCGTCAACCGGTCAATGTATGACTGCGAATGTCCAGGGGTTGATCAGCGCCGAAGCCATTGCGGCGATCTTCCACACTGCGACAACGGGACTTCTCATGAAGGTCAACGGCACTATCGAGGCTGCCATTGGTGCGTATAACTCTGAGCTCTTCTATCGTCAAGAAGGACTCCTCGTGACTATGGCCAAGATCTGGTGAACTTGAAGGTAGCTTTGTTCAGGTTTGCTTGCAGCCTTTATATTTCGACACTAGTGTCGCTTTCAATTTGTTCACTTCTCAATATGACTTGATGTTGGTTTTGATGGGTTCCCTTATCAGATATGAAGTGACAATGGGCGACTACATTCCAACTGCAGTGATAACCACAACTTCTGGTGAGTCAACAGATGACACTTGAGATCTCGTACGTTGTGTATGGTGACCACAATGCAGAACTGTTTCAAGCTCAAGTCCCGAACCACTACAAGATCATCGATCTTCTCGTGAGCATCATCCAGGCGACCCCACAGCGATTCCAGTGCGACCCGATAGATCTGACGTTGTATCGAGCGACAGATGCTTCTGGCGGTTGGCTTCGCAACGACCCGGATCTGTCGCGTGTCCTACTACAAGGAGATGCTTCTGGTCAATATCCAGTGCTGCCAATGTACATGGACTTGGTCGATGTCTTCGGAAGAGAGTTCACCGCCGAGGCAGACACGGTGCAGATTCTGGTGCGACCTCCCGACTTTCTGCTATCAACGATTCCCCAACCAGCAGTGTGGGAAGACATTGCCAAGTCAAGTACCGCGTTCGGATCGTTACCAACTGAGGGCGAGTTCCTGCGGCTCTTTGAGTGGTCTGATGACGACTGTGGTACCGCGAAGGACATGTCAGCGATCCAGTCGACGATGGGAGAAGACTTGGTACCCGCTCAACTCTACGTACGCAAGGAGATGTTGTGTGTACTGGCAATCTTCAAGGCGAAGTATGGAAATATCTTCGACTTTAGCAGGATCACATCTCAGTTCGTCGTCATGGGATCACCTGGTGTTGGGAAGAGCTGTCTATTGGCGTTGGTGTGTCTGTACTTGGCTGCGAAACACAGACGTCCGATCATATGGCGCCTTGAAACGAGTATTGGGACCGTGGTACGCTTGCTTTATCGACACTTTTATTACGAGTGGGTAGACCCATATGGTGACGTGTACACGAGTATCGTTCGCTAGACTCTGCTCTACAGTCCATGGCGATTCTTGGATGGTGTTTCTCTGACCGACATTCGTAGACACAACTGGCTTTACGAGTTCTCGCTGCTCACGACGCATCCAAGTGACGAGGTCGTCCCCAGGAGCTGGGCTCCACCGTGTTTACTCCCGTACTGGCAGAAGCGAGATCTCATCACACTGGGAAGGCGTCTGAAGTGGACGACTGATGAAGCGGAGGCTCGATACTTCGTGTCGGGTGGAAGTGTGTGGGCGTTTCTGGCCAATCGCGTCCAGCATGAAGATATTTTGACGTCTGTTAAATTCGATCCTGATTCCTATTCCGGATCGGATACATTGTGCATGTATGGCGTTGATGACATCAACGATTTGAGTGCGTACGAGGATACTGATCGGCGGACCTGTGATGTCACATCCCGGTTTAAGATGTTGACCCGGGCGACGCATTTGCTGCCGACGCACCTTCGTTCGCTGCTGGTTTTCGTTGAGGATCTAAAGAAGAGCCCGGACGGTAGTACCGATGACATACTATTTTCTAGCTCGTTCCTCTTGGCCGTGCAGCGACGTCGTCTGGTGCGTGTGCATTGCTCCGCATGTAAGTCGTACACGATCGCAGCAGATGCCTGGCGCTCATCAGAGAGGGTAATGGAGTGGAACGACCGGGCGAACTCGTCAACATGCAACGCGTTGCTTCGTCAAGAATTTCGTGTGGGAAGAACGCTTGACGAATGTGAGCGAGTGATGGCTCAATGGGCAACCGAGCCAAACAAGTTGGGCTATTGGATCCCGCAAACCACCCGCGCTGGAGTACCAGATATCGTGTTGAAATGGACGACACAAGATAGCACGACGGAGTTTTTCATGATACAACTGATCGTGGAGCCAGAAAAGTGTGCGTTGGACTATGATGTGGTATGGAGACTTGCCAAGCCGTTTGTGGACAAGGCATTGCGTATCAATTGGATGGTTGTGGCTCCATACGAGACAGAGACCTCGTTTTTGTCTGGTTTCGCACCGAACCAAGGGGTGACCAAGCATTTGCCTGTGTATGTGGGCTGTGTTGACGATCTCTCTTGCGACGATCACGCTTGGTGAAGACCTCACTCAGTCGAAATGACCCTGGCAAGCGATGGAAGCGGCCGATGTCACAGCGTCCGTGTGTTAGTTGGAGGTCTAGGCCCATAAACAGAAGGTAGCTGTTTGCATTTCGTGCGTTAACCCCTCGAGTGTTTCAATATATTCATTGTGTTGCGGGGCCGTCACTTCTTCGTTTTCACCTGCCTCCATCGACTCCTGAACATATTGCGCATTTCTTCGTGCACATCGAACGCTTTCTCGTTTGCCTCCTGGTACACGAAAGAGTCCCAGAATCCTACATACATCGGATTACCTCGCCTTACCTCGACCGATACTTCTGGCACAATCCGGAATGTCTTCAAGTACGCCTCGCCAGATACAATGAATACCAAATGTACACGAAAGTGTCGCTTCAGGAACGGCGTGGCCACCCTGACTGCCACATCCGAATCGAACGTGTGGAATCGTGCTGACGTAGAAAGATGTATCATGTAGAACTCCGGTTGGACGGTTTCGGGTGACGTCCACTTCAACACAACGTCAGGTATTCCCGCCAAAGCTGTCCGCGGGATCCAGAAATCAAGCTTGGAAGGCTTGATGGCCCACATTGCCACAATAGCGATGCACTCGCCAAGTGATCGTCCACTCTTATCCTCGAAATGCATCAGCTTGTTGGCTCTCGACTTTACGATCTCGTTCCAGACCAGTGTCTTCTTGGACGCTTGTTGAGACTGGGTCTTCTGGCGTCCAACTGCTGTGGGAGCATAGTCATATCGATCCACACACAGCACACGCCGATTGTAGAGGACTTCTAAGAAGTATCCGTAGAACACAAGTCTGTCTTCAACTGCACCGGTACTCAGTTTCTTCATTTGGATCGACCTCATCTGCAGCTTCAGACCAGAAGACGCATGGTGCTTCACCAAAGCCAACATCTTGAACCGGGATGTGACATCACAGGTCCGCCGATCAGTATCCTCGTACGCACTCAAATCGTTGATGTCATCAACGCCATACATGCACAATGTATCCGATCCGGAATAGGAATCAGGATCGAATTTAACAGACGTCAAAATACCTTCATGCTGGACGCGATTGGCCAGAAACGCCCACACACTTCCACCCGACACGAAGTATCGAGCCTCCGCTTCATCAGTCGTCCACTTCAGACGCCTTCCCAGTCTGATGAGATCTTGCTTCTGCCAGTACGGGAGTACACACGGTGGAGCCCAGCTTCTGGGAACGACCTCGTCACTTGGATGCGTCGTGAGCAGCGAGAACTCGTAAAGCCAGTTGTGTCTACGAATGTCGGTCAGAGAAACACCATCCAAGAATCGCCATGGACTGTAGAGCAGAGTCTAGCGAACGATACTCGTGTACACGTCACCATATGGGTCTACCCACTCGTAATAAAAGTGTCGATAAAGCAAGCGTACCACGGTCCCAATACTCGTTTCAAGGCGCCATATGATCGGACGTCTGTGTTTCGCAGCCAAGTACAGACACACCAACGCCAATAGACAGCTCTTCCCAACACCAGGTGATCCCATGACGACGAACTGAGATGTGATCCTGCTAAAGTCGAAGACATTTCCATACTTCGCCTTGAAGATTGCCAGTACACACAACATCTCCTTGCGTACGTAGAGTTGAGCGGGTACCAAGTCTTCTCCCATCGTCGACTGGATCGCTGACATGTCCTTCACGGTACCACAGTCGTCATCAGACCATTCAAAGAGCCGCAGGAACTCGCCCTCAGTTGGTAACGATCCGAACGCAGTGCTTGACTTGGCAATGTCTTCCCACACTGCTGGTTGGGGAATCGTTGATAGCAGAAAGTCGGGAGGTCGCACCAGAATCTGCACCGTGTCTGCCTCGGCGGTGAACTCTCTTCCGAAGACATCGACCAAGTCCATGTACATTGGCAGCACTGGATATTGACCAGAAGCATCTCCTTGTAGTAGGACACGCGACAGATCCGGGTCGTTGCGAAGCCAACCGCCAGAAGCATCTGTCGCTCGATACAACGTCAGATCTATCGGGTCGCACTGGAATCGCTGTGGGGTCGCCTGGATGATGCTCACGAGAAGATCGATGATCTTGTAGTGGTTCGGGACTTGAGCTTGAAACAGTTCTGCATTGTGGTCACCATACACAACGTACGAGATCTCAAGCGTCATCTATCGGGTCACCAGAAGTTGTGGACTTGTCGGTCTTCCAGTTGAAATGTGGTCGTCTGACGTCATTTCATATCGAAGGAAATGACGGGCGGCCAGATGTATCCCGACAGAAGCGGCGCGGAAGTTTCCCAGTCATGAGTAGATATCTACTGCATAAGGTCGAAACTTTCTCCAGCCAGTCCACAGAGACTATTGGAGTTGCCATCGACTGGAACTCGTCTAGTCTTCGCCCTCAGTACGTGGCTTGACCGTCCGAGTTGGCTGGGCTGAAATAAAGGATCGGACTTTTGAGGTGTGGGACCTCGTCTTGTCCCAGCGACCCGTGCATGTCGCACTCAGCCGACTCATGCCAATGAGAAAATTCCTAATCTCTGGTGAGTTGATGATTCAAGGGATACCTTCGCTTAGGTACGAGTGTACCCATACGGCCTTTATCTTTTGATGATACTTTTGTTTTTGATGGGTTCACTTCTCCATTATCTTGATTTTTGTATTTAACGAGTCTGTATCACCAGAGGTTGAGGTATCGAATATCGCAGGTATGATGACACATTCAGCATGTCGACGAGTTCAGTTCGCAATTCCTCCGACGTCGAGCACATCCAGCGCACACAATGGCCAGCTACTACTATAGCCGATTGCTCCACCCTATGCTGGAGCTCCCAGAGACCTTCCCAGAGCACGTGGAGAATGCCTGTCTCGCGATTCGCGATGCCTGTGAAGGCCTGGGCACCAACGAAGAGGCGGTCATCGCGGCCATCACGTCGGTCCACGAGATGGATCGCGAGCTGATTGTGCACCGCTACAAGCAGATCTACGGCGAAGAGTTGACCGAAGTTCTCAAGAGCGAGACATCCGGCGACTTCCGTTTCTTGCTGCGTCTCTTGTCGATGCCTTTGCATCACATGGAGGCCTGGGTGCTGCGCGAAGCGACCAAGGGTCTTGGTACCACCGAGCGATTGTTGTATCCGGTACGTGAGACCTCGATATTTCTCGTATTGCGATAGCATACTCATGTCTTCATTGTAGATCGTGGTGGGACGCACTCCTGCGGAAATGAACCTGCTCAAGCGCACGTACTATGACCTGTTCAACGAGGACCTCGGTGTGTTGATGGACTCGGAGCTTAGTGGTGACTTCCGCAAGGTGATCACGGCTGCTGTTCAGGTATGTTATGTATTGCTTGACATTGCCCCGTTCCTGTGACTAAGCCTATTCCGTTATTCCCGATAGGCTCAAGTGGTTCCGTTCAAGGACGACTACCACACGAGTGAAAAGGCCGAAGAGGATGCCGACAAGATCTACAAGGCCGGCGAGGGCAAGTGGGGCACTGATGAAGCCACGTTCATCCAGGTGCTCTTCTCGAGCCCACCACAGTACGTCAACATGATCAACCAGTGGTACCTCAAGAAGTACAATAACAGTCTCCGCGTCGCGGTGGAGAAGGAGTTCGGTGGTGATGCCAAGAAGGCGCTTCTGTTCTACGGTACGTAGTCGAATGACTCATGTCCAACAAACTAAATGGCTCACAGTCTCTGCTTGTGTGTAGTTGGCCTGGCCTTGGACCCATACAAGACGTTTGCCGACCACTTTGAGAGCACCATGAAGGGCATCGGCACGGACGAGAAGGGTTTGAGTGTGACCCTCGTCCGCTTCCGTCCTTGGTTGCGTGACGTCGCGAAGCAGTACGAGCGCGAATACAGCCAGTCTCTCCGTGACCGTATCAAGGGTGAGACCAATGGCGACTACCGCAAGCTCCTGCTCGCGCTCTACGATGCTCCATTTGTGGCTCCATAAGCTAGGACGCCATTCCTCACATTTGTTGTTACCGTTTCCTAAAAAATGAATTATCCATTGGACTTGTTGCAAAAGTGGGTGAATTCACTGTCAGTTCCCGTATGTAGTGTGGCGCACTCCACAAAAGAGCTCTTGGCGCCAAGCTTCATTTGCCGAGTGACCCGCCAAAATGACCACCGAGACCAAGCAGAGACGACGCGCGCGGCGGTCGCTGCCGTCTGCCATTGAGCGCAATCTGTCGCTACAAGAGCTCATCAACGAAGACACGTGCAACGACCGTCGCAAGCGCTCGCAGGAGGCGGCCCTGGCCCAGGTCTCGCAGCTCAATGCGGTGTGACTGACGTGTCATTCAAGTCTCTGACTGTACCTGTGCTCACTGGATGTGTATGCTGCTTGTAGTACTTTGCGATGATCGACCAGACAGAGCTCGTGGTCGAGTCGGCACCTGTCGTGGAGATCAAGCCGACCGAGGAGAAGGAGCATGGCGTTCTAAGCGACTCGGAACTAACTCGTCCAACAAAGAAGCGCGCACGCAACTCCACTACGGAGCGTCCAAAGCGTCAGCGAAAGGAGAAGGAGCTCAAAGACAAGTACCAGGAGTACTACGAAGGTATGATTCGTCTTTCTAGTGAAGCAAGGTCGCCTTGTATTGACCAATTCGCGATGTTGATAGGCAACACTGCCCCCGTTTCCATTAACGAGTTCGAGGCGACAGTTGAACCAGTTGTCAAGACCAGCAAAAAGCGGGCTGTTAGAGGATCTCGCGTACCAAAAGAGCCGCAGACTGAGCTGTTGTAAATGTATATACCCATGTTTCTAGTGTGAGTGGACTCTTTCTATGCTAATGGTTCTTCTGACGTAGCTGCTCGTGGTACGTGCCCAAATCCTGACGGAGCCGCTGGTACCGTTGCTCAAGCTGCTGGTGCTCGTTCTTTGCATGCCTGGACAGTGTGGTTATGTCTCTGGTTGCCAGCACCGCGAGGTTCTCTTCAATGGCACGCAGTGCTGAGCCATTCAGGATCGCATCGTCACAGCGCTGAGTTTGTAGCAACGCATGCACGACACCACGGCGACCATCTTGACATGCACGAAGAAGAAGATAGTTGTCCTCGGCTGCGGGATTCATGCGTGGATGGCGGAGGTAACGACGAAGGAAAGCGGTCCACTTCGTGTCGCCGCGTTCACGAGGGAGATCTGCGAGTCTTGCGATACTGCCATTGAGAACGAGAGGAACCCGCTCGTCTCGAAGGATTGTCCAGATCGTCTCGTAGTGGTCACTACGCAAGGCATTGAGATGAGCGATATCTAGACGGAGCATTTCACGGTTTTCATCTCGCATAAAACCAGGATCATTCAGCAGCATGCGGACAATGTCAGCGCGTCCACGGCGCGCCGCCTGGTGGATCACCGATCCACTCGTGAGGCGAAGTCGCGGGTCGACAAGGAGCCGCCGCACAATGTCAATGTGACCGTCCCGCGCTGCATCTTCCAGCGCTGCTTCGAGGTCATACGTCTCATCAACTCGCGGATCAGACAGCAAGAGCTCGACCAGTTCCAGTACACCAGAGGACGCAGCAAAGTGAAGCGTCAGTCCATCGGAAAAGTGAACAAAAGGGCATGCCAGAAGTAGGCGCGCGGCGTTAGTGCGACCATGCGCACACGCGTATTGTAGAGCAGCATCTGCGTCACAAGCCTTGAGGACCTCTGGATGGGATCGAATGAACCAATCCAGAACCTTCGTGCCTTGAGCTGTAGCTGCCGCTGCTTCAAGGATGCGAAGTTGTTGGATTAAGGTAGTAGAGACCAGTGGGGTGAGAAGATCGACTACTTCGACATGGTCATGGTAACAAGCTGACACAAGGGCTTCACCTGCTTCGCCCTCTGCGAAGGTCAATCTGGAAACCAACGTCTTGACAATTGCAACGTGACCATTTCGAGCTGCCGAGTTCAGAGGGCGCCAATATTTCGCGTCACAATTGTCCAGACGCTTCAACACCAAGTTAACAAGTTGGACGTCACCATAGGCACTCAGAATGTCCAGCACTTCCCATGGATGCGGGGTCGGTGGAGGGTACAGCAAGGCAAGAAGCTTGGAGAGGACACTCGAGATGTGAGATTGAGGTGACTGCTCGACTCGCACAGCAGTACGAAACGTGCCTTCGAGGTCTCCTTGTCGCAAGTCTGGATGCTGCAGTAACAGCTCCATCGCTTCCATGTTCCCACTCTGTGCAGCTTGGTGAAGGGCAAGCGGGTCCCAAGTGTTGACGCGAGCATCGGTGAGGATCAGTCGCACGATCACATGGTCACCACCCGACACGGCCGCAAAGAGCACACTTGAGAACTCAGTCGACGGCTTACCAGCACCAAAGTAATCTAGTGCTAATATGTATCGCACTGTCTCGAGCTGGCATTTCTCATTTGCAAAACACAATACCAAGTGGAGATCAATGTGGTCAGAGGTTGCGAGAAGTTTACCAAGCACCTTGAGATTACCACGTGCCCCAGCTGCGTTTGCTGCCGTTGTATTGGGGACTTCGTGGACTCCGGACTCGTTACTCTGGGTGGGAGCAGTGGCGTACACGAGCGCTGTGGCCGGGCGAATTGCTCCACGGTATTCGACTGGAGCAAGGTCGTGATGATCGATAGCGAGACATTGTGGTCTGAATACCCAGAGGCAGCCACCAGCAGCTCTCGAAGCCATCGATGATGACACTCTTCCACTGTTTTGAGACGCAGCAACCGCTCAACGACACGATTTCGCTGGCGATGAAGCGCACAGCACAACGCGCGCACTTTCTCGATACGGTTCAGCTGTCGACGTTGCACTAACGAATCCAAAACCGCGAGTGGGATCTGATCGTCAGGTACTTCAAGGATCACCTCGGTGAGATTCAGCTTGAGCGGTGTGATGGCTGCATAGATGTTGTGGTCTAATAGAAGTCGCCACAGGACCGGGTGGCGAAATGCGCAGAGCTGAGCTTCACGAGGCAGTCGAATCGGTCGCATCTGGTTTTTTTTTACATTTCGAAGACAAAGTTGACTGTCTCGTACCATCCGATCCATTTCCTCGACCGATGGCAATAGGTGACGGAGAGCGATGGGTGAGCTAACGACCAGCGAAACAACATCATCCAGAGTGAGAAATCGACGGAGCTGCCTTCCCACGTCATACGGCAGCACGGTCAACATGCTTCTCAACTAAAGATGCCCAATGGTGGTCAATGGGACTGGCTTCCTCAGAGCCTTCTGGCTATTTATACGGCAACTGGATACCATGGCGATCATCAACCTATCCACACACAAGATACTGCCCATGCTGTGGTGTTTAGCGGTCCTCATACACACAGAGACGCGCATAGGATGCGCATAAAGGCATATTTGCCATTCCCATGGGTTAGACCACTTGCTGCGTGGTTGAAGTTGACGGGGGAGTCCTCTATTCGAGGTAGCCGATAGTCCAGTCGGTGATTGGTCGAAATAGCAGCCTAGCGCGACCTTCGTCTGTTTCAGTGTTCCTCGGTTGTAAGCTGAAGCAGAGGATGCGGCTAACGCGGCCCCACTACGACGCGAGGCGTCATGCGTACCACCAGATGCGCTCCATGGCCACGGCCGCTGCCGCCAGTGTCTCGCGTCAACTCACTCGGTACGTCTAGTCTAACCACGCTTGGTCTAACCGGTCTATACCAACGTGATCTAACCGCTTGTGGTCTAACTGGTAGCGATCTCGGTCTCTCGATGCCCATGAAGGAGATCCGCGACATCGCCAAGACGCCGCCGACGCCCATGACGCTGCAGCAGATGAAGACGTTTGCTGACGGATCCAACAAAACGCATCTCATCGCCTCCACCTTCCTGCACAAGGAGCTCCAGATTCGGTTCGCGCAGTAAGAAACAAAGCTCTTCGCAAGTGTGAAGTGAATGCAGACTAATTGGGATTGTTGTAGCGCTATCACAGAGTTGTCAGAGCTACCGGTGGGACTGAACGAGACCGAGTCGATCCGGAAGGCAATGCGCGTCTACAGCGACGCGATCCTCGCCATTCAGAGCCAGAAGTCCCCGCAAAACGAGGCGGAAGACCTCGAGTTTACGGATATGCTGCGGAAGGCCAAACAGAGTGGCGCAAACCTCGTGCCACTCATTTGCGGTGGTCTGAAGGAGCTGGGTGAGGGAGATCAAGGAGACCACTTGCTGCACGCAGATTTGGTCCAAGAAGATATCAAGCAGCGATTGGACGCGTTTTTCCTCGCTCGTATCGGCATCCGAATGCTCATCGGGCAGCACGTTGACGCCCTTGCACGCGTTGGTGGGCGTGTGGAGCTTGTCAATGTTGAAGATACGGTCCGTAGCGCCTGCGATCGAGCAACCAAGCTATGCAAGCTGTATTGTGGTGTGGCCCCAAACGTTGAGATCCATCTGGCATCAAACGCTGGCGCGCCGTTCACTTACGTCGAGTCTCATTTGCATCACATGGTGTTTGAGCTTGTGAAGAACGCAATGCGTGCGACAGTCGAGTTCCACGCGAGTCTACAGACCAAGGCACCAGGGAAGGTCAACACCTTCCGGCAAGTGATGAATCCCAACAGCCAGCTGCTGGGCTTCGTGATGCCTCATGTAAGTACCATACGAGATCTTGTTGTCCTGTGGACCGTTTCCTCATCCTCATATGGTCGTACAGCTTGAAAATCTTGCTGGCGTCACTGTGTACCCTGATATTCGTATCTATCGTCCACCAGGCGAGCTGCCACCCGTCCAAGTTGTGGTATGCCAAGGCACTGAAGGTAGAACCCTCGACACACTTGATGGAATACGATCGACTGATCATACCTCTGTGTAGACCTGACAATCATGGTTTCCGATGAAGGCGGTGGCGTACCTCGCAGCAGTTGGCACAAACTATGGCACTACGCGTACACGACAAGTCCGCCCTACCCACCCAAGGACACGTACGGCTACCATAGCTTCCGCGAACATTTCAGTGGCGGCGGCTACGGACTGCCAATCGCCCGGCTCTTCGCGCGGTACTTTGGAGGAGAGGTAACGTTTATCTCTCTCGAAGGCTCGGGCTCGTCGGCTTTCATCCAGGCGCATCGTCTCGGGCAGAAGACGGAGCTAGTGCCCGGACATGAGACTTTTTCCCTGGTGCAGCCATTATGTCGTTAAGAACATGTTCGTAACATAAAACTGCCCATATGAGGTGTTAAGAACGCGTTACAATTGTTCCTCGGTTCCAAAAGCGAGCCCAAGTACACACTGGTTGCGACGACGATGCCGAGTGCCGAGGTGGAGACGCCGCTTGTGAGCGCCACGGATGCGCCTGTGACGTCGGAAGCGCAGTGTCCGGAGGTCGTGGACAAGCAGATCCGAGAGTCGGTCTTGCGCACGGCGGAGCTGTTCGCATTGACCAAGCGCAACGCCAGCAATGCGTTCGAGTATGCGCCAAGGTACGCGCGATAAATGCGGTGGAACAGGCAAAGGAAACGTCGTATCTCACGTGTGTATGTCGGGTGTTCTTGTAGCAAGAAAGTGCGAATCCATACCAAACTGAGCGGTA
Source organism: Pythium oligandrum (assembly GCA_020085045.1). Lineage (NCBI taxonomy): Eukaryota > Oomycota > Peronosporomycetes > Pythiales > Pythiaceae > Pythium > Pythium oligandrum. The sequence continues at coordinate 108,673 of JAHRIK010000014.1, read as the reverse complement.
TGTATTTGGATCTCCCTGAGTCTCTGCTCAACGCTCCGAAGACCTCTGAGACGACCGACGAGAGCGAAACACCCGTGGAAGAAGCCAAAGCAGGTACGTAGTCTGTTGATTTCACCACCAGCAAGTGACTTGCTCACTTGTTATGTACAGACACAGAGAAGTCGCTTGTGGCGGAAGTTGCGCAAGAGGCAGCAGCGAAGAAACAAAAGACAAGTGGTGCTTCGTCCGCTGGATCCGGATCCTCAGCCGTGGTCGAGTTCAAGAAGCCTGCAGTCACGGCCCTTGCAACGACGTCTGGCTCAGCGCAGTTTGGGAGCAGTGCGATTGTGCGTCGTCGACCTACGCAGGTGCCCAAGCCCAAGTGGCACGCGCCGTGGAAGCTCAAGCGTGTCATCTCTGGACACCTCGGCTGGGTTCGCGCCATTTCTGTGGATCCTACGAACGATTGGTTTGCTACTGGCGCTGCTGATCGCACCATCAAGGTTTGTGTCCTCTTGCTTTAGTATGTGGGAATTGGAGATGTGCTGATCAATTCTGCTCTAGATTTGGGATTTGGCTTCTGGTCAGTTGAAGCTCACGCTCACTGGTCACATCAACACAATCCGTGGTCTTGCCGTCAGTGATCGTCATCCATACCTCTTCTCTGCGGCTGAAGACAAGAAGGTCTTGTGTACGTACTTGCACGCTCACCGCCATGGATTATTTCCTTGGTACTAATTGTGATGGCAAATAGGCTGGGATTTGGAGTACAACAAGGTGATTCGAAGCTACCACGGCCACCTCTCGGGTGTGTTCTCGCTCAAGGTTCATCCAACGCTCGACATTCTGGTCACGGGTGGTCGTGATGCTGTCGCTCGTGTACGTTGTCGTTTCTGTATCCATTACCCCCGTGGAAGTGTGCTCACTCTGCCTCGCGCTTGATTTAGGTGTGGGATATGCGTACGAAGAACCAGATCCACGTGTTGTCTGGTCACCAAGGCACCGTGTGGGGTGTTGAGACACAAGCGACAGATCCGCAAATCCTGACAGGATCCAGTGACAGCACTGTGAAGGTGCGAATGTTGTCGCTTGGTATCAAAGTGAATGATGTATTGACCCTCCCATGTCCATTTTAGCTGTGGGATCTTGCTGCTGGCAAGGTGATGACAACATTGACCAACCACAAGAAGGGTATTCGTGCCCTCGCCAAGTCTCCAATTGTACGTTGTCTAATTCGATCGTTTGCTCTTGAGTGCATCAATTCTAATCAAGCTTGCTGTCTAGGACCATTCGTTCGTGTCCGGAGCTGCTGACAACATCAAGAAGTGGGACGCGAAGGAGGGTCGCTTCCTGCGAAACTTCTCGGGCCACAACGCGATCATCAACTCGGTGGCGATCAACCAGGACGGCGTCTGTGTCTCGAGCGCGGACAATGGCTCCATGTGCTTCTGGGACTACGCGACTGGCTACTGCTTCCAGAAGGAGACCACCAAGGTGCAGCCTGGCTCGCTCGACAGTGAGGCGGGCATCTACGCCTCCGCTTTCGACCAGACTGGCTTGTACGTATCATTACTGAGTGTGTTCCAAGGTCTCTGATGCAAATGGACTCATTCATGGTGTGACTATGCAACAGGCGCTTGATCACGTGTGAAGCCGACAAGACCATCAAGGTGTGGCATGAAGATCCTGAGGCCAGTGAGGAGTCGCATCCAATTGACATGACGCAGTGGACCAAGGAGTTCACGGCGCCCAAGCGCTACTAACTATGCGCGAGCAGAGGTTTCCCCTGTCTTTTTCAATACACCGTATGCATTTTGAAGGGATTCATATCACCCAACAGAGGGTTTCCATACAATGGCGGGCTTTACTGGAAGAAAGGAGGGGAGCGGATCCAAAGCAGAAACGACGAGCACCATGACGGCGACGGCGATCAACCCCAAGAAGATGAAGGTGAGCGAGCTCCGCGCCGAGCTCGAGTCGCGTGGACTCAGCTCCAACGGTCTCAAGTCGGAGCTCATCCAGCGTCTCGAGATGGCGCTTGACGAAGAAGAGTTTGGCAGCGCCGCCGAGGACCTCGCGCCACCAGCCGCGAGCAGCAGTCCGACCAAGGCGGCGGAACCAAAGAAGCAGCCAGCTCCGACTGAGACCAAGGTCAAGGCGCCAGTTACGTCAGCCAAGCCAGCGCCAGCCTCGCCGAAGAAAGCTGCTCCAGCGCCAGTGAGCGCTGAGCCCAAGACCGAGCAAAATGGCGCGAAGACTGCCCAACCAGTGGTGAACGAGACAGCGGATGCGTCGACTGACAAGCCATTGACGGAGGAGGACAAGCGAAAAGCCCGTGCCGAGAAGTTTGGTATCCCACTTTCGCTCGAGGAAAAGAAGGTAGGACGAAGCTGCTTTCTATGACGGTTCTATTGCCAGTCAAGTCTCACATGACATGGTTCCTTTCACAGGCCGAGCGTGCCAAGCGCTTCAACTTGCCAGTGGTGAACAAGGAAGCGGACAAGCAGAAGAAGCTCGAGCGAGCACAGCGATTCGGCCTCGAGACGTCCGACACAGTAAGATTCCGCGACTTGGCTTGGTCACTGCATGCCCAGCCCATTCTGATATGTGCTTGCTGCAGCTGGAAGAGAAGAAGAAGGCGCGTGCCGACCGTTTCGGTCTGAACGCCGAAGAGAAGAAGCGTCTGGAGCGAGCAAAGCGCTTCGGTCTCGAGACGCCCGAAATCGTACGTGCTGTGCTCATTCTGATCCGGCGCTGGAGAGGAAGTGATGCTAACTCTTTGGGATGTGCAGGTGGCCGACAAGAAGCGCCAGCGCCTGGAACGCTTCGGCAAGTCCAAGTAGACGCCTGTCCTTCGTCGGCGTAGTACCCCCCACCGTCCCACCTAGCACACACGAGTGACAGAGAGAGAGAGAGAGAGCGAACGCACTGTGTATTTATACAAGTCGCATGTAGTAATGCCGCTTCCGTGGAACTAACCGCGTTCGTACTGTACCGTACCGTACCTCTCAGGGATAGTCCGTCGTCACGCACCCACACGGTCGTCTCTGATTGGCGGAAAACGCGACGACGTCATTTCGACCAACGACCGCGGCTTCAAGTTGTCGTATCTTCCTCTTTTTACCCAACCGTCTCTCTTCGTGCGCTCTTTCCTCCAATGAGCATCCTCAAAACGAGTTTCTGCCCCTCCCTCCCCCTCTGGTGTCGTCCACCCAGCACTGTCCGCTGTCGTGCGTTGGTCTGTCGCCTTGTTGTGTGCTACCAGCATCACTTCAATCTCCCCCACAAGCCAACAAGGGGAGAGGAGCGGAGAACAAGACGACCGACCGAGTCATGGCCACCCCTCCGCCGATCGCCAAGCAGGCGAGCAAGGACGACATGGACGTGCAGCCCGTGGAAGTGGGCCAGGGCATCTGGATCCCGGGCAATGAGAACGTCTGGGACCGCGCCACGGTCATGGCCATCGGGGACCTCAAGGTCACCGTGCGTACGGCCGCGGGCAAGGTGCAGCAGGTGGATCGCACCCTCGCGCTGCCCCAGAACCCGCGTGTGACGGATGACATGACTGCGCTCTACTACATCCACGAAGCCGGTGTGCTGCACAACTTGGCCGAGCGCTCCAAGCTCGACGGCCCGGACAAGAAGGGCCAGCGCCCGTACACATTCATGGCCAATGTGTTGATCGCTGTGAACCCGCTGCGTGACCTGCCAAACCCACGTGTGAGTGACGTGGTGAACAACGCGGGCGGTGCGCCGCATCCGTACGCGATTGCTGAAATGGCGTACCAGCAGATGGTGTTCAACTCGGGTACGGAGCAGCCAACGAACCAGTCCATTGTCATCTCGGGTGAGTCCGGTGCCGGTAAGACCGAGTCGTCCAAGATTGTGCTCAAGCACTTGACCACGCGTGGTCTCTACGGCAAGAGCGCACGTGGTGATGAGATTGAAAAGTTCGCCAAGGAGCGCAAGGAAGGTGGCAACTCGTTGGACAACCGTCTGATCGAGCAGAACCCGATCTTGGAAGCGTTTGGTAACGCCAAGACGTTGCGAAACCACAACTCGAGTCGATTCGGCAAGTTCATGAAGCTCCAGTTCACGTCGGACGGCCAGTTCAAGCTCGCTGGTGCCTTTGTCGAGACGTACTTGCTCGAAAAGTCGCGTCTGGTGTACCAGGTCGATGGTGAACGCAACTTCCACATCTTCTACCAGTTGCTTGCCGGTGCCTCGCCAGCGCTCAAGTCGCAGTTCAAGCTCACCAAGCCACAGGACTACGGTTACTTGAACCAGAGCGGATGCTACACCGCCGAGGACACGGACGACAAGGCCGACTTTGACGCCGTTGTGCGCGGTCTTACGTGCGTTGGCATGGAGGAGTCGCTCCAAAACATCGTTTTCTCGATTGTTGCTGGTCTTCTCCACGTCGGTAACATCGACTTTGACGAAGAAGACACACCAGAAGGTGAAGCCGCCGTTATCGACAAGCCATCGGCCAAGGAGGCGTTGGCCATGGCCTCGCAGTTGCTTGGCGTTGATGAGGCTGCCCTTGCCCGTGTCATCATTGAGCGTGACATTGTCACCCGTGATGAGACGTTCACGGTGCGTCGTAACGCGCAGAACGCGGTCTACGCGCGTGATGCCATTGCGAAGGCTTTGTACGGCCGTCTCTTCGACTGGGTCATTGACCAGGTGAACAAGTCGCTTGGCCAGGACCCTGCGCCATTGCCATACATTGGCGTGCTCGATATCTTCGGTTTCGAATCGTTCCAGCGCAACGACTACGAGCAGTTGCTCATCAACTACACGAACGAAGTCTTGCAGGCGACGTTCAACAACCAGGTGTTTATTGCCGAAATGGAGTTGTACAAGCGCGAAGGTATCTCGGTCGGCACGATCAAGTGGCCAGATAACCGCGAATGTGTGGACCTCATTGCAGGCAAGCCGGATGGTATCTTGTCGATTCTTGACGCTGAGGCGATGAACCCAAAGCCAAGTGACGAGAAGTTCCTGGCGGCCTTGCACCGCAAGCACTCGAAGAATGCGTACTTCCCTCGCCCTCATCCAAAGGACATGCAGCACATGTTCATTGTGCGCCACTTTGCCGGTGCCGTGTCGTACACGATTGGTGCGTTCATTGACAAGAACAACGACACGATCCCTCAGGATATGTCCAACCTTTTCACCGGATCGTCGAACAACGTCATCCTCTCGCTCTTCAAGGACACGGAGGCGGAAGTTAAGCCTGGTAAGAAGCGTACTCTCAAGAGTGTCGCCGCCAAGTTCTCGCGCCAGATGCAGGAGCTCGTTGACACCCTTGATGCGACCCGTTGTAACTTCATTCGTTGTATCAAGCCGAACGCTTTGATGCGAGTTGGTATGTTCGACCCGCGTTACGTTGTCGGCCAATTGCGATGCCAGGGTATCATGCAGACCGCCCAGGTGTTGAAGGTGGGTTTGCCTACGCGTGTGCCGTACAGTGAGCTTGTCGGTGCATACAAGAAGTTCATGCCAGCAGATGCGCAGCGTCTCTTCGCGAACCAGAGTGATCCTACTTTGATCACGGCGATTTTGTGGGCTTTCCAGGTCCCAATGGATGCTTACAAGCTGGGTATTACTCGTCTGTTCTTCAAGGCTGGTAAGATCTCTCTCCTTGATGCGATCATGAAGATCGACTGGGCTGCCGATGGTCCTCGCATTGTCGGCCGTATGAAGCTCTGGTTGGCTCGTCGCCGTTGGCGTGTGGCTCTTGCCAAGGTCGTGGCGCAGAACGTGTTCTCGAAGCTTCTCCGAAAGATTCAGTTCCGTCGCGAGTCGGTTGTCCGTATTCAGCGATGGTGGCGCGGTATCAGCGTGCGTCGCCAGTTCAAGAAGACCAAGAGTGCCGCGGTTGTCGTGCAGGCGTTGTTCCGTGGTCACCATGCGCGTCGCCAGTACAAGATCAAGAAGCAGGAGATGATTGCCCTCGCAGCCGCTCGTGCCGAAGAGGCCAGACGCCAGGCCGAAGAAGCTAAGCGTCGTGAAGAAGAGGCTCGCATGGCTGCTGAGATGGCTCGTCGCGAATCGATGGCCCGTGCTGCGGCTGAAGATGACCGTCGTCGCGCTGAGGAAGAAATCCGCCGCGCCGAGGAAGAGGCTTACCGCCTTGCTCAGGAGGCTGCGGCCGCTGTTCGTGAGGCTGAAGCCGCGGCCGCAGAGGCTGCTGCTGCTGCTGAGCACGAGCGCCAGGCTGAGCTTCGTGCGATTGCTGAGGCTCGCGAGCTCGAGTTGCGCATGCAGCGTGAGCGCGAAGAATCTGAGCGCAAGAAGGAAGCGGCTCTCCTGCAGGCCGCCAACGTCAGCGCTAGCTTGCTCGGCGGTCTTGCTCAGGTCAGCACCGTCTACGGCCCTGCTGGAGAAGTCAGCATTGTGCAGATTCCAGACGATATCTCCCAGGAGAACAAGGAGCAGCTCCAGCAGCTCAGTGACTTGCTCATCAGTGGTGCCATCTCGCAGAACGAATACGACGATTTGGTTCCATTCTTGCTCGAGAAGCCAGCGGAAGAAGGCTCCGGAGCTGCGTTGACAGCTGAACAGGAGGAATCTTTGAACCGTCTGTACACTGCTAACGTCTACGGTATCCAGATTCGCTGTCCAGCATGTGGCTCGACGAACAACACTGCTAACGGCAACCACTGTGAGAGCTGTGGCTCGTTGTTGACCACGTCGGATGAAACTGTGAGTGCGCAGGATCACGCGTACTACGGCTACCGTGCTCGTTCGATGTCTCGTCAGCCAACGGCTCTGTCGATGCTGACTGCTCCATTGGGCTCGTTCCAGATGGATGGTCATCGCATTCTCATCCATGATGGCTACTTCCAGTGCCAGATGAACCGCACGCAGGTGCTTCAGGACGACAACTACACCGAGTACACGGTGTACGTTCTCCGTTGTTTGTGGCAGCCAAAGGATGGCGGTGAGGGTACTACTTGGTTGGTCTCGCATCGTTTCAGTGTGTTCGAACGCCTTCACAAGGACCTCAAGCACAAGATTCCAGCCTCGGTTGCCACTTTGCCAAGCTTCCCTCGTAAGCACCGTCTCGGAGGTGTGTTTGGTGGTAAGTCGGGTAACTCGGCCGAAATCGTGGAGGAGCGCAAGAAGGGTCTCGAGAACTACCTTGCCCAGGTGTTGGACATCTGCGCGCGTTTGCCAGACACGCTCGCCGTTCCTGAGTTGGATCGTTTCCTGAACCTCTCGCGCCAGGTCGAACAGTTCCGTCGTATGCTTGCGAACCAGGCGGTCGGCTCTCCTCGCGAAGAAAATGAAGCGCCTGTTACGACGAGCGGTGCCGAGGGCCTTGCTGCGCGTGAACAAGCTCGTCTTCCAACGGAGCTTCCAACGCCATTTGACGAGGAAGAGTTGGCGCACACGGAGCAGGCCGTGGCTCTTCTGAACAGCTCGATCCGCAATGCTCGTGGTGATCTTCGCCGTGATGCGTCGGTGCAGCACCACCTCAAGGTGTGCGTGCAGTTGTTGCCACGTCTCCAGATCTCGGCCAGCCTTGACAACCCATTCGCCGATGTGGATTTGATCCCTCGTGCGATGCAGTGCCAAGAAGATTTGGAAACGACTATGAACTTGTACAACGATTCGTTGTTGGCGGTGAGTGAGACGTACGCGTTGTCGGCTGCGGAGGGTGGCAATGTGCAGGTGCCAGCACCATACGTGCCAGGTCAGCAGAACTCGTACCAGCGTAGCTACGGCGTGTAAGCCGGCGCAACAGTCGGCATGTTCGGCACACTGAGGCCAACTGTTTATTCCGCTTTCGTCTTCGTCATGAGAAGCATTTTTACCTGCATGTTGTATCTCTCTGGCCGTCGATTGATCGGTCGCGACGTAGGAAGTCTGTGTATGCCATCGGGAAGCATACGAAATGAAGAGCAAGGCGCGATTACCATAGACGATAGCAGCTGAGAGAAGAAGAAGAAGAAAATTCAAAGATCAAACAGGGTATTGCATATAAACACATATGTTTGCACCTAAGAATAATGTGTTGAGTGCTTCAGGACATTTCTGGTAAAGGCCTCTTCATTGGACTTGGATGCTTGGCGTTTTGCCATGCTGGTATGTCTGTTGAAGCCAACGAAGTTCCAGTTGCTCTTTAAAAGCTGCCACATCCTCGATCGGGTCGGCTTCCCCGTTGGCTGGTGTGAAATGCAGCGTCACGCTCTCGTTCGCCATCAGGTGAAACGTGTTGCGGTCCCAAAACCCACGCATTCGCGGTGCCGTGAGCTCCACAAAGAGAGCAACGAATCCTGAGCTCTGAAGCGTGACATCGATGCCTGTTCCTGATGAAGTGACGGTGGTAATGTCGATGGTGCCATGCGTAAGCTTCAGGTGCTTGTAAGGTACGAAGAAATGGAAAATGTCATCGCAAGAGACAGAAGAATCGGTGGAAGTGCAACGAAGGTGCAAGAAGCACGTCTTCGGTGAGCACTCCGAATCGCTGAGCAACGAATCGACTGAGTGCTCGTCCATACGCTTGCTTTCCTGTTTTGGTGTGAACAACAAGGGTAAGTTCGAGTACACCAACCAGATGCAGTGGAAATCAGTCAGCCAACGTACCAGAGCAGCGATCGACGCATTTTCTGAAAAGCTTTTAACGACAACGCCGGTCTCCGTCTTGCGTAGCTCATAGAGAACGGTGACGTTCAGCGATGAGGTAAGATCGCTCACAGCCTCCACAACAACAGTCTCATCTTGGTTCGCGCTGTGAGTGGTGAGCATAAGAGGCGCAAACGCGCGCTTGACGACGTACTGTAGGCTCTTCCACTGGCCACTGTACTCCAGACTCGACCAACTCGTACCTTGCCAGACATCGTTGAGCTGCCAGTAGAGAATTCCCATGGTTCGTCCCAGTTCCTCGCGCTTTCCACGTCGCCAGGTTTCGATTGCCGTTTGGTAACACAACGCCTGCTGGATCTGGGTGAGATACAAGTATGACGACGCGCGTGTGACCACGTCTTCGTCCAGTTCCACGGCATGACGAAATGGAGTTGATAGCCATCCTTCGTCCAGGAATGGGAACGGAACGTGGAAGCGACGTCGGATCTGCGTAGCCATCTGCATCGTACCGTTTTCATGGCGTTCACGGAACTTGATCATCTTCCAGAAAGTCTGGAAGGACGTCCAGTCGACTTTCGTGCTGGCATCAAGGAGCGAATGAACTGATGGCGCACTCTGGAAGCCAAACTCGGAGATGAAGCGCGCGTGAGGGTACATCATCGGATCTTGACAGTCGCCACTGTAGTTGTAGTAATGCACGTCCCCATACGCAATGCCGTTCGTGTGACCCCAACGCTTGACGTATGGGTCGACCGACAGCAATCCGTTTGAAGGAGACGTGTCGACAAATGGTCGAGACAGGTCGAGGGAGAGCACAATCGGCCGGAGAACCTCGACAAAGAGCTTCGTAAAGTCAACAGCAGCGACATCGCGTTGGAATGTGACGTTCGCAGGCATGAAGTCGTTGTTGCCAAACGACTCCATCATGTTCTCGTTCTCGTTATTGCCACCCCAGATGGCCAGGCACGTGTGCTTCCGCAACCGACGAGTCTGATACTCCACTTCACTTGCAACGTTCTCTAAGAAAGCTTGGTCCCGTGGGTACATGGCACACGCGAACATGAATTCGTGCCACACCAGCAGACCAAGGCGATCACATTCACGGTAGAAGTGGTCGGATTCGTAGCGTCCACCGCCCCAGACACGGATCATGTTCATGTTGGCAGCCACGGCACTTTGGAGCAAGTATGAGACCTTGGTGGGCGTCACACGCGTCGGAAATGAGTCGTTTGGGATCCAATTGGCGCCTTTAATGAAGACTGGGACACCGTTGAACTTGAAAAAGAACGTTGCGCCATCCACCCCACCGGCTGAGGTCGGTTCTTGGATCAACTCGACAGTACGGAAGCCTACTTCATGGACATAAGGCTCTGCGTCACCAGAAGGAGTGGCGACTTCGACTCGGACCGTATACAAGTGCGCTTCGCCGTAGCCAGCAGGCCACCAGAGCTTGGGGTTATTCAGCTCGAAACCGAGAGATACTGAGGTGACATCGTCGTCGGATGGAACGAGATCCACGCCTAGCTGGTGCTGAAGCTTGTCATCGATAAAGAGGCGAAGAGTTGCATTGTGGTGCTCAGCACCGAGTGTGTCCACGTCCACTGTGACGTTTCCACGGACGACAGTAAAGTTGTCAGCGGCAGGAAAGTCGTAGGCCACGTTTAGCTCCACGAGGCGAGGTGGCAAGGAAGACTCTGTCCACTCAAGAAACACGTCACCGGCGATACCGGTCGTCACGTATGCTGGTCCCCAGTCCCAACCGAAGTCGGAGCCAGCTTTGCGAAGGAACGGACGATCCGAAGGCTCGGCCCAGACGTTAAAATTGCGAGTTGCTGGTACGTAGTACGGGTATTTTGACGCCTATCATATCAATTGAGCACGTGTCAAACCAAAAAGCACGAAATATGTACCAACGTTGGAGAAGATACTCACCTGGCTGTGCGTGTACTCCAGTGAGGGCGTGAAGACAACCGTGATATTGTTGATGCCAACCTGAAGGCCTGCCTCAGACAGCTCGTACACATGTGGTCGAAACGCATTCACAGCCGGACCTCCCAGCGACGCTCCATTCAAAGCCACATGCGCAACACCGTCGAGTGTTTCAAAGCGAATGCGTTGTGGCTTGGGCTCGGACGCGCTCACCTCCAACGTGGTCTCGTACACCCACGTTGTCTCTGCAATCCAACGCAGCGCGTGCTCATTGAAACGGAGATACGGGTCTTCGATCAGACCATCTGCCAGGAGATGCATGTGTGACGTTCCCGGGACCGTCGCATTGGCTACATGGATGGAACCATTCTCCGAGCGGAAGCTCCACGTGTCCAAGCGACGTCGCTGGACGACACTGGCGTCCACGCCGAGGCCGTAGAGCGCCAGCAGCACGCAGAGCACGGTCGTCGCCATGCTGATGCTTGTCAAGTGCGCTGCTCCCCCAGTCATCCCCTCCACTCCGCTCCGCTCCTCTCCTCTCCTCCGTCCCCTTTCTTCCCGTCCGCTTTTGAAAATTTTCCGATTCGATACTTCAATGTGAGGGTACATTACGCATAACGGGGGGTACACTGTACCCTGATGGTTCTAACCGGCCAAAACGAAACCGGTAGTACCGGTACCTTGACTCAGGTCAGCAGGCCGGTTCCTATAAAAAACCGCTTTTCGCCGAGTGGGTGAGTTCACGGAGACGACGACTGCAAGGCGGACGTGGAAGACGCGCTTGTGGCGGCGACGAAGCGTCTTACAGAGCTAGCAGCGCGCACACGCAGCAGAAAGCACGAGTCATGGCCACACGCGACCTCACGCGCGCGTTCTCGCAGCTGCGCACGGACGCCAAGGCCAAGAGTCTGCGGCGCAAGAACATCGTCAACTACACAGAGGAGGGCAATGCGTTGATGAAGAATGGCGCCGATATGCACGACTGGGAGGCCGCACACGGCTCCGTGGCGCCCGGATGGGTCACTGTGGTCGGCGAGACGAACCAGCATGTCGCCATGATCAAGGAAATGAGTACGTGGCGCAAGGGGGAACTGGATTGTCCTACCGGCTTTTCACGGAACTGACACATGTGGTGGGTGATTGCAGTGGAGAAGCTGAGTAAATTACACACAAAGAGACTGATGGTCCGCTTCGACGGATCGGACTCACAGCACGAGAAGGAGATCGATCAGCTCACGCAGGATATCACCGACGAGTTTCGTAATGCCGAGCGTGGACTGCAGCGCATGGGCAAACAAGGAGACCAGTCGGCTGCCGATGCCAAGACGCGGCAGAACGTGCAGCGCGCCTTAGCGACCCAACTCCAAACGCTGTCGGGTGACTTTCGTCGATCACAGAAAGATTACCTCGCCAAGGTCAAGAACCAGAAGCAAGGTCCGGTCGAGTTTGAATTCCTGCGAGAGAGCCCAGGCAGAGGATCCCAGGACATGGTACGCATCTACTTGAACGCTTGTGCGTTGGCGCTGGTGTGTATTGACACCACGTGATTGTATGCAGGGCTTTAGCAAATCTCAGGTGACGGAAGTCGACATCGCCGACGATCTGATAAACGAGCGCGACCAGGAGATCCAGAAGATCGCGGAATCCATCACAGAACTGGCCACAATCTTCAAGGAGCTCGCCGTCTTGGTGATCGACCAAGGCACGATCCTCGATCGGATCGATTACAACATGGAGCAGGTGGTGGAGCAGACGGAGAAGGGTCTCGTGGAGCTCGAGAAGGCCGACGAGATGCAGAAAAGCAGTCGGCCGATGAAATGCATCGGTCTGCTGCTCGTGCTCATCTTTTTGATGACTGTCATCCTCGTCCTGAAGCATACGTAAGTCCCCATTACTATTGATGAATGAACCCTCTCTTTCGCATCTTGAAGTCGATTTCTATAAACTAATAGTGGACGAATCCTGAAGTTTAGGAATTCGTTGCCACTCCTGTCCCCAACCGTCCCTTGTTGACTTGAGTTTGTGGACGTACGCAGTGGATGAATGACCCGAATGGCCACAGTGGACATGGAGCTCCAGACGCTCGTGCGGACGCAGCACGCGGCCATGCGGACGCTGCATGCGTTTGTGGACGCGCTGCGTGACGTCCAGAAGGAGGAGCGTGTGGACGAGGACGTCCCTGCGGCGATCCGACGTGCGTTTGCGGACGAACGCGGCGGAAGTGACCCATTGAAGCTGGTGACGAATGGACTGGAGAAGCTCTTTGTCCAACTGACGGTCACCATGAAGCGGATTGACGTGGTGGAGGTATGCTAGCGCATGTGTGCTTGGTGATGAGACGGACTACTTACTCGGTCGTGCGCTCTCATTAGCAACAGACTCAGCCGCCAGCCCAGCGCAGTGGAGGTGAACAGCGACCCAAAGCGCCTGCGGGACTGCTGAGTCTGCGGGACTACTCGGTGCTGCAGGCGGCGATCGAGGTCTTCTTCTGTTGGAGCATGTTCCCGATGGTCGACCGCGGCATTCTACTCCCCGTGGGACGTCGTCGACCCACCAAGACACTTGCCAGTACGTCCTGGCTTCGTGGCTGTTCACTTGACGCTTGTATTGACGTGCTCGTTCCTATCTAGTCACGCGGTTCGTGCTGCAGTGGGGAAGTCGCGTGGCGATGGAAACGCAGCGAGTCGTGGATCTCCAAGCGCAGGGCGAGACGCTGCTTCGCTTGACACGCAGTCTCTTGCAGTTCCTCTTACTCCCGCAGCTTCAACCGATCCTCTTGCCCAAGTACTCCGTCGAGATGGTTGCGTTACTGGTTTACTGCAAGACGAATGTGGCCTTCAACACGCAGGAGGAGAGTCGCAAGACACTCGACGAACTCCTCCAGGTGCTGCCTTTGCGTCTCAGTATGACGAGTTTGCGAGCGGCACTTGGACAGAGCAACCCACGTGCCACAGGCATCTCGCCGTTCCGCCAGCGTTGCGGCCAACTGCTTTCACGCTTGCTCATGAAGCCAGGAGGCGTTCAGACGACGATCGAGATGATGTTAGGAGCCGTCGATGAGGGTAACACCCAGGCCCGCATGCAAGTCGCCACACTGGTATCGTACCCACTACTTTGCTAAGCATTAGTAGTGTGAATGGTCCGCTCATTGTAAATGCTCTTTATGTGCAGATCTGTCAATGTCCGACGGAGATCAGTGTCTCCGACTACTCGAAAGCGCTGACTGAGCAAGTGAAGGAGCTGTTAGCGCCGTCAAACCAAGCCAACAAGCTCATGCGGGAGACTGCCGTAGTGCTTGTGAACGAGATGACCACGCGCTTTGATGCGGCCGACTTCGATAAATCGTTCCTAGCGCCGATGTTCAACACGCTGCTCCTATACGATGATACGCGAGCGACGCCTGAAGGCATCCCTGCGAGCGAGCGCGACGTGGAGAACTGTGTGGGGCTGTTGCATCTCCTGCTTTGCGGTCCACCACCGTCTTCTTCTCTCATCACGGCACTCGAACCACTCGTGCGCCCACTCGTGCATCTTCACGCGTTCGCTGTGTCGAGCAAAAGCTATCTCACAGCGACAATCGAGGCCGTCCTGGTTGCGTTCATCAAGAACTCGTCTCGCATCGCTGTGCTGCTGCAACTGGCAGTGCTACCTGTCGTGATGCCATTGCGAGAGTCACTGCTTGCGTGTGGCTACAAACGCGAAGGTACTCAGCCATGGTGTCCAAGACGCACGTTTCGCGCCGGAGGCAGTGGTGGTGTCGTGTTACGAGCAGTGGAAGCAATCGTCAAGGAGGACGACGACAGTATGATGTTACCACTGGTAGTCATGACTCTTGTGCAACTGCTATCGTCGAAGGAGCTTGAGACGTCGACAGTCGTCGGTGAACTCTTCTCGTCGCTGCTCCTGACGTACATGAGTGTCCGAGGAAGGTCCAACGGAAGCAAGCTGGACGAGTCTGACAAGAACCATGTGTCGAATGATTTGGAGTCACAGCACGAAGCGCTCAAGCAGCCACAGACCGCGGAAGGCGCAGAGCTCATGCTAACGGTACTGCTTGCGATCATCGAGTCTCTTGGTCCGAGTGTGCTTCGTAGTGCTGACACAGTGTTGCAGTGTCTTCACACGGTCTTGGAGATGTACGCCCATGAAACACGTGGTGTTATCGACAACGTATCGGCTACGAGTAACCTGATTCAACCAAAGACCAACGACGAATCGGTTGGAGAGGACGAAAACGAAGACGATGAAGTACTGACGGTGTGTCTCGGTGTTGTTATGACTATCCTTGAAGCTGGTGCGTCAAAGCGTCCCGAGAAGGAAGAAGCGCAGCTTCGCGGTCTTCTTCCAGTTTTGGAGAAGCTGTCGAGCATCGCTCGTCCTCAAATCGCTGAGCTTGCGAGTGAAGCACGCGTGAGAATCCTCAGTCGTGGCGCAGAGGAGAAGAGGGCTTCTTCCGCTTCTAGGTCGTCTTCGTCGTTCGAGGAGGTGCTTCGATCTGCGCAGGAAGACCTGGCAAGTCCGCTCGTGCCTTTGCGTGCTCGAGGTGTCGTCTCCCTGACGAAGCTTGTGCGGGCAAGCCAATCACATCGTAACGAGAAGGCTTGGGACGCACGTATCCAGCAGTTGCTGACCATTTTCATGCAGCACCTCGAAGACGCGGAGAGTTACGTGTTCCTGGCGGCAGTGCAGGGTCTCTCCACGTTGTCGGACATGCATCCTGACGTGGCGATTCCGCTCTTGGTCAAATCGCTTCGAGATACAACAGTGTCGCTGGAGAAACGCATCAAATTGGGCGAGGCTCTGCTGTTTACGGCCAAGCGATGCGGCGAGATGCTGCCCAAGTACGCCAAGGTATTTGTCTACGCGTACCTTGACTGCATTCGTCCGCCTCAGTCGCGCAATGCCAAGCCGAAGAAGTCTTTCCAGCTCATTCAGGAGATTGATCCTAACGAGAAAAAGGATGCCCCAGCTCAGGACAATGACGCCTCAGCTGTGGCTTTGGTGGAGGCGACATTGCGCGCCAGTTGCCTCTCCAACCTGGCCGAGGTCTGTGCGTTACTGGGCTGGGCTCTTGCGCCCTTCGCTGTCGATGTGCTCACGTGTGTCTTCGGAATCTTGCAATTGGAGCTCGACATGGCCTCGAAGAGTGTCGTAAGTGTGCGACGCGGGGCTGTCTTTCTGCTCAAGTACGTCCTTCAGCTCTTGGGCTACAAGATGGTGGATATGCTCCCAGACCAACTCAAGCCGCTCTACCACACACTAAAGCACGTGCAGCGTGTGGATCACGACACGGTTGTGCGGTTCCACGCCGAGCAGGCGCTGCAGACTTTAGATTCGATCATGCGCGCCGAGCTGTTCCCTACAACAGACAATGATGCAGCGCTCGGCTTGAGCGCCTTGCGTATCGTCAAGAACTAGAATGACTGGGGCTAACTACAAATATTTATCAGGCAAACGACACGTTGCGATGGGGCTCCTTCTACTTCCTCCTCTGGTCCTATTAAATCATCATGGGGTCGTCCGAGATTGGCTCTTCAGCGATCGGCGGAATGTTGGCCTCGGCGCTCTCGCTCTCGGTGGTGTCATCCTTTGGGTCCCACACGAGATCCGCGAGCTCGGCCATCAGCTTCTTGTACGCGTTCTGGAACTGGAAGCAGTTACCACTCGTCCGTCGGAACTCGACCACACATCGCTCAGGCGCCTGAACAACGTACACACACACACGGCATGAGTTTTTGACTCTCGACGACACTAATACAAGGAACGTACGTTTGGAAGCGTGTAAATACGTGCGGCGAACGACACGAGCTCGCTCTCCATCACGGCCTTCGTCTTGAAGCGATCCTTCTTGGCGACGAAGCGCGCATTGCAGTCTGTAAGGGCCTTTTCCACGCGAGCCTGCAGCTCCACCGGCGCCTTACGGGACTGGAAGCTCGTGTAGAGAGCGACGCACTCCTTTGGATAAAGCGGTGCCGCAGGACTCACGAGCGTCGCATCCGACATAGTTGAGATCGTTGAGATCGTGGACATGGTCGACGTGGTCGACAACCGGTCGTTAAACACCTCCGAGTCGTGGTCCGGCACGGAGCGCGTTGTGGACGCGTTGAATGGATCGAACTCATCGCCGAACTGCTTACCACCGGCCTGTTGCTGCTCCTGTTGCTGAATACGCTTCTGCTCGCGCTCCTTGTGCTTCTCTGCTTCCACCTGCTGCTTACGCGCCACAAGCTCCGCTCGGAACTCTTCCGCTGAAACGGTAATCTCCTGTACCCATGGATCGCTCTGCTCGCACAATAGAGTTAATACCAATCGACTACTTCATGAATGCAAACGCTGTGCATACCTTAATTTCCTGGAGCGTGATGCGTTCCTGTGGGTTGACACTAAAGATACGCGTGAGAAGAGCCTTGGCGCCAGGGGAAAACGTCGCCGAGCGCTCGTGCGCGGCCCAAAACGCCTCGTACTGCTTGGCGGCACACGCACGGAACCACCAGTCCTGACGCGTGGCGATCTGGAAAGGCGGGAAGCCGGCGAGCATGATGAAAAGCACGACACCGACGGACCAGACGTCGGCCGGCTCGCCCTCGTACGGCATACACGAGAGCACCTCTGGACTCATGTACGAGCGCGTGCCGCACTGCGTGTAGAGCTCAAAGATGGCGCCATTCGGGCCTTCCCGCAGACCCGAGAGGCCGAAATCCGCGATCTTGAGCGCAAACTGGTCGTCGAGCAGCAAGTTCTCGGGCTTGATGTCACGATGGTAGACGCCGTTCTGATGACAGGCCTCGAGGCCCGAGACGAGCTGCTGGAAGTAGGCACGCGCGATGGATTCAGAGAAGCAACCCGTGTACATCATAAAGTCAAAGAGCTCGCCGCCTGTGGCGAGTTCGAGGACGATCAGAATGACCTGCTTGGTCGTGCCGTTCTTCTTGACGTACGGCAGGTCGTCGAAGACGCCGAGCAGTCGCAACACGTACGGGTGCTGCACGCGCGACATGGCCTCGACCTCTCGATAAACGTTGACCATGGCCTTGCGGTTGAGCTTGGCCGTGTCGATGATCTTGAGCGCCACGCGTTCCTGCGTCTCCGTGTTGATTCCGAGCTTGACCTTGCCCTGCAGGCCGGCGCCGAGCGTGTGCTCCACCTGGAAGTGCTTGAGCATGCGCGGCTTGAGCAGGGCGGACGCGGGGGACGGCGTGGCGGACGTAGCGGACGGCGCGAGGGCGGCGACGGTCGTCATGATTCGCTTGGCGGTGGGTATGAGACTGAGTCCCAGGCCAAGCGCTCCTTCCAAGGGGTGACCATCACTCGGTGATTCGTGGCGTGCAGAATGTTGGTAACGGAAAAATCGAGTGGGAACAAAGGGGAAGGGGAAGATGGAAGGAGAGAGCCGGCGCGAACCGTGTGGACCAGGTTAAGTACGAACCTGAGATACCAGGTAGTGGATAAGAGAGGGTTACTCTCCTGACCAGCATTCCGACGAGCGGAATGAACGTGACGGCGGCGGTGGTGGCTACATGGTAATTGACGCCGTAGGACAGTGACTCGCGTGTCGATCACTGGTGCCAGTATGATCAATCTCGCTGACTCGAGCTGTGAGAAGTCACTTCGTGTAATAATGATCGCGCTGAGACAGGGATATGCACACGGTCTTGGGACGACGAGAGTCGATTGAAAAATGGCAGTCTAGGGAGAGGCAACTGTTTGGCCAGATGAACGAGTGTCGACTGGAGCAAAGCAGTTTAACGGGATTATCCAGGCAAACCAGCGCACCTTGTAAGCTATGCATCGTATCGCGTGTATTGCCACTACACGAATCAGCGAGGAGGCTCTTTCCACCACCCGGTCCGACCAGATCGCTAGTACCGTCACTGAACCTGTGTTCGATGGCTTCACGCTCTCTCTCACTGACGTAGTGTAGCCATGACCAGATCAGAAGCCATACAAACGAGGTCACTTCCAAATCAAGGCGAGCCCATCGGCAAAAAACACGCTTGAAATACCATATTTTGCTCAACTGATCCGACCTTTTCTGAAACTGAGTTGACTCCTGGTCTCAATCAGCCTTACGGCCGTCAGGTGCGTCCTCGGAGCTCGTCCTCGTGCTGAACGACAGCTTCGTGCCTCTTGTATCACTCCTCAACCAGCACTCTTCCGCCCACACCATTTAATATGAAGTTCCCATTGCCGCGCAATCCGTATCCGTCCGTCCAGCTCAGCCCGGCGTACATCCAGCAACTCGAAGTCCTCACGAATGCGCTGCTGGATCAGGGGGTGGAGGAATACGAAGAGTTCGTGCATCTCCGCAACCGCAAAGTCGACGCAAAGAAGTGGAAACACCTTAAGACACGCGAGAATCTGTCCGTCTATCGCGCGTTCGGAGACCACAGCGATGACAAGCACTTGAACAAGCTCGAGCTTCTCATGGATGCAACATCTGGCTGTGATATGCCCACTTCCCGACTCAATATCAAGGGCAACAACCGCTTGCTGGGCGTCGGTTCCATTGTCGGCACGCTTCCGGACCTCTTGTATTGTGCGTCGACGAACAGTGAAAACGAGATGCAGGTCCGCACGGCGTATTGCGATGACGAGTGCGTCGACTGGCGGGTGCTCTACAAACTCCGCGATGGCTCGGCTGACAATCCGTTCCGAAATCATGGTATCAAATGGTATGTCAAGTCCTCGCCCAGTCTAACCAAGTACGTCGTGCGACCTCGAGATGTGATTCTTCTCGATTGTATGGGTGAGATGTCTCTGCCCAGCGGAGAGCGAGTTGGCTATATTTCGTACCAGTCATTGGACATTCCCGGATGCGAACCCATGGATGGGTTTGTAAGAGCGCTGCTCTCGACGCTGTATATCTTTCGATCCGCGGAAAACAACTCGATTGAGGTGTACATGAGGTCAATGTGCGAGATGGGTGGTAATGTGAACGACTCGATCGCCGCGCTGTCGGTTGCCAATGCATTGATTGGCGTGTGGAAGATGCCATGGGGTGGGCTGAACAAGAAACTCACGGGGATGCTTATGCAGCAGCGCAAGCAGGGCAAGAAGCCCGCCAAACTAGCCAAGTCAAGCCACTGTGGACTCTGCAAGAAAGGGTATTCTATCCTTCGTACGGCCACAGAGTCTGAGCTCTGTCGTCATCAGGTCTGTTCGAGCTGTGTGACCGTCCGCATGATCTGCCACGTTCGGAGTGCTGATGGAGATCTCCACCGCCTTCTGTGTGAACTGCATAACCCAAGCGTCGCAGTTGGACGCGATCGAAATTACGCACCAAGGTATTGCCGCTAGAAACCGTACTCGGATCAGCAGCAACGTATCCAGTTCCGGCAGTCGTGACGGCAACTGCACGCCCCATAGTTCTGGGTCGTGGACTGCGACATCGCGAACCACGCCTTATAGTGTGGATTCCAGTATGGTCCGCATCGAGACCGAGGACGCCTGGCAACGGCAGTACCAGCTCGTGTCCAAGCCATCGTCGGTTGAAAGCAGTCTCGTCAGTCAATCCTTGTCGTCGTCGATGGACTCGCACAAGCTCCACTTGGTCGCGCAAATGAGCCAACTCCGCCTTGCCGCCGAGCAGACCTACCAGATCACGAAAGAGAACGAGCGTGTCATGAACAGTGTGCAGTAGACTGGCTCGCTCGATGATCAGAGATCAACACGTCGAAATCTTCGTTGCCCATCCAAAGCGTGCAACCACCGGGGAGTTCCCCCTAGAAACATGAAAATCGACATGGAAAGGGCATCGATTGCGGGAGACAAGATGAAGTTGAAGTTGGTCGGATCGCAGGAAGAAATCTACCCACCCAGCAGCTCAAGTGAGAACAAGAGGCAGCAGCGCAGCTTCCCGGTTTCCTGCATCGGCATCGCCACGCCACTCTCAACATGTCATGGGACTGTGAAAGGTCGCTGCTTGGTTAGAGATTCTAGAATTAGAATAGAATTGAATTAGAAACCCTTGTTGGATTGAAAAAAGCGTTTGTCTCCTCCAAAAAGTGTTTTTCCTGGAATCCATTCGAAGATCCCTTCGATATAGGATATCGTACAGTAGAGGGTTGCCGTTCAGCGCCTGTCGCAGATCCTGGTCTAACCGGAGCATGTCCGAGGGAGCTCCTCAGTGTGCGAGTCGCGACAGGCGAGGGGAGGAAGAAGAGAAACAATGGCAGAAGGTCGTCAGATCACGCCGCTGCATGTGGCTTTATGGGTACGCGGAGCCCTCGTATGGGTGGACGAGCGACCGAGCGAGGGACTCATGTGACTTGTGACGCCTAGAACGGCAACTTGAATCAGATTGAAGACGGGTTGAAGCATCATGCGGAAGCGCTCGAGACGCGCGACCCTCGTGGCAACCGTGCGTTGCATCTGGCGCTCAAGATCTCACATCGTAACTCCAAGGAGATCGTCAAGCGTTTGCTGGTCAGTGCTTGATGAATGCTGTCGCCTATCTAGGTTTCCTGACTGTGTGTGATCCATCAGGCTGCAGGTGCACGGGTGCGTTCACGCGACTTGGACGGATGGAAGGCTGTGCATCACGCGGTCGCCTCCGAGAACGAAGACATCCTTCGACTGCTGATCCAACGGGAGAAAGCCCAGGCGCCGGCGTTGCTCCAGAAGAAGATCACCAACGTGTCGCCACGTCTGAGCCTGGTGCCGGATTTCTATGGCGAGATTCATGTGGATGTATCGACGTGGATTCCGGGTGTCTCACGCTGGTTGCCGTCGGATACGGTGAAGATCTGGAAGCGTGGATCGGATATCCGCTTCGATATCACCCTGGTTGGCTTTGAGAATGGCGCGTGGGTGCGAGGCAACCTCTCGTTTCTCCTGCTTGGAGATAGTGGAACCTTCGTCTGCATGGACCACAACACGAAAACGTGCACAAACTTGCTCGCGCCTGGCCACGAACTCGCAAACACCGATCTTGACCACATGGTACATTTCCTGATGACAACGTCGATCATGACAAGCGATATCGATGCCTCAAGTCTTAGCTTTGAGCGCAAGCGAGCGTGGCTTTCGAATTCGTTCGCAAAAGAAGACATTGGTCGGTGGAAGGACTGCAACGTCTATGAGATGCGTGGCATGGTTGCTAGTCTACACATCCGTAGGCCTCAAAACCCAGCACACAAGTCGGCTAGCGTGACCCAGGACTCGGTGCGTACTGATGTACCACTTCGAACCGATAACAATTGAGGTCTCTCACCCTCTTTACGTAGGCATCAGCTACGAAGGATACATTGAGTGCACTCGTGAGTGCAGCAAGCGAATCATATGCCGAAGTAGACGTTCAGCCAAAGGCGGATCACATCGTATCGGCTGAAGTTTCGCAAGGCGAGACTGTCTCGTGGAAGTTCAAGGTGGACGTATGCGATATCGCCTTCAGCGTCTGCTTCATCCAAGAGCCAATGAATGGCACTACCCAAGCTGACCGTGACTGGGAAGAGGTCGCTGTTCCGCGCCGTTATCGCGCGAATGGTGGGACCGAGCACGCGGGCTCGTTCACCGCACCAAACGCCGGTACTGTTGTCCTCGTGTGGGACAACACTTACTCCATCTTCAGGTGCGTGAAGCGCATTGTCATTGGAAAGACGAGAAACAGACCAAACCGATTCGACTTGTAGGCCCAAGCATCTCTCTTTCCAGATTTCGGTCAGCTCCAGCGACGACACCAAGTCTGAGAGAGACAATGAGTGGGATTCTCACCGAGCGACAGAGAAGCTCGTCTCGTTTGAGCAGTGGTTCGGTACTCGGATCGATGACTTACCATCGGAACTTCAGTATATGCTGCCGAAGCATCACGCCATGGTCCACATGCAGCCACCCAATCGGACGATGCGCAAGGTTTTTCCCGCGACGGTCTACATGAGTGACGCTTTTCCCCTCAGTGTGCGTAATGTATGGACCCTGGCTGACGTCACCTGGCACCTTGACAAAATGGAACATTGCGATTGATGATGGACAGGTCCACGAATTTCTTCCAGTGATCGAGGTTCTCTCCAAGACCACAAGCGTTTTCGAACACATCCAGGAGTTCTTCAACGCCGTGCGTGCTTTCCAGCTGCTACTTCTAGATCTTTGCTGAAAACTGACCATGTGACTTTTCCAGAGTCTGGGCGATGGATTCCCCGTGCAGTTCTGCTTCCCGTTGGTGCCTTCGGTGTCCGCGACCCTGCGTTTCGACAGCATGACGCTCATGACGCCAGAGAAGACGCTCTTCTCCATCCCCACGCACTACCAGCGCTATCAAGAGGACGTCCTCTCGCCACGCACACATCAGGAGGTGCTGCAGAACCTCACGGCCGTCTAGTGCACTTCTTTTTTTCGAAGTCGACAGGAGGAGCTCAAGTTGAAGTACACGTTTTTATTGTGTCTCTTGATGTGTTTCGACCCGTGGATGCGGCAGTTGGGTTTCTCTTGGGCCTCTGAAGACGCAACCCTCTGCACTCTCATTGGACAACGCGACCGAAAAGACTGGGGGAAGGGAGCTTGAAGCTACACGGTCAAGCGGATTCTGGCGGAGAGGAGCGACCATGAGTTATCGCGACGGAGGAGGAGGAGGAGGCAACTACGACCGACGCTACAGTGGCAGTGGCGGCAGCTACGGCCAGGGCGGAGGGTTCGACGACGCCAGTCGCAGCGGAGGAGACCGGGGGCACGACCAAGGCCAAGGAGGAGGAGGAGGAGACAGAGGATACGGCTACGACCAGCGGAGCGGCTACGGACGCGAAGGCGACTACCGCAGTGGCGGCGGCTACGATCACCAGCAGCAGAGAGGCTACGAGTCGCGCAGTGGTGGCTACGACGAGTACTCGCGCAGCGGCAGCGGAGGGTATGGCTCGCGCTCGGGGTATGGTGATGAGTACGCTCGAAGTGGGGGTCACAGTTCAAGCTCCCGCGATTACGGCAGTGGATACGGCGGTGGATCTGGTCGCAGTGGGGACTATGGGTCCTCATCGGGACACTACTCTGGCTACAGTGGCGGCAGTTCCGGCGGTGGTGGCTATGGAGATCAGCGCTACGACGATCGTAGTGGCGGTTATGGTGGCTCAAGTGGCTACAGTGGGCAAAGCCGATATAGCAGCCAAGGAGGGTATGGTGGTAGCTCAGGCGGTGGTTACGGTGGCTCGAGCAGTGGCTACGAGTACAAGGAAGAGCGTAGCGGCGGATACGGTGCAAGCAGTGGTGGTTACGATAGCCGCGGGTACGGCAGTAGCAGCGGCAGTCGCGATTATGGCTATGGTGGTAGTAGTAGCGACAGAGGAGCAGGCTACGACGACCGTTCACGAGGCTACGGCGGTGGCAGCAGTAGTGGTGGTCGGGACGATCGCTACGGTGGAGGCAGTCGTGGTGGCTACGACCGTGGAGGCGATCGTGGAGGTGATCGTGGAGGAGACCGAGGAGGCGACCGAGGTGGTGACCGACGCGATGATCGCCGTCGTGATGATCGTGGAGGTGATCGACGTGATGACCGTCGTGATGACCGTGGCGGTGGCGATCGCTATGGTGGTGGAGGAGACCGTTATGGTGGTGGCGGTGATCGCTATGGCGGTGGCGGTGGTCGTGGCTTCGGCGGCCGTGGTGGAGGTCGCGGTGGTCGTGGCGGCGGTCGTGGTGAAATGGGTCAAGGCGTTGGCGAAGTGCGCGACACGGGCTACGAGTCGATGGGACAGCCCGTCCAGGACCCGCGTATCTTGGACATGTGGACTGGCCGCGCGGACCCGCTGCACGTCGATGAGGGACATCAGCAGCTCACACGTGACTACTGGATCTGCCGTCGCCCTGACTTTTCAACCGCCGGGCGTCTGGTGTCTGTGAACGTCAACTACTTTGGTTTGTCCGTCGACACGAGCAAGGCAACGGAGATCTTCAAGTACCACGTTACGGTGGAACGCTCTCCAGACCCCAAGTACGGGGGAGACGTCACAATGGCCAATGCTGACGAGCAGCAAAAGACGGAGCAAGCCGCCGGAGGAGATGTTGAAATGGAAGCTCCTCCAGAGCGACCGCCGGAGCGTCCATTATCCAAGGCCGTTGTACGTATGGTGATTAACGAGATGTTGCGTCAGTACGAATCCGAGTTTGCGAACATCCGTGTTGTTCATGATGGCATGTCGGCAATCTATGCCCCATGTCGTTTGCCTTGGACTCATCAGGAGTTCAAGGATGTCAATCCAAACGGTGGCGCTCCTGGGAGTCAGGCACCAGCTCAACAACAGCAAGCTGGAGGCCGTGGCCCGCGTCCACCACGCACGTTTGTTGTCAAGGTCAAGGAAGTGGAGACCATCCCGATATCAGAGTTGGAGCAGTACTACACGAACCCCGAGGTCAACCCGCAGCGGGTGCTGCAGGCCCTTGATGTTGTGGCGCGTCATCTAGGCGCTCAGCGGTAAGCGTTCTGAATTTTTCTGGCGCTTGTTGATCATTTTATAATCGTATGTGTGTACTTCCAGATTGATTCCAGTCGGTCGGAACTTCTTCTCGATGAAGAAAACAAATCCATTACAAGGCGGTAAGGAGCTTTGCTGGGGTTATCACCAGTCCATCCGTGTCGGTCAAGGCAAGCTACTGCTCAACATGGATCAAGCCGCAACGGTGTTTTATGCACCAGAGGGTCTGTTGAAGCTGGCGATGGCTGCGTTGCGTGTTCACCGCCCTGAAGAAATGGATCGCCTGGATGAGCGCAAGATCCGTACACTGAATCGTGCCCTTCGCAAGATTGAAGTCATTCCGACTCATCGCGCAGACCGAAAGAAGCCAATCATGAGTGTCAGCAGTGGGCCAGCTGACTCGATCATGCAGGATATTAAAGGGCATCGCATGTCTGTTGCCGATTACTATGCACAGCGTTACAAACCACTGCGCTACCCGTTCCTCCCGGCTGTCAACGTGGGCAGCAAGAAGAAGGAAACGTGGCTTCCGCTCGAGCTTTGTGACGTAGCTCCTGGACAGCGCTGTGCCAACATCAATGACCTTGACACGTCCGAGATCATCAAGCTAACGAGTCAGAAGCCTCACGAACGGAAGAGTCGTATCATGGAGCAGGTCCACCAAGCAGGATTCGAGAATGACCCGTTCTTGGCGGCCTTTGGAATGCGCGTGGATCAGCGTATGGAGTCAGTGTCTACGCGTGTACTTGATACTCCAGAGGTGCAGTACAGAAATGTCTCCGAGCGACCATATCACGGCTCTTGGAATATGCGCGACAAGCAGTTCGTCCACGGTGTCAAGCTTAGCAACTGGGGTGTTGTCATTGAGCCCGGTGTTAGCGTCTCAAACGACCAGGCTGAGAGATTCGTTCAAGAATTTTGCAAGGCGTGTCGCCAGTGTGGAATGGATGTCGTGAATGACCGTCCTCAAATCATGGAAAGCCGTCGTGGTATGGGGATTGAGGAGATGATGCACGAGTGCTTTCGTGGCTTGGAGTCGCGTGATCGTGAATTCGGACCACCGCAGTTGATTATGGTGATCAAGCGTGACCAAAACACTGCCACCTATGGAGATATCAAGCGAGTGTCGGACACTGTGCTTGGTATTCCGAGCCAATGCATTGTCGCGAAGAACGTGTACAAAGCCAACCTACAGTACTGCTCGAATGTATGCATCAAGGTGAACATGAAGCTGAGCGGGAAAAATTCTATCTTGCGCGACCCGCTTCCTCTGCTCAGCGAAGTACCGACTATCGTCATCGGTGCACATGTGGAGCGTGCACGCATCGGTAGCCGGCCGTCGACTGCAGCAGTGATGGCCTCACTGGATCGTTATTCGGCCCGATACGTTGCTCGCGTGACGTCGGAGAAAGGTCGCGACATTGTCAAGTTGCCCGAAATGCTGCGCGACCTTCTCTTGGCATACTACGAGAGTACTGGTCGCAAACCTGAGAAGATTGTGTACTATCGCGATGGTGTGAGTGAAGGCGAGTACTTTGAGATGCTGCAAAACGAGATGAAGGCATTGCGTAAGGCGTGCTTGATGATCGAAGACGACTACATGCCTCCTGTGACGTTCATCGTGGTGAACAAGCGTCACCACTTGCGCGGATTTGGTGATCGCGACACTGATCGCAGTGGCAATATCATCCCCGGCACGGTGATTGACACCGGCGTGGTGGACTCGCATCGCTTTGATTTCTTCCTCTACGGTCACAGCGGTATCCAAGGTACGAGTTGCCCAGCGCACTACACCGTGCTCTTTGACGAGAACAAGCTCAGCGCTACAGACGTTCAGAAGCTCACGTACAACATGTGCTACACGTACCAGCGCTGCACGCGTTCGGTGTCGGTAGTTCCACCTGTGTACTACGCACACTTGGCGGCTGCGCGTGCTCGCTTTTTCTTGAATGAAGGCTCAGACGGCGCGTCGACGATCGGTTCGTTCAACTCGAGTTCCTCCAATTTCGAGTTCGCCGATTTGCACAAGAACATGCGCAGCTGCATGTTCTTCGTGTAGGCGAGCGACGAGAAGACGATGCTGGGCGAGGGTTTGCTTGACCATTTATCCCATCTCTCTTTTTAACAAAGTTATAGGCCCACAGAGCTACGGATGCGTCGAGTACGATTAAATTACGGCAGGAAATGCAAATTTGAATTAAATTGAAGTGCGCAATGGATATGACAGAGTAAGTTGCATCCTCGTTCTCTGTGTGCTCTATAGACCAGGTTTCAGGTCCTCGAGCGGAATTTGCAGCTGCTCCTGATCGAGTTCCTTGCCCTGTGCGCCGAGATGCCTCATGGATGTGTTGAAGACCGAGCGGCCATTGGTGCGAATTCCGCGGCCTGTGCGTCGCTGGCGTAGTACCTGCAACGTCTGATACACAAACTCCTTCTCGTTGATCCCGCAGATTGTCGATGAAGCGTTTGCAGCTGATGTGAGTGCAGGTGGAAGGGTCTGGTTAATGGTCTGTCGCCGTGTAGAAGAGCGACGACGCTGCTCCTGAGGATGACGAAGCTCTAGCAGAGAGCGAAAGGTGCTCTCGAGAGCACTGAGATCCAGCGTTGAGAGCGGCTCATCCGGTAGACTTGACCAAATACGAATGAAAGCGGAGGTGGAGCTTGTCGAGTGGTCTGCAGTAACCGGAACGATGGATGCGCGATGGTGCGCTCGGAAGCCACGATGAAGCTTGGCCGTGAGCTCTTGGTCATGTCCCAACCAGAGTGAGGCGAACAAGAGTAGCAAGACGTCGACTGGGACTCGAGACGCCGCCTGAAATTGCGCGTGAACATTGGCGATCCGAGTGTGAGGCAGGTACGCCAAGTGGTGGGACAGCAGCGTGCACGCAAGATCGGCATCGCAGTACCAGTCGTTTCCAGCTGCTAGGACGTCTTTGACCGCCGGAAGCGCCGGGTCTAACTCGATCACATCGCTCACGAGATCCACGATCGCGTTCAAAGCGCAGACAAGAAGGTTCCCAGTCGGTGGTATTGGAGCATCACGTCGCCAGTCGATCGCTACAAGCTCACAGAGTCGCATGAAGAGTGAGATGCGTGCCCCGTCTGGTGAGATTGTGGGCAAATCTTCCGACAGAGGAAGCAGCAATGGCATAAGTTCTCCTTTCTCGTGGTAGTAGATGCAACTTTTGACGATCTCCATCATGTGATACTCGGCCAATGGCGCGATACCGTATCGCACGAGGAAGAACTCTTTCATGAAGCGATGTAGAATCAATCGTGGCTGTTGACTACGCAGAAGCACGCTGTCCGCCTCCATCTTCTCAAGCAAGAGCCGCAAAATCACACGACTGAGATGGTCCTTCTCCAAGACTCCTTGAATTCGCGGTCGCGTGGTCAACTGTGTACGAAGCGACATGGGAATGATGCGCTTCTTGGTCATAATAGTTGCCGTGCCTGTCTCACCACCGACACTGCGCTCGACTCGACTACTCTCACCCTCCGCGTCGCTGTCGTTGTTACCATCTTCTTCATCTTCGCCAAAGAACTCGTCAACCTCGGCGATGACTCCGCCACCAATCTCGACAACTTCCGTTTGTGTGTACCGCGTCTTCCGGTTGAGCATTTGCTGCAGGAATTTGCTATGATTCTCATCCGGGCCATGGCGCCAGAGCAACGCGACGACATTCGAGTTCATGAAGCGATCCATCTCGTTGAGTAGCGCCATTTGCTCGCGTTCTTTATCAAAGAGTCCTTGGAAGAGGTGTTCGAGGTCTTGAGCGTAGCTTTCGACTGGATGTATGGTCTCCACACCGTCGAGCTCCTCCCGACTCACACCAAAGCAAGCCACTTCCTCGGCGTGACCCATGTGTGTCAGATCGTCTTGGTGCTGGTTCTCGATGGCTGAAAGAGATGTGAGAGTAGCTGCGTCGTTTGAGATGAGACGCTCTTTGGACTCGACCATGCGATTCAGCGTCGTGCGTAGCCTCGCATTCTCCACAGCTTGCCGATTGAGCTTTCGACGTGTCTTGAGCAGCTCGGCGCGCACATTCTGCGTCTCAAGGCGCACTTCTTCCATATCGTCATGGTACTGCTGCGTACGTTGGGTATGCTGCGCCACCGCTTGATCATAGAACCGTCCGATGTGTCTACACTTGATTTGCAATGCGTCACGTTCATCCAATGTCGTCTGCGTGGCTTGCAATAGCACGAAGAAATGGAGAGATGTGAGCTCCCAGATCTGCGCAAGCAGACCGCAGACCCGAGGTGAAACGGGAGATAGCACTGTCAGCACTTGCTTGAGCATCGCAGCGCATGTCGAGTGGTACGCTGTCGCGCGAGCAGGAAGGTCATGCGTATCCGTGGGCGGGAGCTTGGGCAACTGCTGGAC
This sequence comes from Pythium oligandrum, assembly GCA_020085045.1. Taxonomy (NCBI): domain Eukaryota; phylum Oomycota; class Peronosporomycetes; order Pythiales; family Pythiaceae; genus Pythium; species Pythium oligandrum. The sequence goes on along the minus strand of JAHRIK010000014.1, from coordinate 79,384 downwards.
GCAGTCGGCGACAAAGCTCTCGAGCAACGCGAGTTCATGCGCAGCAACGTGTTGAGACTGCGTCATGTCTTCTTGTCATGCAAGTCCGAGAAGCTCGCAGTTGGAAGGTATTTTCGTACTTTGGTCTGGTGCAGCTGGAAATGGTTCTTGTGAGGAGTTCCTAGCTTGACAACGAGTGGGTGCTTACGATGGAGACGCCGACATCACGCTGGGTGCTCGGCGCAGCGCGAACATCGCTGTATCAGAGCAAAGGGAACCAGCGACCTACCAGTGAGGACGAAGACGATGACCGGACGAGTGAGAAGGCAGAGACCCCACGAGCGGCGAGTGAGGCGGACAAGGACGACGGAAGCGAGGAAGAAGAGCCGCAGGAGGCTCCTATAGAGACTGAGCGCGTTGCTGCTGCTGGGTACGATGTCGTGAGTGATCTTCAGCGGCGTCATGATCAATTGCAGGAGGACGTGGAAGTGCTCGTGGCGCATCTTGAGAAGCAGACGCACGAGATCGAGAGCGAACGAGCGACAATGCAGAGCATGCAAGAGCAGTTTGAAGCCACACGGGACGCAATGGAGCGTGAACTACAGAGTCTTCGCATCGAGAACGAAGCTCTTCGTCGACAGAACGCAGCAGTGACACTGGAACGCGATAGTGCCCATCAAAAAGCTGAGTCAGCAGCAGAGACACACGAGGAGCTCCTGCTCGCGTTGAAGAGCCAGCAGCACCGCGATGACCACGCTCGAACCATCGTCAAGAGTCTCATCAAAGAGCGGGACGCAGCTCGGAAACAGCTCGACGAAAGTCAGACGTATTGCCGACGACTGGAGGAAGAGCTTGTGACGAATCGTGCCGAGTTGCAGCACATGCGTAGCGAGAACGCGACGTTGACGACTGCTGCCCACGCCGCCACAACTCACAAGAACCAGTACGAGCAGCGAGTGATCCGCGAACAAGAGCAGCTCATTCAGAGTCTACGTGCCGACTTGCTGCAGATGGAGTTCGAGTTCAAGACGCTTAGTGTTGACAAGGACCGACTGATCGACAAGGTCTCCAAGCTCCAACGACAGTCGGATCATCCGACCATGTACGACGTCATTTCCCTCGCAGCGCATGGCGATGGCAAGAAAGACAGCAAGAACAAAGGCAAAAAGCAACTGCGAGTGGTCACGTCGACCACCACATCCAGCGACTTCACCAACCTCATGACGCTACCCAATATGGTCGATGATCACGAGGATACCACACCGACTTCCAGTGCAAAGCCCGTGGCAATGGACAATCGAATACGGTCGCCGATGGGCTCGCTCGTGGCCAAGACCCTGTCGTCCGCCAAGAAGAAGCTGTTCCAGACGCCGTCGACGCAGCAGACAGTCATTCTCCCGCAGTAGCACACAGAATAGAACGGCAATAGATCGTAGAATGAATGAATGCTCTTGCTATTGCACAACAGCGCGTTATCTAAGACTGGGCGTGTTCGAGGTGTCCGGCGTGTCCATCGTGTCCGATGTGGTCGGCATGTCCGGCGTCTTCGAGGATTGCCTCGATCTTGGGCGTCGTCGCGTGACTCACGTAGGATAAATACGAGTTCCAGAAAAAGCCGACGAAGTTGGCAAAGAGCACCTGGAGGTTGCCCGGCACGAAGCGGAAGTTGATGAGCTGCGCCGGCACCCAGACAACCCAGTTGGCCTTGGTCGTCGGCCACCACTCGGTGCGAACCTTTTCCGGGATCGTCTCCGGCACGCCCTCCAAGGTGAGCAGCATGGTGAAGAAGATGGGCAAGAACGTCGGAGCAAAGCCCAACTGGTCCATTGCGAGACGCTTGAGCACCGCCTGCGTGCCCAGCCCTGGGATGGTTGTGCTCATGAAGCGGTACCACACGTGGAGGATCGGCGCCACCACCACGCCACCGAGGAACGTGAAGATGGCGGTACGCTTGACGTCGAGCTTGTCACTCTTTTCAATGATGAACTGACAGGTGACGTCGCCCAGGCCAGCAATGGTGCACGCGGTCACGACCTTGGTGGTCACGGGCTTGGTTTCCAAGAGACGGCTGTAGGACGTCCAGGCCGACTTGAAGAAGCCTCCATTCGCCGAGGAGGCCTTGGTGGATGCGAACCGATGCGGCTGGAAGGCCGAGGGCATGCGGCGAGCGCCGACGACGCTGGTACGCTGGAAGAGGAGGCTAGCACGCAACATGGCAACTTGGGAACTGAAGCACGCACACGTAGAGAGGCCGGAAACACAGAGAGCGACGGCGCGCTTCGCGGACGTCGCCGTTTCTCACTCGCAAACTGGTTGGCCAATCTTCCGTCACCTCCTTACCTCAATACAAGGCTTCTACTTGAATAGTGCGCCCTCTTTAGTCCATCTTATCCCATGCCCTGTGATATCTGATGCATAGACTAAATCATATTAAGCAGGGACCTCTTGGTTTTAGACCAAGCCACTCGGAAACCCGACCACGCCCGCGACGAGAATGGAGGTCGAGAGCAACGCGCCGCCTGCGACAAACGCTGCGCCAGAGGACGCGCCGGAGATCGTGTCGGCGTTCCCTGCGCCGCCGGCCTTCTTCGTGCTCTATGCGGACGGCGTGGAGAGCGGTCCGCCGCCGCCCGAGACCATGGAGCCCACGTACCACATGTTCGGCACGCCGTACAGCACCAAGGACGTGGTGCCGGATCTCCTGCCCCAGCCTGGGAAGAAGCTGTACCTAGACGGCAAGGACAGTGTCCCAGGCGAGAGTTCGGAGGTGATCGACTACAAGGCGCAGATGAAGAAGTAAGGAGGAATGCGAGACATGCATGAGACGCCTGGCTGACACACGACTGTTACACAGGATCAACCACTCGCTGCTGGCGAATTTCACCGAGCTCGTGGACGTCTTGATCAAGAAGCCGTCCCTGTTCAAGTGCGTGGGCTGATTGGCTGTGTGTCTGCTTGTTTGAATGGGTGGAACTAACGCTGCGGAATCGTAGTGAGAAGCTCGCCGACTTGGAATTGCTCTTCCTCAACATGCACAACCTCATCAACGCCTTCCGTCCGCACCAGGCGCGTGAGACCATCATCCACATGCTCAAGACGCAGATCAACGAGCGACGGGAGGCTGCCCAGGAGATCCGACGGTATGTAGCCACATCGTGTATCACCTCTTGGATTGATACGAATGCTCATCCTGTCACTTTAGTACAATCGATGAAGCGCGCCGTGCTGTCGAAGAAAAGCACGAACAGCTCCACCAGACTAGCGACGATGTGCACAGCGCACTCGACGTGGACATCAAGATGGAGGATGCCCAGGACACGACGCCAACTGTCTCGCCTTCGACTGATGCACAGGCCGCGCGACAGCCGCATACGGAGCTCTCGACGGTACGTAGCTCGAGCAACAGGTGGGCAGAGAGGTTGTACTCACACTTGTTGCAAGCAGAAGGCACGAGAGGTGCAGCAGATGCAGGAATCGTTCTTCGCGGCGCTCCAGTCCGCCTCGAGCAGCTAACTGCACTTGGTAATTTATCCATCATCAAAAGATATATACGTGATTAATGCACTCTGTGCTGCTAGTGACTACCTACACAGTGCAGTCTGCCGACTTGCCCTGTGGTTGTTGTGGCTGCTGCTGTGGCTGCCCGAAGAGCTGTGGTGCTGGAGGCGCGATGTACTGCGCCACTGGCACTTGGGCGGCTGGCACCTGAGCTCCTGGAGCCAGGGAGCGGCGGGAATAACGAGACTGGCGGTTCAAGCTGTTGGCCGGGCTAGACAAGGCACACACGTTCTGGTTAGTGAGTTGTAGAGAGCATCCCACGTCTGGGCTGAGCTTACCTCGTCATGGCGAGATGCAACGCTTCGTACAATGGAGTCGCCGCGTTTGGTGGCGCCTCCATGCCTCCGAGCAGCTCCGTGGCCTGGACTTCACGTCCGTAGAAGGCACGGTTGATGTCAGGACGAGTGAGGATCACCGAGCCTTCGAGCGAGATGCCGGCGAAGAGGCCCTTCGAGTGCGAGTACGAGTAGCACGGCGCAATATCAAGGTCCGCACTTGCTTCGACTGAGCCAGCAGCTGTGCGTCCGAGTGGACCAGCAGCCACACCAAGCTCAGCGCCGAGGTTGACTTGACCCTTGGACGTGAACGCGTCGACCGCGCGCTTTGTGTTGAGGATGATGACAAAGTCGGTGAGTTCACCACCAATCTGCGCACCCCAGCCGATGCCGGCCGTGCCGATGGCCGATGGCGCCGACCAGCGTCCGTCGGGGAGCTTGGAGATGACGAGACCCGTGCCCACGCGCCCCGTGAGCACGAAGCCGACCTTGATAACGGTGAGGAACTATTTCGAACAGAGCAAACCTGATTAGAATGGAAAGGCCGGCTCCACATAAAACAGCACCGGTGACGTACGGCAATGCCCTTGGCCTTGGCCAAGAGTGGGAGTGGGATGGACTGATCCTTGATCACGCCGTCGTACATGAAGTTCTTGACACTGTAGGCGGCCTTGCGGATCTCCTCCCGCAGTGTGAACGAGTAAGGCGAGTTGAGGAAGCGCTGCGGTCCATTGTCGTTGAGCGCGTTGGCCATCACGGCGTTACTGGTCGACTCACCTACGACCACACAAAGCCATTAGACCTCATGACGGCGTCGTACCCGACACAGACAGACTTGTCACGTACGGAGAGTGGGCTGTTCCGGCTGCAAGGTCACATAGCACTCGTCACACACGCGCTGTGGGTTGTGGGCGTTGACGGCGAGGAACTGGCGGTCCGGACTCTGCAGGATCTGCTCCTCGCGGATCAAACAACGCTTGGACGTGCATGGCTCGCAGAAGATGCGGCCGCAGTAGCTACAGTCAGACAGATCCGCGTCAGTCAGTTCCGTCCGTCAGTCAGTCAGTCGGTCCGTCACTTCGTACCGGCAGTGGTGCTTGCGGCGCACCCAGTCAAAGAGCAGTTGGCAGCCGTAGCAGACGCTGACCTCGGCGTCCATGACCCAGCGCACGGTCGTGGGCAGTGGCGCGGTGGCCGGCAGCGGCGCGGCCTGGACCTCGACGCTAGTGGCGTCCGTCGCGGTGGTCGTCACGACTGGCTGGGGCTCCATGCTGAATCAACGGCGTCGGTGGGGGTCGAGTGACTGAGCAACGGCGCGTGTCCTGGGCTTGTCCTCGCGAGCCAATCGCGCAGAGAAGAACTGAGAACGCCGTGCGTGTCGCTTCGTTTCGTTTCGTTTGTCGTCGCTTTGCCTTCGTCGTCCAGCCGTCGACCTTTTCTTTCGTTGTGGCCTCAAGGATTTGCTGGAAAAAAAGAACCGCAACTGCGAAAGTAGCCATAAAGATCCGATGATATTACACCCACTAGACACAATCGGACTTAGTACTAAGTACGCAGGTCAGCGTGGACGAGTCCTTCGTGACGACCACCATGATGGCCCTGGAGCGCGTGTATCGCGGCCTCTGGCACGCCACATGGCCGTTCATTCAATGGTATGTCAAGCGGAAGGACTGGCGACGTCATGTGCCGCTGACTGCCACGGCGGAGCGCTTTGGATTCTCCAAGAGACCAGGTACGTAGCTCGTGGGCTTGGAGCGGAGCTGCTCGTGTGGACCGACGGATTCTGTGCATTATCAGCTGCGTGGGTGAGTCAGCATGGCGCGTTTGTGCTCTGGATCCATGGCGCTTCCGTTGGTGAGTGTCTCTCGGCATTGCCCATTGTCGACATGGCCTTGTCCTGGGCCTCGGCGCCGACACAAGTGGTCATGACCACCACGACAGCGGCAGCAAGGCAGCTGTTGCAACAGCGACTAGCGCAACACCCGCTTCAAGACCGCGTTACATGTGTTTTCGCACCACTCGACTATCCGCAGTGCGTCGAGCGCTTCTATGACGAATGGCGGCCTGCGTAAGTGTCCTCCTACAGCTGTCTCGTCACACAACTGACCGCTGACTGTAGAGCAGGACTGTGGATCGAGTCCGAGCTCTGGCCCACGCTCATCCTTGAAGCCGGTCGACGAAAGGTACGCAATTTACTCTTGCGAATGAGCGTTCATCTATTAACGTCTGCGGTGTAGATCCGCATCGGTGTGGTCAACGGACGCATCTCGCCTCAATCGGTTCGCTTGTGGCGTCTTCCTGGACTCAAAAGCTTCACCCAACACTTTATGGCTCAGTTCTCGCTCGTGTTGTGCCAAGATGTCGCGGTACGCGAGCAGGAAACTGGGTACTGGCCTTTGTTTGATGCTGACTCAGGTGTTGGCTTCCCACAGAACCAGACGCGCTTTCAGTCACTCGGTGCTCGTCAGCCGCAAGTCGCCACAAACCTCAAATTCGGTGCGTCCTGGGACCTTGTCGTCGAGACATTGAGTCGCCATTCACCCACTTCAGTGTGCTGTTTCCAGTCCTTCCTTTTAAAACAGGTGACACGTCACTTGTCAGGTCACTGTATCAATCCCTGGCAACCCGATCCGCCTGGATGGCTGTCAGTACGCATGAGGGAGAGGAGACTATCCTAGCAAACGTACACTCAGCTCTGGTCGACAGACTGCCAGGAAACTCGAGAGAAGAAGAACAACCTGCCCTGCTAACCGTGATAGTCCCTCGTCATCCAGAACGAGCCGATGGCATTGTGCGAGAGATCCAAAAGCAGGTCCGTTCTGACTTTATCTGTGAGGCAGCTTGATTGGTTTTGCTTATTATGTTCTCATCATAGTTTCCCTCGCTTCGACTCGCCCGACGATCCGTAGAAGGCTTGCCGACGTCCAGTACTGACGTCTTTATCGTCGACTCGCTGGTAATACTCCTGTTCCGATTGCTGTGGTCTACCGAACCGGTTCTAATGATGCCTATGGTTGCTCCTAGGGTGAAACAGCGTCGTTCTTCGAAGCCATTCCAACTGTCGTGATTGGAGGTGAGTCTCCAATGCAGCTTGGACGCACACGCACCACTCACTCTATCATTTCATAGGGTCCTTTGTACCACGAGGTGGTCATAATCCGATCGAACCTCTACGAGCTGGGTACGTTTGTCCAATTCCCTTGTGTCAATGCTATCTACTCACTCGATTGCATGGCTGGGTAGGTGTCAAGTGCTTGTGGGACCACACATGTTCAATTTCACCGACATTTTGAGCCACCTCCAAGGTTACATAGGCCAGAGTCTCGTTCAAGTCGAGAGTGTCGAGAAGCTCACGGATCAGTTGGTCGAACGACTGAGTCAAGCTCGAGGGCCGAGTCAGGAGACGAGTACTGCGATGCAGCAGCTTGCAACGACCACTTTGACGGCATACCAGGCAGAGTTATCCCAGTGGTTATTCCGCTGATGTTCAAGACTTCAATCGACAGATGCAATGCGGTTTGTATGATTTTTAGATAGAAAAAAATGGCCGTCAAAAGAAAAATGGTTTCTGCGCAAGCGAGCAAGTGTTCTAGAGCCTTCAGTCGCTCCGCTAGCGACAAGAGAGTTGATTTACAAGAACGTGGACCTCTCGATCACGCTCGCTCTTCGTCTGAATAGACAAGTCGTCAACGTGGCCGCTTCATTCATTGCCGACGTTGAAGTGTGCTTAGTACGGACGGTAGCGTTCCGAACGGCCACCAGACGACTGGCTGCCGCCTCCGCCGCCACCACGACCACCACCGCTGTTGTAACCACCGCCGTAGCCACCACCGTATCCTCCAGCACCTCCGTTGCCGTCGTCGCCATAGGATTCTTCACCACCGGCACCGCCTTCCCGGCCACCAGCAGCACCGTCACGGCCACCTTCTCCGCCTGGGGCACCAGCACCGTAGCCGCCGTAGCCGCCCATGTAGCCACCGTAGCCGCCGTAGCCACCACGACCACCGCCATAGCCACCATAGCCGCCGTAACCACCGTACGCAGCGTATCCTCCGTAGCCGCCATAGCCACCGTAGCCACCATAGCCACCGCCGTAAGCAGCAGCACCAGCGCCACCGCCACCACCACGACCGCCGCCACCACCGTAGCCACCAGCACCGTAGCCGCCGCCACCGCCACCGCCGTAGCCGCCTCGCCAGCCACCACCACCGCCGCCGCCGCCGTAGCCTCCAGCCCCGTAACCTCCGCCACGACCGCCGTAGCCGCCACGACCACCGCCGTAACCACCGCCACCGTAGCCGCCGCTGCCACGCACTTCCTTAGGCTCGGCGCGCTTGATCTCGACAGTCTTGCCGTGGATCTCGTGGCTCTTGCTGATCACCTCAGCCACAGCACCCTAACAGAGCATTCACGTGAGTATGGAGGAGTTTAAGTCCGACTGGTCATAACATACCTCTTCATCGAATGTCACGAAACCGAAGCCGCGGGAACGCTGCGTGTCGCGGTCGATCATGACGACGGCGTCCGTGATCTTGCCGAACTCTTCAAAGTACTGGCGGAAGTCCTGCTCCGTGACCGAAGGCGCGAGGCCGCCGACAAAGATCTTCTTGGACTCGGTGTAGCCGCCGCCGCCGTAGCCACCGGCGCCACCGCCACCACGTCCGTAGCCTCCTCCGAAGCGACCGTCACTACAATCCACACACAGCACAACGACGACGTCGTTTCGGCGTCAGTCCAATCCCTCACTCCGACAACAGGGCGTCCGGTCTCCAGGGAAGGGATCGAGAAGAGCAGCATGAGGCTGGTAGCAGACGCCTCGGGCGTGAGAGGACAAGTGCAATGCTCAGTCCGAGTGGCATTTTCTTTTGGTCGCAACTTAACTGCGTGCTCTCCGTCTCCTTCTGCTGCTGCTGCTGCTGTGTGCTTCTGCTCTCTCTGTCTCCCTTCCTGTCCTCCTTTCTCCTGCAGCAAAAGGTCACTAACCTAGGGCCGGGCGCCGTCTTGTCACGGGGAATGGCGCGCTTCACTTCGACCGTGCGGCCGTCAATCACATGCGACTCCTCGAGCACGCGGTCGATCGCTAGCAAGCCACACAGACGACGATATTAGCCATGTGGTTGTCCACCGAACCAAAGCGTCCGTCCGGGAAGGAGACCGCAACCATGCGCCTTTGCGGGTCGTGTGCTCGTGCGTCTCCAGCCTTCAGCGACAACAGGTCAACGCGACTTTACCTGTAGCGTCCGCAAACGTCACGAAGCCGAAGCCACGCGGCTGGCCCGTGAACTTGTCCTTCATCAGCGCCGCGTCCGTCAGTGCGCCATACTTGCCAAAGTGGCCGCGCAGACTGTCTTCCGTCGTCTCCCACGAGACGCCGCCGATGAAGAGCTTGCCTGGCTGCGTGGTCGCGCCCATGTCTCCGCCATGCGCAGGTGGCCCGCCGTGGCTGTAGCCGCCATAGCTGCCGCCGTAGCCGTACGCGGCCTGCTGCGGCTGCTGCTGGCTCTCGTGATGATGCGGCTGCTGCGCGTGGCCGTTGCCACTGGCGCCGTCCTCTGGCTCGACGGCCAGCGCGCGCAGCTCCTCGTCCTCCTCCGTCTCGTCGTTCGGCACGTTGTTCACGGCGTCATTGGTCTCCTGCGGCGGCGCCAGGTCGTCTTGCTCGTACACCACACCGAGGCCGTCCATCGTTGTGCTCTTGTCGTGATGAGGAGGGCTGCCGAGTGTAGTGGGGTGGACGGAAAAAACCTCCGGGGACGCATACAACCTCACGCACTCTCCCGCCCAGTGAAATAATACACGGCGGTAGTCGAATGGAGACAGTTAATTACAGGAATAGACAGAAATGTTTCTTTAAGTTACATACATAGCATACACGATGCGACGAATTGCGCAGATAGTCGAATGTTGAAGAAGCGCCCCACTCGACACAGATGCGACGGCACCTGTGCGCTGGGGAGGTGGAAATGGACGTCTAGCGACGGCGTATGGGCGTCAGGTGGTCAGACAACGCGGTGATGAGTCGATGCACATGTATCACGCGCGCTGATGTGGAAGAGGACGGCGATAGGGTCGCGTGGGAAGATCTTGAAGAGACAGGAGATGAGCGCGACGACTGTCGTGCCTCGTGTCCATCCCTTCTGTGCACGATAGTAGCACTGGTCTGTCGGCGTAGTGACTCTATTGGGGGTGGTGCTGGATGCATTCAGCCCACGTGACGCACTTCAATTCCTAAAGTAGAACGCACCCTGCGCCGTTTCGTGAGGGGATCAAGAGCGGATCTGGTGGAACACGGCCATGATGACGGCGGTCGGTTCGCTCGAGCCCGAGTGGATGACGATCATCGAGGCACAGCAGCAGGAGCTAGAGGAACTCCGATATGTGGTGAGCTCGGCGTCGCCATCGCCCGTGTGTTCGAGTCCGTTGCGTCCGTCGAGCGCGAGGTCCAACCGCTCGGCGTTTGCCATGTATCCGTCGCCGTCGCCGGTTGTGGACGTAGGCTTAGTGGATCTCAAGCGGTACGCCAAGCTCTGTAAAGAAGTGGAAGCGCTGAACGCCAAGCTCACGCGAAAAGACGTGGAGAATCGCGAGCTCCAGGCCAAGAGTTCCCACGCGAGTCGACAAGTCGGCGCGGACCGTGCGTTGCTGACACAACGAGAGCGTGAGGTGCAGTTGCTGACCGTCCAATTGACTCGAGAGGGCACTGCGAAGAACGAAGCGGTCGAGCGAGCAGCGCGCGCCATGCTTCAGAGCGAGGCTGCGACGATGGAACTCACTGAGGCACGTCGTACGATCGACTTGCTTCGCACCGAGTTACGAGTGCGATCGGAGGTGGCTCGTGATGTCGAGAGACGTCAAAGCGAGACCAAGGACAGCGGCTCTGCACTGCAAGCACAGATCAAGCGATTGGAGGACCAGCTGCACGCAATGCAACGGGACAAGTCGGCACTAGAAGAGAAAATGGACGCTATGGAGCTGTCTCATCGTCAATCGAGCGAGTTGGAGACAAAGTACACAGCTGCGATGGCAAGTATCCAGACACTGGAAGTGGTGTTGGAGAAGCAGACAACGCAGATGGAGAAGCAGCAGCAAGCGATTGTTGAGCTCGATCGGATCAACCACCAGCTGCAAACCGAGTTGATGCAGGAACAGCAGCGAACCCAGCACCACGTAACGCGTCAGGTAGAGTCGAACGTCTCACTCCAGCATCTCATTGAAGACCAGGTCGCAGAACTACACGATGCTCGAAGTCGTCGGAAGGAACTGGAGGAGACGGTCGCAATGCAAAGCGAGGAGCTGATCGCATTGGGAGGATGGCGAAAGTCGGCTTTACGACGAATGGTTCTACAAGAGACAGCGATCCAAGAGCTACAAGACTCGTGTGACCGACTGACGAAGCAGAAGTGTCAGACGGAAACGTCAAGACGGCGGATTGTGAGCGAGCTCGCGAGGACACGCAAGCAAATCCCTCACTTGCGAGCAGCAGTCCAGGCTGTCGACGACGAAGTCAAGCGGCTGAACAAGACAATGGTCAGTTGTCGAGAGCGGTACGTGCTGCAGTTCGAGTTCGAGTATTCGAGTGTGAACTGACCTTGCGAGACTTTACAGCGAAGGCAACATGAGCCGAGTGATGCGCGAGTACGCTAAGCGTAATCGTGTGCTTCAAGAAGCAGTCACAGCCACGCAGCAGCAGGTTCAACACAAGTTCTTTTACTTGGTATGCGCTCATATTAACAACCCGCGTTGCATCGCAGCTCCGTCACGTCTCGGACTCATTGCGACGCAGTGAGAGACGCAAGACTGAAATCGCCACAGAGACCTCCAAGCTCAAGCGTGGACTTGTGGTCGAGCGTTGTCAGCGCGAAGAGTACGTGAATCATTGGGATGAACCCAAGGCCACAGGATTAATGGTGCTGTGCGTCGTGTAGCCTCTTGCAGCAGTGTACCGCGCTTGAAAAGTGTCTACTGGCGTGTCAACGGTCAGCGTTTGACTCAGCCGATCGCGCTAAAAGCGTGGAGAAAGAGAACGCCGTACTGCAAGACGCGATGGTGGAGCTCTGTGCGTACACCAAGGAGCTCATGACGTCACAGGAGTCGCTGCAACACGATCTCAAGGAGCTCGAAGTGCGTGGCGAGACAGAGCCGCAGGTGTTTGGTTAAGTGCGATGGCTGCATTATGCTAAGTGCGCAGTGAAAAGCCTCGTTTTCAAGGTTTCGGGAGCTGCTGGACCGCTGGCCACTGGTTTTGAATGCGCGTCCAAGTCGTCGTCGACTGGCTAAAATCGTGTCAAACGTGTTGTGATTGGCTGAAAATGGTTTGACCCGAAGAGCTCCCTCAACGTCCTGGCCACGTCACTGGGAACGGCCTTGGGGTCTGCCCGAGCCATTCTCTCTCTTCCAGCAGTCAAGATGAGCACCCCAACGGAACACGAACATTTGAGCCACAGCATCGTCGGTCTTGGCAACCCACTGCTCGACATCGCCGCCGATGTGGACCAGGAGCTCCTCGACAAGTATAGCCTCAAGCTCGACAACGCCATCCTCGCCGATGACACGCACTTGCCGCTCTACGAGGAGATCACGACCAAGCTCAAGCCAGTCTTCGTCGCTGGTGGCGCCACGCAGAACAGTATCCGTGTGGCCCAGTGGATGCTCAACAAGCACAACAAGAGCGCCACGTCGTTCTTCGGTGCCGTTGGCAAGGACGGCCATGCCAAGACCCTCAAGGATTGCGCTGAGCGTGACGGTGTGAACGTCCACTACATGGAGCACCCTGAGTTGGCCACTGGTACGTGCGCTGTCCTCGTCAAGGACTCGGAGCGCTCGCTTGTTGCCAACCTCTCGGCCGCCAACACGTTCCACCACGACCACTTGGAGGACGAGAAGAGCCAGGAAATCATCAAGAAGGGCAAGTTCTTCTACAGCTCGGGCTTCCACTTGACCGTCTCGCCATCTGCCGTCATGAAGATCGCCACGCACGTCCACGAGGAGAACAAGGTCTTCTTGCTCAACCTTGCTGCGCCATTCATCGTGCAGTTCTTCAAGGACCCATTGATGGTTGCTATGCCATTCGCTGACTTCGTCTTCGGTAACGAGAACGAAGCCAAGGAGTTTGGTAAGGCCCACGGCTGGGGTGAGGACCTCAAGGAGATCGCCTTGCGTCTCGCTCAGCTCCCAAAGAGCTCGGGTGCTCGTTCGCGCACCGTTGTGTTCACCCAGGGTGGTGAGCCAACGATCGTTGTGTACCAGGGTGAGCTCAAGACCTACGACGTGCCAAAGCTCGATGCCTCGGAAATCGTCGACACCAACGGTGCCGGTGATGCCTTCGTCGGTGGTTTCGTCTCGCGTCTCGCCCTCGGCAAGCCAATCAAGGAGTGTGTCGATGCCGGTCACTGGGCTGCGCAGGTGGTCATCCGCCGCTCGGGCTGCACCTTCCCAGCTGAGTGCGAGTACACGGACTAGATTGCTCAACTTCAGTCGGGTTCGCCCCCTGTAGTCGGAGCAAGAGCGAGAACAATCAAGACAGCATAACAACCCTTCCCTCACGGAGGCAGCCATGCTGTAGTGTTATCTGTTGCTCCCTCTTCCTCGACAGTTGAGACGCTAGTTTTGTGAAGCACGATGCAAATAATCCAATCTGTATAGCTTGGTTTAATCAAACACGTGTGTCTTTTTTAACGACAATGCCCACGTCCAGTAGTTTCCATTTCTCTGACTCATTCGCGAACATTCAGTGGTGCCATGTACCGTTGCAAATGGATGCGGCCTTGATTGTCAACAATGAACGAGCGGCTCTGACGACCCACACGCTTCTCGTGGTAATTGACGTAGCCTTGCGTCTCATCCAAGGTATCGGGAAACTGTCCCGATCGGTCTGGCAGGTACACAAAGAGCGTGACCATGCCATCTCGGTAGTGGGTGATCGCTCGGGCCTCGTGGGGATGCAGGATCATCTCGCTGGCATTGTTGTCGGGATCCACGAAAATGACTTTGATGTCCCGCGCGTATTCGCTGTAGACGTAGGAATAGTTGGCCCCCGTGTTGTTCCCCATCTGGCCCGCGTCGTTGCTAAACAGTTGACTGAACAAGCGCTTGGCAACGGTGGGGAGTGGTCAGTCCAAGCCATCACATCGTATCTGAGACGGTGAGGAGTGTAGCCATGTTGGAACAATTGTGCCCCCTCCTCGCCAAGTCTAAACCATTTTTAGTCTGGACGACTTGATCTTATGGTTAGCTCGCCAGCATTCGCCGCGATAGACCTGTGGAAGCAAGTCTAAAGCATGTGTGCGTCGCACACCTTTGGTTATCAGGGCTTCAAGTCCTTCCGCGTGCAGCCTTGTTCGACGCTCAAACCCGGCGAGACATGCGAAGGACGCGCCACCAAGTTCTCGCAGATGGGCTCGCACATCATCACACCGCCGCTGGTGAATCGTGTGGGGAGACACGCCTTCGAGTCGATTGCGTCCCAGAGTGCGCAGTTAGTCCAACCAGAAGACTATAAAGTCCCAACTCGCAAAGGCTCGAGTCCCACAAAGGGCGACCACAAGAAGATGATCACGCCGAGCACTTATCAGCACGAATTCCCCGCCTACGACGAGGAGAAGCGTGCTTTTCTCAGTGTCGATGCTGAGCGCTTCGAACGCGCGTTCCAAGCAGTTGTGTCGAGTCTTGAGGCGACCCAGGACGCGGACCGGTCTAACAATCAAAGTCAAAGTCTCGAGCTCCGTCACGTATCCCGGGTCGTCGAGGTCGCTCTCCGCGACACCGTCGTTCCCAACGTTTCGGTCGCTGCCATTCCGCGCATCGCGGAGCAATTCGTCTCGTATTTTGACCATCAGCCGCCTCGCTCTTCACCCTTCCGCGACAATCTCACCTGGGACGCCTTCCGTGGGGCGCTTGACCACATTTCCAGTGTTATGGAGCGAGAGCTGGGGAGAGCTCCAACAACTCGCGTCTCTTCAAAGGTTCCTGGGATGGCCAAGCTTGATCTCGCCAAGCTCATTCCAGCTACAACACCAGCCAGTAGCCATCAACTGGATTTCGGCATGTACGGCGATAATCCGCGCGACCGTCCGTACATGCGGCGCTGTGGAATGGCTTCAACCGCAGACGATCTCCAACCAGGCACAGCACGCGATACGTATCACATGCCTGGCTATGCTGGTTTTTTGCCGATGGCACGCCATAATCCTGATGCGGTCGCACATGGAGAAGGAGCTGACTTACGTGGTCGCAAGTTCGAGATGCGACTCTTTCATAGTGAAAATATCCCCGGGTATGCGGGTCACAAACCGATCGACTGCGTCAACTACCGCGGGGAATGCCGCGCTGGCTCCGATCCAAAGACCTCCACCGGCACTGCTTTTATCCCACACATGTAGTGAGCTCGACCCTACTACTAGGATGAGCTTTCCATCATGCTTCTGTTTATTATAATAAACCTCCGAGATAATGAATCTGGTTCACGTGGTTGAGGGTAAGCGCTCAAGAACATCCTGCAGGAAGGATTGGCCGGTGATGACGCTGGTACTGGCAATGATAATATCGTACGGATAGAACTGGGCAAGCCACCGAAGCGCTGCCACTTCAGCATAAGTCACCCCACCGACAAAGCACACCACCATCACACGCTTGTCATGCTTTTCCTTCTTTCGTTGGGCTTGAACGCGGGTAATCTCTGCGCGGCGGCCTGGAAGCTTGTGCAGTATTTGACCAGGCAGTGACTCCCATGTGCTACCGTCTTTTAGCAGCTCTTCGATCAGTCTTGTCGTTATTGGTGCATATCCGCCGGTCACAAACGCAGCGCCGCGAGGGTTTTGAACGTTTACGTCTACATCCAGTAGACCAAGTGCCTCTGCAACATCTTCAAACACGTGTTCATCGTGACTATTCGAGTCTTTCTCGACAAGCAATCCCACGCGAGCCAACGTAGAGAACGAAAAGATCAATTCGTGGCCATAGGCTCGCACCAGATGCATCTTTAGGCGCAGCAGCTCGTGGCGTGGCACCCCATTGTGCGTAACACTAAATAGACAGAGTAGTCGTAAGACCTTGAGTAATGGTTCATGCTGGAAAATGAGCTCTTCTATTGAATCCAGGATTTCGCTGGAGTCGGCATCGCGATCCATCATCGCTCGCTCAAGACGCCAGGTATCACGAAACGCGCTGGTGGCTGTGTTTGTCTCTAATGTCTCCAGCATCGTGACAAGACGCTCGAGCGTTTTCTGCTGACTCTGCATCTGCGGTACCGACTTGACGAATTCGTGGATCTCTGCAGTGGTGGCCGTTGCACTGGTTGTGCGGAAACGATCAAACGCATCCTTCATCCCGGACGCATGAGCATTGAGAACAGGGGCAACTGCGTGAAGATGCAGTCCACGGATCTGGCGGAATACTGTGTCTGAAGTGTTCAGAGGGAATACCGTCTCTTCCACGGTCTCACCTTGTTCTCCTGGTGACATCGATGTTGATCCAAGCGTGACGACACCATCAAGAAACTCGAAGAGCTCAGCCAGTAGCGCCTCCATCGTCAACGGGGTCGAGAGTGCTGTCGCATAGTCCAGACGTCTGTCAAGTAATACGAGAGAGTGCATTGGTCGGCGTTTTCTATATCGCGGTGATTTGCGACGTCGTTCTGGCGATGCAACGCCCGTCATCTCTTCCATCTTTTCTTCCTCGTCTTCTTCTTGTTGCTCACGTTCCATCAACTGATGACAGACAAACGCCGCCAAATCGCCCTTGTACTTGATATTCTCGAAGCGTCCGTAGAGTCTCTGCAGCTGTTGAATCGCCTGCGCACAGTCCACGAGCACCGATCGATCGCCATTCACATGGCAATCTAGAAGACATCGCTCGCGACCCAGTGTCAAAAGGTCTTGGTCAAGAGGAATAAATCCCATTGCGACTTCCTGGATATGCACCGTGTCGTGTGACTGGCATTCAAGCGCCTCTGCACACATTGCTGTCCATTTCCCCGCGACAAGTAGGTGGAACGTCCGCTCCGTCGATGGATCAAACGCGCGTAAGAGACCCATATGCGTGGCAATCGAGCGAACATCGTCCACGACAGGCAGCGAGAGGTACACAACACGATGGCAGTGGATTTTCGCCAGGTCTTCTGTGAGCTCAACGCACTCGGCGACATTGCCCAGCGTCGCGAGTCCTTGAGGGAACACATGGGTGAGCAGCGTCGTGAGGCGATGCGGCAACACAAGCGCCACTGGCTCGTCATCACCACCATGCGCACGTTGCAGTGCTTGCGCATGGGCTTCTCTCAGTCGCTCTAACGGCACAGGGCCTTGATCCAGCGCCGCAAACGCCAGCGACGCCGCCATGATCCCACCACTTGATCCCCAAGAGTCACACTATGACACTTGGCATGGGTTCATCACGGGTCGGGTTAACACAACCAGCAAATGGGTCGGAACAGTGCCAAGATCTCGACCCACAGTCAACCCGTTGGGCAGTGAAGTTTAAAACAAAACACAGACCACCGTGACACAGAGCGCAGGTGTGAAAAGAGAGAGAGAGAGAAGTGTTTCCAACAGAGTGTTTGAAACTCGACGACTGTGGGAGGTCGCTGGGCAAAGTGAAGCAAAGACACCAAAGAAGGAAATCTTAGCAAAGCCACGATGGTCGTCTCGGCGGAACAGGCCTTCCAGCTCAACGCGCAGGCCGTCGTGCGCGACTACTACGTCGAGCCGCGACTCGGTACGTCCTTCCTTGTGTACTCCCCCTCGTTCGGGTCTCACGCGTGTGCTCAACGCGCAGACTACCGCACGATCTCGGGTGTGAACGGCCCGCTCGTCATTCTCGAGAATGTCAAGGTGCGTGTGCATGGTGAGCGTCCAGAGCTTTGGTCCAGAGACGCTCATGATCCTTCCCTTCTCCCCCTTTTGATGTGCGCAGCTGCCAAAGTACTCGGAGATCGTCAACATCACCCTTGCCTCGGGTGAGAAGCGTCAGGGTCAGGTGCTCGAGATGCAGGGCACCA
Organism: Pythium oligandrum; assembly: GCA_020085045.1. NCBI lineage: Eukaryota > Oomycota > Peronosporomycetes > Pythiales > Pythiaceae > Pythium > Pythium oligandrum. The sequence goes on along the minus strand of JAHRIK010000014.1, from coordinate 61,582 downwards.
AGGCCGTCGTGCAGGTCTTTGAAGGCACGGACGGTATCGACAACCGCAACACGCACTGTGAGTTCACGGGCGATGTGCTCAAGATGGCCATTTCCGAGGAAATGTTGGGTCGTACCTTCAACGGATCCGGTCGCGCCATTGACGGTGCGCCACCGGTCGTGGCCGAGGATTACTTGGACATCCAGGGTCAGCCAATCAACCCGTCGTGCCGTGACTACCCAAAGGAGATGATCCAGACTGGTATCTCGGCCATTGATGTGATGAACTCGATCGCCCGTGGTCAGAAGATTCCATTGTTCTCGGCCGCCGGTTTGCCGCACAACGAAATCGCCGCGCAGATTTGTCGTCAGGCTGGTCTTGTCAAGCGCAAGGATGTGATGGACTCGCACGAGGACAACTTTGCCATTGTGTTCGGTGCTATGGGTGTGAACATGGAAACCGCGCGTTTCTTCCGTAACGATTTCGAGGAAAACGGATCGATGGAGAAGACGGCGCTCTTCATGAACTTGGCCAATGACCCAACTATTGAGCGTATCATTACGCCGCGTCTTGCCCTCACGACCGCCGAATACCTTGCTTACGAGCGTGACATGCACGTGTTGGTCATCCTTACGGATATGAGTTCGTACGCCGATGCCTTGCGTGAAGTCTCGGCTGCCCGTGAAGAAGTGCCAGGTCGTCGTGGTTACCCAGGTTACATGTACACGGATTTGTCCACGATTTACGAGCGTGCCGGTCGTGTCTCGGGCCGCAACGGTTCCATCACGCAGTTCCCGATTTTGACGATGCCTAACGACGATATCACGCATCCAATTCCTGATTTGACGGGCTACATCACAGAAGGACAGATTTACGTCGACCGTCAGCTGCACAACCGTCAGATTTTCCCACCGATCAACGTGTTGCCATCGCTCTCGCGATTGATGAAGAGTGCCATTGGTGAAGGCATGACCCGTGACGACCACAGTGCCGTCTCGAACCAGCTGTACGCGAGTTACGCCACCGGCAAGGATGTGCAGGCCATGAAGGCCGTCGTTGGTGAAGAAGCTCTTTCGTTGGAAGACCACTTGTACCTCAAGTTCACCGAAAAGTTCGAGAACAAGTTCATTGCCCAAGGCCCATACCAGTCGCGTGACATTTTCGAGTCGCTTGAGTTGGCCTGGTCGCTCTTCCGTTCGTTCCCGAAGGAGTTGCTCAAGAAGATCCCAAAGAAGCATTTGGACCAGTTCTACGCTCGCCGAACGCAGCTCCGCGACGAGAAGGAAGAGGTAAGTTACGAATCACGTTGCTCCAATGCACCACTGTCTAACGATTACTGTTTTTCCTCTTGCCACAGTAAAACATCACCCGGAGACCCTGTCATACCTTCTCAGGTGCTGTTTTCATATCCCCTTTGTATCGCCGTTTGTTCTTAAGTAGGCTCCGAGTGGGATAAGTAGATGATGGAAATCACAACGTCCGTGGGACCTACAGTTAGCAACTCACATCTTCTGTTTCAATTTCTACTCGCGCTGCCGCCTGTTTCCTCCCCCTCCGTCTTCGAGGCTCTGCATCTCCGCTGGCGTGCCACTCTGGGGCGGTGTGCGCAAGCGTCTTGCGACAGTAATGCAGACTTTTGTGCTGCTTCTTGCAATCATCACACATACGTCTGAATACAAATTCTGTTGTCAGAAAGCAAATGCTGAGGGTTAGAAAACGATCAAGGTACTTGTGTCCAACGGCACTTACGCATGGAAGATGCGCGCATTGACGGAACTGACCGTACCGCTGGTGGCACTGGTGGGGCAAACTGCATCGGCCACATGCCTCCGCCGATCATTAGAGGCGGCGCGACATGCTTCAAAACATTACGACATTCGTGAACGTTCTTGTTTCGCGGAGCACAATCGACGCAAACTGTTGGGAGCTGCGTAGTCGAAAACACTGGAGGAGGTGCCATCGGGTAGAACATATTCAAGCTTGAAGATGTTGGAGGCAAGGGGACCTTAGAGAATGCACTCTGGGCTAGTTGCGGATGGATCATGATTGGGTTTTGATGCATTGGCGGGAAAACTGGGAGTTGAAGCGGCACTGAAAGGAATCCGTTGGCTGTACCGGCAAACACGGGATTAGTGGTGGTGTCGATTGTGGCTGGAGGCTCCTCCTTCATTTCTTCCTCAGGAACAGTAGTAGCGTCGGTCGAGTCTGGAGGTGGCGATGGCGAAGCTTCAACTGATGTCTCGTTTGTGGCATCACTCAAAGCCACTATCAAGTCTTCGGGTGGTGGAATCACGTCTGGATTTACTTCATTCGGGGATGGATCTTCCTCAGCTGAGCTCGTCGGTTGTGTATTAGGCAAAGATGAAGGTTCTGTTTGGTCGTCTCGACCAGCTTCGGAACTACTCTGCTGTCCAGATTTACCCGCCGAAACTGCAATCATTGCCATCCGTTGTGCCGCGTCTGACATCACGACATTCACGTTTTCTTCGTTCCGGACTTGCCGTCGCATCTTGTCCCACATTTTCTTCATCCGCTGCCGCAATCGACGCCTCCTCTCCACTTTGAGACGCGAAACTAGCACACTCCTCTTTATTCGCACTGGACTTTGTGATGAATCTGTTCCGTGGCCACTTATTAGCTCCTTGGCGTCATCACTGAGCAGATCATCCTGGTCGACGTTCTGATTGTTAATCTAGTCATGAGCATCATGCTTGTCCCCAAAATGATGCACACCTGTTCGTCCTGTTCATCGCCTTGAACGTTGTAAATACCGAACATGGAGTCGACCAAGTCGGCCATCTCCATGAGGTTTCGATGTAGTACTTGCTGGTAACTGCATCACAAAAACGTCGTCAGCCAACTAACCATAACATCCGTATGGCCAGCTACGTACGCGAGAATGCCCTCGATTTCTTTTTCCGGTTCGCACTCGGCCGCCGCCTGCAAAATGTCTTCATTGGACAGCAGCATCTACAACCAAAACCGCCAAGAGACCGTCAATTCCGCAGCGTAATGTGCATCTACCGAGCCGAACGCACATCTGCAAACACCTCCGAGATGGTGGTGACCTCCTCGTCGTCACTGCTCTCGTCCTCATCTGCTGTCGGGGGCTCAATGTCGTTCAGAAACGCCATGTCCGTCGCCGCCATTATCTCTTCCCTCCTCTCCGCTCGATAGTGCGTTTTGGCGCCAATTTCCGTATTTCTAGCCAATCAGAGAACGTGTAGCTCTTGGTTTTATTCGAATTATAGACGCAAACATTTACCAACCTTGCAAAACTAGTCAGAAATCACTGTCGGAGAGGTCCGCCCACTGCCAACTCTGCATGTCGTCTTCGTCGATGACAGCGAATACCGTCTCTGTTCATGATGCAAGTACATGAGTTCGCAGGACAGAATAAGGGTAGGTGGATGCATTCGTACCGTCACAGGATTCCCAGTCGGCCATGTCTGCTACCAGCCGCGCGGAGATGTTGCCTCGCTTGGTGCTGGTGAGTTTTGGTAGCCCTGTGCTAAGCTTCTGCTTCTTTGTCTTCTCGTTCGTCTCTCGGTTGCTTACTTGGGCAGATGCCCACACATGCGGTGGTCGTGGTTGCATCTGTGACACTACTGTAGCTGTTTGTTGCGCTTCCTTAGCTCGCAATTCTGCTAATTGGCTGATCTGCGATAGCACATTTAGCTGCGACTCCGGCGACAGCGTCAACTCTGGCGTATGCGATGGCTTCGGTGCTATAACGCATCGTCAGGAAATCATCAGGTCACGTACGCTTCATCGCACATCTTCTATCACTCACGGGACGCCTGGGTTGCCTCGACAAACACTTCGATCCCATCCCACAGGCACGGCGACAACGGCCCATCTCCATCGTCGATGGTCGTCTCCGCGTCGCTCTCCTCTTCATCTACTCCCTCCATTGCCTCGCTGTGCGTTCTCTTGAGCATATTCGTCGCCTCTTCCGTCGTCATCTCCATTGTCATTGTCGTCAACGTGACCGTCATTCTGCTTCAACCCGCACGCAAGTTTCTACTAAGTACGAGTTGAAGCACCGTGTTCGGACTTAATCAAAGACGCCTGAGTCTGAGATGTTCGTTCTGGGTCGCCACTTGGCCCCAAGCAACGGCGCGGAACGACTCAGAAGGAACGAGCGGATCTTCATGGAGCTACGACAGCGCGTACGCGCGTTCGGGCGCTCCAAGTCGGAGGATCCACAGATAATAAGCTTCTGGTGCGTGTGGCGGTGGCGTCGGCGGAAAGAGAACTCGTTGATGAACTTTTGATACTCTGTAGGCTCTGTGAAGGTCTCAAGAAGCGACATGTGCGCGGCGCCAAGAACGAGTCGCTCTCGAACCTCCTGCGCGACTGGGAGATGACGGAGACGGCAGAAAACCAGGAGCTGTACTTCCTGAACGAGTCCACGGGCATGGTCGTGCCGCGGAACGACGAGATCGGGCGCTATGTGAATGAGAAAGACGTGGTGCGCATGTGCGAAAGCGACGAGATTGAGAAGCTACTGGAGAAGTTTGCGACGAGGGACGCGGATGCCGCTGCCGAGATGTCGGGCAACAAAAACCACACGCCGCTGGGCGCTGCCATGTACGTTTGGCAGCAGACGAACACAGGGGGTATTAGTAACATTGCTTTGTGACCTAAAGATCCAAACTCAAGCGCATTGGAGCCACGAATCCAACGATTAAGATGATTCAAAAGTCATTTGAGGATCGACAGCACCACGATGAAGAGGCCGAGCTTCTGGAACGGTACGATTCGAACATGAGATTCATGTTCTGCCAGTTGACTCACCCCGTTGTGTCCGGTACCAGGTTTCCAGAGATCGATCCAGTGTTTGAAAGCGGTGAAGTTGAGGTCGTTCCCGACGGAGACCCACGCAAATGTGACGTTTGTGATGTATCTTGGCCTGACGAGGCCGGCGCGCACATGTTTCAGCACAAACGACTGAATGCGGTCACCCACCAGGGATGTGCGCAGTTTGCCTCGGACGTGTTGGCGCACCATCCTGAAATCACGACAAGAGAAGCTTTGATCGGATCCAGCAATCTGTCATTGTTGAATCGCCCTGGTACCTTCCACGTCACAGTGCACCGCGCAATGGATCTTCCAGGTGCTCAATTGCTGGGGACTCAAGCACCATATGCCAAGCTGTCGCTCTTACCGTGGAAAGAACCGATCCAGACAAAGCCGGTTGAAAACGGCGGACGCAATCCACTATGGAAGAGCATGCATGACAACATGATGACCTTCTCCCACATGTACAACAGTTCGATCACACCGATCCCTTTGCTCGAAGTGGAGATCTGGAACTCCAACTATCTATCGGATGATCTCATCGCGTGCACGCTACTCGACATGACACCACTGCTACGGTACCCAAACGTTGAGATCAAGCGCTGGTTTACGCTGTCTTCGCGTGTTCAAGCTCCGATCATGTTGATCCAAGGGCATAACTCTGGACAACCGCGTGTCCTCATTTCTATCAAGTTCGTCCCACACGAAGGTAAACTGGCTGCTGGAAATGATCACAAGTTCCGCGTCCATCACCTCAAGTCAGTTGGTCTCGCGATCCCAATGTGTGCCGTGTGCGATCGAGTTATTGTCAATGTGCTCAAGAATGTGTGGGGATACCGATGTGAACATTGCAAAATTGACGTGCACAAAGGCTGTATTATGAAAGCTATGACCAAATGCGAGTGCAAGCGATCCAGAAGCAACAGTGTGGACTCGGTTTCAGACAGTTCAACTCAAGATGATGAGAAGCCTGTGCCCACTGTGGTTCATCGAGGATTATCTTACAAGCTACTGAACGACGAAGTCACGAACGAAGTTGGCAAGTTGTACGTCAAATTCGACGGTCTCCACTTGTGCACGAAGCAGTGCCATGCAGAAACGAATCTCCATGCCAGGAATATTTTCGAAGGCGATACGTACTGCCGACTCACTATTGATAACACCGTGTATGAAACAAGCCCTGTGCTGAAAAGTGCAGATCCGATGTACATGGAGCAAGTGTGCTTCAATGTACGTCGGCGCAACGCAGTTTTCAAGATTGAAGTCATCGATTTCACGAACGATACGTGTATTGCAGAAGTCAAGTCGACTTTGTTCGAGCTGTTGCAAAAAGATTCTGATGACTTTATTCACACGAACGCACTGTTGGAGAAGATCCGTACGCCACTGAAGCGGCTAAACCTCGAAGAAGCTCGCAACAGCGATATTACGGAAGAGCTTGCGACACTGCGAGAAGAGCATCGGTATGGGTTGAGCCCACCTTTAGAGAAGAAGTCGACTAATGGGAAGAAGATCGGTTTTGCTCTTGTCCAACTCGGATATTTTGAAAGCAAGCGCGACCTCTTCCGGTCCCATCTCGATGAAGAATTGCACATCCAGAACAACGAAGACAAGGATGTGAGCGTCGAGTCTCTGAAGGTGACAATCGACCGGTTTGGTCGAGCTATCAAGACATTCCAGTGGGTGGACGCTGAGTACACGGATATCATTGCGTGGAAAAACAAGAAGAAATCGACTGTATGCTTCGTTCTCTTCGTCGCATCGTGCATCTGGGTGGATCTGGAGTATGCCGGTGCGTACATCCTCTCAGGTGTTGCTGTTTACATGCTCTATCAGTTGCGTCGGCGGCTCGAAGGAGAGTTTGAGAAGCGATGGATCGGCTACATGGATTACGATCAAGCTCAAACTGACCGTCTCAAGCTACATCGTCCTATTGCTGAGCTCTTCGTGGCGGTGAATGAAGCCAAACTCACTGAAACGACGGACCGACTACTCAAGGAGTCCCAGGCTGAGCTCAGAGAGATTGCAACAACGAAGCCTACCTACTATGTGCGGATCAAGTATCTTCCAAACGACAAGAAGCGCTCGAATGATACTTTGTTTATTCCATCCCCATACTCGGAGGCAATTGTTGGTTGGACACATCCAGTCGACAAGTCAAGAAACCCTGTGTGGCGAAATCCTCCTCCTGTAACGACGAGTGATGGAGAATCAAGCCATCCACTTGCTCCGCCCGTGCAGAAGCAGAAGAAAGACTACCCGTTCAGGAATTTCCAAGTGTCTTGGCGACACAACGCTGACATCTGTGACTGTGATCGCTGTGCTGTCTGGCGTAATAAGCAGGAGAACAGTGATGAAGCGGTGACCTGCGGTATTGATCACCATGCCTTGTTCTTTCCTATCCCACAAGCCTGTCGCAAGAACTTCTCCCGCCGTGACGATGTCGTTCCATGGAAACTCTTCCCTGGTCTTCTCCAGTTCGATCTCTGTGTGTCGGTGACCGGGTCTGCGCGATCTGTTCCAGATTTGATCGTTGCAACTGGCTCGGTGCAGCTTCGTGATGTCAGAACCAAGCCTGGCTCTACACAAGAAATTGCGGTCACTTTGACGCGCAAGTTTACCCCTGGAACATCGAGCGTGCCCGTAGCTCCCGTCCTTGATGACAATTTCAGCGATGGCAACGCCTTGGTTGAGCCAGAAATTGACCAACTCTTCACCCGAGTCGAGCTTAGTACTCCGGACGCAGCAACGACGATGGAGAGAGAACGTAGTCGATCAGTGGAGAATCTCTCTCACCAAGAAGAACTTAAGAAGAAGAAGATCATCACGCCGGCTGAGAGATCTCACGCAGAATTCGTCTGTGAGAGTATGATTGAGAAGGAGAAATCGGCCGTTATTGGACAGCACCTATTTGACGCGCTGTCCAAGGTGAAAGACACGATCAAGACTCTGCAGAATGAGATTGATGAGGCGTGCGGCACGCTGGCCCGTGTGGAGAACCTGTTCAACTGGACGCACCCTTGGAAATCAGCTGTCGTATTCTCGTGTGTCATCCTGGGAGCGATCGTGCTGTCTTTCATCAAGGGAAGATGGATGATTTTGCTATTTGGATTGACCGAATTCGGCGCTGTTTTCTTGGAAGACCTACCACCGAGCGATCAGCTCCGTCATATCGTCTGGAACCTTTTGGTATCTCTGCCAACTGACCAGCACTTGATCGAAGTGTATGGGGCTGAGCGTGAGATATACCTACGCAACAAGCGCGGTGAGAACGAGAAGAATGCCAAACACACTGAGCTACTTCGACACCATGGACTGTGGGCTGGGACGCTAATGACGAAAGGTGACAGCGAGCGAAGCTACAAGGTAAGACTCGTGCTTGATTTGTTTGCCAGTGGGCATCATACTGATTTGATTATGGGTTTAAACAGCTCTGCTACGCTGTGTACCGACCATATCGGTTTGTATTGTGGAAGTCGGCGGAGGATGCTGAATCGGGGGTGCCCCCATTCCACCAATTGCTGGTACGTCGAAGAGGTTGACATTTGCTTTACCAGTACGGGTTTTGGTACTGACTCAACTGTTTCATCAGTTTGAACGCACCGAGTCGATTGTGCACGGTCACAAGATTGATGAAAAATCCTTTGTCTTCCATGTCTTTGGAACGACTGTCAGCGGCGTCGACGGTGGGTCTTGTTCAAAGCAGCTCACTCATCAATTGCCTTCGTATCTAACTACTATTGTCTATCAACAGAAAAACGATCGTTTTCATTCGACTCTGAAGCTAAGATGGAAGATTTACTCCGTGTCATCCGACGTAGTTGTGCCATCGGCTCAACAGCCTAGGACCACAAACATCAAGCTGGAGCATTTACCACCTACTTTATGATTTGTCTTCAAATCGAATGCTTCGTAGCTTCGATGCAACAGGTGACAGTGTTGAATCGACCGAGTCTTCCACTTCTGTGAGTTCTTGCTCAGTTTGAGCAATCCATCCTTCAAGAACTTTCACTCGACCGAGACGATAGATGAGCGCCAAGTGCATTCGCTCCGACAATGCATCTCGTAAATGCCGTTCATCGTCCTCACGATTCATTTTGAATTCGGACTGTGCGTTCAGCAAGACGGAGCGAAACCAGTTCAACACATCCCGTCGTGGCAAATTCTGGTGTGTTGGCTTCCCGCTCTCTTCTTTCTCAGGAGGAAATGCAGGGAACAAATGCCGAGGGAACAGTGCATTGAGTCTGGCCATTCGATCGAGACGGATCCTCTTCTTGAATGGAAAGCGACTGCCCAAGATCTGCGATGTATCTCGCGGGAGCGACACCTCGACATACTCCCACTCATTGTCTTCTAACGCAAATCCGTAATCCAAGAGAAGTTGAAAATTGGGTCGACGACCGTAGCTGTTGAATACTTCCGCTCCCTTGGCATACGAATTGGATGCTGACGGGAAGAGTCGGAAGCTCCCGTTCCCGTCTACATCGAAATCGTACTTGGTAGCGACGTTGCTATGATTGAGGCAGTCGGCGAACGGCACGAGAGACGTCCAAGGGAGTCTTCGACCGAATGTCCGCGCTTGGATCGACTTCCAGGCAAAGCGGAAGCGATCGAACGTGTACTGATTGCGAGGAAACTCGCCCTGTTGATTCACGCAAGTCAGAACTATGTACAGAACGGGGTATTTGACGACGTACAGGATATTTCTCATCCAAAAGCTCCATGATTCCGTCGTAGAACGTCTGCACTTCAGCCGACCGGCGAGCTGCTGCCTCTGCGAGAGAACTATGACGTTGTTAGGGCAAATCCACTCGCTCGACGGTAGCAAAAACCCTCATTTTCTCACCTGTCACGCAGTTCTTCGAGCTCTTCTTTGCTCCAGTCCTGCACGTTGATGACTTCTGGAAGAATGGCGAGGTATGGGTGATAGAACGACTCCTCGCCTTTGAGCATCTCTCGCACGAGAAAGAGCGCAATGACCGGATCATCCCGTGCGAAAACGTCGCGGTTCTCCTCGTACACACGTCGCAACTGCGGATCCGCCCAGCACGTGGCCTCGGAGATCATCAGACGCTGCGGAATCGTGAGCATGGCCTCATTGGGGTGGATCTCTTCGCGTGCAATGGCGCCTCGCAGTCCGTTTTCAGTGAGTACGGGCCATTCCAGCTTAGGAAACGATGCACCGTTGTCCAACAGCCACTACACATGCGCAATCAAGTCTCTATCGCCTCGGTAGTCGTCCATATACCGCCACATACCTGCACAAAGCGCTCCTCTGCTGGTGTTGCCATGGCACCTTGGTCGAGTTGAAGCACTGAGTTCGTAGGGTTGCTCGAAGGTCGCACGAAGGTTGTTGGAGGGAGAACCCTAGGAAACCCTAGGGCGGTGGTCCAGACGTGCCCTAGCGTTTGAACAGCTCCAAAAGGGCGCGAACCCGGACGGACGATGGCTGCGAAGACGCAGTCGAAGGCCAAGGCCAAGGCGACGGACGTGGTGGACGTGGAGAATGACGAGCCGCTCGCGCCGCCCACGCTCTTCCGGGGCCACAAGTTTTATCTCGCGCGCACGCTCAAGGCCGAGGACCGCGCCTACGCGCGTCGTCTCATTACGTTGCATGGCGGGACTGTTGTCGAGCACATGAGCGGCGGCGCGGTGGAGATTGTGCCGCGCTCGCATCTAAAGCCAGGGACGGACTGGGTCTCTTCTGAGTTCATTGAGGACTGTGTCAAGCACGGCGTGATCCAGACGGTGACGCACTACATGGCGCCGACAAAAGAGGAAGTGGTCGAGAGGAGAAGCAGCCGGAAGAAGATCCCCTACACGGCGGAAGACGACGTCAAGATGTTTCTCTTCCTCAAGGTACGACGATGATGATACGGTGTGGGTCGGGTCTAAGTTGCTCAAGATTCGCTATGGACAGAACGACTTCCCCAAGTATTATGGAGCTCCGACTGTGCCCGAGAGCATTTGGAAAGTGGCCGAGAAACGACAGGTGCGTTGATGTGGACAGCTCATGAGGAGGAGGATATCCACTCATGTCGTTGTGAGCAGGTCACGAGTCACAGTAGTCAGAGTATGCACCAGCATTTCCGCAAGAAGCTCTTCAAGCTGACCGCCAAGGAGCGCGAGAATCTCTTCCGCAACGTGGAGAAGGAGCAGCGCGGTGACAACACAGAAGGGAAACGGACGGAGCAGCACACGGAGGAGGAAAAAGAAGCGGCTCGAGACAATCAAGACGATGGCGACCAAGCTCGAGACAAACGAGGTGAACCCGAACAAGCCGACGACCAGCAAGCCGGACCTGAGCAGGCCAGGCGGAAGACAGAACAAGAACCTGTGCGCGAACAAGCGGGTCGTCGACGCGTGTCGGCAAAGGCAAAGGCGAAGGCGAAGAATGCTGCGCAAGATCAAGAGGAGGAAAAGGAGGACGAGGTAACGCAGAGCGACGAAGAGATCAAGGGACGTGCGCGCAAACGAGTCAAAAAGAGTGAGGAACAAGCAGCGGAAGTGTCGACTCCTGTCATTGAAGAGACCACGGGGTCAACAACAACTCCGGTGAAGCCGCTTGCCGAAAAGAAGATACCAGAGCCAGTCGTTGCTGTTGCTGCTGCTGCTGTCCCCGTAATGGCTCGTTCACCACGAAACGAGAGTCTCGGGGGCCGCTCCGGTGAAGTCTTTCGGGGGTATTGGGAAGGGGCCGTTAGTGATCCCAGTTTGCTCAGTGAACTGCAGCGCTTCTTCGTCCCACCCCCATCACCAAAGCGAGCGTCGCCTCCTTCTCCAAAGCGTGCTCGTTCGCCGTCTCCAGTGCGAGATGACAGAGAGGCTCCGGCCAAACCTCGTCCGCAGTCCCGTCCGCAAAAGCGTCTTCGCGGTCGCATGGCTCGTAGAACTCGCCCACAACCAAGAACTCCAAGTCCTCCACGAGCTGAGGAGAACGAGGAAGAAGAAGTCGAGGCAGAGGTCCAAGACGCGCCTGATGCGGACCAGCGGGTGGAGACGCCGGCTCCACGTCGGCGACGTGACCAGTCAGACATTGAGACCCCAGTGCGCACGCCATCACGCGAGCCTCGCCGTGAGAGACAGTCAGGTCGTGTGTCAGACGTCCGTGATCTGGTCAGTCCACACACCCCAACTCCTCGAAAGCGCACAGTGGATAGCGAGCACATTGTCTCAGCGGCGGCCGCCGACGCCGAGGACATGATCTGTCGACTCCAGTTCAAGACGGCTCATGATATGAACGCCGTGTGTAGTGCGCTCTACTGGGCAAGCGGCGACGCGAACGTCGCATTGGCCTTCCTGCTCGGTCATCACCCCAAAGAGATGTGGTCGCCACATGATGACCAGCAACTGGTGGATTTCATGCAGCCCGAGACGACTGAAGCCATGATCATCCAGGCCAAGCAGCAGCGGCTCTTCCGCAACATGCACGTGGAGCGCAGTGTCGACGACATCATGCGTCGGATCCGATTTTTGCTGTGAGTAACTGTGACCAATGATATTATACGTGCTGATTTACACCAAAGTGTTGCACTTGTCCGTCGCAAGAGCGTCTGTCTTGATAGCGAACCGAGTGGTTGAGGCTAGATGTGTGAGTACTTCGAAGGTTCTGATCCCTCGAGAGGCGAGGAACCCATGGAACGCGGCCAAGACGAGCATCCAAAAGAGTTCAAAGGCCGGAAGGACCATCGCCATTGTTACCCAAAGCACACGGTCGAGGTGGTGTCGACGCACGCGATGGAGTGCGAACGCTGTGAGTGCGATCTGCGTGGCGAGCAAGAGGCTCGCGCAAGCCAGCAGCGCCACGAAGAGCGAGTAGTTGTGCGAGCCGATGCACGTGTTGAGGAAGACGCAGTGGTGGTCGAAGCCGTGGACGCACTTGTGACACATGCGACAGTGTCGCGAGTCGACGGACACGAGTGCCTCACACAGCGCGCAGGGCACTCGCGACGGACAAGGCACGCCACTCTCGAGGTCGTGTGGCTCGCGACGACGCTGGCGGACACCTGGATGCGCGGGATCCACCACCGAAATCTGTCGATACGAGTCAGACGTGAGAAGAAGACGATGGCCGTGAGACGGAGCGGCGGTGCACCTACGAGGAGATAGAGCAACGCGACCATGCCGAGCTGCACGCCCACGAGCACTGCGACGGCGTAGCGCACGTCCGAGGGCAGTTCCCGTACGCTAAAGCCGTAGAACACGGCGCTCGAGACCACGACGCCGCCGGCCGCCTACACCCACCGTCTCATTTAGCTCTTGCGGCCTAGCATCGCCACCACGACGTACCAGGAGCTGAGCTCTCGTCCACGGCCACATGCAGCCATTGCGTCGGTAGTGACGCGCTCGATCCACTGCGTGAGGCCGCGTCGTCATCTTCGTCGGCATGATGGGTTCACTCATTAGGAAGCATGTGGGGATCCGCACTTAGCTGACTCCTTACAGTGACATCGGAGACCGTCGTGCACTGATCAATGGATCGCCTGGGACAACGAGGAGCTCTGCGGATGCTCATGGCCATGTCCTCGCGCTTCAGCAGCACCGCCAGCGCCGAGCCAAGCGCCCGCTTCCGCGCCGGCTCGCTCTTTGGCGCCGTGGCCACGCCGTGCTTCGTGCCGCCCTCCATCGTCGGCAATGTGCCGCATGTGACACCAGGTACGCATGGCGCAATACTGGTGGACCAACAGAGAGAGAGAGAGCTCATGCGCTGTATACACACACACACAAACTCAAAGACAACTTGAACAAGCTACCGGATCTCACCACGCAGGTGGTCGACTACGCCGATGTGTACGTGACTGGTGCTGACTCGAGTGGTCCTCACAACTGAGCTCCTCGTGTTTATTGATATAGTGAGGCGGCGACCGAGTTCCTGAAGAAGCACAAGCTCGCGATGCGAGACTTCCTGCAGCTCCGCGACTTGAAGCTCGTGGTGTCGGCGCGCGACTACATCAACGGCTCGAATCCACCGAGTTCCAAGTCGGGTTTTCTCATCGCGACGCCACAGGGCCGTCGAGTGGTCACGCCGCCGGAACTCATGGAGGTCGCGACGATGCTCGAGGCGGAGCTTGTCGTGCCGCTCGCAGACGAGATCGCGTGCTCGTTCGGACAGAATCGACAGCGCAACGCGGTGCGCACGACGCTCGAATGGCTCGACGCGTGTCTGGAAGCCCAGGTCAAGCCCGAGAAGGACGAAGACAAGACGCCGGTGGTGTGCGGTGTGATTGTCGGAGGCGCCGACGAGCGGCTGCGTCGTCAGAGCGCGGAAGAGACCGTCAAGCGAGACGTCCACGCACTCTTGGTGAGTGGCTTGGAGTCGTGCGAAGACGCCACCAAGCGCCAGACTCTGCTGGACACGGTCTTGGACGCCGTCGTGGCTCAAGGCGACAAGGCCAAGAGTCTGCCTCGTTTCCTCACAGGTACGGGTCATCCACTGGATGTGCTGCGAGCAGTTCGTAGTGGTATCGACGCGTTCATCTCGCCGTTCCCATCGACCGTCACGCAGGATCACGCGGCGTTGGTCTTCTGGATGGACGCCAGCGTTGACGACACGCGAGTGCGCGAGATGGAGCGTCAGCGCTCCGGTAGTGTCTTGCATCTGCGCGAAAAGCGCTTCGAGAAGGACTTTGCGCCGTTGTTGGTGGACTGCGACTGCTACACGTGCCGTCACTACACGCGTGCATACGTCCACCACTTGCTCAATGTGCGCGAGATGCTGGGTGACACGCTGCTTTACCTGCACAACATGCACCACTACTATCGTTTCTTCCGCGTTATCCGTTCGCAGATCGAAAGCAATACGTTCATGGCCTACGTCGAGACGTTCGTGGCCAAGTACGAAGAGAAGGAGACGACATCACCACCACTGCCTGTGCCGATGGCGATCGCCGAGCGGCAGGACAAGAAGGACGCGGAGAAGGCCGAACGTGTTCGGCAACGTGCTGCCGTTGCTGCCAAGGCGGCAGCCGAAGCCAAAGCCAAAGCAGCACAGAAAGTGGAGGCATAGAAACAATACATAAAAAGCAAGAGCATATATCAATTGGTAATGGTTACTTGCGACTGCGTTCCGGGGTAGCTTCGCGCTCTGCGTGGTTATTATTCGAGGCAGGGGACTTCTTGGTGAGCAATGGTGTGGCAAAGGGTCCTCCCGTCATCGTCTTGGTCTTGGAGACGACTCGTGTGGTGGTCATTGTGGGCGGTTTGCTCGTCTTGCGAGTGGCTTGGTGTGGCTCCGAGTCGTCTTCTGGCTCAGGGGGTGCCTCTTTACGCGGGTTGACTGGTGCTGTGCCTGTGGTCTTGGCTGCTGTCGTCACTGTCTGCGGCTGTTTGAGCAGATACTCGAGCGTGATCCCTTTCTTGAGCAGTGCGCTTTCCAGCTTCGCGAGCTGCTGCTTGAGCTTTTCCACGTGCTGCTCCGCCTTTTCGGCTCGTGCTTCGACGGCATCCGCAGCTCGTTCAGCAGTCTCTCGGAATTCAACCTGCTGCTGAAGCCGCTTCTCGGCCTCGTCGCGATCCCGTTCAGCCGCTTGTGCAGACTCTCGGGCCTGGAGAACCTTTTCTTGGAGCTGCTTCGTCGAGCGAACGAGTTCCTCAAACTTGGTCCTCTCGGCTCGGAGCGTTGCCTCGAAGCGCTTCTCCTGGTCTTGTCGCTCGCGCTCTCCTCCTTCAATACGACTCAGTGCGTCTTCGAGCTGCGTCTGAAGAGCGTTCAGCTCCTCCTGCTTCTCTTGGATCTGCTGGCGATTACTCTCTTCCTGTCGAAGAAACGCTTGCTCACGCTGGTCAAGACGCCGCTGCCACTCATCTGTCGCGCCGTTCTGCTTCTCCTTCGCCTTTTCGAGCTGTCTGCGGAGCTTTTGTGTTTCATCTGCCTGGCGTTCAAATGTCTCGCTCTTCTTGCGCAGTTGGTCATTCTCGTCCATGAGCTGCTGGATCTCCACGCCCTTGTCTTTCAGTGCGCGCTGCTGCTTACGCTTGGCATCGTCCGCGGCACTGCGAAGTCGCTTGACGTCGTCTTCCAGCGTCTGAAGTTCACGTTGACGGCGATGAAGTTCGTCCTTGGTCTGCTTCAGCGCCTTCTCGTGTTGCTCTTCGAGCTCGGCGACGTGCGTTGCACGCTCTTCGTCCTGAGTTTGTAGCGCACGATACTGCGTTTGAAGCTGCTCGAGTTGCTGCACAGCCTCCTGGCGCTTGGCTTTCTCGTGTGCAAGCTTCTTCTGCATGTTGTCTTTGACGGTACTTGTGTTGCTGGTGCTCGCCCCGCTGGTTCCTGTTGACGGCGTTGTCGCTGCTGTGAGGGTGGCCTTGCGTGCAGCAGTTCGCAGTTCTTCCTTCTCTTCACGCAGCACCATCAGCTCCTTCTTGAGCTCCCTCGCCTCCTGCACCGCGCGCTTCATCGTCGCCTCGACAGCCTTACGTGCCTCGATCTCGGAGCGAAGACGACATTTCACCAAGCGCTTTTCGCATACAGCACAGAGTCAGACGTATATCTCTATGACAGAAGATGTCATCATTAAGCTAAGCTCACCTCGATCTCTTCTTCTTGCAACTTGCGTGCATTTGCTGAGAGTTCCATCGTTTAAAGAGCGCTTGAAATCACGGAATGACTTGAGGAATCAAAGCGTCACAGCTCAAAAATAGGCAGCAGGCACTGCTCGGAGGATCTCATGGCACTCGCAGCACCTGTGCGGTCGATCACCGAGTTCACGCTTGGACGTACGGACGGACCCACACTGGTCTACTTGGATGTGGCGATTGCGGACGAGCCACCGCGTCGACTACGGATCGAGGTGAGACGTCAGTGGATCACACTACTGAATGGAGATGCTGAAAGGACGCTTCGTCTAGCTCTTTGACGAGGAACTGCCGTACACAACAACCAACTTTCGTCTCCTCTGCACAGGCGAACGCAAGGGAAATGCCAAGGTCCGTGCGCTCTGGTACAAGCAGAGTCGCTTCCATCGCATCGTCCCTGGCTTTATGATGCAGGGTGGTGACATCACTCACGGTGCCGTATATGTACTTAACCATCGCGTATTCACCGACTAATACTGAAATCGCACCTAGGAAACGGCGCTGGTGGAGCACCGGCCTATTCCAGGGCGTTTGAAGACGAGGTACGCTAGTTACAATACTGGTACGCTTCACTTCCGTCAGCTAACTGGTGTATGATGACGACTAGAGTTTTCTCTACAAGGTCCGTCTCATCGCCCGCTCTATGATAATGGGTCAACTCACCCATCCCCTCTACACGCAGCACCAGGTCGGTTCTGTGTCCATGGCCCATCAGAACAACAGTAACAAGTCGCAGTTCTTCATCTCCTTCCTTCCAGTACGTGACTTTCGCACTCGGTTTTCTCGTCTTCCACTGACCTCCAGCGCCCCGCAGGCCAGTTGGTGCGACGGCAAGCACGTGGTCTTTGGGCAGGTGCTCCATGAGGATCTGCCGCATCTCTCGGCGTTCGAGAGCGTCGGCAGTGCGAGCGGCCGGCCCCTCAAGCCCGTCGTCGTCGTCGACTGCGGGCAGCTCAGTGGAGATGGCTACACTCCTGTGGCGGCGACCTAACCCTAATAATCCACTCCGCCAATCAGAGCAGTCCAAGTCACAAATCGCATTTCAGCCAATCAACACTTGACAAGTCAAAACTGGGCATCACTGGCCTGTCGCATGCACACACCACGTCTATCCACCGGGTATCATTTTATACAGGTCCAAAATGGTTTTTTTTCTATCTATCCAGCAGCCATGGCCAAACGTCGATATCAGTTGTTGCAGTATACCAACACTCTGGTAGGTGCAGGGTTGGGTGGGTCAGAGTGATGGTCTGTTCCGACCGCCTGGGTCGGAGCTCATCATTTCCGCAATTGCCACCGCCGCCGCCGTTGGCAGACGATGATTGGCTCGGACGCGACGCCGTGGCTCGACATGAGCGACAAGGAGCTCAGTGACCAAGTGGCCATGCACGACGACCTCTTCCCTTCCGACCCCATACACGGGCTGCTGCTGGACGACGACGTCTTCCCCGGCGCGACCGACCTCTTCGCGGACGACGCCATGACGGAATACGACACCAGCGACGCACTCACGGACGCGGCCAGTGAAATGTCCACGCCGCCGCCTTGTTTCGACGACGATCGCTCGACGCCGACGACCCCAACGACCTCGACGGGCTGTACTGCGGGACCGTCGGTAGCCCCGAAGCTCGCTCCAGTGTCACCACCACATGCGGAAACGACGACGATGCCACGGATGCCGGTGGCTCCTCAACCGCTCCAGACGGCGGCGCCCTTCACGCCACCAGCCATGTTGCCGTTCGCCTTCCCAGTGGCTTGTTTCCCGCCGTTGAATCTCAACCAGAAGCGGCCACTGCCAGAGATGCTGCCCAACCCCGCAATTGGAGCGGTGGACGCATCCATGTGCAAGAAATCCAAGCGCGAGATTCGACAGATGAAGAACCGCGAGAGCGCCAACCGCAGCCGCATGAAGCGCAAGAACCAGCTCAGTGAGATGGCAGTCGAGGTCGACGAGCTCACCAAGACCCAACATGAGCTCCAGAACACTATTGCAGCATTGCGTGCCGAGAACAAGTCCCTGCACGACCAGAACGCGTTCCTGCGCTCACTCGTGACCATGTACAGTGATTCATCACGTAACGTGCAGCTGCCACCTGTCCCACAACAGGCGCAGCAGTTTACCGAACTTCCTCCTTTGCCAGACTTGGAGAATGGCAGCAATGCCAGGTCAAACGACGAGGACGAAGAGCTGGAGTTCCTTCGTTTGACGAAGAAGCCCAAGTCTGTTGTTCGATCAGCAGCAACCGTGTCTGCCGCTAGTCTTGGTCTCTGTGCGTCAGTGTTTGGTCTTACGATCCTCACGGACAGTGACAACGGTGCCACACACTCGGGTCACGTGCGACGTGCTGGTCGTGTGCTGCACTCGCTGCCTTCCTCTCCGATGGAGTCCAAGTGTATGCCCACGCAGTCGTGGATGGAGTGGTCAAACCAAATGTTTACTTCTTCTTGGAACTATCTCGCGACATCGGATCTCGCCTACGCCGTGATCGTCAACGTCATCTCCTTTATCGCCATTATGGTGCTCTACCACATGTACCAGCGCTTCTTCGGCTCCATCTCCAAGCCTTTGAAGGAAAAGTCGAGCAACTACCGATGGGAAGCTGAGTCCGAGGACTCCCATTCGGTCCAGCGAGGAGCTACGACCAGCCGACAACGGCGTCCTGTGCAGTCGTCATCCACGCATTTGCCGACCAAGCATCGCAGTGTGAGCTGGCAAGATGTCCGTGTTGTGGATGGGCAGACACACATGAAGCCGTCGACGCTTCCTCATATGCATGTGTTTAGTTGAGCGGGTGGATCTCTTTGGTAGCTTGTCCTCTTGTTATAATTTATTCCTCTTTGATCTCTGTATCTCTTGCCTTGCTATCAACAACAAACACAACTTCGCATACTTGGAAGTAACTATTGACTGGCTGGCTGGTCTCGTTACAAGATCTTGTCGCGATCGGCCGATCGATCCAGCGTCCGTGCGAGATTTGCGAGGGCTCGCGCCATCGCTTCGCGTTCACTCGTGCGCGACGACGTCGTCTTCATGGCCATGATGGCACGCATCTCCGTGTCCTTACTGTCTGGCTCAAGTTCGATGAACGCAGCCTCCGGGTAGTACCGACGGATCTCTTCTTCTACCTCCTGCACTTCCTTCTCGACAAGACGCGTCACGTCCTCCGCATACCTATCAAAGCAACGTATCAGCTTCTGTACACCAATAAGCGAGATTTGGGTCTACTTACCAGGCAAGAATGAGTGGCAGATCGTTCTCCAAGTCTTTGGCTTCGAGGAACACAGGCTTGTACATCTGCAAGAGACGCGCTGCGAGGTATGTGCCGTCAAAATCGACTTCGGCCTACACAACAAGAAGGTTTATGAGCACAGCTTGTCCGATTGGGGACTTGTCAGAAGAGAGATTCCTACCTTGTAGCTGAATGTGGATGGACCGACCCACTGCGACTGCACGGCGTACACGTTGTCGATGGATGGACGCGCCAGCAACAGCTCTCGGATGCCCTTCTCGATCTCTGGCTCCACCGACTGACCGAGCAGATACTTTTGGTTGAGACGGATCAGTGTGACGGCCACACCGCCAAGCAACGCGCCGATTGAAATACTCGCGATACTATCCCAGAGTGGATTGCCAGTGATGTGACTTGCTCCGATACCACACGCCGCCATGATGACACCAGTGCAGGCCGAGAAATCTTCCAAGAGCACGGCCATCATGAACGGATCCTTGATGCGACGGATATGGTGGAACAGCGACACGCCTTCGGGTTTGGTCGCGAGTACTTCCTTCACCGCACGCTTGAGCACCCAGCCGTCGATGAGGAAAGAGCCACCTAGTACCGTCCAGATCTCCCACGAGAGATGGAGTTGTTCCGGAGGACTCATGAGTGTCTGGATACCATGCGTGACCGTGACGCCCGCACCCAACCAAAAGATGCCAAGCGCAGAAATGAGCGACCAAAAGTACGCGGCTCGGCCGTAGCCGTATTGGTGGTGCTTGTCGGGCACACCAGCGGCCTGATGCAAGCCGAGGACCAGAATCGCCTGATTGCCCGTGTCCACGAGCGAGTGGATCGCCTCCGAGAGCATCGCACTCGAGCCAGTCTTGAGCCACGCGAGTGTCTTGAGCGTCGTAATCGCCGCGTTCCCGGCCATTGCTCGAAACACGACGTCTTTCGAGGCCGATCGGAACGTCTTGCCTGGGAAATACGCCTTGTTGACATCTTCGCGCGGTGGTGGGTTCGGACGATCCGCGATCAGCGACGCCAGGAACGCGAACTCGTCTTCGTTCGTAGGCAGCAGCGTCGTCGTCGTCGGCTTTGCTGGGGTCGTCGCCGTCTTGTCTTTCTGGTCGGTTGTCGTTGAGAGCCATCGAAACGAGTGCGTCCAGAGACGGTCGTCCGAGACGCGGAAGCCCGAGGACCGCAGACGCCGCGTGACCAGAGGCGTGGGCGGCGACGCGCTCCACCATCGGATCTGCACGTGCGGTCGAGGCCTCCGCAGCGCCAGAGAGCCCGAGTGGCCCGTGGCGAGCCTCGCCAGAGCCGACGCCATCAGAGTCCGGAGCTGCTCGTCCGCCGATGATGGTGAGGGGCAGGCTGACGTCGAATCTCCACGGCGGACCCACATGGGTGACCCACAATTGCATGTAGAACACGTCCCAGATACCCACTCCACATGGCAATGTGGGTCCGTTCCAAATGGGTAACTGCGCTTGTCTCATGTTGGACTCAGGTCTGAGATGGAAAAGGAAGCATACAAATTTCAAGAAGTCTGTCGTAGAGAGTAGGGTTGTCTCAGATCGTCCACTGGGTTATCTTTGGAAGGAAGGAAGGAATGCCGTCCGTCCACATGCACACGACCAAAGGACGCACCATGCACTCGACGACGGACGCGGCGGTCGCCATGCACATGCCCCAGCGACTCGTCGACTACTTCGTGGAGGTAGTGGCTGACCCCAGCGGTGCGTCTCCCGAGGCCAACGGCGTGCTCTCGACGCGACTAACCCACGTGAATGACCCGACAGACTTGAGCACATACGCCGACTTCCATCGCCACGTGGTCTACCGACTGCCAGACGCCGACCATCGCGACTTCCCATTGCCGGATG
Source organism: Pythium oligandrum (assembly GCA_020085045.1). Classification (NCBI taxonomy): domain Eukaryota; phylum Oomycota; class Peronosporomycetes; order Pythiales; family Pythiaceae; genus Pythium; species Pythium oligandrum. The sequence continues at coordinate 40,116 of JAHRIK010000014.1, read as the reverse complement.
GTGTACCATATGTAGGTGACTTAATTGACCGGATGTGGTGCTGATGCTGACAATGCTGGCGTGTAGTTTTGCATCCCACAGTGTTTGAGTGAGCTGCCGCCGTCGGTCTACGAGCGCAAACCCACGTTCTTCTCCTTCTCTCTCACAGACGGCGATGGCGCGCGAGCCTATGGCTTTGCACTGCACTTTTACGATCGAGAGCAGCCGTCGCTGGGGGACGAGGCCGTCGTGTGGCGACCACGCGTCTTCTGCCTCATCTCGCATCATCCCTTCTTCTCGCTCTTTAAGGAGATCGTGAGCTGGGTCTATCGCACACGTAAGCAGACGTCTCCGCATCGCGTCGTTGCGTCCGCACTCGCCAATGCCAGTGACTCGCGTAGTTGGTTCCTCTCGCCACGTGCTCCCGCCTTGCCGTCCAGTAAGGACCGACTACCGTCGCTCAGTCGCACCATGTCGGAAGGCGTCTCGTCTTTCTCGCGCTCCTTCGATTCCGTCGACGAATGGGACGTCATCCTCCGACAGATTGTGGAAAAAGCTGAATGTCCTAGTCCTGGCGGTGTGCTTGAGCTCCAATTCCACGGTCAGGACTTTTTCCGATACCACGTCCACCGCGGCAACGTCGCGCACCTCGACGACTACTGCTTTCAAGTGCTCTTCCAGTGTCTCAGCGTCGAGAACGTTGTGTACGTATTGAACGCCATGCTGCTCGAGCAGCGCATCCTCATCCACTCGAATGTACGTGCCACAAGACACCATGATCGTGGGTAAACTGACTCATGGATTGAATTCTATAGCATGCAGGACTACTCACACCCGTATGCGAGGCGCTCTGTGCCTTGCTTTTCCCATTCACATGGGAGCACGTCTACGTACCGTTCCTGCCCCTTCACCTCATCGAGTACCTTCAAGCACCCGTGCCTTACATCATGGGTCTCCATACCAGCGCGTTGGCGACACGGATCGGCGCCGAGTGTTTCTCTTCTTGTGTCGTAGTGCACCTTGATAAGGACAAGGTCGTGATGCCCATTAGCTCTCGCGTGGACGACTCGCCGATGGACTTCGTACTCGCGCGTCTCCCAGCACACGAAGTGGACACGCTTTTGCAGTCTATCGCCGACGTCGTCCCGCGTCGAGTGAGCGGCAGTCGCTCGCAAAGTGCCACTCGATCCGAAGCCAAGGCTACCTTTCACACAGCCTCCGACGAACCAGAAGACGATGGTCACGACGACGAAGTCGAACTCACATTTGGTGAGGGACTGGTATGTAACTGTTTGTGAGGTGGTGACGAGAATGGAAGCTTACTCTTTGTGTTGGACTGCAGCTGGGAATCACGTTCGAACCCACACATTTACGGCTGCTGGCCGTCAGCAACTTTGAGCTTGGACGTCATTGTGGTGCTTCAGCCGTCGTCAAGGCACTGCCACGTCTCCAAAATGGTCTCCCAGGTCCTGCTGAGCGCTCCGGTTTGATCAGTCCAGGCAGTTTCCTCATTGGCATCAACGGCGATTCGACGCTTGATCTCTCTTTCGACGAGACGATCGACCGCCTTCGCACGGAGAAACGACCCGTGCGACTTCGCTTTCTCAACGCTGCACGACCACATGAAAACGCCTGCCAATTCGCCGAGCGTCTCCAGACTCTAGCCATGGTCTCGGCGATGCAGAAAGACCACAGCAACTCACTCCTCCCATGGGTTGACAGAGTCCGCAGCGCGTTTGCCGTCATGTTCACGTCAATTTTCCGCGACTTCCAGCGTTATATCTGCATTGAGCACGTCGAACCAACCGTGGTACCTAGAAGCACGCGAGCGAAGTCGGCAGTTGACCCTCGCGTGGCGTGGCAGCGTCGGCGGTCGACCAATCTCTCGTTCTCAATCACATTTGATCACACGTCTTTTACAGAGAGCTCCGCGTCAGCCCAAGCAGCGTCGCAGACCTCACCATCGAGTACTTTTCTTCGCGAGTTTACACAGACGCAGTGCTTTGCGGGTTTTATCAACGACAGTGTCATGGGTCGTGTCTCCCATACCACGGAAGCGTACGCGCAACTTGAACTCTTCAAGCAGTGTATCCATCTATATCACGAGCTGGGTACGTCGCAGGTGTCTGAAGCCATAGCTTTGCTCTTTGAACGCGATCGCACAGCTATCGAGACAAGCATTCTCGCTCTTCCCACACCGGATCATGAAGGGGAGGCTATGACGAAAACGTCGACCACAGACGATGATCCACAAGTCGAGAGGGTTGCAGATACGAGCGATGCAGCGATGCGGGAGCTTGAGATGCTCATCAGCAGTACCGTATCGGAGCCACAGCTGACCTTGAACGGCCCTCTAAGCGAGAGTCCTGAAGTTGACGACACACCGCACGGTTCGACGCACCGGCGCATGCCGTCACGAACTTCCTCTGGCTCGACGTTGCTGGGTGACGAGGATGAAGATGAGGACGATTGTAGTCGGATGGAGAGTCCATCATGGAAGCTACAAGATTCGAAGAAGAGTAAATCGCATGAACCTCAAGGTGTCGACACTGAATTGGCGGTGTTGCATCATCAACTCGACAAGCACGATGTAGAATACAATTTATCCCAATAGATAGTACTAGTAGCTATTTAATCGACCGTGCTCGTCTATCTCATTCATCAAGCAGTTTGTGTCGACTCCTCTGACTCTTTCGTAGAGCTCTTCATCTCTAATGATTTTGTTGAGAGTACCATGGGATCGCATGGTGGATCAGAGTTGACTCGAGTCGCTGTGTCTTCACTCCTTTGATTTCCCTTCTCCGTCAAGATCGGGATTGGGATTGGGGTCGCCACAACTTTTTCTTCAGAAAGCACCTGCGCTTCGGACTGGGTCTCTGAATCACCGACGGAATTATCAACCTTTGTTTGACTCATCTTGGCTGTGTAGCTCCAGTCGTCTTCGTCACTCCACAGCGCGAGATGAATGGGTTCTTCCTCTTCCTGGGAAGCAGCGACCACCTCTTGCGACCGTTGATGCGCACAAGTGGCCGACTCCATCGACTCGTCGAGTGTTTCTTCCGCTTGTTGTGGTTCTTCCTCTACACATACGATCTCAAACATTGGACTTGTCACAGGAGATAGAGTGCTGGGACCAGTCTCCCTGCTTGCCTCCAATTTCGGTTCGGCCTCGATCGCTGTGGAATCCTGGGTCGATTCGAGTGGCGCCGATTCTGATCCCGTGACAGACGCTTCTTCACCCACCGCAGTAACCACTGACTCGACCAACTCGCCCACAACTGCTGACACCATGCCATCTTGCTCCATGTCAATCTCCGTCGCTAGTTCTCTCTGGTTCAATATCACCTCAGTCTCCGTTGCTCCTTCTTCCACTCCAGCAGACAAGTGCTCGCCAGATATAACGGTTGGTACACTCGATTCTTCGCCAGAGAACGTATTGACAAGGGCAACATTATTCGCATCTGCGCCCTCGAGATCTTCCATGATTACATCCATTGGCTCGTCGACAGGTGCTTCTTGAGTGCTCAAAATATCGATCGTTGGTATAGCTTGAGGATCGACAGTCGAAGGTGCTGTCATAACTACATCGGCAATGACTAGGAGTTGTGCATTGGCTGCGCTGGCACTAGGCATGGTGTCATCCGCTTCCGTCTTTCCACTTTCGAGGCGATTTGCAACAACAGACTCAACCAAGTGCTCCATTGCCTCCACCACCTCATTCGATATGGTCGTTCCAGTTGTCAACAGCGAATCCGATGAACAAGTATCTTCGTCCTCGGCCATCTCGCAATTTTGTTGCAGGGTCGCAGTAATCACACCTTCATGAACTGCCACCAGCTTGTCCGACTCGATGGGTGGAGTAGGAGCTCCATCAGAGGTCTTTGTACTCACACACGTGTTCGACGCCATCTCTTCTTCAATTACGGCATCTCGAAGAGACCCAGTCGCTGGGGCTTCCACAGTTTCATCGTGCATTGACTCACTCGTCGACTCGCCCACACATTCGCCCATTGCGTCGTCTTTCTTCGCTCCACAAACGTCATCCACTTCTCCCATCGGTTCATCGTGCATCGATCCCATGCCCGATCCACCCAAACTCACCTCGGTCGCTCCACCATGACCACTTATGTCTTTGCTGGCGGGTGTAATCGGCAAACCGTTTACATCGCTATAATCCATATCAGTTTGCAAGTCTTCAACCAGTGTTTCATCATCCAATGTGCCGGCAGCACCGTCATCCCGAACAGCTTCAGTCGTCGTTACATCTTCAATGCAGCACAACTTGGATACGAGAAGATCAATCACCTCCATGACTTGTGCATCCACAGAATGGTCTCTCTCGAGGCCATACTTCGTCACTGTGAGTGTTGCTTCTTCACTCAATCCCGTGGATTGAACAGTGATCCCATCATCATCGGAGTCATCTCCGTCTAATTCAATGACCACTTGTGTCACTTGAGTTTGCTTGATATCCTTGTTTACAGCCTTACGAAGCCGTTTGCGCGGTGCATTGGTAGGTGGCACTGAGGTCGTGACGATATCGGTTTGATCACGGTTCTGATATCGTGCACGACGTCCTGTAATAGTTGCGAGGGATACATCCCGCTTCTTCTTCTGCTCCTGGTATTTCTTCCACAGACGGACAGCTTGAAAGCGCATGAAGTCGCGTTTGCAAAAGATCATGACAGTCTCGCTCTCTGTGCGAACCACTGGACTTGGTTCTTGCAATGGCTCGGGAAATTCGACCGCGTGTGCTATGGCTACTGGTGCAGATGGCTCTGGCGCTGCTGATTGTGGTGCACAGCGAGGCTGTCTTCGCTTCTTTTTGCCCGTCACGTTCCCCGAATCAGCAATGGAGTCACCGCTCTCAGGCTTCGCGTTGCCTCTCCACGTGACGACACCACCTAGTGTTGATAAAAGATCTGCTCGCACTGAATCTTCATACGCACTGTTCGTCGGGCTCGAGTCCATTGCTGGGGACGCAGGGGCCTCTGGTACATTTCGATGACGCACATTACCAGTTCTCTCAGAACGCGGTCGCTTCTTGGAAATAGGAGCTGCAGCGCTAATAGCAACGACGGTCGGCTGTGGACGTGGAACCAACATCGGTGGTGCATTGGAGGCAGCATTCCGAATGAGCAATTGCTGCTGGGTACGCAGAACTTGGCTTGCCATATCGTCCTGAATATTTCGTGGGAGCGAGTCGAGATCCACCGCGTGTTTAGCGGGAAGCTTGTCATGTTGAGGATGAACTGACCCGGATGGTGCTTCTTCTTGGAGTTGCTTGTCGCGTTTTGATGCAACTGATTGCGTTTGCCGTCGTTTCTTCTTTGACGGAGGCAAATTCCCCATAGCTCCGACCTCTTGCCCCTTCTTCTCTTGGCGCTCCTTGCGCTTCATTTGTTTCTCAAGCTTTCGAATCTTGTTATTTGAGAGTACTTTCGCACTGGACCCTTCTTTGCTCGTTGATACACGATCCGCTGCACTTGCGCCATCACTTGTCGCTTGCTGCTTTGGTGCACCGCCCTTAAACAACTTCGTGCGGTCGTTTCCATCTAACCACGAATGGAACTTGTACACATTCGAAGAATTTGTCTGTGAGTGCAACTTCTGCAAACACACGTCTTCCCCCCAACTCTTGTTCGATGCCACAGCGGCATTTGTAGTGGACACTCGCGGGTTCGCAGACGCTTCGCTTGCTTTCATAGACATCAAGCCGCTTGCCATGGTAGGGATACCACACGAGTGCGCTGTCCATCCAAACCCCCTGGTCCGTACATCTGTCTGAGGCAAACCTTGATTATGACTCCGCATACTTTGCGCTTGATAGGCTGATGGTGTTTGGTTTGGGTCTCCATGACGAAAACTGGGATGAATAGATGCTGCCGCTGGCGAAACGTGCTGCTGATTACGCCACATGGCATCCTGGAAGCTAGAGTGCTGAGTTTGAAGTCGCGGCTGGTTCCAACCCATGGCAGAAACACCCAAAGAGTGGCTGAAAGGTGGCCGCGCGCCATGGAAGCTTGGTAATAAGCCCAGAGCTGGGTAAAGTGGCATCGCCAGTTGCACCCCAAGTCGAGGGTCAGTGACGATGAGGTTTGGAATACTCTGATACGGTTCAGGTACAATCGCGAGGCCGGGTTGTATGATTCGTCGAGGTGGAGTTTGTTGCTCCTGCTGTGGTAGTTTCCGCTTCTGCTGCTCATTTGAGGGTACTGACTGAACAGGCCTCGGCTGTTCCACTCGCCGTCGCTGTCGATGCGCAGGCTTCTTCGATTGCTTCTTCTGCGCATTTGTCTCGCTCTGCTGTCGCTGAAACTCTTGATAACGTTGGTGCACCTGTTGTTGACTGAGCTGTTCATGATGACGCTCGCTAGCCTGCTGATGCCTTTCCACATTCTGTTGTCCTTGTAGTTGCGACGCCTGAGACTGATACTGATGATTCGGGCGCTGATAGTCTACTCGTACTTGCTGTCCTGTGAGTTGCCCCATCGAGAGATGCTGTATTGACCCTTGCTGCCTCGACATGTGATGTTCCGGTACTTGCTGTATTGACTGACGCGGTTGCTGCTGCCATTGAGCTTGCTCCAAACTGGTCTGTTGGGGCCGGTGGTGATGATAAATACGGTTGGAAGCACTCGGATGGAACATTTGCTGCACGTTCTGGTGGCCTGGCTGGACATCCTGCGGTCGGTGGGGAAAACCCGCATACGCTGGCGGATTCTGACTCTGTACCGGCATCATGCGCTCTTCCCCGCCACCGTATCCCGACTGCTGGTGTGGCTGCTGCCGTGCGTAGCCCTGCTCAGCCCACCTGCGCGCGTCCGGTCCATTGGACGCATACAAACTCGTCAGCGTCTGCTCTGGAGCGTGCGTCTGGCTAAGACGCTTCGTCTGCGAACCCTCACGGGCCACGTCGCCGCCTTCTTCCGCCAGTCGCGCGGCCAGCAGCGTCGACGCCGCCTCCTGCAACAGCTCCATTGCTCTTATTGTGCTTGGACGCCACGGAACCCCGCGCAATCACCCAATCACCCAAAAAGCGAATCGAACGCAGGTTATAAACCATTATAACGGTTAAGACGTTTGTATCAACCGTTACCAGCCGTGCCATCTGCGACGTGTGAGCAAGACGCGCTTCTCTCACTGCTTGGAGAGCTCCTTGAGCGAGCGCTTGGCGCTGCCACGACGTGCTGGCGTCGGTTGCGAGCTGTGAGGCGCCCAGCCAATCATGTAGAGCACTTGGAACGTCACGGAGACGGTCTCGTCCTCAGGGTTGCCGTACATGGTCTGATAGATCGAGGCCGCGGCGAGCAACGAATCGCGAGTGGCTGGGATACCCTTGGAGATGGCTGCATTGTTTTCGCCCATTTTCTGAAGGTGCTCCATCAAGACGAACGCATTCGAGTAGCGAATTTCAATGTAGTCCGTGTCCACTGCAGGAACACGTATCGAGCGGTGAGCGTAAGAGTATTCTAATACACCGGGGACCTCAAAAGCAGAAGCATACCTGTGCAAAGAGTGAAGCCTGCACCCTGAAGGAGGTTTCCGACATCAGGCACCTTGGCAAATGGAGAAATGTGAGGCGAGATACCACCCTGTCGCTCCTGGTCCCCCAAGATGAACGCGCTCCTGTGCGAAGTAAGCGATCAGCTCGTGAGAAAGAGTTGCGTTGGATGCAGTTTCCAACGTACCGCAGCTCTTGCAGCGTATCACCACCTAGAATGGCCCCGACGAACACACCATCCGGCTTCAGACATTCCCGAACCTGTTTCAACGTGCTCGGGAGATCATTCACCCAATGCAAGTTCATGGAGCTCATGACCAAGTCAAAGTGGTGAGCTGGGAACGGCAGGAATTCTTCGTCGACGGCAATGTGCTTGGTCTCCACTGTAGGAAATCAAGAATGACACTGCGTCAATATGTGTATCCTGACCCACGAGAGTAATCCACGTAGTCGTCAAGACGTACATGAAGACATATCACTTCGCTCTTCATCCGCATCACGCAGGAGCAATCGCTCTGCAGAGTCACACTGCAAGAGTGTCTTGACTCCTCCGAGGCCGTCATCGGCGCTGAGAGTCTTGTAGATGTGTCCGCTGCCGCATCCCAAGTCCAAGGCCAGTGGGAACTCGCGTTCAATGTCCTACGGCATGCTGTAAATGAGATCCATTCCGGAGGTTCAGCAGAATATAAAACCAGTACCTCCAAGCGATCCACCAAGCGACGGGCGACCTCGTCCTTCAAGTACTCGTACTCATCTCCGTTCGCAAGCGCGGCGATGTTGTTACGTTGCTGTCGCTTGGCGGCTGCTCCATAAAAAAAAAATGAGTGGCCCACTTGAGAATCGACGATAGGATTCGGTACGCACCGCGATCAAACACCGTCATGGACGAGAACGAGCGCCGCAGCGCCGGAGAGAACAAGACGCGCTTCTGAATCCATGGCAAGCCACCGTGAGTGTCCAGCACATACACACAGCCACAGCCCACGCCTGCGGTCGACGCACCATCATAGCTCTCCGTCTCCTTGTCAATCGCACCTGCCATTGTTGCCGTCCAGAGTCGATCACCCAAAAACCCACGACTATTTACCAAACCATTAGATTGGATTGAGGTCATTTAACGTAATTTAGAAAAATGACGAGTGGTAAAAGTAAATTTAGGGGAAATGCGACTGATACACTGGGAATGAGGAGCTCCTACCCTGGAAGTCCTTCCGGTGAATGACTCGACGCCTAGTGCTTCTTACCCTGGTTGGTAGAACGCCATGGCGCGCTGTCGCTGAAGATCGGGATGAAGTTGTTGATGGCGTCGCGCTGCTTCTGCACGATACACTCGCAGATCCACACGATGTTTCGCACTTCCTGCTCCTTCAACTTGACGTAGGCGTAGAAACACGCTGCAAGACACACGACAATCAGAATCGGCTCAGCAACAATGTAGAAAAGCGCAAACGTACCAAAGTGCATCTGGCTCTGGAACGCCAGCTCGCACATCTGCACGTCACGCTCGTAGAACGCGTCATCAATCGACTTGTTGTCGACGCCCTGGGACTGGTGCACTTCCCAGATCTTGCGGTACACTGGGTACGGATCGAGGCAAGCACCGAGAGACGACTCATCGCCAGCCTCAGCTAGGCGCTCGGTGGCTTCTGGGTACAGCGAGCCGATAGATGGGTACAATGGCTTACGATCCGAGATACGCATCGCAGGTTCGTTCAGAGGCGTGCCGAACGAGTTGAGGGTGATGTTGATGGCCATGCGATCAGCACGGGCCTTGAGGATCTCGCCCATGATGACTGCGGTGTCACCACCGACTTTCTGCTCACATTCGAGACGTTACTATACCCATTTAGATGGCCATCAGACGCTTATGGATGGAAGCACGCACCTGGGAGAAGTTGTAAAAGTCTTCCAGCCACAGCTTGAGCATGCTGTTCTTGATCAGTTCCATCTGGACTTCCTCGAGGACGTTGCGAACTTCAGACGTGCCGTCCATGCGGTCACCACTAGCGCTTTCTTCCAAGAACTGGCTAAAGTACTGGCCGATGGGTGTATCGATCAGCACAGTCTCGTACAGGTCCGAATAGCCCTTCGAGTTTGGCTCGAAGGCACAGATACTGCGCATAATCGAGTCATCGAATTTGCCCAGAGGGTGCAACTGTCACAACCGAAACGATTCATCAGCTCGGGGACTCGGCAGATTTTCTAAAGAATCAAAGCCGTACCTGAGGAATGAGCTCGTTCACGTCACGGCCGTTCAGAGTGCCCTTCAACAGCAAAACCACGTTGTCGATCATGTATTCGTAGCTGGCAGAGACATCAACACCAATGTACATGAGCCAACGAGCCAAAATTTCGAATCCCGCGTTTACTCACGTGATGAAATCAAGGAATTCCCCCAGTGGCTCAGCAGCTTGCGCACGCAGAAACTGGAATTCCTGCACAAGCTTATTGGTGGTGCCAGCCTGGATCAGCGATGGCGAGACCACTCCTGACTACACGGAGCTTGTTAGCTCATCCATCACCCCGAGGCTCGTCATTTCAAAAGCTCCAACTCACTTCATCCGCGAGGAACTGGTCGTAGTCCGTTTCCTGCAAGTTGAGCTTGACGTCTGTCCCGCATTCGCGCCACCGCACGTGTTATTAGCCGAGATCCCCACCTCCGGCGGCCGCGTACCTCCTCACCTTCGAGCGACTCGCACTGCGTGAGATGATGGTAGTCGACGTCGTCGAGGAAGCCCGAGCGGAAGCCCCGCACGAGGCCCTCCACGTAGCCGTGCTGGATGTTGAACGTCGTGATGTCTCCTGCGGCCAAGACCATTGTCGCTCGCTCTCTTCCGTCCTTCCGCGCCTTGTGAGATCTGCTTTTGGCATCAAAGACGCAGGCACTCGAGGCAAAGAAGGCGTTTCGAGCGACGTTCACCCAAACACCCACTTATTCAATCACCCAAACACCCAGATCAACACAGATCCACGACTACCTTCGTGCAACCTCTCATGCTCTATTCATCTCGCACACTTGCTTATGTTGCCACAATGTTGAGCAGGCCATGCGTACCTTGCTTCTTGGGTGGAATGAGAATGGCCTTGCGGACAGTCTTGCCCTGGAGATGCTTCTGCACGGCCTTGGACGCCAGAGCCAGAGCCAATACGTGTTCCTGGTTCTGTTGCATGTCGGCTGGCACAAACACCGTATCCCGCGACTTGCCCTGCACTTGGAGCACGATCTTGACCTGGGCACTAGCTAGGACGGAGGGATCGTAACGTGGCCAAGCACATTCGTGCACATCGCAGTCGAGCTCGGCGTCGAGGTGGCTCAGACCAGTTGACTTGAGCCGCTCAAACATCTCGGAAGCAGTGTGAGGAGCCAAAGGCGCCAGCATCTTGACGAGCGCTTCGAGGGCGTCGTGGTAGATGGCGGACGAGTTGAGATGCTTCTGGTCCGCGAGCGTGTTCGAGAGCTTCATGAGCTCCGCAATCGCAACGTTGAACGACTGGTGCTGCTCCAGGGCCTCCGTCACGCGCTTGATCGTTCCGTGGAGCTGCAAACGGAGTTCGTTCACCGCCTCGGTATCAGCTGAGTCGGAGGATGGCGCCTTGCTCGCGCTGATAGACTGGTCGATCAGGTTCCAAATCCGCAACAGCCATCGCGACTGACCCGCAAGATCGGCTTCGTCCCACTCAAGTTCGTGTGCTGGTGGTGCCTTGAAAAGAACGACGAGACGCGTCACATCAGCACCGTGCTTGCTTCGGATGTGCTCTGGATCGACACCGTTGTACTTGGACTTGGACATCTTTTCCCAAACCGAGACAGCTTCGAGGCCAGTAGCAGCTTCCAGCACACGGCCCTTCTCGTCCACCGTGTATTCATCAGGTTTGAGGTAGCGCATCGAACCAAGAGCCTTGTACGTCTTGCCCAATACCATGCCTTGAGCAAGCAACTGAGCGAACGGCTCGTCAGAAGGAAGCATCTTCTGGTCGTACAGGAACTTGGTGAGGAAGCGCGAGTAGAGCAGATGCAGAATCGCGTGCTCGATGCCACCAACGTAGAGGTCGACACCTGAACGACTCATCCACTTCGTCACACTGTCCTTGGAAAAGACTTGTTGCTCATTGCGCGCATCGCAGTAGCGCATGTAGTACCAAGAGCTGTCCACGAAGGTGTCTAGAGTATCGGTATCACGCTCCGCGTTGCCACCACACTTCGGACACTGACACTGACGCCACTCGTGCATCCGAGCCAGAGGTGATTCGCCGTCGCCACCCTTCAAGTCGTCGGCATTCTCGCCGCTGATGTCAGGAAGACGGACTGGGAGATCTTCAGCTGGAACAGCCACTGGACCACAGCTGGCACAGTGAATGATCGGCACTGGAGTACCCCAGTAGCGTTGACGAGACACAAGCCAATCCCGAAGACGGAACTGCGTCGTTTCGTCACCGATCTCCTGCGACTGAAGAGACTTGTTGATCACAGAGATGGCTTCTTCAGACGAGACACCCGAGAAATCCCCACTGTTGACCAACAAACCTTGCTCCGTCACAACACCGGTAGACTGCTCCTGGTCCGAAGGCTGAATCACGATTCGGATTGGAAGGTTATGGTGCGTGGCGAACGCATGGTCACGCTCGTCGTGAGCAGGCACGCCCATGACAACGCCTGTGCCGTATTGAGGAAGAACGTACTCAGCCAAGAAGAGAGGGACCTAGCAGAGTTACATCAGATCAGCTGCTTCTTCTAATTGTTGACAAGACTCACCTTCTCCTTCGTAAACGGATGCACCGCGTAGAGGCCAGTGAAGACCCCGCTTGTTGTTTCGCCCTTGGCTCGCTCATCCTTCGTAAGCTTCTTCACGCGCGCGATGTACGCCTCCACATCAGCCAAGTGCGATGCTGGGATCGCCGGAAGCAACTCCTCGACGAGCGAGCATTCTGGCGCCAACGACACAAACGTCACTCCGAAGATCGTGTCGACACGTGTGGTAAACACTGGGAGCTTCACGTCCAAGCCGTCTACAGAGTAGTCAACACGGGATCCTTTCGAGCGACCGATCCACGCTGCTTGCATGCGTTTGACGGCATCTGGCCAGTTCGTCAGCTACAGAAAGCACCTTTCGTCAACCGTACAGCACCTTAAAGTGTTTAAGAATATGACAAACCTTATCCAGATCGTCCAAGAGTCGATCTCCATAGTCAGTGATACGAAGGAACCATTGATTCAGCGAGCGCTGTTCAACAATCGCACCCGAACGCCACGAGCGGCCTTCAGCATCCACCTACACGTTCGGGTCACTTCAAAGTCAACGAAAACCCCGATGTACTCGGCAAGCACCACGTCTTACCTGTTCGTTTGCCAACACGGTCTTGTCGATAGGGTCCCAGTTGACCAAAGCTTCGCTACGATACGCCAGACCTTGCTCAAAGAGCTTGAGGAAGATCCACTGCGTCCACTTGTAGTAGTCTTCAGCGCACGTCGTGACTTCACGATCCCAGTCCAACAGAATGCCAAGCAACTTGAGTTGCTGCTTGGCGTTGGCAATGTTGCGCACGGTCCAATCTGCTGGCGAGATGCCTCGCTCGATGGCGGCATTCTCAGCAGGCAGACCAAACGCATCCCATCCCATCGGATGGAGCACCTAGAACATATAGGACGAAACAAGAGAAGTGAATCGGTTGCGCATATAAGACCCCTCGTCGACGTGGTGCTTGCTGTACCTCAAAGCCTTGCATGCGCTTCAAGCGAGCGATACAGTCACTGATGGTATAGACACGCACATGTCCAATATGGAGCTGGCCTGCAAAAAAATCGGTTTACTTTGAGCCGCACAAAATCGTAGACACACAGGTAATGGCGTATTGCGTCGTACCTGACGGATACGGGAACATCGCCAAGCAATAGAACGATGGCTTGGTCGTATCGTTATCCGGGAGCGCCCCGCGCGCCACCTGTGCTTGCGCCCATCGCTGCTGCCACTTGGACTCGATGGCCTCCCACGAGTTGGTCGTCTTGGCGCGAGAGAGCGAGGCGGCCACGCGCTTGGTCGCGAGCGGCGCTTGACGGAGATGGCGCCGCAGCAGGAGCATTGCCACCGGTGGATCAGTTGGCGTGTGTGGCGGTCAACTGTGGTCGGAATCGGGCGAAAAGCCTCGTGATGATACGAGTAACTACACCTATGGTCCGTGTCCATACGTTTAGCGGTATACGTTATCGTTAACCAAATATTCCGTTTGAAGATATGACTATACGGTAACTTTCAATTTTCAAATCCAGAAAATTACAAGTAGGTTCCTCGTATTTTTCCGAGCGCATTGACGATTGACGATTTCGCTAGTCTTGCAAGTGCATGTTGAGGAGCTGGACGGTTTCAATACGTTTCATGGATTTTCTGTAGTAGAAAGGCTAAATTTTCGAAATGGTAGGTATGTTTTTCGAAATGAATTGCAGTTTCAGGAATCGAGAGGTGTGTCGACTACCAAATTCGACATTACATCATTACCGGTAACAAATCGGTAGAAGAGTGAATGTCAGCCTCACATGTCACACACGGCTGGATTAGCCTATCTAGCCTATATCGACTAGTCTAGTTCGCATTTTCCAAGAGGCGTCTCCCCAGGACGATGGATGGACGGTCGCAAAAGATACAAGTCCTGAGTTCACTGGGAGCGTAGCTATCTGCAGTGTCTTGGTCAGAACTCGAGGGGTGAACTGGGTCTATCTAGCTGGAATCAGAGAAGCATAGAACTACGTTTCATCCAGCTAATAACCCTCGACACCAAGATCGTAGCACGGGATGATACGCGTAAACACTCGACACAGCGTAAAACATGGTCGTGAGCATCTCGGCGAGATTATCGTGGTTCAGACGTAGAAGATGTCGTGGCTGTAGTAACAATGAAGGTCACGATTGATGGGAATATCACATAAATGAAAGAAAGTGGAACGCCAATAAGCCTAAAGTCGAGCCCACCTTGAAGACTTGTGGGGTATATTCGACCGCTAATAGGAAGAAAGTTGCCATAAGTACGTTTATAAGACGGCCCATTCGTACTAGGGTGTCCCTGGCAGGTCCGCATAATCTCTTGGCGTAGGCCACAGCCAGTCGTAATATACATCGGCAAACAAAATGGCTTGAGCCATCCACGCCATCCACAGGACCGGCCATCTCCGGCTCTCTTTTTGTCGATGAACTTGGTGCCTTCTCGAGAAGCTGTGGCAACACTCATACCTACCAATAATCCTGGTTCTAGACGCCCTGCAGCGTACCGAAAGCTCGTGCGTGTGCTTTCTGAGTTCAAGCCTGACCGCGCTACAACCCTCAGCTTTACATTTGCTAATTTGCTTCGTCATCCGCGACGTCATGAGTGGAAGTTTGGTCGCTCTGAACCTGTCATTTATTATTCTTGGGGTGTTTAGTTATTCCGGCCTAGCGAAATGCGTTCACTAAATACTGTATCAACTGATACATTCGATATATGGTGACATTATATAATAGAGAATATAGGAACAGTTTGATGATTCAGTCCCCAAAGTGCAAGCGATCGACTTCGTTGGATTTGAGAGGAGCCTCCCACCGTCAATGCACCAACGTTACTGTACATTATTATGCTGTGGTGAAGGATAGGTTTTTGTAGTTGTCGACGCGGTGTTTGGTCTTGGTCTGGACCCACTTGCGTGAGTCCAGTTGATACTGCGAGTACTCGTGGATCATCTGCTCGATAATTAGTGCAACAAGGTCTTTGTAAGCTACGTACACTACTCGAGCTTGGAGAAGTGTGCCCCATTGCCTGGACATGATTCCAAATAATACTGGTTGCTTGACGTCACAATTGGTGACCCTAAGCTCTGGAATTCGTAGGTGGGACCGTGCACTCTTGAGTCAGGCAGGACAGATCGTACTAAAAGGATGCGTTGCCGTTTGTCATGGTCTTTTTTGCGTTGCGAGCCCACCTTTATGCATGTAAAGTAGTGAACATGAAAGATTACAACATTTTCAATCAGTAACACAGACGACTTGATTGGCATCGCCCGGAGGTAGGTGGTGGTGAGCATCATCCAACACATTGTTGGGCCAGAGTTTGTGGAGTAGCTAGTCAGATGACCTTGCCAAAACTACCGAACGACAGCTAGCTCGGTATCACACAGTGTGATCGACATTGATGGGCACTTAATACACGAGCCTCCAGTTATCCGCGGACAGGAACGGGGAGAGTTCTCCCTTTCCTGTCTGGTAATCAAACGCACAGACCATCTTTCAGCTCCAAGTTGCATTCACACCACAGTGACAAGCGGTAAACGCAAAATCGCGAGTCACTACGACCACAGTCGAGCAGATTCGTGTCCTAAAGTGCAGGTAGTACAGAGGGGTAACAGATAACATACCAATAAGCCACCAAATGTGCAATTTAGGCTCCTTCCACTATGACATGAGTAGCATGTTTCCCGTGTAGGTCGCTCGGATTCAATCTCGAGAATGATATGCGATTGTAACTGTTCATTATGGCGACACCAACAGGTTCTACACCTCTGGCCTATGCCTGAAGGTGGTTACTGATAACGACACGAAATTCGTGAACGATTTCAGATGATATTTTTACGATATGCTATCCTAGGGCACATTGAGCCAACGCAACTAGTCTCGCAGCTTGACACATCCAAAGAATACGAAGGCAAACAGGTATATAGTAGCTGTGATCAAAGCACATGCTCGCTAGGGTTTGATTACAACAGTCAAACACACATACGAACGCCCAACAATATATTGATACAAGGATACTCAACATCAAGATTGGCATGTAGGGCGACAAGAATCTCTTGCGACAACCGTTCGTCTCACAGTTTACATCTTGATAAGCACCACCACCAGGCTTCAGCTATATCGTGCTATCGTCGAGATACACCGAGCAATCAGGTGCCTCGCCCCTAGCCTCAACAGTTGGTGCTCAAAGTATCGCAATCGGCGGTCCTCACGCGATGCAGCAAAAAGTGCGGACCCCAAAGCTATCCGTTAACACTGCGGCTTTTCATACGTGTCCACACTCGTCCTGGTCTCCTCCATTGTCCACACACAACACTTTGATATGCATGAAGAGCCGCATTTCGTCAATGTGCCACCATTGGCCTTAACCACCTTGGGGTCAATCCCTTTCAAATATGATCAAAAAGGGCTCGGTTACAGTCGACGCGCGTCCAACACTTTGGCTGGTTCTTATCTTTCGATATTTGATAGCGTGTTTGTATACGCGCGCAGAAACGATGGAAGGAAGCGAGTGCGCTTCCCGACCGCGCGGACGGATCCTTCGAAGTTTGGATTCGCCTCTGTTGCGTTGACTTGCGTCGGCGCCCCCTTCGCCCCCCTCTGGCCCCCACGAAAGATCGCGTTTCAGTGGTGGGGAGAGCGTGTCGAGAGTCCAAGTCGCTGAGTCGAGCGCTAGTGGAAGCAACCAACAGGCGAACGAGAGAACCAACAAACGACGCGCGTGAACGCACGCAGAGAACGAGCAAGAGAGAACAGCAGAACGTACGAGGCGTGCGGAAGGGTTGGCCACGTGCGAGTGGCGCGTCTCGAACCGCGTTTCCTGCGTGAATCGGAGTGTGTGTACTGATCGACTCGGTCCTTTGTGAGGACGCTGGGGTGACTTGGGAACAGAGGAATAGCTGGGACCAAGGCGCTCGTCGGCGTCGCTCGTGAGCCGAGTCTTGGTGTGTCTTTGCTTCACATTTGAAAACAAGAAACAAAACAAAACAAAAGAAAGAAAAAAACAAAACAAAAAAGAGTGCATTTGTAGGGAAGAGAGTAGTTAGTTGGGTCGTCATGGAAGCCAACAAGTCAAGAACCAAGAATCAAGTCAAGATGAAGGAGAAGGAAGAGCGTGGTGTGTCCACCAAGCGCGGCATGGGCGGTCTCGGTCGCCTCGGGCTCATGCTCGTCGTCACGTTCACGACCAAGCTCGTCGCGGATAGCCCATCGGCTGGGGTGCTGGTGGCAGCCTATGACTACCGCCAGAACCTGCCGCCACTCCCCAACTGCACGGCCTTTTCGCCACCGCCCAACTCCAAGTACTGGGACGCGATGGACCACTGCTCGGCGTGCGCGGCCAACCGCGGCTGTGGCTACTGCCAGTCGACAATGACGTGCGAGTTCGGGAACGAGTTCAAGCCGCACAAGTTCTCCTGCGATAACGCGTACATCTACAATGCAACCAAGTGTCCGATGAACCCGCAGTGTGAACATTTTCGAGACTGTTCCCGCTGTTCGAGCAGCAACAACTGTCTCTGGTGTGCCTCCGACAACACGTGCATGTCGGTAGAAGAAGGCTTCAGCTCCACGTGCAAGTCAATCGTTACGCAGCCACCATGCCCGGTTGTCGTCGTTCCGCGTAAGTGTTACTGATCCCAACGTGCGCTGTGTTATTGTGCCTAATCGCTTGATTACTTCCTAGAAACGACTTTGCTCGGTGACGTTGAAATCAAGCAGGAAACTCCGAGAGTTGGCGGCTCCCTCAATATTTCCGGTATTAGGTTCCCTGCAGCTCGCTACTCTCTCATTTTTAATCAAACGACAACCAGCGTTGTTTCGGGTGGAGACATTTCGCTGCGTTCTGGAAACGATACCCGATTCAACATGCCCGGTGGTAGTTTGAACTTGACAGCTGGTGACGGTCTTCACACGAACCGAGGCCGAGGTGGTGACGTGAACATTGCAGGTGGTAACGGGTATGGTGTCGAGAATTTCGACAACTCGGTCACTGGCGGGTCGGTCTCTTTGAATGGAGGTCATTCCGTTGTCGGGACAGGTGGTGCCGTCAATCTTGGAGGTGGAGGCGGTCTTCTCACAGGTGGAGCGATAAATCTTGTGTCCGGTGCTAGTGTCGCTTCTTCCAGTGGTGACGTCTTTGTTCTTTCGGCACCTGCAAATGTGTCCGGCCAAAGTGGACGGATCTCTCTCAGTACTGGGTTCGCAAGCAATGACATGTCGGGTCCAGTTGTGATCAACACAGGTGATTCAGTCACTGGAAACGCCGGAAGCTTGACTCTATCAACGGGTTCATCTGAAGAACAAAAAGGTGGAGACGTGAACGTCCGAGGCGGGTCATCTGGTCCTAATCAAGTTGGTGGATCCATCAGTCTCGTATCTGGAACTGGCACGAAAGACGGTCTTAGCGGGATGGTTGTACTGATGAGTGGTATCGGAACTGGCGACAGCTCCAGCGGTAGTACGCTCCTGGGTACTGGGAACACGGACACTCAAAAGTCTGGAGATGTTTTTGTGACAACTGGTGACTCTGCTACAGGATCAGCGGGTTCCTTTTCATTGAAAATCGGCAGTGGCAGCAGCGACGTTGGAGCAGAAGCTGTGATTACGAGTGGATCCACGGACAAGCCTAATGGAGTTGGTGGACGCGTGAAAATCGTGGGTGGACGGGGAGACAAAGAGCATTCGATCGGTGGATCTGCTGACATTCAAGGCGGTGATTCTGCAGGACAAAGTGCGGATTCTGCCGGTGGAGACGTGAACCTTCTCGGAGGCAATTCTGCTGGAGGTGTGGGTGGGTCCCTTCGACTGTCAAGTGGTGTTGGAGATCAAGTAGCGAGTGGGGATGTAACGATCGAGACAGCCCCGTCAGCCCAGCAGAGTGGTAATGTCGGCATCCGTACCCGCGTATCACTTTGGCGTAATTCGGGAAACGTCGGCATCTCAGTTGGTGATTCCGTCAAAGGTAACAGCGGTGTCCTTAGCCTGTCTGGGGGTGCATCCACAGCTGGATTGGGCGGTGCTATCGAGGTGAATGGTGGAACCAGCGAGTCAGGACTGGGAGGATCGATTTCACTCAGTTCCGGAGGCAGCGTTTCAGACTCAACTGGAACGTTAACGCTTTCGACAGCCCGTAGCGACACCATTGCGGATTCTGGAACTCTTCGAATCAACACAGGACACTCGGCCGAAGGGGATTCTGGTCCGATCATATTGTCTTCGGGAATGGCCACGAAGGGGATTGCCGGAAGCATTTTCTTGACCACTGGGTCTTCCACTGGAGGTATCGCTGGTAGCATTGTCTTGTCAACTGGTGGTTCGAACGCAGAAGGAGGGGCAGGAGGGAAGATTGAACTCCTATCTGGTCCGGGTACGTCGTCGAATGGCGGCTCTGGTGGGAACATTCGTATGGCTGCTGGCGAAGGCTTTTCTGTGCCTGCTCAACCGTTGAAAGGGGGTGCTGGCGGGTCCTTAAGTCTGTCCGGAGGTCGCTCGTCTGATGGCATCGGAGGCAGTGTAAGTCTTCTTGCTGGCGAAAGTGAGTCATCTGTTGGTGGAATTCTCTCTTTGGTTTCTGGACCGTCTTCGCGGGGCACATCCGGATCAGTGATTGTTACATCGAGTCCAGGCCAAGAAGGTACGGGGTCGGTATATACGCTCACGGGTCTCTCTCAGAGTGGTACCTCCGGAAACTTGGTCTTTCGTACTGGTGATGGAGCTCAGTCGGGTTCGGCAACACTGCATACTGGTACGAGCGAGACTGGCAATGGTGCAGACGTGATCATCGGTGCTGGAGATACCAGAAACGCTGCAACCGTCGGTGGTCGTATCTCAGTTGAGGGCGGCCGTGGATTGAGTACAAACGCTGGTGACGGTGGTGACGGAGGAGATGTTTTTATCTCAGGCGGCAAATCCGACGGGAAGTCTGGGCGGGATCGCGGTGGAGGAGTCAAGGTAAACGGGGGTTCCGGTGATCAAGGCACAGGAGGTGATATCCTCGTTGCTTCTGGTGGCAGTGCTGAAAAGTTCAGCGGCAACGTTGAGATTGGTTCTGCGTCTTCAGGTGTTAACGGCATGAGCGGAACTGCGATCTTGTCGACTGGCGTGGCTTTAAACGGCAACTCGGGCGAAATTCGTATCGGTACAGGCAAAGCAAACGATGGTGCTGGTGGCTCGATCTTCCTCACGGTTGGTGATGGGGATTACTACGGTGGTGGAAATGTTGTTGTCAACGCTGGTACATCATCGGCTCCTGGTTATGCCGGGGGAGATGTAAAGATAACAGGTGGCCTTGGATCTGCCACTCACATCACTGATGGGGGAGACGGTGGTGTCGTGAGTATGCAAGGAGGTGAAGGACGTGGTTCGAACTCTCTGGATAACGGTGGAGATGTGAATACGATCGGTGGTAGCGCCACGAGTGGCTATGGTGGTACGCTTTCACTGATTAGTGGTACAAGCGCGTCATCCTCAAGTGGGGCTATCTTCCTTTTCACTTCCAACGCTGGTGGTAAGGGTGTTAGTGGGGCAATTACGCTGGGCACTGGCACTTCTTCTTATGGTACCTCTGGTTCATTTATCCTCAGTACTGGAGCTGCAACTCGCGGTTCTGGGGGATCATTTACCTTGATTATCGGCACGGGAGATTTGGGTGAAGGAGGGCCAATCACTCTTCAGAGTGGCGGCACTACTGATTCCCAGACGGGTGGACTGATCTCACTCCAGTCTGGCGAAAGTGTTGCGACATCTAGTGGTGATATCAGTATCCAGACGGCAAACTCTGGTGCAGCAGGTGTGAGTGGGGGTATTGCTATGGAAACTGGAACGTCAAATGCTGGTGGAAGTGGCTCCATGGTTGTTGGGACGGGTGCTGCAACTGGTGGAAACGGCGGTGATATCATTCTGTCAGTGGGTAGTGGGACACAAGAAGACGGCGGAAATCTCGAACTCACCGCAGGGGAGGCGGGAGATCGGCAAGCGACTGGCGGAGATGTCATCCTTACTGGTGGTGAAGGTACAAACACGCACTTCGTTGATGGTGGTGACGGTGGTAAGGTCCTGTTCACCGGCGGTGCCTCTCAGGGTATGAGCACTATTGACTCAGGGGGTGGCGTCTTTGCTGAGGGTGGCTTTGCGAAGCGTGGTCGTGGTGGCAACATCAAGGCACAAAGTGGTTTCAGTGAGCTATCGTCAAGTGGGTCTGTTGAGATACAAACCGCTAATGCTGGGCTGAAAGGAGTCTCAGGAATGATGTCACTTTCAACTGGTAGTTCAAGTGCTGGAGACAGTGGTGAAATGGGCATCTTCACAGGTGCCGGAACTGGTGGAACGGGAGGATACATCTCGGTCGCTGTTGGTCAAGGTGATAAGAAGGCTGGTGGTGACTTAACTCTCTCGGCGGGTACCACCTCAGATAGAGCAACCGGTGGTATGGTGGCAGTAACAACCGGTTCTTCCATTCCAACTTCAAGCGGACATCTCATCCTCCAGACACCAAATTCGGGTTACACCGGAACTTCTGGTTCTTTTTTTCTCACAACTGGCAAGTCTTCAGCGGGTGACTCGGGGGGTATGAAGGTTTCGACTGGCAAGGCAACCAAGGGTCATGGCGGCGATGTACTGGTCAACGTCGGATCAGGTAACCTCGGCAACGGTGGTGATGTCAATATGACGGCTGGTGAGGCTTCAGGTAAGCAGTATTTCTACTGTTGTTCTCCTATGGTCCTTCTAACATGTTCTCGATACCCTTGCAGCTGCTGGTACTGTGGGTGGTCAAGTGGCGTTGACGGGTGGTGCTGGAACAAGTACGTCAACTGGTAACGGTGGAGACGGTGGACCTGTGAAAGCACTCGGTGGCGAAGCTAAAGGCGGAAACAAGCAGAAAGATGTTGGTGGTCCCATTCACGTGGAAGGAGGTCCAGCTGCTGCCTCAACAGGTGGCAAGGTGGAACTATATTCTGGTGAGGGAAGAAGTACCTCGAGTGGAGATATGGAGATCCAAACGGCGAACTCGGGTCCTGTTGGCGTATCGGGGACCATGAGCATTCGCACAGGAAACGGAACTAATCCTCCCGGTTCTGGAGCAGGTTCATCAGGTTCAATGATTCTTACCACGGGCAATACGAAGGGTGGAGCCGGTGGCGATTTCGTGGTCTCCGTCGGCTGGGGCTACCAAGGGAATGGTGGTTCTGTTCTTGTGTCTGCTGGTGAAACCTGGGATATCGGTTCGACTGGAGGAAATGTAACAATGACGGGTGGTAAAGGAAGCCATACGTTGAAGTCTGGTGGCGGCAAAGGTGGCCCATTTTCAATCAGCGGTGGTGACGGCAAAGGCGGCAGCAGTGATGATACTGGTGAGTGATGCAGCGAGTGCTCGTATTTTTTTCCATGTCACACTAACTACAACGTGTCTTATGGTAGGCGGTACGGTCTCCGTCCAAGGTGGTCAGGCTGCAACAGGAACTGGAGGTAGCATCAATCTTGTGACCGGTTCAAGTGTCGCAACGACCAGTGGAAGCATGTATTTCTCTACTGCCGATTCTGGAAATTCTGGTGTCAGCGGTAAGATTGATATGAACACTGGTCGAAGCGTGAAAGGTGATTCCGGGGGAATGAATGTCCGCACTGGTGACTCCGTCTCGGGTCGAAGTGGGACTGTTGATGTGTCCGCTGGAAAGAGTTTTGCTCAGAAAGGTGGAGATATCAAGGCAACTGGTGGTTCGACGACTGCTCAATGGCAGAGTGGTGGAGATGTGTTCGTGATATCAGGATTCAGTGAAGCTTCCGATAGTGGTTCGATTTCAGTTGCGACTGATACTTCTGGTCGTGGAGGAGTCAGCGGTAGTATCAGTGTTGGAACGGGAATATCGAAAAACGGTGACTCTGGCGCTATCAAGCTTGGCTCTGGTCCATCTACTGCTGGTCACGGAGGTAATGTCGAAGCTGTTGTCGGAACAGGCAATCTTGGCAATGGTGGAGATGCAGTCGTTCGTGCTGGCAAGTCGACTGATGTTGCTTCGTCCGGTGGGAAGGTTGCGATTGAAGGTGGGGCCGGTGAAAACACTGATACTCGGGATGGCGGAAACGGAGGAGATGTTTTCGTTGTCGGTGGTGCAGCCTCCGGCTTAGCAAAGACGAGTGACATTGGTGGCTCAGCGAACATTATTGGTGGTGCTGCTAGTGGATCCACCGGTGGATTAGTTCGTTTGTCTTCCGGGAATGCTACGTATTCATCCAGTGGTGATGTGTTGATCTCGACGGCGGACTCAGTCCAAACGCTAACGCGAGCGTCGGGGATGTTGAACCTCACCACAGGATCTAGTGCCAATGACAACTCGGGTTCAGTTTCAGTGCGCTCTGGTCGGGCTCCTTCTGGTACTAGTGGTGATCTCAGTGTTCTAGGCGGTCAAAGTGCGAAGGGTGCCGCGAACGTTCTTGTTCAAGCTGGGGCCACCGGTGGTTCTAAGGGTGGCTCCGTGGCGGTTCTATCTGGTTTTTCTGCACCTGGGAGCAGTGGCGACGTCAACATCACGACAAATCGAGGTGGCTCTGGGGGAGGCAGTGGTAGCGTCGCCGTGTCCACAGGAGCAGCACGCGCAGGATCGTCTGGTTCCATGAACGTGTCTACCGGCACTTCCCAGCTTGGTAAAGGTGGCGATGTTGGTGTCAATGCTGGTGCCGGCACTGTTGGTCCCGGAGGAAGTGTATCTGTTTCTGCTGGGTCAACTGATAGTGCTGACAGTGGAGGAGATGTGTCTATTGCTTCTGGTGGTAGTTCCCTGACTTCAAGCGGAATGGTCCGAATAGTCTCGATCCGAGCTGGAAAATCAGGGTCTTCTGGTAGCATCGAGATCAACACGGGCGATTCATCTGGCTCACCTGGCTCTGGTAACATCACTCTTAGTACCGGCGATGCTTTGCGCGGTGGAGGAGGTAACGTGACAATGTCCGTCGGTGTGGGGTCTTCTGGAAACGGTGGTGATTTCCGTGTTGACGCTGGATCAACCTCTGCACCAGCTTCTGTGGGAGGTTCTGTCGATATTTCTGCTGGGAACGGACTCAGTTCTGACGAGAAGGATGGAGGCAACGGAGGTGTGCTCAAGTTGAACGCAGGTGCTTCCATGGGACTGAATGAAGAAAAGGATGTTGGAGGCAGCGTCTTGATCAGTGGTGGGAGTGCGGCGTTATCGAGTGGCGGATCCGTCAGCATTGTGTCTGGTGATTCGTCTGTCACGTCAAGTGGTTCCATATCTGTTAGCTCCGCTGATGCAGCCAATGCTGGTACAAGTGGGGTCGTTGGAATCCAGACTGGCTCTGCTGGTACAGGCAGCTCAGGGCCTATTGGGCTTGAGACTGGTTCGTCAAGCGCAGGTAGCGGGGGCTCAATTAGCCTATTCGTGGGAACCGGGACCGGTGCTTCCGGTGGCAATATCACAGTTGCTGCTGGTGGGACCCACTCCTCGTCGGGACTTGGAGGAACTGTCGACATATCATCGGGATACAATGATGCTTCTTCGAGCGGAAACGTCCATATTGCGACTGCTGATGCCGGAGCATTTGGATCGGCGGGAAATGTGACGCTATCTACTGGTAGTGGTCCATCCGGTGGCGCTGGTTCGATCTTTCTCAGTACTGGTCAGCATTCTACTGACGGAGGAGACATCTTTGTACGTGCCGGTGATTCGTCTGCTGCCCATGGGTCGTCAATTGATGTCAACGCCGGTACCTCGAGCTTTTTGAAGGGTGGTCACGGTGGAGATGTTAACATCGCTGGTGGAGTTGGGTTGGGTCCTGATAGCACTGGTGTTGGCGGGGATGTTGTTGTCAAAGGGGGAGAAGGTTCTACCCCTGGTGCCGTTATTGTTGGTGACAAAGCATCGGGGATGGTTGCTGTGTCTGGCGATGGATCGGTTGGGATCAAGACCGGAAACTCATCAACAATGGAAATTGCTGGTGGCAACAATCTCAACATATCAGTGCAATCTGGCGAGCTCTCTGTCTCCCATGAACAGACGCCTGTTCCCGGGAAAATTGTGTGGCGTATCCAGTCCAACAAAACCATCACGCACGTTCCGGCCCAATTCACTGAGGTGATTTATCCTTCGGATCGACGTATCAAGACAGATATTGAGGACGTCGACGAAGACGAGATTCTTCAGAGATTGCAGACGCTCGAGATCAAGCAGTACCGTTATTCGGAGTTGTGGCGCGAAATTCGTGGTATTCCGGACGTTCCCGTGCGTGGTGTTATTGCACAACAAGTTGGAGCGACCTTTCCTGAGTACGTAAGTGTGTCAAAATTCGAGTTACCAGAGAAAAACTTCGTATTGGAGCAGTTTCACGAGGTGAATAAGCAGCAGATGTCGATAGACCTCATTGCTGCGATGCATGCACAACATCGTCGCTTCAAAGTTGGCGCTAACGCACCAACGACGAGCGGTAACGTCGACGTGACCACTGCTGATGCCGGTGCTTACGTCAATGCTGCTCCAAATGGTGACAGTGGTCGACTTAGGGTGCAAACTGGCGCCTCTTCTGCGGGCTCGAGCGGCGACGTTCTTCTCGCCAGTGGAGACTCGATGGGGCAAAGTGGATCTGTGAATGTTCGTGGTGGTGATTCTGCTGGAGATGTTGGTGGCACTGTTGCTATCGTGGGTGGTGCTTCAACCTCAGCTGCTAGCGCAGGCGGTGACATCGATATTGCGAGTGGAGGTGGTAGCAGCGTTTCAGGTCGTCTATCACTCCAGACGTCATCTAGTGAAGGTCGGAGTGGGGATATCGCACTGGGAACTGGAACTACCGGAGGGGAGTCAGGGTCTGTTTCGATCTTGACTGGTTCATCTCTTACTGGTAGTCAAGGATCTGTCTCGATTGTTGCCAACTCGACCAGTGTCTCGGGATCTTTGCGTGTCAACGATGGTAACGAAGGTTTGAAAAATGCTGATGTTGTCATCAGCAGTGTGCGTCATCAAGATGCATCTGGTGATATGCGTATGTCAACTGGTTCCCTTGATGCGCGAGGTGTGTCAGGCAACATCAGTGTCGCTTCTGGAGAAGCTGGCAGCAGCGGCTCCCTTTCGATCAAATCAGGTGAAGCGCTTTTGACCAGAAGTGGCAGCGTGGATATTGAGAGTGGCGGGGGCAGCTTGCCAGGAAACATCACAGTTAAGGGTGGGTCCTCTGCGTTTCGAGGAGCGTCTGTAACAGTCACATCAGGATCGGGAGACGTGGTGTCTGGTGCTGTTCTCATTTCGACAGCTGGAGGTACTCAAACTGGTAGCATGACCTTGAAGGTCGGGTCGGCATCGTCTGGTGATGCTGGAATCATCTCACTCAACGGAGGAAATGCAACTGCAGGTGCTGCTAGCCACGTTCAAGTTACAAGCGGCGGAAGCTCGACAACTGGCAACGGTGGATCGCTCACTCTGCAAGCAGGTGGTGCATCATCTGGTGTGTCAGGCGTGGTGTCGGTCGGTGGCGGCAATTCGTCTGGGAGTGGTTCAGGCGGCGCTGTGCACGTGAGCGGCGGTTCGTCGGTGAGCGGTGCTGGTGGTGACGTGACGATTCGTAGTGGTGCGTCCTCTAGTGGCGTGTCTGGTGACTTGTTGGTCGCGAGCGAATCTGGCGGAGCCGTGAGTGTCGTTCAGGGCAATAGCACCAATGTGGGCAAGGACGTGTTGATCGAGGGCGGCAATGTGAGCAGTGCGAGTGCTGCTCAGAAGGTTCGTATCGTGGGTTCTTCGAATGCTCAAGGTGCTGGCGGCGATGTGCTGATGTCCGGTGGCGCGTCTGCTGGTACGACCGGCGGTGCTGTGTCTGTGTCGAGTGGCATTGGTGCTACGGCGAAGGCGAGGACTGGTGCGGTTACTATCGCGTCCGCATCCGGAAACAGTGCAATTGGAGATGTCCGCATATTAGGCGGTAGTAGTCGCGATAAAGCAGGTGCTTCGGTCTTCCTGTTGGGTGGAGACACATCTAGTGTTGGGGTGGCCCTGCGGGGTGGTAATGCCGTTGTTCAGGGAGGAAAATCTTCTGGAAGTGCTGGTGGTGGTACCGTCGAAATTCTTGGCGGATCGGGTTCTCTGCGTGGTGGAAATGCTACATTGGCTAGCGGCGTGTCCAACTCCGGGATGAGTGGCGATACATTGGTTTCGACGGGCGGGGGTAGAGTCACTGGTCGACTTTCTGTCCAGACCAGTATTGCTTCACTCGTTTCTGGCGATGTCATTGTTGGCAGCGGTAAGGCTGTTTCTTCGAGCGGTTCAGTTGCTGTGGGCTCAGGTAATAGTACCAAAGGTCGAGCTGGTGCTATAAGTCTACTCGCTGGAACGTCGGGATTATCGGCTGACGCTGGTGCAGGAATAACTCTTCGCAGTGGCCAACTCGATAGTGGCACGAGCGGGAATGTGACGATGTCATCAGCAATTGGGCGTGGAAGTGGTGACGTGTTGATGCAGTCTGGTGAAGCTTCACAAGGCGCTAGTGGTGGGATGCGTTTAACCACGGGAAACAATCGCATTGGAGACTCGGGTTCGCTGTCGCTGACAACAGGTAATGCAGGCAAGAGCGCAGGCAATTTATCACTCGCAACTGGCGACGCTCCACGTGCAGCAGGTGGGTCGATACTTGTGAGTGCATCGGCAAGCGGGAGTGTCCGAATCGAGACACGAGGCAAAAGCTCTGTAAATACCGGAGGGATCCAATTGCTCGCCGGAGACTCTGAAAACTCCAATCTTGGTGCAAGCATAGTGCTGTCTGGCGGTAATTTGATGAGTCGAATCGGGCAAGCAGGAGCAATAGCTCTCGAAGGCGGAAGTGCTAGTGGGACCTCCCGCGACGCTCTCGATGGAGGTGACATAAACCTCTCTGGTGGTCATAGCAACGGACGTAACGGTGGCTCTATACGCCTTTTTTCAGGCAAAGGCGGCCTCTCAAGCGGCCTAATCAATATCACGACGGCTACAAGTACTGAGGGTGTAAGTGGCTCTGTGGCGGTGTCTAGCGGTGCTACGGCTACTTCTTCTCCGTCTGGTGTGTTGACGTTGTCAAGTGGTGCGTCATCGAGTGGCAGCAGTGGTGCTGTGTCGATCGGTTCTGGTACTTCTAGTACGGTTGCTGGTGGCGTGTCCGTGTTGGGCGGTTCAAGCAGTCAGAGTGTCGGCGGCTCGTTGTCATTGTCTAGCGGTGCAGGAAGTGTAGGCAGTGGCACGGTGAGCGTGGCATCATCAGCTGGTACGGGCAATGCGGCATCCGGTGCGTTGTCTCTATCGTCTGGCGTGACATCGGATGGTACATCTGGTAACGTCCGCATCGAGAGTGGTTCTAGCAGTACATCGGTCGTGGGTGATGTATCTGTGTTGGGCGGCTCAAGTGGAGGCGTGGCTGGTGTATCTAGTGGCTCGGTGTCCGTGCTGGGCGGTGGTGCGTCATCTGGTGTGTCTGGCGCGGTGTCGGTCGGTGGCGGCAATTCGTCTGGGAGTGGTTCAGGCGGCGCTGTGCACGTGAGCGGCGGTTCGTCGGTGAGCGGTGCTGGTGGTGACGTGACGATTCGTAGTGGTGCGTCCTCTAGTGGCGTGTCTGGTGACTTGTTGGTCGCGAGCGAATCTGGCGGAGCCGTGAGTGTCGTTCAGGGCAATAGCACCAATGTGGGCAAGGACGTGTTGATCGAGGGCGGCAATGTGAGCAGTGCGAGTGCTGCTCAGAAGGTTCGTATCGTGGGTTCTTCGAATGCTCAAGGTGCTGGCGGCGATGTGCTGATGTCCGGTGGCGCGTCTGCTGGTACGACCGGCGGTGCTGTGTCTGTGTCGAGTGGCATTGGTGCTACGGCGAGCGGTAAGTTGACTGTGTCTACGGCTGTGTCGGGTTCAAGTGCGAGCGGCGACGTGGAAGTGGTCAGTGGCTCTGGTAGCAGTGCGACGAGTGGATCTGTGGTTATCGGCAGCGGATCTGGTGCGACGGGTGCAGGTGCCGTTCGTGTTGTCGGCGGTTCGTCTTCTGGCAGTGCGGGCGCTAGTATTTCGTTGATTTCTGGTGATTCGGCGGCGAGTGCGGCAGGCGGCAGCGTGACAGTTCGTAGTGGCGCAAGTTCGACCGGTGTGAGTGGTTCGGTCGACGTGCAGAGCCATATGGCGAGTGGAAGCGGCGCGAGTGGCGCTGTGGTGCTTGGCAGTGGTTCGTCTGCGAATGGTGCGAGCGGTTCTGTGACGGTATCTGCCGGTGTTTCTGGAAGTGGATCCGGTGGAGTCGTGAGCGTTGTCGGTGGTGCATCCGACCAGGCTGGTGGTGCTGCGTCGTTGGTTGGCGGTACGAGCAGTTCTGGTATGGGTGGCATTGCGTCGTTGTCCGGTGGGTCTGGTTCAACGGGCGGTCAAGTGAGCGTGTCGGGTGGCGCGAGTACGGTTGGCACTGGTGCATCTGTGATGGTGTCAAGTGGTACTGGTGCTGCGACGAGCGGTTCTATCCAGTTGTCAAGTGCTGTGGGTGCTAGTTCTGGTGACGTGCTGGTGTCGACGAGTGCTGGTACGAGTGGCTCTTCTGGGTCGATTCATTTGAGCGTGGGTTCATCGGTGCAGACCGGTGGCAGCGTGGACGTGTCTAGTGGTTCCAGTAGCGGTGCTGATGGTGGCGACGTTCGGTTTCGCGCGGGTGCGTCGTTGTCTACGTCTACTAGCGGTGTGTCAGCTGGTGCTGTGCATGTGGTGGGCGGTGCCTCATCTGGTTCTAACGCTGGCGGCGCCGTGTTTTTTGACGGGTGGTGCTGGTGTGCAACGCGGTGGGTCTGTGTCGTTGTTGAGTGGCAGCGGCGTTGATTCTGCGACGAGCAGTGGCGACGTGACGGTGGGTTCATCTGCTCCAGGTGCGACCGGCGTTTCTGGCTTGGTTCGTGTGGTGAGCGGTGCAACTGCAGGCGGCGTTTCTGGCGACGTGTTGGTCGGAAGCGGTGCATCAAGTGGTGCGTCTGCTGGTCAAGTTGACATTGTTGGCGGATCTAGCAGTACTGGCCTCGGCGGTTCGGTGTCATTGGCGGGTGGCGCCAGTGGCAGTTCGTCGGTGGGAGGTGCTGTGTCGGTTCGTAGCGGTGCGAGCAGTGATGCGTCTGCGTCGAGTGGTCCGGTGAGCGTTGCGAGTGCGGATGGGTCCGGTGCGTCTGCAAGCGGCGTTGTGTCTGTGTTGACGGGTGCGACTTCGTCTGGATCGTCTGGGTCGATTCGTGTATTGTCTGGTGACAGTGATGTCGGTGCGAGTGGGTCTGTGGTGCTGGGTAGTGGTGCTGCAGGTTCTTCGGACGCAGGCAACGTGTCGATTGCGGGTGGTTTGTCTACGAGTGCAAGTCAACGCGGCGGTTCAGTGCTGGTTTCGTCTGGTCCGGATGGCGTGGTTCACCTTGTGACGAGTGGTCGATCGAGTGCGGTTGGCGGCGGTATTGGTATCGGTGCTGGCGGTAGTACAAGTGGCACATTGGGCGGTGCGAGCGTGAGCGTGACGGGCGGTTCGTTGGATGCTTCTAGTGGCATGGCTGGCGGCGTGTCGTTGTCAGGTGGTGCTGCGTTGAGTGCATCTGGTAGCTCGTCGGGCGGTGATCTCACTTTGTCTGGTGGGTCTAGCGCTGCCGCTACTGGTGTGGGCGGTGTCGCGAGCTTGTCGTCTGGTCCTGGTACGCAGAGCAGTGGCAGTGTGCTGGTGTCCAGTGCCTCTGGTGGCGTTGGTGCTGGTGCGAGTGGCTCTGTGGCGGTGTCTAGCGGTGCTACGGCTACTTCTTCTCCGTCTGGTGTGTTGACGTTGTCAAGTGGTGCGTCATCGAGTGGCAGCAGTGGTGCTGTGTCGATCGGTTCTGGTACTTCTAGTACGGTTGCTGGTGGCGTGTCCGTGTTGGGCGGTTCAAGCAGTCAGAGTGTCGGCGGCTCGTTGTCATTGTCTAGCGGTGCAGGAAGTGTAGGCAGTGGCACGGTGAGCGTGGCATCATCAGCTGGTACGGGCAATGCGGCATCCGGTGCGTTGTCTCTATCGTCTGGCGTGACATCGGATGGTACATCTGGTAACGTCCGCATCGAGAGTGGTTCTAGCAGTACATCGGTCGTGGGTGATGTATCTGTGTTGGGCGGCTCAAGTGGAGGCGTGGCTGGTGTATCTAGTGGCTCGGTGTCCGTGCTGGGCGGTGGTGCGTCATCTGGTGTGTCTGGCGCGGTGTCGGTCGGTGGCGGCAATTCGTCTGGGAGTGGTTCAGGCGGCGCTGTGCACGTGAGCGGCGGTTCGTCGGTGAGCGGTGCTGGTGGTGACGTGACGATTCGTAGTGGTGCGTCCTCTAGTGGCGTGTCTGGTGACTTGTTGGTCGCGAGCGAATCTGGCGGAGCCGTGAGTGTCGTTCAGGGCAATAGCACCAATGTGGGCAAGGACGTGTTGATCGAGGGCGGCAATGTGAGCAGTGCGAGTGCTGCTCAGAAGGTTCGTATCGTGGGTTCTTCGAATGCTCAAGGTGCTGGCGGCGATGTGCTGATGTCCGGTGGCGCGTCTGCTGGTACGACCGGCGGTGCTGTGTCTGTGTCGAGTGGCATTGGTGCTACGGCGAGCGGTAAGTTGACTGTGTCTACGGCTGTGTCGGGTTCAAGTGCGAGCGGCGACGTGGAAGTGGTCAGTGGCTCTGGTAGCAGTGCGACGAGTGGATCTGTGGTTATCGGCAGCGGATCTGGTGCGACGGGTGCTGGTGCCGTTCGTGTTGTCGGCGGTTCGTCTTCTGGCAGTGCGGGCGCTAGTATTTCGTTGATTTCTGGTGATTCGGCGGCGAGTGCGGCAGGCGGCAGCGTGACAGTTCGTAGTGGCGCAAGTTCGACCGGTGTGAGTGGTTCGGTCGACGTGCAGAGCCATATGGCGAGTGGAAGCGGCGCGAGTGGCGCTGTGGTGCTTGGCAGTGGTTCGTCTGCGAATGGTGCGAGCGGTTCTGTGACGGTATCTGCCGGTGTTTCTGGAAGTGGATCCGGTGGAGTCGTGAGCGTTGTCGGTGGTGCATCCGACCTGGCTGGTGGTGCTGCGTCGTTGGTTGGCGGTACGAGCAGTTCTGGTATGGGTGGCATTGCGTCGTTGTCCGGTGGGTCTGGTTCAACGGGCGGTCAAGTGAGCGTGTCGGGTGGCGCGAGTACGGTTGGCACTGGTGCATCTGTGATGGTGTCAAGTGGTACTGGTGCTGCGACGAGCGGTTCTATCCAGTTGTCAAGTGCTGTGGGTGCTAGTTCTGGTGACGTGCTGGTGTCGACGAGTGCTGGTACGAGTGGCTCTTCTGGGTCGATTCATTTGAGCGTGGGTTCATCGGTGCAGACCGGTGGCAGCGTGGACGTGTCTAGTGGTTCCAGTAGCGGTGCTGATGGTGGCGACGTTCGGTTTCGCGCGGGTGCGTCGTTGTCTACGTCTACTAGCGGTGTGTCAGCTGGTGCTGTGCATGTGGTGGGCGGTGCCTCATCTGGTTCTAACGCTGGCGGCGCCGTGTTTGTGACGGGTGGTGCTGGTGTGCAACGCGGTGGGTCTGTGTCGTTGTTGAGTGGCAGCGGCGTTGATTCTGCGACGAGCAGTGGCGACGTGACGGTGGGTTCATCTGCTCCAGGTGCGACCGGCGTTTCTGGCTTGGTTCGTGTGGTGAGCGGTGCAACTGCAGGCGGCGTTTCTGGCGACGTGTTGGTCGGAAGCGGTGCATCAAGTGGTGCGTCTGCTGGTCAAGTTGACATTGGTGGCGGATCTAGCAGTACTGGCCTCGGCGGTTCGGTGTCATTGGCGGGTGGCGCCAGTGGCAGTTCGTCGGTGGGAGGTGCTGTGTCGGTTCGTAGCGGTGCGAGCAGTGATGCGTCTGCGTCGAGTGGTCCGGTGAGCGTTGCGAGTGCGGATGGGTCCGGTGCGTCTGCAAGCGGCGTTGTGTCTGTGTTGACGGGTGCGACTTCGTCTGGATCGTCTGGGTCGATTCGTGTGTTGTCTGGTGACAGTGATGTCGGTGCGAGTGGGTCTGTGGTGCTGGGTAGTGGTGCTGCAGGTTCTTCGGACGCAGGCAACGTGTCGATTGCGGGTGGTTTGTCTACGAGTGCAAGTCAACGCGGCGGTTCAGTGCTGGTTTCGTCTGGTCCGGATGGCGTGGTTCACCTTGTGACGAGTGGTCGATCGAGTGCGGTTGGCGGCGGTATTGGTATCGGTGCTGGCGGTAGTACAAGTGGCACATTGGGCGGTGCGAGCGTGAGCGTGACGGGCGGTTCGTTGGATGCTTCTAGTGGCATGGCTGGCGGCGTGTCGTTGTCAGGTGGTGCTGCGTTGAGTGCATCTGGTAGCTCGTCGGGCGGTGATCTCACTTTGTCTGGTGGGTCTAGCGCTGCCGCTACTGGTGTGGGCGGTGTCGCGAGCTTGTCGTCTGGTCCTGGTACGCAGAGCAGTGGCAGTGTGCTGGTGTCCAGTGCCTCTGGTGGCGTTGGTGCTGGTGCGAGTGGCTCTGTGGCGGTGTCTAGCGGTGCTACGGCTACTTCTTCTCCGTCTGGTGTGTTGACGTTGTCAAGTGGTGCGTCATCGAGTGGCAGCAGTGGTGCTGTGTCGATCGGTTCTGGTACTTCTAGTACGGTTGCTGGTGGCGTGTCCGTGTTGGGCGGTTCAAGCAGTCAGAGTGTCGGCGGCTCGTTGTCATTGTCTAGCGGTGCAGGAAGTGTAGGCAGTGGCACGGTGAGCGTGGCATCATCAGCTGGTACGGGCAATGCGGCATCCGGTGCGTTGTCTCTATCGTCTGGCGTGACATCGGATGGTACATCTGGTAACGTCCGCATCGAGAGTGGTTCTAGCAGTACATCGGTCGTGGGTGATGTATCTGTGTTGGGCGGCTCAAGTGGAGGCGTGGCTGGTGTATCTAGTGGCTCGGTGTCCGTGCTGGGCGGTGGTGCGTCATCTGGTGTATCTGGCGCGGTGTCGGTCGGTGGCGGCAATTCGTCTGGGAGTGGTTCAGGCGGCGCTGTGCACGTGAGCGGCGGTTCGTCGGTGAGCGGTGCTGGTGGTGACGTGACGATTCGTAGTGGTGCGTCCTCTAGTGGCGTGTCTGGTGACTTGTTGGTCGCGAGCGAATCTGGCGGAGCCGTGAGTGTCGTTCAGGGCAATAGCACCAATGTGGGCAAGGACGTGTTGATCGAGGGCGGCAATGTGAGCAGTGCGAGTGCTGCTCAGAAGGTTCGTATCGTGGGTTCTTCGAATGCTCAAGGTGCTGGCGGCGATGTGCTGATGTCCGGTGGCGCGTCTGCTGGTACGACCGGCGGTGCTGTGTCTGTGTCGAGTGGCATTGGTGCTACGGCGAGCGGTAAGTTGACTGTGTCTACGGCTGTGTCGGGTTCAAGTGCGAGCGGCGACGTGGAAGTGGTCAGTGGCTCTGGTAGCAGTGCGACGAGTGGATCTGTGGTTATCGGCAGCGGATCTGGTGCGACGGGTGCAGGTGCCGTTCGTGTTGTCGGCGGTTCGTCTTCTGGCAGTGCGGGCGCTAGTATTTCGTTGATTTCTGGTGATTCGGCGGCGAGTGCGGCAGGCGGCAGCGTGACAGTTCGTAGTGGCGCAAGTTCGACCGGTGTGAGTGGTTCGGTCGACGTGCAGAGCCATATGGCGAGTGGAAGCGGCGCGAGTGGCGCTGTGGTGCTTGGCAGTGGTTCGTCTACGAATGGTGCGAGCGGTTCTGTGACGGTATCTGCCGGTGTTTCTGGAAGTGGATCCGGTGGAGTCGTGAGCGTTGTCGGTGGTGCATCCGACCTGGCTGGTGGTGCTGCGTCGTTGGTTGGCGGTACGAGCAGTTCTGGTATGGGTGGCATTGCGTCGTTGTCCGGTGGGTCTGGTTCAACGGGCGGTCAAGTGAGCGTGTCGGGTGGCGCGAGTACGGTTGGCACTGGTGCATCTGTGATGGTGTCAAGTGGTACTGGTGCTGCGACGAGCGGTTCTATCCAGTTGTCAAGTGCTGTGGGTGCTAGTTCTGGTGACGTGCTGGTGTCGACGAGTGCTGGTACGAGTGGCTCTTCTGGGTCGATTCATTTGAGCGTGGGTTCATCGGTGCAGACCGGTGGCAGCGTGGACGTGTCTAGTGGTTCCAGTAGCGGTGCTGATGGTGGCGACGTTCGGTTTCGCGCGGGTGCGTCGTTGTCTACGTCTACTAGCGGTGTGTCAGCTGGTGCTGTGCATGTGGTGGGCGGTGCCTCATCTGGTTCTAACGCTGGCGGCGCCGTGTTTGTGACGGGTGGTGCTGGTGTGCAACGCGGTGGGTCTGTGTCGTTGTTGAGTGGCAGCGGCGTTGATTCTGCGACGAGCAGTGGCGACGTGACGGTGGGTTCATCTGCTCCAGGTGCGACCGGCGTTTCTGGCTTGGTTCGTGTGGTGAGCGGTGCAACTGCAGGCGGCGTTTCTGGCGACGTGTTGGTCGGAAGCGGTGCATCAAGTGGTGCGTCTGCTGGTCAAGTTGACATTGTTGGCGGATCTAGCAGTACTGGCCTCGGCGGTTCGGTGTCATTGGCGGGTGGCGCCAGTGGCAGTTCGTCGGTGGGAGGTGCTGTGTCGGTTCGTAGCGGTGCGAGCAGTGATGCGTCTGCGTCGAGTGGTCCGGTGAGCGTTGCGAGTGCGGATGGGTCCGGTGCGTCTGCAAGCGGCGTTGTGTCTGTGTTGACGGGTGCGACTTCGTCTGGATCGTCTGGGTCGATTCGTGTGTTGTCTGGTGACAGTGATGTCGGTGCGAGTGGGTCTGTGGTGCTGGGTAGTGGTGCTGCAGGTTCTTCGGACGCAGGCAACGTGTCGATTGCGGGTGGTTTGTCTACGAGTGCAAGTCAACGCGGCGGTTCAGTGCTGGTTTCGTCTGGTCCGGATGGCGTGGTTCACCTTGTGACGAGTGGTCGATCGAGTGCGGTTGGCGGCGGTATTGGTATCGGTGCTGGCGGTAGTACAAGTGGCACATTGGGCGGTGCGAGCGTGAGCGTGACGGGCGGTTCGTTGGATGCTTCTAGTGGCATGGCTGGCGGCGTGTCGTTGTCAGGTGGTGCTGCGTTGAGTGCATCTGGTAGCTCGTCGGGCGGTGATCTCACTTTGTCTGGTGGGTCTAGCGCTGCCGCTACTGGTGTGGGCGGTGTCGCGAGCTTGTCGTCTGGTCCTGGTACGCAGAGCAGTGGCAGTGTGCTGGTGTCCAGTGCCTCTGGTGGCGTTGGTGCTGGTGCGAGTGGCTCTGTG
The DNA here is from genome assembly GCA_020085045.1 of Pythium oligandrum. NCBI lineage: Eukaryota > Oomycota > Peronosporomycetes > Pythiales > Pythiaceae > Pythium > Pythium oligandrum. Next base: position 3,687 of record JAHRIK010000014.1, on the reverse strand, counting down.
GCGGTGTCTAGCGGTGCTACGGCTACTTCTTCTCCGTCTGGTGTGTTGACGTTGTCAAGTGGTGCGTCATCGAGTGGCAGCAGTGGTGCTGTGTCGATCGGTTCTGGTACTTCTAGTACGGTTGCTGGTGGCGTGTCCGTGTTGGGCGGTTCAAGCAGTCAGAGTGTCGGCGGCTCGTTGTCATTGTCTAGCGGTGCAGGAAGTGTAGGCAGTGGCACGGTGAGCGTGGCATCATCAGCTGGTACGGGCAATGCGGCATCCGGTGCGTTGTCTCTATCGTCTGGCGTGACATCGGATGGTACATCTGGTAACGTCCGCATCGAGAGTGGTTCTAGCAGTACATCGGTCGTGGGTGATGTATCTGTGTTGGGCGGCTCAAGTGGAGGCGTGGCTGGTGTATCTAGTGGCTCGGTGTCCGTGCTGGGCGGTGGTGCGTCATCTGGTGTATCTGGCGCGGTGTCGGTCGGTGGCGGCAATTCGTCTGGGAGTGGTTCAGGCGGCGCTGTGCACGTGAGCGGCGGTTCGTCGGTGAGCGGTGCTGGTGGTGACGTGACGATTCGTAGTGGTGCGTCCTCTAGTGGCGTGTCTGGTGACTTGTTGGTCGCGAGCGAATCTGGCGGAGCCGTGAGTGTCGTTCAGGGCAATAGCACCAATGTGGGCAAGGACGTGTTGATCGAGGGCGGCAATGTGAGCAGTGCGAGTGCTGCTCAGAAGGTTCGTATCGTGGGTTCTTCGAATGCTCAAGGTGCTGGCGGCGATGTGCTGATGTCCGGTGGCGCGTCTGCTGGTACGACCGGCGGTGCTGTGTCTGTGTCGAGTGGCATTGGTGCTACGGCGAGCGGTAAGTTGACTGTGTCTACGGCTGTGTCGGGTTCAAGTGCGAGCGGCGACGTGGAAGTGGTCAGTGGCTCTGGTAGCAGTGCGACGAGTGGATCTGTGGTTATCGGCAGCGGATCTGGTGCGACGGGTGCAGGTGCCGTTCGTGTTGTCGGCGGTTCGTCTTCTGGCAGTGCGGGCGCTAGTATTTCGTTGATTTCTGGTGATTCGGCGGCGAGTGCGGCAGGCGGCAGCGTGACAGTTCGTAGTGGCGCAAGTTCGACCGGTGTGAGTGGTTCGGTCGACGTGCAGAGCCATATGGCGAGTGGAAGCGGCGCGAGTGGCGCTGTGGTGCTTGGCAGTGGTTCGTCTACGAATGGTGCGAGCGGTTCTGTGACAGTATCTGCCGGTGTTTCTGGAAGTGGATCCGGTGGAGTCGTGAGCGTTGTCGGTGGTGCATCCGACCTGGCTGGTGGTGCTGCGTCGTTGGTTGGCGGTACGAGCAGTTCTGGTATGGGTGGCATTGCGTCGTTGTCCGGTGGCTCTGGTTCAACGGGCGGTCAAGTGAGCGTGTCGGGTGGCGCGAGTACGGTTGGCACTGGTGCATCTGTGATGGTGTCAAGTGGTACTGGTGCTGCGACGAGCGGTTCTATCCAGTTGTCAAGTGCTGTGGGTGCTAGTTCTGGTGACGTGCTGGTGTCGACGAGTGCTGGTACGAGTGGCTCTTCTGGGTCGATTCATTTGAGCGTGGGTTCATCGGTGCAGACCGGTGGCAGCGTGGACGTGTCTAGTGGTTCCAGTAGCGGTGCTGATGGTGGCGACGTTCGGTTTCGCGCGGGTGCGTCGTTGTCTACGTCTACTAGCGGTGTGTCAGCTGGTGCTGTGCATGTGGTGGGCGGTGCCTCATCTGGTTCTAACGCTGGCGGCGCCGTGTTTGTGACGGGTGGTGCTGGTGTGCAACGCGGTGGGTCTGTGTCGTTGTTGAGTGGCAGCGGCGTTGATTCTGCGACGAGCAGTGGCGACGTGACGGTGGGTTCATCTGCTCCAGGTGCGACCGGCGTTTCTGGCTTGGTTCGTGTGGTGAGCGGTGCAACTGCAGGCGGCGTTTCTGGCGACGTGTTGGTCGGAAGCGGTGCATCAAGTGGTGCGTCTGCTGGTCAAGTTGACATTGTTGGCGGATCTAGCAGTACTGGCCTCGGCGGTTCGGTGTCATTGGCGGGTGGCGCCAGTGGCAGTTCGTCGGTGGGAGGTGCTGTGTCGGTTCGTAGCGGTGCGAGCAGTGATGCGTCTGCGTCGAGTGGTCCGGTGAGCGTTGCGAGTGCGGATGGGTCCGGTGCGTCTGCAAGCGGCGTTGTGTCTGTGTTGACGGGTGCGACTTCGTCTGGATCGTCTGGGTCGATTCGTGTGTTGTCTGGTGACAGTGATGTTGGTGCGAGTGGGTCTGTGGTGCTGGGTAGTGGTGCTGCAGGTTCTTCGGACGCAGGCAACGTGTCGATTGCGGGTGGTTTGTCTACGAGTGCAAGTCAACGCGGCGGTTCAGTGCTGGTTTCGTCTGGTCCGGATGGCGTGGTTCACCTTGTGACGAGTGGTCGATCGAGTGCGGTTGGCGGCGGTATTGGTATCGGTGCTGGCGGTAGTACAAGTGGCACATTGGGCGGTGCGAGCGTGAGCGTGACGGCGGTTCGTTGGATGCTTCTAGTGGCATGGCTGGCGGCGTGTCGTTGTCAGGTGGTGCTGCGTTGAGTGCATCTGGTAGCTCGTCGGGCGGTGATCTCACTTTGTCTGGTGGGTCTAGCGCTGCCGCTACTGGTGTGGGCGGTGTCGCGAGCTTGTCGTCTGGTCCTGGTACGCAGAGCAGTGGCAGTGTGCTGGTGTCCAGTGCCTCTGGTGGCGTTGGTGCTGGTGCGAGTGGCTCTGTGGCGGTGTCTAGCGGTGCTACGGCTACTTCTTCTCCGTCTGGTGTGTTGACGTTGTCAAGTGGTGCGTCATCGAGTGGCAGCAGTGGTGCTGTGTCGATCGGTTCTGGTACTTCTAGTACGGTTGCTGGTGGCGTGTCCGTGTTGGGCGGTTCAAGCAGTCAGAGTGTCGGCGGCTCGTTGTCATTGTCTAGCGGTGCAGGAAGTGTAGGCAGTGGCACGGTGAGCGTGGCATCATCAGCTGGTACGGGCAATGCGGCATCCGGTGCGTTGTCTCTATCGTCTGGCGTGACATCGGATGGTACATCTGGTAACGTCCGCATCGAGAGTGGTTCTAGCAGTACATCGGTCGTGGGTGATGTATCTGTGTTGGGCGGCTCAAGTGGAGGCGTGGCTGGTGTATCTAGTGGCTCGGTGTCCGTGCTGGGCGGTGGTGCGTCATCTGGTGTATCTGGCGCGGTGTCGGTCGGTGGCGGCAATTCGTCTGGCAGTGGTTCAGGCGGCGCTGTGCACGTGAGCGGCGGTTCGTCGGTGAGCGGTGCTGGTGGTGACGTGACGATTCGTAGTGGTGCGTCCTCTAGTGGCGTGTCTGGTGACTTGTTGGTCGCGAGCGAATCTGGCGGAGCCGTGAGTGTCGTTCAGGGCAATAGCACCAATGTGGGCAAGGACGTGTTGATCGAGGGCGGCAATGTGAGCAGTGCGAGTGCTGCTCAGAAGGTTCGTATCGTGGGTTCTTCGAATGCTCAAGGTGCTGGCGGCGATGTGCTGATGTCCGGTGGCGCGTCTGCTGGTACGACCGGCGGTGCTGTGTCTGTGTCGAGTGGCATTGGTGCTACGGCGAGCGGTAAGTTGACTGTGTCTACGGCTGTGTCGGGTTCAAGTGCGAGCGGCGACGTGGAAGTGGTCAGTGGCTCTGGTAGCAGTGCGACGAGTGGATCTGTGGTTATCGGCAGCG